>OZ023265.1:133723806-134393806 GCA_964006375.1 Tillus elongatus | reverse complement strand
ATAATAATAATAATAATAATAATAATAATAATAATAATAATAATAATAATAATAATAATAATAATAATAATAATAATAATAATAATAATACTAATAAGCATAACACAGAACTGAAAATAGAAAGTAGATATAATAAACACACTTGAAGAACCCAAATCACCATAACAGATTTAAAAAAAACCTGACGATCGTTTCGCTAACCATGTTAGCGTCATCAGAGGATGAATAATTCTCAGAATTACCTCTGATGACGCTAACTTGGTTAGTGAAACGATTGTCAGGTTTTTAAAATGTGTTGTGGTGATTTAGGTTCTCCAAGTGTCCTTATCAGTGCTCATCACAGGTTCCAATTTTCACTTAGTGAAGTAGATATAATACCAAAATTGATAAGTAAAGAAATTTTTGAGATATCTTAAAAACTGCCCTTAGGAAGCATTTTTGAATTTAGGTAAATCACGTCTACTATCCAAAGTCTCACCTTGATAGGGGAGCATCTGGACACCCTGTATAAAAAGTATTTTTTCTTAACCTTTATAACCTGTAGTTTAAAATTAACACGTTTAGAACATATATTCATGTGAGGCTTTTTCTAAAAATGGCCTCAGCTATCACCCCCAGAATTTTTTTGCATCCCCTTAAAAGCGCCTGTGTATACAGGTGCTATAAATAGAAGTATTTCTATTTATAACAGATTTTAAGATACCTTATAATATTACCAATATAGAGTTAGCCGATGGCAACTTTGAATGCCGTTATAATTACGAAAATTTGTATATTGTTTTTGGAGTGAGTTTATTTTACTGTTAATGACTCCAAACAAGGCATGATTAATTTAGTATGCGTACTTTGCCTACGCACTCAAGTTCACCTTACATTAAATTATTGTGCTTTATGTTTCTAAGCTCTGTCGTGTTCCAAGAATAATTAGTGAAAATAATAAAAGACACCTGCGGCGTACAAGAGTCTGTAAAGTCTACAACCCTAAATGTTACAATACCCATTTCTAGTCTTTGCCTCAGTTGCTATTTTATACAAATAATTTAATTTAACGGGTATCATCAAAATCTGCCCACCTAAATTTTAAGGTTAACAACCTTAATTAAGTATTGTATGATTTAGGAGATGCTTGAGATTTCTTGGCAAGTAAACAGAGAATTTTACTGTTTAAATGCACCAGACTTTTACAGCGAAAACGTAATTTTTTATCTATTGGTTCAATCTTGTAAACGCGTCATGCATTCTTAACGAATTTTCCTCAGAGACAATTCGCTAATACGTACATCTCTACCTTCAAACTCTGAAAGCAAATTATTTCAGTCAACGTTGTTCAAAATTTTCTTGAAACAGAAACACCAACCTTGGCAACTTCCGAAACGTCACATTTAAAAACAAACCCGACCGAAGTCAAAACTATTCTAAGACAAATCCCCATTAATAAATGTTCAGGTCCGGATGACATACCCAACAAAACTCTAAAGAATCTCTCGAAAAAAGCCATTGTCCAACTCACTTATATAATAAATGCGATCTTAGTTCTCTAATATTTCCCACACAAATGGAAAAGTGCACACCTTATCCCTATACCAAAACCACAGAAAGACCAATCCGACCCATCAAATTACCGTCCAATAAGTCTCCTTAACACATCAAAAATCGCTGAAAAGAGTATACTGGACAGATTAAATAAAATAGACAAGAAAAAGAAAATTATCATTGATCAACAGTATGGATTTAGATCTAAAGATAATACGGTCATGCAAGTAGCTAGAATTGCTAACGATGTTCTGACAAATGTCAATAAAGAGAAGTGCACTGTAATGGCAATCCTTGACATAAAAAAGGCGTTTAATACTGTATGGATAACGGGCTTCATACATGAACTTATAAATCTCAAAATTCTCCGACACTTAATTAAACTTATTTACTCATATCGTATCTTAAACGTATCTGTTAAAATTAACAATACTGTTTCTCAAACTAAAGATATTAACGCCTGTGTTCCTCAGGGCTCCGTATTGGGACCACAACTCTTCAACTTTTTTATCAACGACATCCCCCAATTTCCTAAAACTAACTTAGCTTTATACGCAGACGACACAGCGATATGCAGTCATTCTTTCTGGGCAAATGTAGCTAACGTACAAAATTAGTTGCATATGAACTAGTTGGAAAAATACTATGACGATTGGAAAATCACAATAAATGCTAGCAAGACTGAAAATATGATATTTACAAGAAAATATACAAATACAAAAATTTTCTCAAACCTAAAATTGTCAAACAATGTAGTTATACCTGCAAATAAAACAGTAAAGTACCTTGGAGTAATACTAGACAAACGCCTTAACTTTCACCAACACATCAATCAACTTATTAAAAACGGACACGCTGCACTCAACACATTATACCCTTTTCTTACTAACGTAAACATCAGTAATTTATAAAGTCATTATCCGGCCTGTAATAACATATGCTGCTCCCGTTTGGAGTAGCATTTCTGACACAAAGTACAGAAAACTCAGCGTTTTTTAGAATAAATGTCTGAGACTAGTAACAGGTGGCAACAGATATACTAGAGTGTCAGACATGCTGGTGCAGACAGGTATTTTACCGATAAAGGGCCATGTACTAGCTCTATCAGAAAACTTGTATGATAAGCAAATTAATTACAGAAAGCTGACTAACAACTTAGTAAACACCAGACTAAATAACTCACAGATAGAATATAAACATAAACTACCATTTTACAGAACAAAATTTTGGAACATTTCATGACACTCCACCCAACAATAATTATGAAAACACACTTGCCATGTACATACAAATGTTTTACTTGTAAATATTAGAGTTAGCTACAAATTATACATAAGTTAAGTAATTAGTTTTAGACATATAACTTATCTAATTACTTCAAAGCAGGTTTTTAATTAGTTTTCCTGTTAAGTGCAATATAGAGTTATAGTTAATCTGGGAACAACATCTCTTCTATTACCAATTCAACTCAAGGATGCAAGCCACTGTGAAACTTAGGGTGTATCTATGATGTAACTACAATTATGGATAAATGCAAATATAGGAGCCATACATAGTAAACCACATTATGTAAAAAATAATATAGTTGAATATTCAGATTACTCTAATTTTACTTAGACTAAGACTGATATGAAACTTGTATTATAAAATTATGCATTCCTAATATTGAATAACCGTTTAGAAATTAAATTGATTGAATTAGGGCAATTATGGGAATCCATATCTAAGATCAATTTAATTTTTGTATACAGAGAGATCCTGAAATAATGGTACACAGGGCAGCAGTAGATTAATGGCAATATGTAGAGTGTGAAAAAAATTCAGCATCTCAATTATTGTTCATATTTATATAAAATCCCGAAACACGTCAATTTAAGGTTTAAAAAATGTTCGGGACGCAGCAAGTGCACTATAGTAGTAAATTTTCATAATAACTGTACAGTATTAGTAAGTTATATTATTAAAACTGATTCTTTAAATTTAAATGGACCCGGGAGACGGTTTTAGAGGTCCCAGTTAGCGATTATTTAAATAAGTTTCTATTTCATATGGAGCTGGAAAATTATAGTTAGGTAGAGATATATGTAAGTACTGCAAGTCTCTTTAAAAAAATTTTGTTACAAATTTCATTGAAATCACAAAAGTTTTCTAGAAAAATATTTATCAATTACAAAGGGAATGTACCTGCCAAATCATAAATATGGTAGGTATTTTTCCTTTTAATCGCTTGGGTGGTTTTGTTTTAGTCAACCCAATCGAACTAGTTTTTGCAAACGAAACAACAAAAAATGTTTTTTAAAACCAACTTGTAGTTATCCGCGAAGCTCATTTTGTTATTTTTCTTTAATTTAGTACCCAGGCTGCGTTTACGTAGATGTGCTCTGGTTCAAGATTGAAGATTCTAGCTTAATAGGAAATTGAGTTATCGGATTCCAAATATTTTTGCAAAAACTCTCTACCATAATGTGTTTGCTGCACCCAGACACTTATCTACTATTGCTGTTTCCACACTTTTTGAAAATGACGAAATATTGTAGCTTTCTATGTAAGACTAATAAACAAGGCAACCTAAATGTCATTTTTTGAAAAATATTTTAAACAAATGAAATGGGGTAACAATTTAAACATAAATTGAAAATCTTGGTTCGCTGCTTTGTTGCAGAGGTTCCCCTTCCCCTTCTGCATGGATGCAACCACCCTCAATCCATAAAGAAGAACAATATAAAGAAAAGCCTCTTGGGAACAACCCGCAAAAAAGTTACGGGACCTGCAGTAAATATGGGGATCCTGGGCGGGATAAACAGAATTTTAAGGAGGTAGAGCTGCAAAATGGGATAAAGGCAGCTTATATAGGTCCAACTAAGCTGGTTCTTTCGCTTTTTTCGCTCACATTTACTTTTTATCTTCTTCCACGCCCAACACCCCTATTCACTCCTGATCCCGTAACTTTCTTGGGGGCTGCTTGCAAGAAATATTTATTGTGATTTGTACAACCAGAAGGAGATTTAATGTTTCTGAATTTTTTCTAAAAAGCCCGCGTGTGCTAATCTGCAAATATACCGAAAACTTAATTTTCATTTACAAAACGAATGTACCTGCCAAATTATAAACGTGGCAGGTATTTTTCTTTATTAGTCGCTTGGATGATCCGTTTTAGTCCACTCAATCGAAACAGTTCCTGCAAACAAAATAACAAAAATGGTTTTCTAATACAAATTTATCGTTGCCTCCGAGCTCATTGTGTTATTTTTTAAATTTAGAACCCGCACTGCTTTTATATAGGTTTTAGTATTTATCAAAACTGTGTGTGTGTGTGTTTATTTATTTAACTTCGGCCTATTTCCGCGACAGGGAGCAGTCTCACCTCACTATCCTGGAAATTTTACCAAACCCCTGCCTTTCTGTAAGGAGGTTATGGATCTTTAACGTGCCCAACATCGCATGGACATGAAACCGACGGCTTTACGCCCACTCCAAAGGGCGGAACGTACATTCAACTTGCTCAAATACAATGCCACAACCGCGGTTGTTGTTAATTGTACAGTATGTACTGAAAAAGTGAAAGGAGTACCCTGGGATCCAACTCAGTACCCTTCGGTTCAGAGGCACATGTTCTTACCACTGAACCACCGAGGCTCTTGTATCAAAACTGAAGATTCTAGTTTAATGGGAAATTGAATTATCGCCATTTGGAATATTTTTACAAAAATTTGCTACCATAACGCACTTGCTGCACCTAAACCATTTTCAACATTTATTTACTATTTCTGTACCCATACTTTTTGAAAATGAAATAAATATATATAAACAATACAAAATATCGAAATTAAAATTTTAATAATTTACACATCTGTTTATTGGTATAATTTAACTACTGCATGATATTATGTAGTTTTATTTACCTAAAATTGTCCATATACGACATGAAGAGTAAATAATAATGAAAATGCACTAAAAACTAAACAATAAACACCTTATTCCAAGATTCTAAGGTATTAGCTAAGTCTTATTATTTGTTTATGACGTCTGTAAACAAAGAAGAAGATAACTTCGAATTCGACTTCCCCCTACTATCAGTTTGCAAAATAACAAATGACAATGACAAATAGCTAACTGGCGTTGTCAGATTTAACTAGGAGTTTTAAATACCTTGAAGAATGGGAAGCTTAATATTTATACACAATAAAACGTTGTTCTAGATTGCCTTTAAACAAATTGAATAACTTTTATTACAATTTTTATTTATTGCTATATATTTTCCTGATATCTTCAAATTCAGATGACAGTTTCGGCAAATAGCAACCCCGCTGATTGTTTATTGTGACATATTTTTCTAACCTGTTCGTTTGAAGTTTAATTTAGAGCATTCGTTTGCAATATCAGCATAACTGGCTGACCTTGTCTAACATTATAGGCACCCATTCAGAGGTAATTTCAGGTTATATCGTAAATTATTTATTTTTCATTTGGTTATCACTCAGAATCTACTGAACCGATTAAGATCAAATTTGGTAGGGAAGACCACTGATACGATATCTACCTCAGCGTAAAGTTTTTGTTTCATACTTCTAGTAATTTAAAAAATATTGCGTTTTTAATCAGTTTTTTCACATTTTTTCTGAAAGTATGTGGGTGTCAAAACTGTCTAACGAACTCCTCCAAGCTATTAACAAAATGAAGGGAATTGCCAAATTTTGTTTCGATTGGTGAAGTATTTTTGAGTTATCGGTTGGATATATATTTCCGGATGCGCAAACCGCCATATTTACGTACGTTCCACTAAAAATAAAAATGGCGGACCCTCTTACTTTGACAAGTGGTGCCACCTGTCGTTTAAAAATTTAAATTTCGCCGGTCTTTCACTTTCGGTCGGCCATCTTGGATGACGTCACCTTTGCTCCCTATTAGTCCCCCAACTTTTGACACGCTGCGATATTTTGGGTCTATGTCGGGCCGGGAAATTATGGCGCTTACCTCGTACACGTATATTAAGTGTATTCAATAGTTTATTTTAAACTGCATTAACAGTTTATGTAAACTTACTTCGGAACCTTTGACGTAATATTAAATTCGTTAAATAGTAAAAGTCGAACGATATTTTACTACCATAGCGCATTTTAATATTGGTTTGGTCATCCCTTGTATGTCTTCTAGGATATCCCTTTCATGTCTTTAATTGGACATACTTTTTCTTGTCCTAAATTGTGAAAAGTGATAATCCATGAGATGTTCAGTGGATGTTCAGCGGATGTCTGCCGTGCGATAAATGGACACGAAAAGGATATCCGTCCAATGGACATCCTATGGGCGACTTTGTGCTGGTGCTATCTGGGTAAGTATATCCTGAAATAGTAAGAGATGCTGACAAAGGTCAAATAGGTTATTTGGTGGTTGGGGTAAATTATCCAGTCGATTAACAATCATATCGCACACATAAACGAGAAGGCCAGGTCGGGTTAGGTCAGGTCAGGTTAGTTTCTTGTAGTGATCATTGCTGCATGAGGACGTGCGTTGTCTTGTTTGAAAAGGGCTTGAATCAACCCTCGTAGGTATGGCAGTGCAACAGTCCGCAGTACATTTCATATGTAATCATTTGCATTCAAATTTCTGTCAATAAAACTATTGGTGGCTTGCTACCGTAGGTTATCGCACACCATACCATCACCCCCATGTAAGAGCCGTATGCCGTTCCACAGCAAATTCTACATTTCTGCGTTTTCAACGTTACTCTGACTCTTCTGTGAACATCGTGGATTCAAAGGCAGAATCGGGACTCTTCGGAAAACACAACACGGTTCCACTCACCATCCCAATTTGATCTGCCGTTACACCACTCAAGCTGGGCAGCACGACCTCGAGGTATCGGAAAGATAAAAATGGTATATACGAAGAAAGCGTATTCTACGATATATCGTTGCCATAGCAACTCTTTGTTATAACTTCCACGCAAGCATTTCCATTCAACCGTGTTTTGGATATTCTGTGTTGTAAAGCCGCAATCCTCAAATGATAATCTTGCTGAAGTTACTCGAGGTCTTCAGGATCCATGACGACGGTTATGGATTCCCCCCTGAGACTACCTGGACCAATACTGTAACACTGTTGACACACTGCATCCTATGCGGTCGGAAATTCGTCTGATTGAAAAACTGGCTTCCCGGATACCAACAATGTGCTCCTTTTCGAATTCACTTAAATTACTGTAATTGTCCTGTAAACGACGCTTATGCATAATGACTTAATAAATTAGGCACAATCTGCTACGAAATATGGCTTCAAACTGAAGAAAATGTAAATTTAAAGAGATATTTTTTTTATAAAACAAAATTGAAAAAGCGTACACCTGTTGAAATTTTGTGTCCATATTGCTATCATTTCTTATCAGAGACAAATCAGAGTAGTATAGAAAATTTCATTTCAATTGGTCGACTCTTACTGGGTGTTCGGATGTTTTGGGTATATATATATATATATATATATATATATATATATATATATATATATATATATATATATATATATATATATATATATAGTGTGTCCGAAATTAGTGATGCATGTATTGCGACCTCCGAAACTGTTGGAGATAGGAAAGCAGTTAAATGGGAAAAGTTTTAGACAATTCTGTTTGTAATTGAATACGGTTTAGTTTACGATTTTATCTCTTTTGGTTTTTACGATATTTGAAAAAACTAAAATGACGGATTTTCGAAAATACCCTGTATTTTCTTTACTTATGAAAATTTCTGAAATCTGTAAAAACTTTCTCATAGCAACTTTTTACGGAGGAAACGCCTGTGTAGTCAGATTTTATTTCTAACGTTTCGATAGTTTTTAACCATCATCAACTTTGTTTTTTCATATGGGCGCCATATTGGATTTTCACGGTTTTGAAAAGCCCCTGTTTTTGCCTTTACAAATATGTATTACACTAAGTGAAAAAGGTTAGGTTATGGGTTGAAAAACGAAAAAAAATATGATTTTGTTACGAATTTAGCAGCGTCGCACGAAGAAACACTCACACTTAAGGTGATTCTACTGCATTTAATCTCTTAACTACAATTAATAACCACATATCCTTATAAGTAATAGTTTCTCCTGTGTGAAAATCTTTTGAAAACATATAAATTACCCTTTTTGAAATTATAACACAAAAAAAAGAAAGGAAAAAAACAATAATGTGTCAAATGACATAATAATTACCAAAATAAAATGTCTAATTTAACGTTCAAAATCCGACCCATTTCCTTCCATACATTGCTCACATTTTTTTATCACCGATCTGGTAACTCGATCAATTCGCGTTCTCTGTTCGAGGACTTCTCTGCTTTCTGGGGGATCAAATTCATAGATTTCGTTTTTAACATGTCCCCACAAATGAAAGTTTAATGGAGTGAGGTTGGCAGACCTCGCTGGCCACAGCACCGGGCCACTGTTAGATATTATTCTTTCACCAAATGTCTCAGATAAAAAAAATGTGTACTTCCCTGGAATTATGGGCGGGCAGCCGTCATGTTGAAACCATACTTTACGGAACTCATTATCTGGGAGAACTTCCATAATTGCTGGTACTATTTAATTTTGCAAGGTATCTTTGTCCTGTCAATGTTTGATCATAAATAAAGGACCCAATTAGTTGATTCCCTATTAAAATAAAATAGTTTAATTTCTTCTTACGATAGGAATATTAAAATAATTCAAAGGATAGGAGAATAATTATTTTTCAGATTAAACCGAAAAATATCACACCATACATGACACATCAAACATTAAAGCCAAATCGAACTTGCAATATACGCTGTTCCCGCAGCTTAGGGTTTTCGGTAGCCCAATAATAACGATTATGCTCGTTGAATATTCCGCAATTTGTAACATAAGTTTCGTCCGTCCATACAATGTTATTTTCAAAGTTCAAATTATCTTAACATTTTCCCTGGCACCAATTACAAAAACTTACTCTTCTGTTAAAATCACCTTCTCGAAGTCCTTGTACGATGGTGGACTTATGCGGACGATAATGTTGTTTTTTCAAAACGTCGTGAACTGTTGACTTAGCAATATGTAGCTCCTTGCCAGCAATCCTTGTAGAGGACATAGGATTAATGAAAATATTCTTGAATACTTCTGTCACGATTTTCACTATCCTTCTCATAATTCTTAGACCGAGGTTTCCAAAAAGCTCCGAATTCAAGTAAATTCATTACAAGTTTAGAGAAATACCTTTTATTGGGTTGTCGTCTATCCGCGTAATTTTCCAAATAATTGTTGAAAGCCTTATCCGCATTCCTTTCATTTCTAATATATGATACTAACATATCAAACTTTTCTTCATTCGAGAAATTTTCTGCCATTTTGAACACTAGGTCCGAGTCAAGACATAAAACGCGTTTAAAGACAAGCATTCACAGTTCTGACAGAAGTCGTGACAGATTTTAAAAAAATTCATTCGTCTAAAATCCAAAGCCTACATGAGCATTAATGTAGCACGAATAAATATATTTCATCAAATTATTTACTGAACTTTTGGTTATTCCGAATATTTAAATGATTTTTGGGTCATATTGGTGTTTGAGAAATAATAATTCAATTCGTTCATGTATTTCTCAAAAGTTATGGATTTTTTTGACGTTATTTTCTGTTGCACGGTACGAGTGTGATATATCATAAACAATGTTAACTGTAACACAGTTGATCGAGTTTCTGATCTGTGATTTAAAAAAATTTGCTAAATGTATGGAAGTAAATGTGTCGCATTTTGAACGTTAAAATTAGACACATTATGTTATTTTTATTGTTTTTTCATTTCTTTTTTGTGTTAAAATTTCAAAAAGGCTAATTCCTATGTTTTCAAAAGATTTTCACATAAAAGAAACTATTACTTATAAGGATATGTTGTTATTAATTGTAGTTAAGAGATTAAATGCAGTAGAATCACCTTAAGTGTGTGTTTCTTCGTGCCACGTTCCAAATTCGTAACAAAATCATATTTTTTTCGTTGTTCAACCCATAACCTAACTTTTTTCACTTAGTGTAATACATATTTGTAAAGGCAAAAACAGGAGCTTTTCAAAACGGTGAAAATCCAATATGGCGCCCATATGAAAAAACAAAGTTGATGATGGTTAAAAACTATCGAAACGTTAGAAATAAAATCTGACTACACAGGCGTTTCCTCCGTAGAAAGTTGCCATTAGAAAGTTTTTACAAATTTCATAAATTTTCATAAATAAAGAAAATACAGGGTATTTTCGAAAATGCGTCAATTTAGTTTCTAGTGAATTTTCTTTAAAAAAATTCACTAATGAGGAGATCCCGACTTTTGAATTTAAAAAAAAATTCTTCAAATGAGCGCTAATTAGGCCCCCCAGAAAACATATCCGGGGTCAGTTTCAATTTTTATACGTTTATATATATATATATATATATATATATATATATATATATATATATATATATATATATATATATATAATATATATATATATACAGGGTGAGCCACGGTGGATGGAGTATTAAAAGTATATAGAGAACGAATCAACCGATTGCTTTGAAATTTTGTTTACGGATGTAAAGGAGTATGATCTCTCGACCTAAAATATTTTTGAAAATGCAGTGTTGCCACATATACGTAAAACTGGCAACATCTTCGTAATTTTAAATGGAACACCCTATATATTTTTGCATTTTTTGAATTGTCGTCTCTTTTTGAGTAACTTTTGTTGATATTTTCCTATACCTATCTCAAGTCGTTTTCGAGATAATAATTATTTTCTGAATTTATTACCAAAAATTTGACTTTCATTAAATCGTGTTTTCTCCTACCGACGAAGCGATTTAAAGATAATTTTTTAGCTACGGTTAGGCAAGGTCTAGGGGCATCTCCTCCATTAATCAAATCTTTAGAATATCATACAGGGTGAGTTAGAGAACGCTTTCTATAAGTGACTCTGAGAAATGCACGAAAGTCACTTTTTTTAAATAGAACGCCCTGTATATTTTCACACTTTTTGGGTCGTCTTCTCTTTTTGAGTAACTTTTGTTAATATTTCCCTATACCTATCTCAAGGCGTTTTCGATTTATGGTCACTTTTCTCTAACCTATCCAAGATTATTGGTCTTTTTGTATATCATAATGGGTGGGCCATTAAATTTCTATTCTGTCACTTTGTCATGACAACAGACATGCTGTTTATCTAAATAAATTTGACGTTAGTGATATTTACATTCAATTTGAATAGCTATAGCACAAACATGACATAAAATAATTATACAAACACAGTTTTAATGGATTTGTTTTTTATTCATGAACAGTGCAATAAGTTTATCAGCAGAACTTGTAGAAGATTTAATGAGAAATATGCGAATTTGCCGCAGATGAATAACAGAAAGTTTCTACGAATTCATAGGAATTTTATAAATTTTGGTTCGTCGTTATGAGAACAATAACACTATCAGTATTTGGAAAAACTAATACCTAATCAGCGATAATAGTAAAAAAGGCCAAGTAGCAATAACAAATAATACCAATGACAGTAATAAATATGTATAAAAATCTTAAAACTATAATAATTGTTCGAAATGTTGACCGTTAACTTCCAGACACTTTTGTATACGATGATGCACGGCGTTTGTTGTAGCAGCTCTTATTTCAGCGGGGTCCAAGTTTTCAATCTCTTGAATCACTCGACGTTCTAATTCTGCCCTGTTGTGGACTGGAGTTTTATAAACTCGATCTTTAAGAATACCCCAAAGATAAAAATCTAACGGGGTAAGGTCAGGGGATCTCGCAGGCCAGTTACACGGTCCCAAACGTCTGATCCAACGGTCATCGAAAAGCCGGTCCAACTCCATACTAATTTCGGATGTACAATGTGCAGGAGCCCCGTCGAGTTGATACCAACAAGTTCTATATGTTTCAATTGACAGATTATCAAGGAAGCCTTCCACAATTGTTCTAATTATATCTAAATATTTTCTGGAATTCAATTTTTCGTCATATATGTAATATTTTATTTTGCCATCCAATAACATACAAAAAACATTTAAACTAAATTTTACTTGAAAACCAGCCTCTCTAGTAACGTGGGGGTTGTCTGTGGCCCAATAGTGACGATTTCGTGTGTTACAAATCCCCTCCCTAGAAAATTTGGATTCATCGGTCCATATCATTTTCTTTAAAAAATTGGGGTCCTCTTGCATACGCACAACTAACATTTCACACAACTCTATTCTCTGTAGATAATCCTGAGGCGTGAGAAATTGAACTCTTGTAAATTTATAATTATGCATTTTATAATTTACTAGTATTCTTCGAATGGATGAATATGGCAATCCTAAATCCTGTTCAGCACAACGTATGGAATACTGGGGATTCGCATGAAAATACGCTAGCACATTGATTTCATTTACCTCGTCAGATGTCACAGGTTTGGGTAGATTTCTTGCATCTCTTAACGACGCACCAGATTTTATAAAATTCCTATGAATTCGTAGAAACTTTCTGTTATTCATCTGCGGCAAATTCGGATATTTATCATTAAATCTTCTACAAGTTCTGCTGATAATCTTATTGCACTGTCCATGAATAATAAACAAATCCATTAAAACTGTGTTTGTATAATTATTTTCTGCCATATTTGTGCTATAGCTATTCAAATTGAATGTAAATATAACTAAAGTCAAATTTATTTAGATAAACAGCATGTCTGTTGTCATGTCAAATTGACAAAATAGAAATTTCATGGCCCACCCATTATGATATACAAAAAGACCAATAATCTTGGATAGGTTAGAGAAAAGTGACCATAAATCGAAAACGCCTTGAGATAGGTATAGGGAAATATTAACAAAAGTTACTCAAAAAGAGAAGACGATCCAAAAAATTTGAAAATATACAGGGCGTTCTATTAAAAAAAAATGACTTTCGTGCATTTCTCCGAGTCACTTATAGAAAGCGTTCTCTAACTCACCCTGTATGATATTCTATAGATTTGATTAATGGAGGAGATGCCCCTAGACCTTGCCTAACCGTAGCTAAAAAATTATCTTTAAATCGCTTCGTCGGTAGGAGAAAACACGATTTAATGAAAGTCAAATTTTTGGTAATAAATTCAGAAAATAATTATTATCTCGAAAACGACTTGAGATAGGTATAGGAAAATATCAACAAAAGTTACTCAAAAAGAGACGACAATTCAAAAAAAGCAAAAATATATAGGGTGTTCCATTTAAAATTACGAAGATGTTGCCAGTTTTACGTATATGTGGCAACACTGCATTTTCAAAAATATTTTAGGTCGAGAGATCATACGCCATTACATCCGTAACCAAAATTTCAGAGCAATCGGTTGATTCATTCTCCATATACTTTTAATACTCCATCCACCGTGGCTCACCCTGTATATATATATATATATATATATATATATATATATATATATATATATATATATATATATATATATATATTTGTGTGTGTGTGTGTGTGTGTGTGTGTGTGTGTGTGTGTGTGTATCACACCGATAACTCAAAAAATAATGGGCCGATTTTGATTGAATTTGGTGAAAAAATTCCTTTTGCAAATGGCTTGGATAAGTTCGTTAGCCAGGAAAATCTGCCCAGGTTTTCCCGGAAAATGTTGTATTTTCTTTCAAAAAAAATTTATATCTCCGGAATTAACAAGGTAAGGGCAACCAAATTTGGCACGCAGGTTTACATCCTTATAGGTAAGTTACCTACCAAAATTTAGCTATGTAGATCAAAAGACAAAAAAGTTATAGGCATTTAAAGAAAAATAAATTGGGGTTTTCCACAAAACGTCAAAGTGGCGATTTAAAATGTCAAAATTGGCAACATTTAGGCAAAGAACTTGAATCTAATACGGACTATAGAAATAAAATGTCCCAAGGAGGATGTTTTACAAACCCTAAAGTCTTAGTTTCAATCGGCATTGTCCTTCATTTTACTAAAATATTCCCAGAAAATTCATTTCAAATAGACCCTTCCTCTGATGCTTGGCAGTAGCCTTAGCGATAGAGTTTATCGTTTAATGGTATATAATTTTTGTCGAATTTTCGTAAAAATCAATAAAGCTCAATATATCCGTTATTATATAAGATATGAAAAATTTTTGTATATAATAATTATAGGGTGTCTTGAACTACATCTTAAAATAATATTTCTACAATCACAGGCTGGCCCATAAGTCGTTGGTGATACAAATTTCCATATTTTTTTTTTAATCAAACACGCCTTATGTTATTGCATTTTTGCATTTTTCATCGAAATATAATGCATGTTTGTAAGAAAATAAAAATCTGGACGCAGCAAGTGCGTTATGGTAGCGAATTTTGATCACATGTTTCATATTTGAACAGATCAAATTGCTATTAACCTATAAGGTTGACCAAGAAACGTGTTTTTTCGGGAACACTTTAAGTTTACTTTTGGAAATTTTTGTACATTTCCACACAATAAAGTTATTTTGATGAAACAAGGCACATTGTTTTTACTATATATGTTATACTTGTAACCAAATTTGATGCCTGCTTTCTTAAAAAAAACACACATATTTGTTATTAAAAACATTTTTATGAAAATTCACTACCATAACGCACTTGCTGCGTCCAGAATTTTTTAAATATCGTAAAAACCAAAAGAGATAAAATCGTAAACTAAACGGCATTTAATTACAAACAGAATTGTCTAAAACGTTCCCCATTTTACCGCTTTCCTATTCCCAAACAGTTTCGGAGATCGCAATACATGCATCACCAAGTTCGGACACACTGTATATATATATATATATATATATATATATATATATATATATATATATATATATATATATATATATATAACAAAAGTCAAGTAGATAATTGTCTCCAGTTGGCAATTATTTACAAAAAGCCTTTCGGTCGTAAACTTGTACATAGCAATTTTTATATGAAAATTCTCTACATACGGTTGAAGATTTTTATCACACTTTTAACATAATGAAACTTTATTTCCTACCCTCTTAAAAAGTTCTTTGTTATAACGTCAACTTTTTAATATTGATTTGCCACCACAACACAATTCTAAAGCGGCATTGGCTTCTGTCAGCCAAGTTGAAAATGTAAACTCTCCATCAGATCGGAAGCAGAATCGAGTGAATGAGAGGTGGGGATCTCAAGTGAGCTCCCTTTCATTTGAATTGCATTGACGTGTCACAAACACCGAAGTTATTAAATGAATAGCTAGGTTTTCTGGACTCGCAGAGACTCGTCACATTAATGTAGTTTGCACTCCTCCAATCCGAGCTTTGTTGCTTCTCAAATGGTTGTTTAATTAATACGAACACTTCTGGTGAGGCACTCTGTCATTAGTTAGCACTTACTTTTAATAATTCTAAAATATGTGATAGGATCAACTGAAAAACATCTGAGTCCTACAAGCAAAGCATACAACGGTTGTGTACATGGTGTCCCTAAGAAATCGTGCCAACCTTCTCCCAAACGTTATAGAGATATGGTGAAATAATTTATGAGAGGCGAGGTTTTTGTGTCTCGAGGACATTGGCAACTTTTTTATATATTTTTTATTTAGATAAACGCTGCATCAACCTCAAGGGTTATTAGCGGTAATCAACGGTACAATATATTTACAAAATTAAGTATCATAATTAAACTTACACAGATTACACATATTTGTGTTTACATTTTGTCTATAATTTTTAAAGTTGTTAAAAATCCTATAGTTTTCATAACATTGTTCGTTTTGTTTCCTAATGCATCTCCTATAGTAAATGCAATGCTCTATCTACGTCTTCCTTCTGTGAAACTAGGACAATCTGTTATCAGGTATTGTAAGGTTAATTGGCTATTGCATAACTGACACAAGGGTGGCACTCCTTGACGTAGTAGGTGTTAGTGGGTTAGTCTGGTATGTCTTGTTGTTAACCTTGCCATCACAACTTGATGTCGCCTATTTGGTGGCATTAAAAGGTTGTTCCTAACATATGGTTTTATGCCACGCAGCCTAGTTTTTTCAATTATTTTTTTATTTCAGCAACACAGCACGAGGGCTCACAGCCTAAATACTATCGTACTGTGGGTGTCGACAAGGAGGTAAGAGGCAACTTCTTAATTCTGGACTTGAAGGTTTGGAGATTCGGAGAAGAAGGAAAAACATGTGCCGGGAAGGAATTCCACAACTTGCAAGTCCTCGGGGCAAAAGAGCGGGCATAACAAGATGTTCTATGTCTGCTGACCTGGACAGTAAAAGGGTGCATTCGCTCTGTTCCCCTGGTAGATCTGTTGGGGGCAGCAGGTGGAGGAACTATGGAAGAAAGCTCCTCTGAGCAGTGCCCGTGCAGATATCTATAAAAGAGAGAGAGAGAGAGGTCACCAACGGCACGTCGGTCGGCAAGGGATGTCAGCCTTTGGGTGAGGGTAGGGTCACCGATGAGACGTATAGCTCTCTTCTGAATGGAGTCCAGGATAGCGAGTGTAGAAGCGGCAGCAGCACTCCAGATGTGGGAGCAGTAATCGAGGTTTGGTCTTATTTGTGAAGTATATAAAGTATAGAGATTAGCTGGTGAAAAGTATTTACGAGCCCGGAAGAGGAAACCTAATTTCTTAGCAGCCGCTTCTGCAATTGATGTGACATGTTGATGCCAATTGAGATTTCTATCCACAGAGATGCCAACAAGTGAAAAGGACTCATTACTTTGAATAACTTGGTTGTTTATTGTGATGGGTCTAGGGCTAGTGTATCTCTTATGAGAAAGAAAGCAAGACTGTGATTTGTTGGGGTTGAATTGTACAAGATTTCTACTTTCCCAGTCTAATATCTTTTGGAGATCCACGGAGATAGAACCATCCATGAGTCTGCGATCCTCATCTAGTTGCGCTAAAGAGACAGGCTTAAAATATTGTATATTTGAATGGAGGGTGCTGTCTTCCGCGTAACTGTGAACTGGGTTGGATGTGCCGGAGACGAGGTCATTGATGTGGAGAAGAAACAAAGTAGGGGTTAAAGCTGAACCTTGAGGAACTCCTGCATTAATTGGATACAGTTTAGAGGAATGGCCATCCATGACAACAGAAATCCTCCGGTTAGAGAGGAAATTTGCTGTCCACGTACAGAGTTTTGATGGTAGGCCATAGGCCGGTAGTTTATTAAGCAGCGCTGCGTGCCAGACCTGGTCGAATGCTTTGGATATGTCTAGAGCGACAATCTGGGATTCACCGTGTAGTTCCATAGACTTGTTCCAAGAATGGGTGCCAAAGGAAAGGAGGTCGGCAGTTGATATGCGCTGACGGAATCCATACTGCCTATCGTGGATAAGACTGTGTTTTTTCAAGAAATTTTAGTAATTCGGTGTTTATATACTTTTCCATCACTTTAGAGATGACTGAAAGGAGAGAACTAGGCCTGTAGTTGCTAGGAAGCGCTTTCGATCCTTTCTTGGGGACGGGTTGTACTCGAGCAGTTTTCCAATTACTAGGGAATATGCCTCTATTGTAAGATGTCTAAAACAGACGAGTCAGGACAGGAGCAAGTTCTGGTGCGCATTTTTTGAGAACAATTGCTGGGACCTCGTCAAGGCCAGAGGCTTTCCTGGTATTAAGAGAAGAGAGCATCTTCCGTACCTTTCTAGTTTTGAAAATGATATCCGTCATTTTATGCGCGACATTGGGGACTGTTGGTGGTTGAACATTTGGAGGTGGGTTGAAAGTAGAATTGCCGGCGAACAACGAAGCAAAAAGTTCAGCCTTGCCCAGGGCGGTAGAAACAATTTCATCCCCTGAGACAAGAGGGGGAAACGTGCTCTTGCAGAAATTATTCCCAATAGATTTAGCAAGGTCCAGAAGGGTTTGTTGCCGCCGGAGCTTAAGCGGACTTTGTTTTTGATGTGGTTATTAAACTAGTTTTTTGCCTCAGAAAGAATGCGGACATAGCGGTTTCTTGCGTCGTTAAATGCTTGACGGTTTTCTTGACTGGGATTGTGTAGAAGCTTTTTGTGAGCTTTGACCTTTTCAAGTCTGGCCTTGTCACAGAATTCAGAGAACCAGGGCTTTTGAGTGGCTTCAGAGGTTTTCTGTGTACGTGGAATAAATAATTCATGCCAGCTTGGATAATTTCCGTGACGTTTTGTGAGATATCAGAGGGGTCAGGATGAGAGAAGCAGACAGACGCCCATGGAAACAAGGAAAAGTAATCTCGCATTTCGTCCCAGTTCGCGGAGTTGTAGTGCCAAACGATACGTAGGTGTGGTGACTGTGTGACCTCGGGTTGCATTGCGCAGGAAGCAGTGCCCATGCCGTGGTCTGAGAGACCCAGGGGGCGGTGACTGATATCTTATAGCAGTCAGTATTTGTAGTAAGAAGGAGATCCAAGGGATTTGAGCTGTGTGTTGGGATGCGAGGAAAGTAAGTAGGTTGCTGAACCATATTGGCTAAAGAATTGCTTACTGCAAAGGCCTTGTGGATCGGTTTTTAAAGATCCTAGCCATTCCTTATTATGGACATTGAAGTCACCAAGAATAGTAACCTCGGAGGAAGGATATTCAGAAATCAAATCTACGTTGGCAAGAGTCGTCTACTCTGCTTTTAACAAACCAGCGGATTTTAACAGATGTTTTAAAATCCGCTTTTATAAACAGATCAGTTGTAGGGTGGGAGAACTGCATTGAGGTGCGTGCTAATTGATCGGCCTCCACCCGGTAAACACTAAAACTGGTATTTGTGATCTTGGTAGCTTGGCAATTTCGGTTCTTATTTGATCAATTAAAGAATTAACCGTATATAATGCTTGCGTGGCTTGAATTGAGCTTAGCGAATCTACACACACCACGAATTTCTTATTTTGGCAATTGTTTGCATATTCTATTGCTTGCTGGATAGCAAAAAGCTCCCTCGTGCAGTTGCTACAATAATCCGGAAGACGATGTTGAATCCACTTATCTGGTGCAAAGGCTCCCGCTCCCACTGCGTCTTCTAATTTTGATGCATTCGTATAAATAAATGTATAGCTGTTGTAATGCTGGCTAAGTTTTTGAAAGGCTTGGAAAATTACGACTGTGTTTGTCTCAGTCTTGTTATACGCTGCCAAACTCACGTCGGCTTTTACGGGTGGGTATATACAAGGAGGAATCTCGTAACTGGGTGAGGGTAAGGTGGAAGGATGGCTGATGCCAAACTCACTGGTATTTCTGTTTACCCGTTCATATAAAGGTGGTATAACTGTCTTCTTTTTATAGTTTTAAATCTGCTCGAAAGAGTGGTATTTAAATTGAAATTATTGCTGTTTGACAAAACGTTTCTTACATATTGAAGAGTGAGTTGCTTTCTTTTAAATGTAGATGGAAGCTACCCAGCCAAACAGTACAAACTTTCCACAGGACATGTTCCAAATGTTTCGAAAGCAATACGCAAAGCAGAATTCTGCAATTAATTTAAGGTCGCAGATAAGAGTCTCTGGTTGCTGAGTAAGAAGCAGTCAGTAGTCCAGCTTTGTTCGACTGAGGCTAGCATAAATATTCAATAAAGTTTGAATATCAGCTCTGCAGTGATGATTTGCTAGTATTTTCAAAAGGTTTGGTGTTCGGTCACAGGTTGCTTTTAGATAATTGATATGTTCTTTTGAGTTCTAGGGGTCTTGGTTCGCGCTAATTTGAAGAAATCTTTTCAAAAGTTGGGACTTTACATTTGTGAATTTTTTCTACGAAAATTCACTAAAAACACAAAAACTAAAATTTGTTTCGGCATTATACCAGCTGGCAATTTATTTTATATTGTTGTGCTCTAACAAGAAACTGTATGTAAGGAAAGCTCGGAAATTTGTAACGTTAGAATGAACCTCTGGATAGAGGAATAATCTCTAACCCCAAGTGAATAGCATTATTTTCAGCAGCTTGAACTTTTAATCACACGAGACGGGGGAGACACACCAAAAAGATTACATTTAATTCCGCGCGCTTTGAACTCTAGTGTCGCCTGGAAAGGTGGGACAAAATACACACTGAACAGAAGCTTATTAAGGTAGCTACCTGCAGCAGTAGAGAAAAAGTGTTCGATGCTGAGAAACTCGACAACGTAATGTTACTACAATTGAAAGAGACAGGAGGAATTAGAGAATCATGAAAGTAATTAATTGCGTAAAACAATTGGACTTAATAGTGCTGCCATTTCGTTATGGTACGTAGTAATGTTACACATAAAAACGTAGCTTTTTACACGACTGCGCGACAGTTTTTTGTATTTTATCATAGCACTGAAACGAAAGAATGAAACGTGATTAGTTATTTATTTTTTAGTACGTTGTAAGTTAGCCAATGAGATGAATTTCTTTTTTTTGCTGATAATTTTGGCAATATATTCTAAAACCACCACCTATTCAAAAATTTGTGGGTGGCACTGTCACTCGACGGCGGGTGAATGTAGTGGTGAAATTTTTATGTTACGCAGGCTGTTATTTTTTAATCAAAAATTGACGTATCTCGGGATTTTTTATAAATATGTACAATAATTAAGATACGTAATTTGTCCCATTTGGCTGTTATATGTGTCTACTTATATATATATATATATATATATATATATATATATATATATATATATATATATTTATATATTTATATATATATATATATGGGTGGCGCATTGAAAACGAAACAGACCGATTTGCGTTCAAAGATAAAAAAAAATTTAAGAAACGCTGAAACACGTCAATTTTAATATTGAGGGGTACCTATTTTTACATAAAACTCAACTTTGCCACATCAACCCCGTAAAGGTGGTAATAACAACCCTTATATTTTAAATAGGGAACATGGGTCGAGTGTTACATCATTTGAAAGCTCTTTGTTTTCTGAATTCAGCACACTAATTTTTTTGGGAGTTTTATCAACTCGTTTAAAAATTAATCACAGTTGAGGATGCAAAAACGCATTTCACTCATTCCGATTAGAAATGTGCTGATAGTTAATGTTTTGTTGGTTTGTAAACAAAAAATTGACTATCAGAACATTTCTTATCGGAATGAGAGAAACGCGGTTTATTATTTCAGTTTATTGGTCGGTTTGATACTTGATAGTGCTACCGAAAATTAATTTCTCAATTGTGTATTCTGTAGAAGAAAGAGTTAAAATACTTACTCTTTTTTTTTCAAAAACGATAACTGTGCCAACCGTACCGCAAATTTTTTTAATAAACGACATCCGAACAGACATCTTAACAGAAAATACATTTTGGAGTTAGTTACAAAATTTTGACAAAGTAGTCCTGTAGCCAACAAAAAACGGGATCCTGAACGTGAATTTCCGGTTAGAAATAAGACTACTGAGATTGAAGTTTTAGGACAAATTGCTGCAGATCCAACTTTGAGATTGAGGAAATTGGCCACTGTTTCAAACATCAAGAGAAGAACTATTCAGCAATATTGAAGCATCATAAATTTCACCCGTATAAAATTCATCTTCTACAACAACTGAATAAAGATGATTTTGATCGGCGGCTGGAGCTTTGTGAAGTTATGACTGCACGAATAGCTGATAACTGGAACTTTCTGTTCAATATCTGTTTTTCAGACGAGTGTACGTTTTTATTAAACGCTACAACCAATCGTCATAATTGTCTTTTTGGGCAGATAATAATCAAAGAAATTTTTACGAAGTCCACACGCAAACTCCGCAAAAATTGAATGTCTGGACTGGCAATTTTGGAGACAGTTTAATCGCACCAATTTTTCTTGATGACAATTTGAGTGACGAAACGTATTTGGAGTTACTAGAAGATATCGTTTACCCTCTACTAATTGACATTGCTGAAAATGATGATCGTTATCAAGAAAATCAATTAGTGTTTCAACAAGATGGAGCTCCTTCGCATTTTTCACAATGTGTTAGGGAGTTTTTGAACAAAGACAATGGATTGGGCTAACTCATTTAGACTTGTTTCCATGGGGCCATTTAAAGAGTAGAATTTACGTCACATAACCGGAGTCTCTAGAAGAATTACGACCACGCATTGTTGAAGAATGCCGTCTAATAACTCCACAAATGCTCCAGAATATCAGAGCTCGTTTTGAACAAAATTTGTACTTCTGTATGGAAGCTGGTGGTCAACAGTCTGAACATTTTTGAACGTTTGGTTTTGTTTTTTTATAATTTTTTGTACGAAACATTGACTAATTAGTACATTTCTTATCACAATAAATGAAATATGTTCTTGCAATTCCAGCTGTGAATAATTTTTAAACGAGTTGATTAAACTTCCAAAAAAAATTGTGTGCTGAATTCAGAAAATAATGAGCTTTTGATGTAACACTCGACCCATGTTCCCTATTTAAAATATAAGGGTTCTTATCACCACCCTTAAGGGGTTGATGTGGCAAAGTTGAATTTTGTCAAAACATGTCCCCCTCAATATTAAAATTGACGTGTTTCAGCGTTTCTTTAAAAAAGAAATGCTCTGGACGCAAATCGGTCTGTTTCGTTTTCAATACGACACCCTGTATGTATATATATATATATATATATATATATATATATATATATATATATATATATATATATATATATATATATATATTCAAATTGATCCAAAAGTAATTATACACAAGTCTGCAGTAGATTCTCGACATCATAATACGTATTACGATTGAGTGAAGTCCAAAAATCAAAATTAACACACACAGGGTGTTCAAGTGATACATCTAATTTCGATCTTCTTGATATCTGGTAATTTATTTGACGAAATTTGATACAGATAAGTTTATTGTAGTAAAAAAAATAGTCCTGCAAATTAAATCATAACTTCCACATAGCTGTGATAATCTATCATCTTCCCGAAAGACATTCTCATGGAATGAATTTACTTGACCACACAGAAAATATTTGTATTCCTGTACCCACATACCTTTGAAACGTTATGTTACTCGAGATTTATAATTTGCACAAAATCACCCCTTATTTATCCCCTCCTCCCAAAAGCGATATTACCCAAAAACAATTCGAAGCGTTCCTTTTTCGTGTGCTAACTGGACACCAAATTTTAAGATGATACCTCAATTCGTTCGAAAGTTATTGCGCCTATTAACAAATAAACGTACATGCTGACATACCGAGAGACCAACCGACCGACAGCCCGACAGACAAAAAAATGTTCGTTCCAGAATCAAGTTTTCTATATGTTTTGAGACTTTTTACGCCGTTTTAGCAAAAAAATTCGAAATGTTTGTCAATAATATTTCACCCTAACACTTGCAACCCCTAATTTAATTTCTGCACAGAATACCGGATGTTTGATGAAATTAAAAGTTTTCTAACAAATAAACCCTAAAACGTTATATTACTCGAGTTTTAACGAAAAAAATATAAATTCTCACCAAGTCACCCCTAATTCATCCCCTTCCCGCAAAGGCGATTTTAAAAACAATTCGAACCGTTGCAACCCCACACTTGCAACCCCTAATTTAATGTCTGCACAGAATACCGGATGTTTGATGAAATTAAAAGTTTTCTAACAAATAAACCCTAAAACGTTATATTACCCTAGTTTTAACGAAAAAAATATAAATTCTCACCAAGTCACCCCTAATTCATCCCATTCCCGCAAAGGCGATTTTAAAAACAATTCGAACCGTTAGCTTGTCGAGTGCTAATTTTATACCGAATTTGAAGACGATGCCTCAATTCGTTCTAAAGTTATCGTGGCTACAAACAGACAGATATGCAGACCGACAGACAAAAGATGTCGTTCCCAAATCATGTTCTCTATATGTTGTAACATGTTACACATATTACTACTTCTTTCCCAAACTATAAGGTTTCTGAATACGTCTCACCAGTGAGGACATAGTCATCGACGCGGCACAGCAGGCTCATAGTCGGTTGCTCTACCGTATTATGACTCAATAGGAACGACTCTGCAGACCTGACAGGTCGTTGATCGAATATATTTCAACATAAGGAACCTTTAAAAACCCTTGTAACTACGAGACACATTCTCTTCTTACTTAAAAGTCAACCTCAAAACATGCCGTTACTTAGATAATTAATCAAGCATGCCTAAATAGGTAAGAGAAAGATATAATGTTCGCTTATTTTACAATTGCTTTTGTCCATTTCTTTAATTATGATTAATATATGGTTGCTTGCTGTTTTACTGTACTGAATTTACTTTCAAGAATTGCTTTGCCCATTATGAATGCCTATGTTGTTTTTATGGTGGCTTGTGGTAGCGTTCTTAATGTTCAATATTATGCAGATGAGTTTTGTACGGAAACTGGACATACTGCAGGCTACCTTATGTAAGTGATAAAGAACTAAGCCGACACCCATACACCTGAATTCTTATAGACACGCCGTCTTTTTTGGGAAGATGAATACGTCATTTTGAACGCAACACCCATCTCTTTATAAGAAACACACACTTATTGTGTCATTATGACGCTGCAAATTTTTTAAATTACTAAAAAAAAAATTGTTGGGTAATACGAAAGACAAAGACAAAGTCACTGAAATGTCTGGAATTGATGAGATTAGTTGCAAAGATTGTGATCTTAAATACGTGGGCCAAACTAGGAGAAACATAGCCACCAGATTTCGTGAACATCTCGCACAGTTACGATATGGTACGGTGGACAAATCATGTGTGGCACAACATATATGGGATAATAACCACCACATTGACAAAGAAAATTTTAAACTTGTCAAAAATGTCAGACATCAAACTATGCCTGATTCATTAGAAAGTATTTTTATATTAAGGTCTATTAAGAACAAAACTTAATTAAATCGTGCGGCTCTTTGTTTTCTCTTTGCATTTGACCGCTTAAATACTCCTAATTTGTCCGGTAGAACAATAAATTATTGTCAATAACTCGACCGGTTTATACATATACTAATCACTATGTTTGTCTTGATTGAAATACCGGTTCGGTTTTTTGTATATATGTAGTCAATATAAATATTTTCACATAGAATTAGAATCAATATAAATATAGTTTTTATGTAGTATTTTAGTTGAACTATTTTTCCTTTGTTAAAGTTAACACGGTGAGACAGACATCTGGGTTTTTAGTTTTCTATTTTTAAAAGAGATGAGTTGAGTTTATGTTGTTTATCTCACCAGATGTCTTTATCGGCATGAACCAATATCCACATAGTAAATTTCTAGATCGAAAAGAAACGTGCCGTTTCTTTAAAGAACTCTGGTCCTTTTAATACCTATATTAGACAAGGGTCATAAATTTGTCGACCAAAAGATTAAAGCAGGTCTCCGACCTGTTTCACTGCGCAATAAACAAACGATCGTTCTTGGACGACAACTTTACTTCGGACTAGTTCGTTTACCTTGACGCGATATAAATATACGGGATCTAGTTTTTTTATGTTAGAATTTTTCTTCCTCTGAAGATGTTGACTTGGTCAACGAAACGATCGTAAGGTCTCTGAAATATGTGTTGTGGTGATTTGGGTGTTCTCCTAGTGTACTTATCGGTAAACTGAACTAGTATTTACTTTTGATGTTCAAGCCTGAGTTACCGTTTAGTTAAATTGTCAGTATCTAGAAAAAGTATTTCACATATTAATAAAGCAAGTGTATTAACACAAGCTCAAACTTAATTGGGAAGTGCTTTAAAGAAAAAACATATGTTAAGAGTTTATTCGCCCCAAGCGGATAAAACGTAATGCTGCCCGGTCCAATTTAATTAATATTCAGATTACTTCAGATATCAAAGCGAAGTATTTGCATTCTATGGTAAACAAAAGTTTTACAGAAATCTCTTGAGACTGCCGATCATTGTTTTATTTAAGTGAGCAGAAAAAGTACTACTCTGAAAACACTGCTTGCTAAAGGGTTACAAATGAGATATTTCAATTTGGTTTCGTATTTTGAGAACAAACAAATCAGGTTTATACATTTATGTTTACATAATAACATGGCCTACCATGAAATGAAAAGAACAAAAGTCATTGTTACGATGACAACGCAGCAACACCTTTAGATTGCAATGACAATATTTAAAATTTGTTGCAAATAAATATTATCAATCTGTGTTAAATTTGAATTAAATAACAAAATTTGAACGTATTGCTTGTTACTTACTTTTAAAAACAGCAAACATATACATGGTTTGGTACATACCTGTAAGAAACAAAAAGCAATTATTCAAAAAATTGTTAAACAAATGTGTTTCAAGTACGTCATAAAGTTTGGGGGCATGAAAAAGCTTATCATGTAAGATATCAGAAACCTTTCTTCAAGCAAAGTTTCGTACAAAAAAATAGCTAATAAGTATGTCCACAAATAATGAAGATATGTTAATAAAATTTGAGGAACACATTAACTTAGACAAAATACAAAAAAACAATCGGTAAATTTTGAAATTATATCTTTGAATAGAAAACTAAAAGAACTTTCCAAAAAGGTGCCACTAGACCGGCCTTTCGTATTCAAATTGAGGGGGTCAAAGTCACTCTTGCTACGGGTTAAATAATACAAATTCTGTTAGCGTTCAAAAGATATATATATATATATATATATATATATATATATATATATATATATACATATATAAACATATATATATATATATATATATATATATATATATATATATATATATATATATATATATATATATATATATATATATATAGCTAGTTACTTTTTTGGCATAATATTTTCATAGCGACATCCTCCACACCCTATGGCTTGTGATAACGCCTGTCTTTCTAGCCTGAGACCACATAGTTTGGGAATTACAGCATACCACATTTGCAGCTAATTCTAAGCCTTGTCTGGAGCCAGGAGTGAGGGTTTCAACATATATTACTAGCCTGGGTTTATAAGACTACTGGTGGCTCACAGGAAATTAAAAGAACTTTCCAAAAAGGTGCCACTTCAAATGCTCAGTCCAAAATTAAAAAAGTAAAATGAATATATAATTATTTTTTAACAAAATGTCGATGTTATCAAACATAAGATCAACAACAATAAGTAGTTTTTTAAAATTCTTCGTAACTTTTTTCTGGTCATAGGTAGCAAATTTGAATATGTCTCATTAAAAAATGTACATGTTGTGTTTATGATGCCATTGGACTCATTAAAACTTCTGGACGCAGCAAGTGCGTTATGGTAGTGAATTTTCATAAAAATGTTTTTAATAGCTAACATGTTTTTTTAAGAAAGCAGGCATCAATCTATATAGTAGAAACAATATGCCATGTTGCATCAAAATAACTTTATTGTTTGAAAATGTACAAAAATTTCCGAAAGTAAACTTAAATTGTTCCCGAAAAAACTGGTTTCCTGGTCAACCCTATGGGTTAATAGCAAATTGAGCTATTCAAATTTGAAGCATTTAATGAAAATTCGCTACCATAACGCACTTGCTGCGTCCTGAATTTCTTTTCTTACAAAGATGTATTATATTTCGATGAAAAATGCAAAAATGCAATAACATAGGGTGGGCTGGAGCGGGCGAAGAAATTGGCGTTAAGCGGGCTATTACGAACAAAGTGGACTGTAATTTGCGTTTGTTAATTAAGTAACGTTTTTAATGAAAAGAGAAGGGGCAAAAGCAGTGGAAATTGATGCAAACTCGTGAATGACCAAAAAGCCACTTACCTTTGTGAATTTCTTCTCTTGTCGAGTACTGGACTCACAGAAACTCGTGCGTGTCCCGGAAAAGGCTATCCTGGGTTGCTGGTGCGTTTAATGGATTTGTTAAGGCTGGTTTGACTGTATCACACACACATATAATTTTAAGGTAGCGGTACTATATGATATCGCGGTTTTTCGTTGCTGACTACTTAAGTTGTGTTCTTCTTGACGATTCGTGGAATTCTGGTCTGTTCTTCTTATCGCAAAATAAAGATTATAAATTCCACTGCTTTTACACTATACGAGGAGCGAACATCCCGCCCGGCCAAAATGGCTGCTATAAGCAAGACATTTTTCTACACAACAAAAATAATTAACGCGAAGGAGAAGCGATAACATGCGGCGGATAAGAAAAAAGAGAACAAGAAACAAAATAAATGATTATCCCGGTTAGCAAGAATCCACAAAACAATAAAAAGACTTAAAATAAAAAATTAAATTAAATTAGAAACAAATACTACTACTACTAGTCATTAGTTGGCAACGGGCACAACTTCACCAAAGGGCGACGAAGGATACCATTCGAGGTCTTTACAATAGCAACTCTTACGACACCATCAGGACCAGGAATTAGAGACAATAGACGACCTAGTAGCCATTTAGAAGGCGGAAGTTTTTCAGCTTTCACGGCCACCATCGCCCCAATAGTAGGAAGAGCACCAGCGTCAAGCCACTTGCTTCGTTGTTGTAGGGTGTGAAGGTACTCCTTGTGCCAGCGAATCCAAAAATCATGGTGCATACGTTGGAGAAGTTGCCATCTTGACAGACGAGTTAAGGGGACAGACGACAAATCGGGAGTTGAAAGCGTAGAAACTGGCTCCATATGAAGAAAGTGTCCAGGAGTTAAAGCGTGAATGTCATCGATATCCGAACTCATGGGATTTAAAGGTCGGGAGTTCAAGACAGATTCTATAAGCGTCAGGACAGTGTAGAATTCTTCGTACGATAGGATTTGTTGGCCAACAACACGAGAGAGATGAGATTTTACACTCTTGATACCAGATTCCCAAAGACCACCGAAATGTGGGGCAGAAGGGGGGTTGAAATGCCAATGGATTCCTTCCCTAGCAGTTGCATCAGAAAAAATGCGTTTAAGCTCCTTGGCGGAGCCAACGAAATTTGTACCACAATCACTATAGAGATTATCACATCGACCACGACGAGCAATAAATCGTTGGAGGGCAGCGAGAAAAGCGTCAGTCGAAAGACTACAGGCAGGTTCTAGATGTATAGCCTTAGTCGCGAAACACACAAAGAGGCAAATATATGCCTTAGAGGTTTTAGCACCTCGGTATCGATTCATAGTGATCGCGAATGGACCACCAAAATCTACCCCAGTATGCGAGAATGGTTTGACTTGCGAAACTCGAGAAAGGGGTAAGTCACCCATAGGTGGCTGATAAGGTTGAGGCTTTATTTTCCAACATGGCATACATTTCGAAATAACAGTGTTTATGGCACGTCTTGCAGACAAAATCCAAAAATTCTGACACAACAAAAAATGAAGAGTGCGAGGGCCAATATGAAGATACCTTTTATGGTATTGTTCAATTAAAAGCACCGTGAGTCGGCACTTTTGTGGAAGTAAGAGCGGATGCTTTCGCTCATAAGACAAACTTGAGTGAGTCAAGCGACCACCTACACGCAAAAGACCAGTACTGTCTTGAAATACGGCGAGTTTTCTCCAGGACTTAGGGAATTTTTTACTAGATAACTCCTTTTCAAAGTAGACCGCTTGAGTGCGCTTGACCAGAAGGGTCAGAGCATCATGAAGCTCTAACCGAGATAGCGGTCCAAATTTCGCAATAGAAGAATGTCTAGAATTAAAAGCGAAGCGTAATACGTATGACAAAATAGACTGTATGTAATGTAAAGAAGAATGATTTTCTAACAAATCATCAAGCAGATTTTCTTCACCTGTAAATGTTAAAAGCGAAACTGTCCTTTCCTCAACAGAGACCTCTTCAGACTGCAGCTCTGAAGACGGGGAGCAGGCAGACAGCTCAGAACGACATAGTAGCGATGGACCATTGAACCAAATATCATGGGCGAGAAATTGAGAAGGATGAACACCTCGAGAGGCGATATCGGCGGGATTATTAGCAGAATCTATATAATGCCAAAATTCAGAAGAAACCCTTTCGTGAATGTAGGCAACTCGATTTGCCACAAAGGTTTTCCAACGATGAGGCGAAGATTTGATCCAACTCAAGACGATTTGCGAATCTGACCAGGCAAAAATTCTTTCGAAAGTCATGCGAGTCTGATAAACGTTCAGAAGAAACGATAGGAGTTTCGCCAACAAAACTGCACCACACAGTTCTAGCCTAGGAATGGTTAGTTTCTTAACCGGAGCGACTTTGGTTTTAGAGCAAACAAACTGAACAAAAACTGTTTTGTCAGGGCGGAGGCATCGTATATAAACAACGGCAGCGTAACCCTTTTCAGAAGAGTCACAGAACCCATGTAATTCATAACCACATCCAGAATGAGGTGGAAGGATTTTTCTAGGAATGCGTAAATTGCTTAGTAAACCGAGTTCATTTCGATAACGGTTCCAAGCCTCAACAATATGCGAGGGCGGGGTTTGGTCCCAATCTAATTTAGAAGTCCACAGCGACTGGATTAGAATCTTTTGAAAAATAGTAATAGGCGAAAGAAATCCAAGCGGGTCAAAGATTCTGGCCAGTTCCGAGAGCATGTTGCGTTTCGTACAGGGTTTCCCCAACGGCGAGACTGAGAAAAAGAATGTATCCTCAGAGGGACTCCACTGCAGACCGAGAATTTTTAAAGGAGTGTCGTTTGCCAGTGAACCAAAAATAAGCGGATTTTGCGACAAATGTTCCGGAGGTAAATGTGAAAGTAATGCGGAACAGTTACTAGACCATTTTCTAAGCTCAAAGCCGCCTCGTTCAAAAAGCGAGATCAGCTCTGACTGTAAAAGCTTTGCGTCTTCATAAGAAGAGCAGCCGGTTACAACATCATCAACATAAGTGTCGTTTAAAATGGCGGCAGAAGCTAGCGGGTAAGAGCCCCCTTCGTCATTCACTAACTGATGAAGAGTGCGTATCGCGAGAAAGGGGGATGGCGTTAGTCCATATACAAGCGTAACCAGGTTATAGTCCACCAAAGGTTCATCAGAAGCAAACCTCCAAACAATTCTTTGATAATCATGCTGTGATTGGTCGACAAGAATGTTACGATACATCATTTTGATGTCAGCACACAAGACATAATTATGAAGGCGAAAGTGACACAGAATTGTGGCAATATCTTGTTGTAGTTTTGGTCCAGTATGTAGACAATCGTTAAGAGAGCTTTGGTTGGGAAGTTTCGCCGAACCATTAAAAACTACCCTGAGTTTAGTAGACAAGCTATTTGGTTTCAAAATGCAATGATGCGGAATATAATATGCGTCGGGAGAATCTTTATTGTCATAAACACGTTTCATGTGGCCTAGTTCCAAATATTCTCTCATAAAAGCAGAATATTGGGTATACAAGTCCATGTTTCTAGCAAGGCGACGTTCCAGGGAAAGAAATCTTTGGACGACGAGGTCGCGAATGCCAGGAAAAATAGGCAGCGACTCAGATTTAAATGGGAGCGAAACGATATATTTGCCAGAAGGAGAGCGAGATATTTTAGTCTTAAAATGATGTTCACAAAAAATATCTTCATTAGAGTGATGCGACGAAGTCGGAACACTTTCCACTTCCCAAAAATCCCTAAGGGTGCGATCGAGATTTGATTCAAAGTTACTGCACAAGAAAGAAAAGACAGCAGAAGAATGAACTGTGTTGCCAATCTTACCCATGAGCACATAACCAAAGACGGTGTTGACGGCATCAGGTTGACCTTCCCCACCGGAAATGCGTCCATTTAAAAGGATTTTAGAAAAAACGTCGGCTCCTAACAATATATCGACCTGACCTGGACGATTAAAATGGCGATCAGCCAATTTTAAATTGCGAATGTGAGACCAATTGGAAGAGCAAATAGCGGTTGCTGGCAAATTATCACAAATGGCGTTCAAGATCAATGCGTCGACAGTAAAATTGAAAGAATCTTGACCAACCGGTCTTCCAGTGAGCGTTACACAACCACTCTGAGAAGAAGTCTGCATAGATGCCAGTCCTTTGATTGCAAACATGCAGTTTTGCTTAGGCAACCCCAAACGCTTAAAAGCCCTTTGCGAGATAAAAGACATCATACTACCTCCATCCAAAAGGCATCTCATAATCTGATAATTTCCATGGTTATCAAGAACTTCAATCAGCGCAGTGGCCAATAAGACCGTGGTTTGATTAGATACAATCCCAGAAGCAGCAAAGACCTGCTCTTGGTCGAGCGGAGCGGAAGGAACTGGAGATCTGGAAGGGTTATTACACACTGGCGACGGAATAGGCGCGGAGCTTTTATCAAAATGCAAGAGCGTATGATGACGCTGACCACACTTGCGACAGGACCTGGTAGATTTGCATTTGTTAAGATAATGTAGGCTACTTAAACAGTTGTGGCAAAGACGAGAAGATTTAACAAAATTATAGCGATCTTTTGGAGTTTTATTACAAAATGAGGAGCAATTATAAATAGAATGCGAAGAATCTTTGCAAAACACACAAGTATGTAAGATAGATTTACAATTTAAATTATCAGCGAAAAAAGCGGAAGTTCGAGGCGTTGGTCTAGCTTGCGATTTGTCAGAATATTTCTTTTGAGAGTGCGAAAGGAATGACTTCTGATCCATAGCATCACCAGCGATACAATATTTATTTAGAAAGTCAAGCAATTGCGTAAATGTAGGGACCTCGGTGGAAGCGTGGTCTAACTCAAATTTCGTCAACATGTTCCTGTCAAGGCGTTTTGACACCAACATAAACATAACAAAGTCCCATTGGTCTGTAGGAAAGCCTAAAGTGTTTAAAGCAGAAAGATTTTCCGAAATAATGTCTAGCGAATTGCGAATATTGACGTGGTCATCAGAATTAAATTTCGAAATGCTATCTATAGCATGCCAGTGCTCTTGGGCACGCAGACGTTTGTTAGAATAACGAGTGACTAATGTATTATAAGCTATCTGATAATTGTCAGCGGTCAGAGGCAAAGATCTTATTAGAGATAACGGCGGGCCTTCTACTGATATAGTTAGATAATGAAACTTTTCAATGTCGGAATATGCGGGACAGTCCTGTACTAAGGCATTGAATAAATCGATAAAAGTGTTAAAGGTTTTATAGTCACCTCTAAATTTAGGAATTTCTATTTTAGCTAGCCTTGCTTTAGCACCTTCATTAAGACCAGCTGTATTTGAATTTAGAATTTCCTGGACATTTGTTTTATTGTCAGGGAATAACCTAGAACAAATGGCTTTAATTTCAAAATAAGCGTCCATAAATCCAGCGTAAATAGTGTTTTCATCAGAAGCGTTTCCATGTTCACTACTTAAAATTGCAGAAACGATATTTTCGTGCGTTTGAATAAACTGTTCCCTTAAATAGTCGATTTCGGAAGATCTAACCCTAAGTAAATTATAAAGCGAAACATCTGACTGGGCTTTCTGGGCTAGAGAAGACAATGTGTCTATTTCAGATAGCTGAATATTGCGTTGGTTTTTGTATTTCCTTAATTTAGTGTCAGTCATGATATTAATTGAATAGGCCTCGTATATGGAAATATAACAGATATACGTACCAATGTGAAACAAAGAATTATTCAGGTACAAATTGATAAGAATGAAACAGAAGCAAAGAGCGATATATGCGTGAAATGATATGCGTCGACTCCTAAAGCCGTGCTCGTTGTTCAAAATAAAGCAAAATTTAACTGAATGGCGGATTCTTGCGATAAGAAAATAACTTTTAAAAATTCTATAATTATAAAGGTTCTAGCGATATATACATGAAAATTGCGGGAAATTAATTTAAAATCTGAATTGAATACAGCTAAACCAGCGCGCTTTAGTTATTTTCAAAATTAACAAAGTTGAATAGCCAAATTTACTTGCGTATTATTTCCGAGACAAAAAAACTATCCGGCTGAGAAGGACCAAGAAATGGGCTGGAGCGGGCGAAGAAATTGGCGTTAAGCGGGCTATTACGAACAAAGTGGACTGTAATTTGCGTTTGTTAATTAAGTAACGTTTTTAATGAAAAGAGAAGGGGCAAAAGCAGTGGAAATTGATGCAAACTCGTGAATGACCAAAAAGCCACTTACCTTTGTGAATTTCTTCTCTTGTCGAGTACTGGACTCACAGAAACTCGTGCGTGTCCCGGAAAAGGCTATCCTGGGTTGCTGGTGCGTTTAATGGATTTGTTAAGGCTGGTTTGACTGTATCACACACACATATAATTTTAAGGTAGCGGTACTATATGATATCGCGGTTTTTCGTTGCTGACTACTTAAGTTGTGTTCTTCTTGACGATTCGTGGAATTCTGGTCTGTTCTTCTTATCGCAAAATAAAGATTATAAATTCCACTGCTTTTACACTATACGAGGAGCGAACATAGGGCGTGTTCGATTAAAAAAATCGCTACCATAACGCACTTGCTGCGTCCCGAATTTCTTTTCTTACAAAGATGTATTATATTTCGATGGAAAATGCAAAAATGCAATAACATAGGGCGTGTTCGATTTAAAAAAAAATGAATCACCAACGACTTATGGGCCACCTGTAATTGTGGAAATATTTTTAAGATGTAGCTTAAGACACCCTATAATTAATGTATACCTTTTTTTTTCGTAACTTGCATAATAACGGATATATTGAGCTTTAATGATTTTTTACAAAAATTTGACAAAAATGATATACCATTAAACGATAAACTCTATAGCCTACAAGGGTGTATTTTAAATTAATATTCTGGGAATATTTTAGTAAAATAAAGGACAATGACGATTGAAACTAAGAGTTCAGGCTTTGTAAAGAATTCTTCTTGAGACATTTTCTTTCCATAGCTGATATTAATTTCAGGTTCATTGCCTAAATATTACCAATTTTGACGTTTGAAATGGCGACTTTGACGTTTTGAGGAAAACCCAAATTTATTTTTCTTTAAATGCCTGTAACTTTTTTGTCCTTTAACCTACAGAGCTAAATTCTGGCATGTAGCTTACCTATGATTATATGTACCTGCGTATCAAATTTGGTCGTATATATATATATATATATATATATATATATATATACATATGTATATATATGTATACATATATATATATATATATATATATATATATATATATATATACATATGTATATATATATACATATATATATATATATATATATATATATATATATATATATATATATATATATATATATATATATATATATATATATATATATATATATATATGTAAACATATAAAAAGTGAAACTGACCCCGTATATGGTTTCCAGGGGTCCTAGTTCGCGCTCATTTGCAAAAATTTTTCAAAATTCAAAAGTCGGGATCTCCCCATTAGTGAATTTTTTCTACGAAAATTCACTAAAAAACGTACATGTGTTTATAATACCGTTGGAACGTCCGTGAATAAATAATACATTTAAAATATCAGCATTTGAATATGTATTATGTTTCACTTCTTATAAACACTAAATTAAGCCGGCACTGCAGAGAAAGTAACCACTAATAACTAGTGACAACTTAGATGTTTGTTTTGAAGTTTTGTTGAGAATTTTACAGCCGGCTTTGCAAGAAATTACATGATTTTAGTTGGTTACACAAAAAACAGTAAATAACTTTAAAGTTGAACAGATGCGTATACAGAACCAAATATCGTTCGAAAGGCAATACATTTTTAACAGAATATGCAAAAAATACAGAGTGTTACATTTGAAAACACCCAATCAAGAAGGTTTGAATTTGACTCAACTCGGCATTACATTTACACCATCCCGTATAGAAATAAGCCACTTTCAAAGTCTATATTGGAAGCGCATGGATCCAGCTAGTTCTCCTGAGAATATTGCCGCTCCAGCTTTCTTATTCTAAAATACACATTAAAACTATTTGTTACTGTTTCTTTTAATTGTCTTGAAAAAAATTAAATATCTTGAAAACGTTTAGTTTTAGGCATAGGGTAACCTGATAAAAGTCTTCGTAAAACGTTATGCAAAATCCAAAAATGCAATAATATATAGAGTGTTCCATTTGAAATAACGAAGATGACGTCAACTTCCGTTATAAGCGGAAGTGATACGTAGACTCCATCATTTTACATAAGTAGTCCATGTGCAAAAACATTGTTGCGCAAATTAAAAAATTCCGATCGAAGTAGTTTCTGAAATAATTCAAATGGGCTGTCACCGTGAGACACCTGTATATTTCTGACCGGTTCTATATGTTTATTATTTATATTCGTTGAGAAAAATGATTGTACTGAAGCTAAACTAGACAATGTGTTTACACAAAAGCAATATAGCGAAAATATTACGTTAGTTTTTACAAACTACTTCTTACGACTACAAAGGTTTCTCTGCTGTTTGAGAACTAGAGATCAAATTGGATCTTGTTATATCAAACATGTTCAAAACTGTGACTCGTTTGAAGTTACATTCTCATTTCTTATTTTTTGATCTACTATTGTGTGAGCTCAGATAAAACCAACACATTTTATATCGCGTATTGCTTTTCAAAGGGACCGATCAATTCTTTAGGTTCAGAAACATCATAAATAAATAATCTATCCGCTTTTGTAATGTATCTGATATAAGTATAAAAAAGAAATAAAACTATAAAGTTTACTGAATCCCAATTGAATTGTCATCGCATATAATACTTATATATCAATATACAGTCCCTATTTACGTATCTTTCTGTCTATTGAAGTCGATCGAATTCCACTTTCATCTATTGTTTCTATGGTAACGCGAGATGTTTCCCATTTTTCCAGAGCCATCTCGATGATCTCAATTACTTCATGTAAAGTTTGAATGATCTGATCATATTAGGTTGTCAATCGCAGGAAATTTTATTTATGAAAACCTTTCTTGTTTAAAATGCTATTCGTCTGGTACGATGAGTTGACAAGCAACGACTACCCTCCAAATTTGATTAATTGTCAAGATAAAATTAATATTACCATGAGATTCTTTCAGTCATGCCAATTCAATTTATATCGAACTTCCGATTAAGAGGATGCTTCGTTGAATGAAAAATGTACGAAGTCATTTGTTTTTGATGTAACGACTCATAAATTCATAACTTGATGTCATGGCTTTCATTGAAAATTGCTTTGATAACTTTAAAGTCAATAATTTGGCCTTTAAGTTTCTATTGTACCTTTTAACAGAGTTGTTTCTGGATTCGCAATTTCTAATAATAAATTAAATTTATAAATTAGGACGATACAGATCTTCACTGTATAGGGGTACTAGATGCACTAATGTGTGGTTGCGATTTGAACCATGGGATTTTCTTATGTCCCCTAACTCAAGGAGCTAGGGCTTATTTACTTTTATGAATTTGTAAATATAGAACGAGTCATTTAGTCCACCAATTACTTACAGCTAACGCAAATACCATTGTTCACCCTAGATTTTTCAGACACATAAATTTGGAGTTATGAAAATTTATTTATTATTATTATTATAGTTATTTGCACTTTAGGAGAATAATTTTTTGTATGACATACGTATAGCAATAATGTATCAAAATTGTATGTATGTATAGTCTAAATTGCTTGGCTGCGGCTAATTTAGCCATTCGCACATTATCATATCAAAATTGTAAATAGTACTTTTAAGCTAGTCTGGTGTATTTGCAACTTTGCCAGCGCCTTTTGCTTTTACCGTACTTCAGTTTTATATTTCAACAACACACCACAAGGGCTTATAGCCTAAACACTATCGTACCGTGAGTGTCGACAAGGAGGAAAGAGGCAACTTGTTAATTCTGGACTTAAAGGTTTGGAGGAGAAGGAAAAACATGTGCCGGCAAGGAATTCCACAACTTGGAAGTCCTCTGGACAAAAGATCTGGCATAACAAGATGTTCTATGTCTGGTGACCTGGACAATAAAAGGGTTTATTCGCTCTATTCCCCTGGTAGATCTGTTAGGGCAGCAGGTGGAGGCACTATGGAAGAAAGCTCCTCTGAGCAGTGCCCGTGCAGATACCTATAAAAGAGAGAGAGAGAGAGATAGAGGTTACCAACGTCACGTTGGTGGGCAAGAGATGGCAGCCTTTGGGTGAGGGTAAGGTTACCGATGAGACGTATAGCTCACTTGCCAATGAAGTCCAGATTAGCGAGTGTAGAAGCGGCAGCGGCACCCCAGATGTGGGAGCAGTATTCGACGTTTGTCCTTATTTGTAAAGTATATAAGGTATAGAGATTCGCTGGTGAAAAGTATTTGCGAGTCTAGAAGTGGAAAACTATAATCTTAGCAGCTGCTTCTGCAATTGATGTGACATGTTGGTGCCAATTGAGATTTCGATCCACAGAAATGCCAAAAAGTGAAAAGGACTCATTACTTAAAATAACTTGGTTGTTCAATGTGATGGGTCTAGGGCTGGTGTATCTCTTATGAGATAGAAAGCAAGACTGAGATTTGGTGGAGTTGAATTGTACAAGATTTCTACTTCCCCAGTTTAATATTTTTTGGATATCCACAGAGACAGAACCCTCCATGAGGCTGCGATCCTCATCTAATTGGGCTAAAGAGACAGGTTTAGAATATGGTATATTTGAGTAGAGGGTGCTGTCTTCCGTGTAACTGTGAACTGGGTTGGATGTGCTAGAGAGGAGGTCAATGATGTGGAGAAGAAACCAAGTAGGGACTAAAGCTGAACCTGGAGGGACTCATGCATTAATTGGATACAGTTTAGAGGAATGGCCATCCAAGACAACACAAATTCTCCGGTTGGAAAGGAAATTTGCTGCCCAGGTACAGAGTTTTGGTGGTAGGCCATAGGCCGGAAGTTTATTAATCAGCGCTGCGTGCCATGCCTGGTCGAATGCTTTGGATATGTCTAGAGCGACAATGTGGAATTCACCGCGTAATTTCATAAAATTCTTCCAAGAATGGGTGACAAAGGAAAGTAGGTCGGCAGTTCATCTGCGCTGACTGCCTATCGTGGATAAGACTATGTTTTTCAAGAAATTTTAGTCATTCGGTGTTTATATACTTTTCCATCACTTTAGAGATGACTGGAAGGAGAGAAATAGGCCTGTAGTTCACTTTTAAATTTCCAGTTTTCTATAATAACAACCTGCAATGATTCCATACCCCATATGAGTGTAAACATTGTTTTTAGGTGTATTATGTCAAAAAAATTAAGGTAAGCCTTCTAAGATGCCTCCTTGATCTCGATAGCGAGGTATCTAACAACTGGGCTAGAGCAAATTTCAACAAATATTTGTAGATATATATATATATATGTATATATATATATATATATATATATATATATATATATATATATATATATATATACATATATATATATATATGTATATATATATATATATATATATATATATATATATATATATATATATATATATATATATATACGAAACGTTATTTTCTATGTGATTATTAGAAAACTCGTAGCTTCTAGTTAAGCAATTGATTGAATCAAATAACAAAAAACAAATAATATAAATATATTTTTAAATATATTCCCCCTAAAGTTTTTTAAAGCAATTTATATTTATCTAAACGTGTATTTCGTGTGTATTATCTTATTGCTTTATAAGACCGATAAAATTTCAATCGACGCGGAGATTTTTACCTGCTCCCAAAATCATAAAAAAAGCAATACCGTACCCGCACCAGACAGAAGTAGTAGTAGTTCTACCGGCAAGACTGCAACAGCCAACCGTCACCAGTCCGTCCGAGTCCGTACGGATTATGCTTCCCATCAGATCGCACCAGGTTTGGCTTATTAGTGAATTTTCTTAAAAAAATTCACTAATGAGGAGATCCCGACTTTTGAATTTTGAAAAAATTTCTTCACATGAGCGCTAATTAGGCCCCCCAGAACACATATCCGGGGTCAGTTTCAATTTTTATATGTTTTTATATATATATATATATATATATATATATATATATATATATATATATATATATATATATATATATATATATATATATATATATATATATATGTATCACACCGATAACTCAAAAAATAATGGTCCGATTTTGATTCAATTTGGTGAATAAATTCCTTTTGCAAATGGCTTGGATAAGTTCGTTAGCCAGGAAAATATGACCAGGTTTTCCCGGAAAATTTTGTGTTTTCTTTCGAAAAAAAATTATATCTCCGAAATTAACAAAGCAAGGGCAACCAAATTTGGTACGCGGGTTTACATCCTTATAGGTAAGTTACCTACCAAAATTTAGCTATGTAGGTCACAAGACAAAAAAGTTATAGGCATTTAAAGAAAAATAAATTGGGGTTTCCTTCAAAACGTCAAAGTTGCGATATAAAACGTCAAAATCGACAACATTTAGGCAAATAACGTGAATCTAATACGGGCTATGGGAATCAAATGTCTCAAGAAGGATGTTTTACAAACCCTGAAGTCTTAGTTTCAACTGTCATTGTCCTTCATTTTACTAAAATGTTTCCAGAAAATTCATTACAAATAGACCCTTTCTCTGATGCTAGGCAGTAGTTTAGCTATAGAGTTTATCGTTTAATGGTATATAATTTTTGTCGAATTTTCGTAAAAAATCAATAAAGCCCAATATATCCGTTATTATACAAGATATGAAAAATATCTTTATACATTAATTATAGGGTGTCTTGAGCTACATCTTCAAAAAATATTTCTACAATCACAGGGTGGCCCAAAAGTCGTCGGTGATACAAATTTTCTTTTTTTTTTTTAATCAAACACGCCTTATGTTATTGCATTTATGCATTTTCCATCGAAATATAATGCATGTTTGTAAAAAAGAAATTCCTGATGCAACAAGTGCGTTATGGTAGCGAATTTTGATCAAATGCTTCATATTTGTATAGCCCAATTTGCTATTAACCGATAAGGTTGACCAAGAAACGAGTTTTTCCGGGAACACTTTAAGTTTACTTTAGGAAATGTTTGTACATTTTCACACAATAAAGTTATTTTTATGAAACATGGCACATTGTTTCTACTATATAGGTTATACTGGTAACCGAAATTGATGCCTCTTTTCTTAAATTAAAAGATAAACACATATTTGCAATAAAAACAATTTTATGAAAATTCACTACCATAACGCACTTGCTGCGTCCCGAGTTTTTTTGTTTCTATAGGTGAGAAATTGTTTGTTTCAGTTAATTAATATTTTGTAGCGATTGTTCAAACTTTTAATTTTCCGCAGTTCTGTCAAATTTTACTAATCGAGTAATTTCAATATTGTTTACCTCTATATTGTCCTGTATGTTACAGTATCTTGTATTATTTTCGTGGGGATGCTAAGGATTCGTAGCTCATTTAAGTAATCAAGATATTTACATTTAACAAAGAAGCTTTAAACTTGTGCTTGTCCAGGATGCAATTTTTATAGGTTGTTTCCAAACGGTATTAGCATTTTACTTGTCGTAAAAATTAGATAGAGTTCACTGATTTCTCATACAAAACAATCATTGTAAAGCTTTTTTCATTACAATAATTATTTAGATGTCAGGAAAGTCTCTACCATGTTAGACTTAAGATAACTCTGCAACGATGCAAAAGAATTGTTAAATTCTTGTCGTTTTTTGTGTAACTTTAAACCTTGATCATGATTTCTTAAAGAATTCTAAATGAGTAGGAAATTGCTAAAATATTCATCAATCACTAAACCTATGATCTTACGGTTTCCAATGGTGAAGATTAAACTTGGGACACACAATGTTATATAATATATAAAATAGAGTAAACATTGTAGAAGAACAGTTATGTCAGTATTAGAAATCAAAGAATCTCCTAATATAATATAATAATTATTGTTATGTTGATGGAGTCGCTTTCAATATTTTATTGGTTATCTTTTGCATGTAAGTGTGTTCTTCCTTCATTTCATTTTTAGTGAATTTTCATTAAGAAAATTCATTAATAGAGATATATCAATGGTTAGACTTTCAGAAAATTTCTTCAAATGCGCGCGAATTAGGGACCCTGGAACCCATTTCCAAGGTCAGCTAGAAAGTTTATATATATATATATATATATATATATATATATATATATATATATATCCAACCGATAACTCAAAAAATACTGTACTAATTGGGGCCACCAAATTTGGGAATTACCTTTATTTTGTTAATGGTTGGATTAGTTCGTTCATTATATCTTGGCGCCCAATTTTTCTTAGCAAAAAATTAAAAAGATATATTTTTAAACGCAATATCTCTTAAATTATTTAAGTGCTTGAAACGAAACTTTACAACTTAAAATACCATAGACAGACGTGGCTGTGTACCAATTTTCAAGTCTTTTGATCAAAGGAAAATGAAGTTATTCTAAATTTATATTAAAATAATCTTGGACATCACTTCTGATTCAGAGCCTCGGTGGTTTAGAGGTAAGAACGTGTGTCTCTGAACCGAATGGTACTGGGTTCGATCCCAGGGTTCTCCTTTCACTTTTTCAGTACAAACTGTAACATTAATATCAACCGAGGTTTTGTAGTTGAGCAAGTTGAATGTCTGCACGTTCCGTCCTTCGGAGGGGGCGTAAAGCCGTCGTTTACGTGTCAATGCGATGTTGGTCACGTTAAATATCCCTAGTCTCTTTACAGAAAGGCTGGGGTTCGGCAAAATTTCCAGGATAGTGAGGTGAAACTGCTCCCTGGCGTCGGTGATTGGCCATAGTCACGGAAATAAGCCGACGTTAAAGAAAGAAAACACACACACTTTTCAGATTCTGTAATGCAATATCTACAATGTTGGAAAAAGACAGATGACGTTACCTGCACTGCTATGCTATCATAGATAAAAAATAGTGGAAGTTATATTATTGCAACCTGTCAGAATGTAGAACATTGAGAAATGTACGACACGGAAGCCATCACGATGCGTAACCAGGTAGTTTGTCGTCCTAATAGCTCTAGTTAACACAAAATATTATAAATAGAGATTGTGTACAGCATTTGATAATTTACAACTGACTTTTAACTAACCTAACATCATTAAAACATGCATATAAATATTAAAAATAAATATTGGACGACGGTTATAAATGAAAATTGTGAGTTAATGACTTAAAACAATACAATTTTGCGTAAAATAGGAAATGAGTATATCAGTAAATCATATTCTAAGAGCAGTGTTAACACTCGGTTTTTAATATCTTCTTTACTTTTAAGTTTCTGTATCCCAAATGTTAATTAGCCCCTACCCCCTCCCTGTCATACTTACCTTATCTTGTGCGTATATATGTAATATAAAAATAACAAAGAAGTGTGAATTTGTTTACTTTAGTGCTATGTTCGATATTATCTGAAAAAGAGATTATGGGCGACGTTGTGGAAAGTAGTTTCGGTAAATTTACAGTTTACTGGACAGAGGGTTTTTAAAACAAAAATTCAGAAACATGCTTAGAACCCTCCTTGGATGCACAAGCCACACGGAAATTTTGTTGCAAACAACCCCCAAGAGAATTAAGTGACCACGAATGAATATTGGTGCTGGGCGGGGAGGAAATATGAGCGGAAAATACTTTAAAAAAATATTTAGGCGGACTTTGAAAAGATGCGTATTTCACATTTTGCAGCAATACCTCCTTATAAACACTGTCTAACCCGCACGGCATCCATATTCGCCCAGGTCCAGTAACATTCTTGGGGGTTGCTCCCAAGAAATCTCTCTTGTGCTTTATGCTTTGCAGGCAGTTGTATGCATGTACAAAGGGGAGGAAGACCCCCCGAGTTTTGGGTGAAGAGAGAAAAACCCTCTTCGACCTGGGGGTTCTTCTTCCTCTTCTGCATGCATAATATCACCCTCAATGCATTAACCACGGGGTTTTTTTATGTTCAGTTTTCTAGTGTATTTTTTGTTGAGTATATTTCCTGTTTATCAATTTTTTTTGTTTGAGTTTTGTATCCAAATTACTTTATAAATATATATGACAGAGATTATGTTTTTGCTTGCCTTTCTTTACCTTATTTTTTACTGTTCCCAAGTAAATATTTTATAACTTTTCATATAAGGCTAAATCACTATAATATATTATTCTTATGAAAATTTAGTACCATAACGCACTTGCTGCGGCCCTAACATTTTTTCTCTTTTTGTTCTACTTCCCCTATGGTCCTTGCTGAAAGCTTTCCTGATTATTTAGCTACAAAGGTTTGTAAGTTTCACACAACTTGGATTCACGAATATATGTCAACAAATGGTGGAAGCGCGTCAAATAATTCTATTGTAATTATATATTAGTGTTTTTCTTCTTCTTTTTCCTTTTTTCTTCAGATATCGTACCCGCTTAAAGTATTCGCAATTATTTACCCATGTATATTATGAACTTTTATTGAACACTTATTTTTCTAGTTGGACATTCTTTTACCCTTGACAACTAGACAACTATTAAATTTTTAAAAAGCTAGTTTTTCTCACCTTAAATATGGTGCTCATATTTAATTTATCGCTCTTCAACGAGCGCGTGCTATTTTTTTATTTGTCGTAAAAGTAATCATATAGCTACCAAATATATCACTTTCCAATCTTAAAAAAAACCTGAAAATCTTTGCCTCTGCTGCCGTGCAAAAATAAAACCCAGTAACTCAAGTTACTTGGTTTTACTTCCGTTTCAATATTCAGATTGCTTGTAACGACCTCTAACTCTAGCTATGGTACCTTTGTAAATAGGCATTTTCTTTACGAAGACATTTAGTGTTGCTTTTTAACAACCCGACAAAATTACAAAGCAAGTCTCCGTAGTGCAGCAGACATTTTAATACGAGTATATTGCTGCACTAGGGCGATTTAAATTGTTGTTTCTTGTTTCGGGTCACAATAAAAATTACCACAGTATAAAGAAGTAAGTCTAGTGTATAGTAAGTAGTTCAATAATTTCCTTAGGTAAAATGCACAAGTAGTGTAATTCAAAAAATATATTAAATATATTAAAACCAAGTAACTCGTGTTTTCAAATAATATAAAGAAAGAATTGTTATTAATATGAAGTAAATAGATTTCTCCGTGACGTTTTGGTGAGGTTAAACTATAGCAAGTCTTCTGACACGCCTTGTGGCGCCTGTGGGGTCCTGACAGAATTGCTTTTGAATACTTTTAACTCGGTCATAGTTTTGTAAAATCGAATTCCGTACACGTTCAAATGGGTAAAAATTAAATTAAATTAAATTTAATTTAATTTAATTTAATTTAATTATGAAAATTTGGAGACTTTGATTAGGAGGTCAAATAAAAGTAACCTTGCTATAAATTTAACATCTGGAGATTTCCGTGAATTTGTAAATGGATGTGTTCCAGAAAAAAGTTCGGGACGCAGCAAGTTCGTTTGGTAATGAATTTTCATTAAATGCTTCAAATTAATATAACTCAATTTTCTATAAACGTATAGAGTTTAATTTTGGTATGTAGTAAGATCTTTTACAAGGAAAGATATTCACCAAATTTCGTTAAAGTGGCTTTGTAATTTTCAGAGAAAAAAATTGTTTTACAAAGAAAACCCAAAATTTTCCCTGAAAGCCTTGTCCGCATTTCCTGGCTAACAAACTATTTTAAGCCATAAATAAAAGAAAGGCACTTGCCCAGCTTCATCCAAATCGGTTAATTATTTTTTGAGTTGTGTAATACTTTACTTAAAAATTATAACAAAATAATAAACAATTAAATAGTTGACATTTGTTATTAAAAAAACACAACCAATTGCTAACAAAAATTTTGAATAAATGTATTACTATAAGTTTTTTATCAATTGCATGACGCTTGTCTACATATCCAACCGCCAGATTATACGCTGTAAAGATGGACGTTCTCATATCTTGACCTGACCTGACCTGTTGAACCTTTTTGTATAGTTTCGAGTTCAATTTTTTAAGAATTGTGAGTATTGCTCATTTTGTTTTGTTTTATTCACTTAATCTTTCATAATTTCTTTACCCTAGCGGTTCTCATTGGGTTTCTGCTTGATTGTGCCTCTCTTGTGTTGTTTAATCTGCCAGTTTCACTTATTGGCTTTGCTTTGTGTTTCTGAAATAGACTTGAATTCTTAGTGTTCAAATATTAGACTTTTGCAATTTTGTAGCTTTCAACGCTTTTCAATTTGCTCTGATGTTTTTAATTTTGTTAATCTTAATTACATGTTTAACTTAACATATTTTTAGCTAGTCTTACTGTATCTGTAGCTCTCTTAGATTTTTAACTTGACTGTTGGTTGGCATTTTACTGTGTGACTTGTGATTTTAGCCTTTGACGTTTTTCTGTAGAGATCACCTTGTCATCAATGTGCTCTAACATGCACAATGTGCTCTAACATGCACAATTGCCTACCGGAAAAACTGATGTTTTTCTGACAGACCTTTCTTGTTATGATTGTAGATTTATCCCCTGAAGATGACCTCTTGAAGTGTCGAAACGCGTCAGGAATTAAAATTTTAAATGAATTTGGTGTCTGAAGGAGAAGCCTTTCTTTCAATGTTTAATTATCTCATATCTTGAGCCATTATCATCGGACTATTAAAACAGATTTTTACAGACAATTATGAACATTGAACATATACATATTTCTCTTTTATAATTATTTATATTTTATAAGTGTTAATATTTAAAGGCTAGTGGTGCCCACATTGTGTGTAATATTCAATTGGTTTTGCTAATCACACAAAATATTTTGTTCTTGTGCTTTTCTCTGATCACTAGTGGAACACAATTTTTTCTTAAATGCCTAAAACTTTTTTTCTTTTAATTTAGAGATCTTAATTTCAGTATGTATAGCAAGTTTGATCGTAGAAACGTATGTGCCAAATCTGGTTGTCCTATCTGTTATTTTCGGAGATACAAGAATTTTCCGAAAGAAAACTCAGACTTTTCCCGAAAAAGCTGGTCCGATTTTCCTGGATAAAGAACTTGTCCAAGCCACTTACAAAAGGAAGGTATGTAGCGGTTTTCAGCAAAATCGGCCCATTATTTTTTGAGTTATCAGTACGATATATATATATATATATATATATATATATATATATATATATATATATATATATATATATATATATATATATATATATATAGAGAGAGAGAGAGAGAGAGAGAGAGAGAGAGAGAGATCTTTCTTAGTGAATTTTTCGTGAAAACAAACGCTAAAAAGTCTAAATGCTAGGAGCAATTTGAAAATGAACAACGCTGGTCTTGTATCCTCAAAATAATAGAGTACGTAATTAACAGTGAAGCGAGGCCTACCTCGTGTCTGTGTATTTACGTAAAATGCTTCCAAGAGATTCAATGCTACTGAAACCACATCCCAGTAAATCACTGGGTTACAAGTCGAAACTCCAACTTTATAATAACTTCAAAACAGAATATAACCTAATCTGCGAGATGTAAGAATACTTTATAACTAGTTACGAAATTAATATCTAAATATAGACGACGTACATCACGGGTTCAAAGTCAAAAGTTAGCTAATATTCAGGAGGACGCAGTGTAAATATTACCCACTTTTACACACCTAAACCTAATTTAGCTAGGGTAGTGATATAGACTTTAACCACTTATTGTCCTAACCGGAACAGACTTCATTTAGCTACTTTACTACAACAAACATAATGATGGACTGCATAATCAGCAAAGGTTCTTATATGCAAAGTAACGATATTTTTTTAATTTACCGCCAAAAGTTTTTGTATATATATATATATATATATATATATATATATATATATATATATATATATATATATATATATATATATATATATATATATATATATATATATATATATATATATATATATATATATATATATATATATATATATATATATATATATATATACAGGCTGTTTCAAAAAACATGCACCATCGCTCGTGGGGCAATTCCTTACTTAAAAATAAGAAAAAAGTTTATGTGCACATGGGCCCGGAAGCGCATAGTTTCCAATATACAGGGAGATGAATTTTAATGTTTTTTTTTAATGTTTTATAAATAATTTCAAAACCACTGGATTGATTTTAATGAAACTTGGAACTTGAAAGTGTATTATGAAAGTGCATATTTTCAAGTGAAAATCTGCTTACAACTGCGTCAGTGGCGTGCGTACGGGGCAACTGTAAAAATTCATTTGGGGAAAAAATATGTGCGCCACTGTCTTTTTCCAATTTTGATACATCAGTTACGAAGCTTATTACATAAGCCACAAAAGGTGCCTCTTGGTATTTTTTCGTTCAGGGTATCCCTTAGGAGATATGATTAATTTTATAAAAAGGGGCAAAGTACCGATTCGTTGGAGTAATGAAAACAGTAATCGTGAAGTGCCATGAAACTATAATTTTTGACAGTTCTCTAAATTCTACAATTGCTTAAACTGATCTGATATATAGGTTCTAGGGGCTTTATTGGCAAATTAAAAATTCGAATGTCGTTATCTCTCTATAAGTTAAACTCTCCTTCTGAAAATGTGCTAATATGGAGTCCGTTAAATTTAAAACATTTACGTAATTTTTCTTTTTTCTTAACGCGTTAAGGCTTGGTTTGTTGAACGGTTTGATCTATGCAATAGTATACAATTAACAAGGCGATACATTTGAATTTTCCGATTAAATATTCATTCACTTCACCCAAAGCTAAACAAGAGGCTCGTTTCCAAAATCCTTCAAATCAGGCGCTTGTAGGCTTATCGTTAAAGTTTAATAAACTAGCAGCCAGAGAGTCAAGTTGTGGACTCTTTCCACAAGTGAGTGTTGTGAGATTTGAATAATTTAATTTTACATAAATTAACATGAATATTATTTTCCAGTGAGCGACATTAAAGCAGAACGCTGGACTTTTCATTTAGAAGAAACGTATTCTGTTCCTACGAAAATGTTTACATAAAATTGTATATAGGGTGGCGCATTACAAACTAAACAGACCGATTTGCGTCCAGAGAATATTTTTTTAAGAAACGCTGAAACATGTCAATTGTAATATTGAGGGGGACATGTTTTGACATAAAACTCAACTTTGTCGCATCAACCCCTTAAGGGTGGTGATAACAACCCTTATATTTTAAATAAGAAACATGGGTAGAGTGTTACATCATTTGAAAGCTCTTTATTATCTGAATTCAGCACACTAATTTTTTTAGATGTTTTATCAACTCGTTAAAAAATTATTCACAGTTGGAGATGCAAAAACGCATTTCACTCATTCCGATAAGAAATGTGCTGATAGTCAATGTTTTGTTGGTTTGTAAACAAAAAATTGACTATCAGAACATTTCTTATCGGAATGAGAGAAATACGGTTTATTATTTCAGTTTATCGGTCGGTTTGATACTTGATAGTACTACCAAAAATGAATTTCACGATGGTGTATTCTGTAGAAGAAAGAGTTGAAATAATTACTCTTTTCTTCAAAAAAATAACTGTGCCAACCGTACCGGAAATCTGTTTAATGAACAACATCCGAACAGACATGCTAACAGAAAATACATTTTGAAGTTAGTTGCAAGGTTTCGACAAAGTGGTTTAGAGCCAACAAAAAACGGGATCCTGAAGGTGAATTTCCGGTTAGAAATGAGACTACTGAGATTGAAGTTTTAGGACAAATTGCTGCAGACCCAACTTTGGGCACGAGAAAATTGTCCACTGTTTCAAACATCAAAAGAAGAACTGATCAGCGAATATTGAAGCATCATAAATTACACCCGTATAAAATTCATCTTGTACAACAACTGAATGAAGATGATTTTGATCGGCGGCTGGAGTTTTGTGAAGTTATGGCTGCACGAATAGCTGATAACGGGAAATTTCTGTTCAATATCTGTTTTTAGACGAGTGTACGTTTTTATTAAACTCTACAGTCAATCGTCATAATTGTCGTTATTGGGCAGATAATAATCCAAGAAATTTTCACGAAGTCCGCACTCAAACTCCACAGAAATTGAATGTCTGGACTGGAGACCGTTTAATCGGACCAATTTTTCTTAATGGCAATTTGAGTGGCGAAACATATTTGGAGTTACTAGAAGATATAGTTTACCCTCTACTAATTGACATTGTTGAAAATGATGATAGCTATCAAGAAAATCAATTAGTGTTTCAACAAGATGGAGCTCCTCCGCATTTTTCACAACGTGTTAGGGAGTTTTTGAACAGAGAGTTTCCAAAGCAATGGATTGGACGTAGAGGTGCTATTGAGTGCCCCCCTAGATCACCGGATTTAACTCCTTTAGACTTCTTTCTATAGGGTCATTTAAAGAGTAGAACTTACGCAACAGAACTGGAGTCTCTGGAAGAATTACGACGACGCATTGTTGAATAATGCCGTCTAATAACTCCACAATTGCTGCAGAATGTCAGAGCTCGTTTTGAACAAAATTTGTACTTTTGTATGGAAGCTGGTGGTCAACAATTTGAACACTTACTTAACTGAATAAACATTTTTGAACGTCTGGTTTTGTTTTTTAGTTTTTTTTTAATGAAAAATTGACTAATTAGCACATTTCTTATCGGAATGAGTGAAATACGTTTTTCCATCTTCAACTGTGAATAATGTTTAAACGAGTTGATAAAACTCCTAAAAAAAATTAGTGAGCTGAATTCATAAAAGAAAGTGCTTTCAAATGATGTAACACTCGACCCATGTTCCCTATTTAAAATATAAGGGTTGTTATCACCACCTTTAAGGGGTTGATGTGACCAAGTTGAGTTTTATGTCAAAACATGTGCCCCTCAATATTAAAATTGACGTGTTTCAGCGTTTCTTAAAAAAATAATTTCTCTTGACGAAAATCGGTCTGTTTCGTTTTCAGTGCGCCACCCTGTATATTTTGCTATATAAAGCTTACAACCTGCACTGATTAAGAAAAAGAATAGTAATAACAAAGTTAGGTAATAATAATAAATTGTTCGACTGTGCATTATCTGTGTATTACGTAAGTCGATACAAATAAACACACTGTGATTGAAAACTGAAACAAGAAGCAAAATCACCCCAAAAAACCAGAAAATTGTAACGCTAGATACGTATTTCGAAACGGAATTGTCTTTAGCAGTAGCTAAACCAAACAGTTTAGCGACAACTACTGATGAGGACAACTTCGTTGTCGAAATACATATCTAACGCCTAGTTCTCTGTTATTATGTTGTAGTTTTTTGTGGCGATTCTCCTTTTGGTTTCAACACCAAATATTTCAGCTCAGTAAGCTTGCCTGCGATTTTAATTGCATTAACCACAGAAATTTTATATAATATATACTTCCACATCGTCACGTGTGGAAGTATCGCATCGGCGACAAAATTTTCAAACAATTCTTTTCGCTTAATCATCGTAAGGAGCATCAAATCATATAGAAAACATGACTTGGGAACGATTTTTTTTGTTGGTCCGTCGGTCTGTAGCTATCGACAAACGAACGGTTCGAGTTGTTTTTGGGTAAAATTTGGTGAAAATATACATTTTTTCGTTAAAACTCCAGTAATAATACGTTTTAGGGTTTATTTATTAGAAAACTTTTCATTTCATCAAACATCTGGTATTCTGTGCTGAAATTAAGTTAGGGGTTGAATGTGTGGGAGTGGAATATTGTTGAAAAAAAATTTGTTATGCTAAAACGGCTTAAAAACTCGCAAAACATATAGAAAACTTGATTTCGGAAGGAAAATTATTTTGTCTGTCAGTCGGTCGGTTTGTCGGTATGTCGACATGTATGTCTGTTAATAGGCGCAATAACTTTCGAACGAATTGAGATATTACCTTGCAATTTGGTATACAATGAGCACCCGACAAGGAAACGCTTGAAATTGTTTTTGGGTAAGAAAGCTTCAAGGGGTAGGGGATAAATAAGGGGTGATTTGGTGAAAATTGGCATTTTTCCAACAAAACTCGTGTAACATAACATTTAAAAAGTTTATGCGAACAGAAATACAAACATTTTCTTCGTGGTCAAGTCATGGGCCCTAAATTCATTCCATGGGAATATCTTTCTGAAGAGAAATGATCACAGCTTTATGGAAGTTATGATTCAACTTGCAGCACTATTTGTATCAATACCAGTGAAAAACGGTCATTGTAAGAAGGTTGCCATTTATATTTCAGGACTGGGCAAACCCAATGCTGCCATCTACCAACGGACGTCGTTATCGTAAAGACTGAGATTTTTGACGTTATATTTACGCAGAACCTTTTTATATACGAGGCCCTTTGTGTTGTTTGCAGCAACTTAAAACATTCATATCGACCCAAAAATCGAACTAAATCCTGAATATTTTCGTGTGATTATTTTTTACAACTTTCGACGTAGATTAACTCAACAATTTATTAACTCAATTATACTTTTGTAGATAAAGCGCCAATAAGGCTAAGTGTTTATCGATACCTTACCGAATCCTATCGTAATATATATATATATATATATATATATATATATATATATATATATATATATATATATACAGGCTGGCCCATTGAAAACGATCTGGCAGCCTTAGCTGCCAGGAAAAGATTATGTCGAAAAAACCCTGAAACACGTCAAGTTTGCTTATGAGAGGGACAACTTTTGACGCAAAACGTATAGCCCAATTTTTACCCTCCTAATCGGAGGTATCAACCCTCAAATTTTTCAAATGGAAATAGGGGTCATGTGATAGCTCGTTTAAAAGAGCTTTTGACTCCCTATACACTGTTTTTGTTTCTCAAATTGAGACTTTTTTATATATTAGTACTCCTTTGGCTTTTTTTCAATTTGGTGGAAAACTGGCCTAACTTAACCGAGGTATTCATGATTACCGTTCGATAAGGCGATATCAATGCAATCCTGAACACTATCAAATAAAATTGACGTGTTCAAGGATTTTTTACACACAAATATATTTTGCTTTTGGTGAATTTTCTTAAAAAAAACTCACTAATGAGGAGATCCCGACTTTTGAATTTTGAAAATATTTCTTCAACTGAGCGCTAATTAGGCCCCCCAGAACACATATCCGGGGTCAGTTTCAATTTTTATATGTTTATATATATATATATATATATATATATATATATATATATATATATATATATATATATATATATATATATATATATATATATATATATATATATAGGTATCACACCGATAACTCAAAAAAGAATGGGCCGATTTTGATTAAATTTGGTGAATAAATTCCTTTTGCAAATGGCTTGGATAAGTTCGTAGCCAGGAAAATCTGCCCAGGTTTTCCCGGAAGATGTTGTGTTTTCTTTCGAAAAAAATTTATATCTCCGGAATTAACAAAGTACGGGCAACCAAATTTGGTACGCGGGTTTATATCCTTATAGGTAAGTTACGTACAAAAAATTAGCGATAAAGGTCAAAAGCCAAAAAAGTTATAGAATATTTAAAGAAAAATTAATTGGCAACATTTAGGCAAATAACTTGAATCTAATACGGGCTATGGAAATCAAATGTCTCAAGAAGGATGTTTTACAAACCCTGAAGTCTTAGTTTCAATCGTCATTGTCCTTCATTTTACTAAAATGTTTTCAGAAAATTCATTTCAAATACACCCTTTCTCTGATGCTTGGCAGTAGTCCTAACTATAGAGTTTATCGTTTAATGGTATATAATTTTTGTCGAATTTTCATAAAAAATCAATAAGCTTAATATATTCGTTATTATACAAGATATGAAAAAAAATTGTATATATTAATTATAGGGTGTCTTGAGCTACATCTTAAAAAAATATTTCTACACGCACAGGCTGGCCCATAAGTCGTTGGTGATACATTTCTTTTTTTTTAATCAAACACGCCTTATGTTATTGCATTTTTGCATTTTCCATCGAAATATAATGCATTTTTGTAAAAAAAGAAATTCTGGATGCAGCAAGTGCGTTATGGTGGCGAATTTTGATGAAATGCTTCATATTTGAATAGCCCAATTTGCTATTAACCCATAAGGTTGACCAAGAAACGAGTTTTTCCGGGAACACCTTAAGTTTACTTTTGGAAATTTTTGTACATTTTCACACAAAGTTACTTTTATGAAACATGGCACATTCTTTTTACTATATTGGTTATACTGGTAACCAAAATTGATGCTTGCTTTCTTAAAAAGAAAACACACATATTTGCAATAAAAACATTTTTATGAAAATTCACTACCACAACGCACTTGCTGCGTCCAGAGTTTTTACTTAATTTATTTCATAGTTTAGGCAGGCGATGTGCATATTTCCAAATACATACAATATCAAGGAAATCTATAATCATGTTTTCATCCATTTTGTTGCACAAAGGGTATGCATATGCTTCGCCATCGTTGACTTTTCTTTAATAAAAATAATTATTATGCCTATCAAAATAAATGTCCAAAAAACAGCATCGTGATAATTTTTACTAGGTAACAATTGAGCTGTTGTTTCAACTTGCTGCTGCAATTAGTTACATACTAAAAATAGCCTGTGTCGAGAACATTATTTCTACATGAACTGTAACAAAAGGCGGCAAACACAGAAGAAACAAAGGGTCAGTGAGAATACTTCTACAGTCCAAACAGAGACTCACAGACGAGCTACCCATGTCATTGTTAGTGAGGATAAAGTAGGCTTTGTCTTTGAATGGACAACCTAATTAAAAGTTGAAAAAGAAAAAGACCATCGCTTTAAAATCAACTTTTTCCCGTTTATGTAGAAGTTACGGAAAAAAATTAAAGTTGAAACGGTGAGATTAAATAGTGGTTCGTTATCGATAGCCGAGATCTCGTAACAGCGTCAAGATATCTCGGGTCCGATGTCGTTTTCTGTTTTATTTTGTTCGAGGATCAGCGAGACAGTATAGCGTCAATTAAAAGGTTAGGAGATGAAACTCTGTGAAATTACTTGTTTTCCAGCTAACAACTTTCTAACAGGATTCGTGCCAAATCTCGTTTATTTTATCTGACCGAGAAGCAACTGTTATTAACTTGTTTTAATCATTTAATTTTAAAGCTCCTTCATGTTCGCATCTCAGTACTCTCATACTAGAAAGACGACCTTGGCAAAGTAAGTGCCTTATGAGTAAATTTTTATAGGAAAATGATCTTGCTTTGATGCAATAAACCAGACTGGAATTCTTATAAATTTCTTCATAACAATCTACAAGCGATGGCATTGCGTGCCCCGACCTCAAAGTAGTTCCCAAGTTGAGTCACTTTAAAGAAAACCTGCTAATGACCCGCTAATGACAGCTAAGGAGAGTTAATAATTTAAAATTTAAGTTAAAATTGTACAATTTTGAATATAGATTTTGTATCGGATTTTCCTAATATCTTTCTGGTGACTAAACTCATCAATTGGAAATATCAAAAATTTATTTAAAGTGGATAATTACTTTTTCTGGGTTAATTTTGACCAAAGCCTCAAATTTTTCAGACGTGTAGTACTAAATTCTCACGCTTCAGATCAATAACTGTTAGTTCGGTATCTCGATATTCATGATAACAATATATTGTTTATGCTGCTGATGAGCTTAAAAAAGCTGCTGGGGGAAGGTTATCACAATAACAAACAAAAGTAAAACACGACAATAGTTTCTACTAATTGTTTTTTTAATATTTCAACAACACACCATGAGGGCTTACAGCCGAAACACTTTCGTACTGTGGGTGTCGACAAGGAGGAAAGAGGTAACTTGTTAATTCTGGACTTGAAGATTTGGAGGTTGGGAGGAGAAGGAAAAACATGTGCCGGCAAGGAATTCCACAACTTGGAAGTCCTCGGGATATAACAGCGGGCATAACAAGATGTTCTATGTCTGGTGACCTTTACAGTAATAGGGTGCATTCGCTCTGTTCCCCTGGTAGATCTGTTGGGGCAGCAGGTGGAGGAACTATGGAAGAAAGTTCCTCTGCGCAGTGCCCGTGCAAATATATATATAAAAGAGAGGGAGGTCACCAACGCCACGTCGGTGGGCAAGGGATGGCAGCCTTTGGGTGAGGGTAGGGTCATCGATGAGACGTATAGCTCCCTTCTGAATGGAGTCCAGGATAGCGAGTGTAGAAGCGGCAGCGGCACCCCAGATGTGGGAGCAGTATTCGAGGTTTGGCCTTATTTCTGAAGTACATAAGGTATAAAGATTAGCTGGTGAAAAGTATTTGCGAGCCCGGAAGAGGAAACCTAATTTCTTCAGAGCCGCTTCTGTAATTGATGTGACATGTTGGTACCAATTGAGATTTAGTTTAAAACATAAACAATGAGTAAATGTTAGGTTGTTAATGTTGACCATAAATCAGTTATTATTAACTGAACTTTAAAATGAGTCTTTTATTGAAAGATTCTTAAATATATTAATATATATGTATCTGGTCAGATAAGTTAATTAGTTTGTCGTAGTTACCTCTCCTGTAAAAAAAAATCGGAGCCTAACGCTCCTTGTTTAATACTAATTATTAGTTAAATTTGAAAGAACAAAAAACAAACAAATATTCTAGATTATACTGAGACAAAAAACTATATATATATATATATATATATATATATATATATATATATATATATATATATATATATATATATATACATATATATATATATATATATATATATATATATATATATATATATATATTGAAATTTTAAAAATATATAAAAAAGACGGATTTCATTTTTTTTGGACAGCACTTCCTAAATCGTTAATGTTAGCTAAGAAAAAAATAATTAATTACAGAAATTACTGCAAGTACTTTCAGACCATAACATACATACAAAAACACTGTTAAATTATTACCATGTAACTATTTCAGCCATGTCTTGACTTGATTTTGTCTTGTCCAGAAAAATTTTAGTCAGATGAAAAATAAAAGATAAACTTCTCATTGGCTGAAGCAATTTTGCGTCATGAGATTCACGTTGCTGTGAAATATCACAGACGCTAAGAAGACTAACGTATTTCTTGAGTTCGTTGAATTATCAATAAAACGGAGTTGAGAATATAATGACGTAAGAAAAACTGGATCTGTTGGCGGCCAAACTGCATTTTATTTTGGACCTTTAGCGATGGAATTACTATCGTTTAGGTGAATTTTCTTTTAAAAAATTCACTAATTAGGAGATCCCGACTTTTGAATTTTGAAGAAAAAATTCAAATGAGCGCAAACTAGGACACCTAAAACCCATATCCGGGCCCAGTTTCAATAAATATATATATATATATATATATATATATATATATATATATATATATATATATATATATATATATATGTATGTATGTTTGTATCATACCGATAACTCAAAAAATAATGGGCGGATTTTGATCAAATTTGGTAGCTGCCTTCCTTTTGCAAGCGGCTTCAAAAAGCTCGTTAGCCAGTCCGGTCTTCCCGGAAAATGTTATAATTTGGGGTTTCCTGTCGGAAAAAAATAATATCTCACCATTTACAATTTATACGACTATTAGCAATCATTTATTGACTTTTTTACCTACATCTTAGTTAATAATTGTTTAAGAAATAAAATTTTTATAACTCAACATTTCAACCGACAAATTTCCTACAATTTTTACTGTAAACTTTTTTTTCCCAAATCAATATTTTCAAAGTTATAACGCGTTAAATGTTGCACTTTTCAATCGACAAATTTTTCTGGAAATATTTTAGTAAAATGAAGGACAATGACGGTTGAAGGCTTTGTAGAACATTCTTCTTGAGACATTTTCTTTCCATAGCTTATATTAGTTTCAGGTTTTTTGCGTAAATGGTGCCAATTTTGACGTTTTAAATCGCGACTTTGACGTTTTGGGAAAACCCCAATTTATTTTTCTTTAAATTCTATAACTTTTTTATCTTTCAAGCTACAAAACTAAATTTTGGTAGGTAATTTACCTATTATGATATAAACCGGCGTACCAAATTTGGATGCCCTTACTTTGTTATTTCCGGAGATATGATTTTTTTTCGAAAGAAAACACAAAATTTTCCGGGAAAACCTGTGCCCATTTTCCTGGATAACAAACTTATCCAATCCACTTGCAAAAGGAAGTTATTCACGAAATTTTATCAAAATCGGCCCATTTTTTTTGAGGTATCAGTGTGATAAACACACACACGTATATATCAATATATATATATATATATATATATATATATATATATATATATATATATATATATATATATATATATATACATATATATATATATATATATATATATATATATATATATATATATATATATATATATATATATATATATATATATATATACAACACCAGAGATGGCGCTTTACGCTATTCTCCATTACATATAATGGCAATGACTGCCATAAGCCGAATTTGTTGAAGCAAAGATGTGGCATATTGTGGAGTCCTAAGGAGGACGCAACCGGTCTGTGTCTCCTGCTTCATATATTACAGTACGTCGCGGTACCGCACCAAAAGACCAATTGAAACTAGATGTAAAGAACACTTAGCATAACTTTAGTACTACAAATCGGTCATGCGTTGCTCGGCATAGTTAGGATAATAATCAGCACGCTGATAAAGAAAACCTTAGCCAATCGTGACAATTAGGAGCACATGAAAGTATATATATATATATATATATATATATATATATATATATATATATATATATATATATATATATATATATATATATATATCACTAAATGTAGAAATAGTAGGAGTTGAATGAATATAGGGCCGCCAATTCTATACAGTTCATTGTTTGAACAATGTTTCCTTTAACCAAAAGGTGCCGACTTGGAAATAAAGGTAACGTAATTTTAATAGAAGGGATTCCTGCAAACACAAACGGTACAAGTTTGTTTGGGATGCTCACTCAAAGGATATGGTCGATTACCCGGCACCAAATATAAATACAACTTAAATCGTTACGCGGTTATTTTATACATCCTGTAATGACGTTAACCTTGTTAGGAAAACGATCTTCAGGTCTTTAAAAATGTGTTGTGGTTAATTGGGTTCAAAAGTGTGTACGTATTAGTTTTCATTATAAGCCTTAATCTTCACTTACTGGATTCTAATAGATATTAACCGATATGAAACTGAAGCCAAAATGGGGAAAGGTGTAATGCAAGGATGCGTATTATCGCCATATTTGTACATATTTTTCATTGAAGATGCAATAAATAAGCTGCGAAAAATACAGCACAAATCAAAGTAAGTGCACAACGGTTCCATCGCATACGTTACCTATATGAGATAGCGCTGACAGGAGACAAAAGAAAACATTCAGAAGAGATGCTGAGTGTGCTAAAAACTGTACTGAAGGAAGTAAAATTCAACATCAATATAATGAAAAGAAAAGCTTTAAAAGCAAGAGGATAAAAGTGCGAAAACAGGTGTAAAGCCAAACGATCAACCCCTTGAATTAAAATAATATTTACGTACCTTGTGAGCATTACTAGGGATATTGGTAAATGTAGCGAATATCTGAGAATAAGGATTGCAATATAAAGGCAAGCATTTAACAGACAAAAACACCCCTCTTACTAATAAACATTATAAATTTGATCTGAGGAAGGAATTTGTTAGGTCCTACATATGGAGCGTGTTAGTACATGTCATCGACTTTGATTAAATAGGACATGAATAGAATAGAAGCGTTTGAATTGTGAATATAAAAAAAAATGACGAAGCCACAATACAAGGATAAAAAGACGAACAAAGGTGTGCTAGATGTGGGAGAAGAACTATGCTTTCTGAAAGAAATTGAGAGGAGAAAGGCAGCATTTATTGGACATATTATATTATATAAGATATAATAAGTTTTTGACAGTATTAATAGATGGAAACACATTTGGAACAAAGTGGAGGTATAGACCACGTAAAAACATTGTAAAACTTGACACATTTGATGAAGTGTGGAAGCTTCAAAGGTTTTAAAAGAACTACTTGAGACATGCGTTAATGGTCGCGTGTTACGCTCGACCTTTTAAGTCGGCTTACCTTTTAATAAGCTAAGCAAAGCCTTTACCAGCTGTTTGAAAATTTTTAATGGCTACTATATTTTTCGATTGAAAATGAGCAAACAAAATATTGTCATAGAGAGTTATGAAAATTCGCTACTTGATAAACACCGGTTGCCTTCTCCTTAGAGATTCCTAAGAGGAATATTACTAGCTGACAATAAAATTGATTTAACTGCTAAGGTATTAGATACAAAAAACCATTGATGGTGAAGTAAAAAATCACATGCGGAAAACAGTTCTTAAATTTTGGTAGGTAATTTACCTATTATGATATAAACCGGCGTACCAAATTTGGATGCCCTTACTTTGTTATTTCCGGAGATATGATTTTTTTTCGAAAGAAAACACAAAATTTTCCGGAAAAACCTGTGCCCATTTTCCTGGATAACAAACTTATCCAATCCACTTGCAAAAGGAAGTTATTCACGAAATTTTATCAAAATCGGCCCATTTTTTTTGAGGTATCAGTGTGATAAACACACACACGTATATATCAATATATATATATATATATATATATATATATATATATATATATATATATATATATATATATATATATATATATATATATATATATATATATATATATATATATATATATATATATATATATATATATATATATATATATATATATATATAATATATATATATATATATATATATATATATATATATATATATATATATAAAACATATAAAAATTGAAACTGACCCAGGATATGTATTCTAGGGGGCATAATTGGCGCACATTTGAAAAAAAAAATCAAAATTCAAAAGTCGGGGTCTCCTCATTAGTGAATTTTTTTAAAGAAAATTCACTAATTCTAATTTAAGAAAAAAAGTTTTAAGTTTCAGTTCTAAAAATTTGTCGCTTGAAAATTTAAGTTATAAGCATTTTATTAACAAAGATATAGATAAAAAGTCAATAAATGAATGCTAATAGTCGCATAAGTTGTAAACGGTGAGTGATACAAAAAAAATATTCTACAAAAAAGATGAAAAATGCAATTATCTACAATAAAGTTTATTACCATTTTTGGCCTAAAGTGTAGGGCTACGGAGATATAGGCCGAAACGGTTTTTCTCAAAATGGCGGCACTTCCGGCCACCTAATTCGTAAGGATTCTGTGTTTTTACATTCAGTACGTTATTCTGAACCTATGTATAAAAAATGAATTTTCATAGAAATGGTCTGGCACCAAATATTTTTTATAACTTTTTTTTTTGTTTTAACATACAAATATAAATTTTGGTATATAGTTTCCTTTTAATATCATAAACTTACGTACCAATTTTGGTTACCATAGCTTTTCTACTTTTTGAGATAAAAAGTTTTTCCGAAATTTTCCCGGAAAACCTATTTCGATTTTCCTGGCTAACGAACTTATCTAAGCTACTTATAAAACGAAGGTACATCCTGAATTGTATCAAAATCAGTCTATTATTTTTTGAGTTAGCGGTGTGATATATATATATATATATATATATATATATATATATATATATATATATATATATATATATATATATATAATATATTTATATATATATATATAATATATATATATATATATATATATATATATATATATATATATATATATATATATATATAAACATATAAAAATTGAAACTGACCCCGGATACATATCCGGGGTCAGTTTCAATTTTTAGAATACATATTCTAGGGGGCATAATTGGCGCACATTTGAAAAAAAAATCAAAATTCAAAATTCAAAAGTCGGGGTCTCCTCATTAGTGAATTTTTTTAAAGAAAATTCACTAATTCTAATTTAAGAAAAAAAGTTTTAAGTTTCAGTTCTAAAAAAATTTGTCGCTTGAAAATTTAAGTTATAAGCATTTTATTAACAAAGATATAGATAAAAAAGTCAATAAATGAATGCTAATAGTCGCATAAGTTGTAAACGGTGAGTGATACAAAAAAAATATTCTACAAAAAAGATGAAAAATGCAATTATCTACAATAAAGTTTATTACCATTTTTGGCCTAAAGTGTAGGGCTACGGAGATATAGGCCGAAACGGTTTTTCTCAAAATGGCGGCACTTCCGGCCACCTAATTCGTAAGGATTCTGTGTTTTTACATTCAGTACGTTATTCTGAACCTATGTATAAAAAATGAATTTTCATAGAAATGGTCTGGCACCAAATATTTTTTATAACTTTTTTTTTGTTTTAACATACAAATATAAATTTTGGTATATAGTTTCCTTTTAATATCATAAACTTACGTACCAATTTTGGTTACCATAGCTTTTCTACTTTTTGAGATAAAAAGTTTTTCCGAAATTTTCCCGGAAAACCTATTTCGATTTTCCTGGCTAACGAACTTATCTAAGCTACTTATAAAACGAAGGTACATCCTGAATTGTATCAAAATCAGTCTATTATTTTTTGAGTTAGCGGTGTGATATATATATATATATATATATATATATATATATATATATATATATATATATATATATATATATATATAATATATATATATATATATATATATATATATATATATATATATATATATATATATATATATATATATATATATATATATAAACTGACCCCGGATATGGGTTCTACGGCTCCTAGATCGCGCTCATTTAAAAAAAAATCAAAATCTAAAAGTCGGGCTCTCCTCATTAGTGAATTTTTTCTAAGAAAATTCACTAAAATAACTCCTGTAGTTTAATGCAGAAACAAATTCTCTATTGCCTGTATTATATTATATTCAATCAAGTTCACTTACGAAGTAGACAACAACATCTAGTTACCCTTCCTTGAGACTATTACCATCAATAATGTAGATAGGTCAGAATTAGATGCTTATAGGAATAAAATACATACAAATCGCTTCATACTGTCAGATTCAATTATTTTTTCCGGTCAAAAATCTCTATTTTGAACTTTTTTTGTTCAGCACTCGATTTCACATTAAGCAGTGAGCGAGACAACTCAGAGATGAACAAAATTATAGATATTCCCATTTAAAATAGTATAAAAAACATAGCAGAAAATTATTGCGAATAGTATTGATTAAAAAACACCCTAACAAAATAGAAACATTTTTAAAAGTTATAAGTTTCTAAAAAAACCCTGATGTTACGTGACATGCTGTTATAGGCTTTGGTGATGGTGTCCATATTATTAGGATAATTTATTGTCACAATTTGTTTATTCAGAAAAAAACTCTAGACGCAGCAAGTGCGTTATGGAGGTGAATTTTCATAAAAATTAATTTGGTTAACCTATATAGTAGGAACAATGTACCATATTTTATCAAAATAATTATTTGAAAATGTACAAAAATGTTCCGAAAATAAATTTTAAATGTTTCTGAGAAAACTGCTCTCCTAGACAATGAACCTTAGGTTAATAGCAAATTGAGTTATTGAAATTTTAAACATTTAATGAAAATTCGCTACCAAAACGCCCTTGCGGCGTTTATACAAAAAATTTCAGAAAATAAAGTTAAATGTTGGTTTTCTAACCAACAAAACTTACGTTAATAGCAAATTGAGTTATTGAAATTTGAAGGATTTAATGAAAATTCGCTACCAAAACGCACTTATTGCGTCCAGATTTATTTATTTCAAACATGCATCATATTTCAATAAAAAATGCTAAAATGCAGTAACGAATTTGTTCTACACAAATTTGTTAAAAATTGTAGACCGTTAAACCATAAACTTCACTAAACCTACAGCGAAAGCATCAACTTAACTGAACCGACAGCCAAAGCACCAGAGACAGGGGCCAATTTGAAATGAATTGTCTGTAAATATTTTAGTAAAATGAAGGGCAATGACGGTTGAATCTGAAACTTAAGGGTTCGCAGAACACTCTTCGTGCAACATTTTCTTTTCACAATCCGTATTTGTTTGGCGTTCTTTGCCTAAACATTGCCACTTTTGACGTTTTAAATTGCCAGTTTGACGTTTGGAGGAAAACTCCAAAATTTGTTACTTTAGCTGCCCGTAATGTTTGTTCTTAAACTTACAGATCTAAATTTTGGTTCATGATTCACTCATTATAACACAAATACGCGTACCAAATTTGGTTATCCTACTTTGTTATTTTCGGAGAAATAAATTTTTTGAGAAAGAAAACACAAAATTTTCCGCGAAAACCTGGTCCGATTTTCCTGGCCAACGAACTTATCCAAGCCACTTGTAAAAGGAAGGTACTCACCAAATTTGATCAAGATCTTTCCATTATTTTTTGAGTTATCGGTACGATAGATATATATATATATATATATATATATATATATATATATATATATATATATATATATATATATATATATATATATATATATATATATATATATATATATATATATAAACAAACAAGGATCTCCCAATTAGTGATTTTTTTAATGAAAATTCCCTAAAAAAGGCATTTTGAATCACAAACGACTTATGGGCCACCCTGTAATTGTAGAAATATTTTTTTAAGATGCAGCTCAAGACACCCTATAATTAATGTATACAATTTTTTTCGTATCGTGCATAATAACGGATATATTGAACTTTAAAGATTTTTTACGAAAATTCGACAAAAATGATATACCATTAACCGATAAACTCTATAGCTAACACTACTGCGAAATCATCAGAGAAAGGGTCTATTTGAAATGAATTTTCTGCGAATATTTTAGTAAAATGAAGGACAATGACGATTGAAAATAAGACTTCAGCCTTTGTAAAACATTATTCTTGAGATATTTTCCTTCCATAGCTCATATTAGTTCCAGGTTCATTGCCTAAATATTACTAATTTTGACGTTTAAAATCGCGACTTTGACGTTTTGAGGAAAACCCAAATTTATTTTTCTTTAAATGCCTGTAAATTTTTTGTCCTTTAACCTACAGAGGTAAATTTTGGTAGGTAACTTACCTATAATGATATAAACCTGCGTATGAAATTTGGTTGCCTTACTTTGTTAATTTTGGAGATATAATTTTTTTTCGAAAGAAAACACAAAAACCTCGACGGATTTTCGTGGCTAACGAACTTATCCAAGCCACTTCGAAAGGAAGGTACTCACCAAGTTTTATCAAAATCGGTCTATTCTTTTTTAGGTTATAGGTGCGACACATAAATATATATATATATATATATATATATATATATATATATATATATATATATATATATATATATATATATATATATATATATATATATATATATATATATATATATATATATATATAAACATATAAAGTCTGAAACCGACCTCGGATTTGGGTTCCAGGGGTCCTAAATAGCGCTCATTTGAAGACATTTTTTCAAAATTCAAAAGTCGAGATCTCCTCATTAGTGAATTGTTTTTAAGAAAATTCACTAAAACGACAACTAACTTCTGTTACAGGTATCATAGCAATCTATATCTGTAATCCTTTAAAGGTATTCCTGGCGCTATAAACTTAAATACAATGCAACAAAATATATAAAGAAGGCAAAGAAAAATTTCATGTCTTGTAAATAATGGACTAGAATTCGCTAAACATCTTACAACACGCTTATGTGCAATAGATAGTTTGTTTTTTTATGAAACGAGGAATTCCACCAATAAATTAGTCCATATGCCAATATAGACTCAACAGATGCAAAATAAAATCACCTACAGCTGTTATAAGACTAGACAGACTAGACTTTTAAATTCCGATGGAGATCACATAAGCTACTCACTCTATTGCTAAGATAACTATAATATTGGCTCCAGCTGAGTGTCTCGTCAAGCTGTAATCATGGAACTTAACCGACTGCCACTTTTTAAGTTTTTGGTTACACAAATCTGATTTCATATTTAAAGTACTCGCGTCAGTGGTACGGAACGAGAAAAAATTGGTTTTACTGATATTGATAAAAAGGTCACAGTTAAATAACAAACTAAATTCAACTATGAAAGTGCATGGGCTGCCAAAGCCTGAGAATGTTCGTCTACTGGGGACGAAAGCATCTGTATGATCAGCATATAGAGTAAGATATAAGGAAGGCAGTTCAGATAGCGAGTTACTCATATGGACAACGAATTGTGGTAATAGACCCAATTTTTGATTTTGAAAAAGTCGATTTGTTATAATCTCAGATGGGAGTGGACAATATTTGGAATTTTGTTTAGCTACCTTTTATTGATTTTTCATCTTTTTATTGAAATTAACGCACAACAGGAAATCCTAATGATAGGGCTGACATTTCTCAACATTCTGTACAGCAGACATAAGGAAAAATACATCTTATTATCAGATTAAAATAATATGTATTTTTCCTTGTTATCTCTGCTGTACTGATAATAAAATCCCTCAAAACTACAGGCCCATTAGCCTACTACCAGTCATCGGCAAAATCGCCGAAAAACGGAAGAAAAAGCTAGCTTCATTCACCTCAGAAAATCATTTCCTCCCGGATGAGCAATTCGGTTTCAGACACCAGCACTCCACCACAGACCAAGTCCTTCGTGTGGTAGAAAACATCACCGAAAAATTTAATAAAAACAAGTCAACTGGTGCAACATTTCTTGACATTGCTCAGCCTTCGATAGGGTTTGGCATGCGGGCCTCCTAAACAAACTTCTATCATTTAGTTATCCTCTCCCTCTGACTCTGCTAATCAGGTCATATATGCAACAGAGGAAGTACCAGGTCAAACATCTGGGAGCCAGATCTAGAAGGTACTCAGCCACGGCTGGTCTCCCGCAGGGTTCTGCTATCTCCCCTCTGCTGTACAATATATTTGTCGCAGACATTCCGACAGCCCCCCTAAACGTGACATACGCACTGTACGCAGACGACACTACCATCCTCAGCAGCTCCACTCAGCCGGGATAATAACAGAACGACTTCAGACCGCCGTAGTCGAGCTGCAAGCATGGTATAGGAAATCCCTTCTAGCCATCATAAACCTCGATAAATGTTCAGGTGTCCTATTTTCCAAGAGGAGACACACACCTCACGAACACATATCATTAGACAACCGCCTAATTCCCTGACAAGATTTCGCCAAACACCTCGGGGTTTTCCTCGACAAACACTTAACATGGCGCCCCCATGCATGGGCCACCGCGGCCGCAACACACATCAAGACCCTTCAAATCATCCAGAAAAAAATTCTGAGAATGGTTACCGGAGCGCCATGGTTTGTCCGAAAGAGTCAGATTCACTCTGATCTGGAAATGCCTTCGATACTTGAGTTCATAACTTAACTATCCACAACTCAGTTCGCAAAAGCCGCTTCTCACCCACATGCTCTTCTCCGTAGTGCCACCGACTACGATGAGCAACTTCCACATAAGCATAAGCGTCCAAAGCTTATACTTACCGGCTAACGCCCCCGCGGCAAAAACAGAATGGAAACATTCATACCCAAAAAGTCATTGTGTGAAATCTTTCCGACGGAGGTATGGACTAAGGTCCGGTACTCACAGGGAGGGGGTTTTAGTGAGTACAGTCTCACAGTACCTCGATACCCCACGGCACCTACGGCGCCGTGAATGAGGTCTGCATGAGCATTTCCCCCTCCTGTATCAAAAAAAAAAAACTGATAATAAAAAGCAGTTAAGATTAAAAGAAAATTCGAATCTATAGTCCATACTAACTAGATAATACAACTAATTTGCGCTTCACTCGCATAGAAAAAAAAACATAAGTAAAGGAATAGATACTCTAAAACTAAGTTTGTACCCTATAAACTAACACTATTGTTTATGTATGTTATTATTTCTTTCCGTGTGTTGAAACATATATCTACATGATTGTTTATACGATTATAAGCTGAGGCGTAGCATCAATTGGTGATCTTCAAAGAACATTGGTACGAGGCTGCGGCAAATAAAAGAATAAGTAGTTTCTATTGCTTTTACCAGGCAGATTAATTATCAATTTGCCCAATAATGTAGAAGAATCAATCTTGCGTGGAATAAATTGAAACAGAAACGAGATGAGATAAATAAAAAACTTCTGGACGCAGCAAGTGCGTTATGGTAGTGAATTTTCATTAAAATGTTTTTAATAGCAAACATGTTTTTTTAAGAAAGCAGGCATCAATCTATATAGTAAAAACAATGTGCCATGTTTCATCAGTATAACTTTATTGTTTGAAAATGTACAAAAATTTCCGAAAGTAAACTTAAATTGTTCCCGAAAAACTGGTTCCCTGGTCAACCTTATAGGTTAATAGCAAATTGAGCTATTCAAATTTGAAGGATTTAATAAAAATTCGCTACTATAACGCAGTTGCTGCGTCCCGAATTTATTTTCCTACAGAGATGTATTATATTTCGATCGAAAATGCAAAAATGCAATAACATAGGGCGTGTTCGATTTAAAAAAAGATTTGAATCACCAACGACTTATGGGCCAGCCTGTAATTGTGGAAATATTTTTTAAGATGTAGCTCAAGACACCCTATAATTAGTGTATGCCTTTTTTTTTCGTAACTTGCATAATAACGGATATATTGAGCTCTAAAGATTTTTTACGAAAATTTGACGAAAATGATATATCATTAAACGATAAACTCTGTAGCCAACACTACTACCAAAGCATCAGAGAAAGGGTCTATTTTAAATGAATTTTCTGGGAATATTTTAGTAAAATGGAGGACAATGACGATGGAAACTAAGAGTTCAGGCTTTGTGAAGCATTCTTCTTGAGACATTGTCTTTCGATAGCTCATATTAATTTCAGGATCATTGCCTAAATATTACCAATTTTGCCTGTAGTTTTTTTGTCCTTTAACCTACATTTTGGTAAGTAGCTTACCTATGACGATATAAACCAGCGTACCAAATTTGGTTGCACTTACTTTGTTAATTACGGAGATATAATTTTTTTTTAATGAAAACTCAAAATTTTCCCGGAAAACTTCGTCCGATTTTCTTCACTAACGAAGCTATCCAAAAGGAAGGTATGTGCCAAATTTTATCAAAATAGGCCCATTATTTTTTGAGTTATCGGTGTGATACATATATATATATATATATATATATATATATATATATATATATATATATATATATATATATATATATATATATATATATATATATATATATATATATATATAAATTGTTACTGACCTCGGATATGGGTTCTAGGGGTCCTAGTTCGCGTTCATTTGCAAAAATTTTTCCAAAATTCAAAATTCGGGATCTCCCCATTTGTGAATTTTTTCTAAGAAAATTCACTAATATAACGGTAAAGCGTACACTCGTACGACGCACCTTGGTCCGGATAATTATTCTCCTCTCCCTAACACAAATACTTTAGGAACCTACGCTGAACACGCTCTAGCTGGTCCTTATACATTTGGTAGTCTGGAGCCCAGACTTGCACACCATATTACAGGCGTGATCTGACAAAGACCTTAAAGAGTATCTTAAAACACTACACGTTATGAAAGTATCGAAATGATCTTAAAATAAAGCCCAAAGATTTTTGTGCAGTTTTTGACCAGTTCAGAGTGTAAAAAAACTAAGTTTTCTGTCAAAAGTCACCCCAAATCCTTAGCTTCTTCTGCTCTCTCCAAAATATGATGGTCTAGCATGTAGTTATATGTGTGACGAGTATAACTCCTGCTAAATGAAAAGATTCTACACTTTCATATATTTAAAGTAAAACCAATTTCACTGCACCATTCCTGTAAACTCTAGAATACAACTTTCAGTCATCAGCTTAAAGTAAAACTTCTACCTCAAGACGTTCAACAATATCATTGATAGCTAGCAAAAACAGAAATGGGCCAAGATTAGAACCCTGAGGTACTCCAAATAAAGTAACAAACTTAGATTTATGACGCATATACTCCACAAAACTATTCCTATTATACAAGTAAGACTTTATCAGGTCAATATAACTGTCATTCAGTCCCATCCTTCCCAGATTTTGAGGCCTTTAAAAAGTTTGTGTAAATAACTTCTACCTGTCCACCCGCATCAAGACACTCCGAGCGGTACTGAGTATATTCAGCCACGCTTGTTACATCTAGCCTTACATACAGCAGATTCCTGACTAGATTCTAAATTCTGATGTACAATATTACTTAGAAAACGTTTGCAAAGTTACCTAAGATACTTATAAGCCGATAATTATCTTTGAGTGTCTTGTCTCCCTGCTTAAAAACAGGAATAATCTTACTTTCCTTCCACACAAGAGTAAATATGGACTTTTTAAACACAAATTAAACAGAAATGTCAGTGACTGGCAAAATACAGTAGCGCAGTATTTGACTAGAAAACTGGGAACATTATGTAGAGCATGCGTTATTTTGGGTTTTAATCTTCTCAGAGAGCCTAGAACCTCTCGTTCTTCAGTTGCTGGTACACCAGAAATATGTTGCCCAAAAACATCATTTGCGAAATCAAAATTTGAGCTGTAAATAGAGTACACTGCGCTAAAATGTGAGGCAAATGCATCGACTATACTTTGTGGAGTATCGTAAGTGACCCCATTGCCGTTACAGACAACAGAAGGAATTGTCGAAGATGTTATCTTACTTTTTATAAAAGACCAAAATCCTGATGGATCCGTTTTGATCCCCTGTTGACAACGGTGCAAATATGAATCATACGAATATTCAACAAGTAATTTAATTTCAAAAACCACGCAAGTGATAAGGAGAAAGTGTGCTCTTATATTTCTTAAAATGAAGGTTTTTGACTTGGACTTATCAATAATTTGTTTGGTATACCAGACAGGATAGACCACATGAGTGTGTTTAACATTTGGAACATACCTATCAAACAAAATGTATAAACACTGATAGAATGCATAGCAAGCGTGGTGGACGTCATCGTACAATTCAATGAAAGACCAGTCACTCTGTGCTATCACCATGATACAAATTTGGCAAATCAGTTTTTCTAAAATTGTGCTTCTTAGTATCAGTATTAAAACCAAATCTAGAAGAATAGACTGTACTGAACCCAACGACTACAAGTAGTGGTGGGTAATGCGTATCCTCTCTTGTTGACGGAAAAGTATATCTAGTTACATCACAGTCCATGTTATATATAACCAGGTCTAGCAGTCTGATATTTAAATTATGGACATTGTTAAATTGTTTTAATGCAAAAAAATCAATAAGTGTGAGTAAGTTTTATCAGAAAATATTTCAAGCAGATGATGATCTTGCATGTTTATCTTTCACTTGCTTGTTATTTTTACTATTTGGATGTCTCACATTTGATCAAGTCCTGCACGAATAATAGTTATTTTCGTTCTTATAAGCTAAATTTAAAGTTACTTGAATCTTATTAAAACAATTACTGGAAATTTTAAGAAGAAAGATAGAGTTGGTGAAAAGCGGACGTACCACAGTATTACATATTATTGGTTCTGGTGACTAAAGTCGTACCTAGCAAGAGGTAGTTCAATTATGTAGTAACACTTAACCTAAACGGCCATCAATTCTGTGAGCAAAATGGAAACAGAATTTAGAGGACTGGATATTTGCTTAAATCCGGAAGGCCTTTACAAACTGAAGACGTTAGTTGTACACACCACCATCATTTAAAAGCAAATATATAGTGTCGGATAGTCAACGGTCAATTTATAAATCCGTACTTTTCTGGTAAGATGCTAACAGGCGAAAGATATCTCAATAATCTTCAGGTAGGCCTCATTTTGTACCTGGTAACTATATAGCTAGACCAAAGGTAACTTGGTCTTCCGATAACTGCATCTCTTTATATCAGGTTGCGGCGCCTTCACACTATACAGCCCCGGTCTGGATTTATTCAAATCACGGACCAATTTTCCCACCATGGAGTTTTTCTAATGGAGATATCTGAAACCCAAAGTTTACAACAACAAGACAACAATTAATACCATCCGAAAGAAATAGCTGATATACCTCCAAAAGTCATTAATAATGTGCTACCAGAGTTCGTTGTACCACTTTAAAATTGTCAGGAACAAAATAGAGCTTATTTCGAGTATATAATTTAGTATTTTGACAATCACAGGGTGTCCCATAAGTTATTGGTGACACAAAGCTTCTCTTTCTGGTGAATTTTCCATAGGAAAAATATCACTAAGAGAGCGAATTTTGAAAAAAATCCTTTAAATGAGCGCGAACTAGGCCTCCTAGAACACATATCCAGGGTCTTTCATTTGAGGTTTAATCGAAAAGCTTTTTGGGAATAAAGCATCAGTTTTTCATGGACATTTTAAGTTTATTTTCGGGATTTTTTTTTTACTTTTACAAACAGCAAAGTTATTTTGATGAACTATGGTACCTACATTAGTTCCTACTATATAGGGTTGATTATCCCCCAAATGTAATATCTCTTAAAAATAACATAGTTAACATTAAAGAATGTCTATGACAATTCACTACCATAACGCACCTACTGCGTCCAGACTTTTTTATTTATTAACTTTTTTTTAATTAGTAAGCAGACCGCATAATGTTTTTATACAAACAACGTAAAGAAGTATTGCTTTAGTGGCATCCCTTATCCTTATCTTTATCTAGATACCTTAAAAGAACTACTTTGCCTCTTGGTGTACATACCACACATGGTACTCCATAATCTCGTAGCTATGTTGTCCGGTAAATTCTGACTAATCAAATATAAATCAGTGTCAAAATAGATAACCGCTCATATAATAAATAAAAATAGAAGTATGGTGGTACAGACCACACTCTGCATTTAAGAAAGACGTTAAGGTGTGCAGAAATGTTTTGCTTTCAACTGATATAACGAATATCTATGTTGATCCTTTGTGACGTCGACCACGTCTATGTACAAGTTTTGTGTTTCACGGTCGCTAGATTTTTGTTTATGTTAGGTTTACTCCTCCGTGCAGGTTTCGTATGATGTTCGGGATAGCTATTTGGCTATAAGCATATATACAAGGTTATGTACACAAAACACTTTATTTATTTTAACGCGATCACAACATTTAACTTAACACAAAGCCTAATCTACTTATATACACTTCTATAGATATATGTACAATTGTCACGTCGTCGATCTCCTTGCACAGCCGGAAGAGAGAGAGGGAGACAAGATGGTTCAGCTAGCGAGGGCGTTCACACGTTAGCTCCACCTCGTGGCAGGTCTTGGGGTACGGACTCGCACGGCCCAAGATGGAAATAGGGGCGGGGTGGGTTCGGCTGAAGAGGACGTTCGCACCTCAGCTCGACCTAGTGGCAATACTTGGGGCACGGACGTACACGGCCCAAGAGAATGGGAGGGAAAGTTCGGTTTCGTTATACAGGACGTACACACCTTATCTCCACCTAGTGGCAATACTTCGAGCATGGACGTACACGGCTCAGGGATGAAATAGCGGCGGGGTCCGTTGGGCTGAAGAGGACGTACGCACCTCAGCTCCACCTAGTGGCAATATTTGGGGCACGGACGTACACGGCCCAAAAAATGGGGGGGGGGAGGTAAGTTTCGCTAAAGAGGACGTACACACCCTAGCCGACGTTCACGGCACATGAGGATGGGATGGTAGATCAGTTCAGCTAAACAGGACGTGCACACTTTAGCTTCACCAAGTGGTAAGTGTTGGACACGGTCCAAAAAACGGAAATACCAAGAAAATGTCTCTTACCCCGGACGACACTGGATTGCGGCGGCACTGGTGTGCTGAAGAAGGGCTGTTTACTTACTACTCACTAGGCGCTGAAAAACTTCCCGGACGGACTCACTGATTCACGACTGACTGACTACTGACTGCCGGTGTACAGTGAGGGCGTTTTTATACAGTGGTCTGTTATCAGTTTTCCCAGTCCATCGCTTCCACCACTGCCGGGCTTGGTTAGTAGTGGGAGCGCTGTACCGTTCATTTACAGTGAGACGCGTAGATTGGGACCTACGATAGCGCTCGGACTATAAACTATATAAAACGAAATAAACTTCAAGCAATAATAAACGGGTTAAATTAAATTTATACAGGGCTTTCATTCATTCTCGAACCCCACGTGACCGCTTAAGTTAGGCAACCTGGCATACACGGTTGTACAACTTGAATTAATGTAATCCCTAAGATGCCAGTGTTGTCTCATATTTCCTTTGGGGTTTTATAAAAAATATATAAAAATTATAATATGGTGAAACAGTAAATATCTTAAATATATTTATTATTTAGTATTTTTAACAGCAAGTGTGTTCATTAATGCTTTACTGTTATTGATTGTTAAAAAAATAAATTAAAAACAATAAAATATTACTTTTATTTTGTATAGATATCAAAATTTTGTAATGTACGTAAACAAATTGAGGTCCGATTATTTAAACTTCTAATTTACGATTTTGGGAATGTGTATTGTGTAACATTGAACAAATATGTACCTGTTTGGGGAGATTACCGACGAACAGATTTGGTAGTGCTTCATTCCATGCGATGTTAAATATCGTCAACAACATAACCTTAACATACCTACACTTTTAACTTACGTAGAAACGGAATGAAAATGCTAAGTTTGGATAAAAACTGTTTATTTTTATTGTCCAACAGATAGAAAATTATTTGGAGACGGTAAACACTGGTCAAACTTGGAAAATGCACAATATACATACAAAATAACCGTCAAAAGGAATTGAGCGCCAATGGACTTAACTGTCAATTGTCAATTGATTTAGTAATTTTAGGGTCCCTAGTCTAGTGGTTTTTTTGGTTACTTTTTGGACTGCCAACTCATAAAATCATATTCCACTAAGAGAGAGACAGAATCCAGTCACGTGGGGTTCGGAAATTAATGTAAGCCCTGTATTTACAGCAAAACAAGCTTCGGAATTTATATATTTCCGTATGGGAGCAATCTTCAATAAGTCATCTCATACTTAAAGCTAAATTAAATATTTATAAAAATGCATTTGGCACTTTTATATCGCGGGCCCCATCTTCGGGACATACAACTAAATATATATATATATATATATATATATATATATATATATATATATATATATATATATATATATATATATATATATATATATATACGCACAAAAAAGTAACGTCGTTACACCTTTTCAACAAGAATAGAAAACATAACTGTATTTCTTACTTTTGAAACGCACTGTATAAAACAGTAAGCTGAATATTCCTTTTTTATAACAGAGAAAACTGTTTCGTGAAGAAAAGAACGTGTTGAGAGAGAAAATATATGCAAAAACCAAATATTTGTAAAAAAAAATCAGGGTATTAATTACACTTAGTTATTCTGTGAGTAATAGGACAGGATTTTTATTTTAGTATCAAATCTCAGACATTTCGGGGTATTTGCCTGAGGTGTTAATTACCCACTCATTTAATCCTTTCACTTTGAAGCTAATTTGTCACGCCAAGTTCATGTTAACGAACGAAAGAAGAGAAAGTCGAATTCAAAGCAAGACACTTTTCCTTTTCGTCTTTTAATTAACTTGTACTTTCCAAAGGTGAAGCCCACTTTATCTCTACCGACAATGATACGAGCGCCTTTGCAGTGGCTCTTGTTAATGGTTACAGAGATGCTTTTCTTATTCAACATTTTCTGACGGGTTAAGGGTCTTTTGTGGCGATTTATATCAAAATGAATCTGATAACAACACTCATTATCTGCATTAGACAGAGCGCGCCTAAGGCATGGAATAAATTAAGTAAAATCTTAATATTTTTTTAACGAATCCTCAAACGCTTTGATTTTATTTGATCAAAATACACCTTTTCACACCGATTCTCCACCACTATTCATTTTTGAGTTATAACTTCATCGACATTTTTTACATTGTAGCCTCTGTTTTTCGGGATTTTAAAACACATTTTCATTGTCGTACCGCGATGTTCCATAAGAAATTTTTCGAGTAAATCACAACTGAATGTGAGAAGCCATACACCAATCAAAATAATGCAATAACTTTGTTACTAATCGAAAATGTTATCATAGTTATGCCCAGTTTCACAAAACTTGATGAAATATTTAACAGACGGTTCGTTAATCGAGGCTTCAGATGATCAATCATTATGATTCGAGTTTTTGGTGTGACAATCAAATATTTTGAAGCTGTGACTGGTTGCACCAAGCCTTGATTAAGTAGCCGGCCGTTAAGTGTTTGACCGAGCTTTGTGAAACTGGGTATATGTCTTTCTTTTGGTGAATTTTCTTTAAAAAATTTCACCAATGGGGAGATCCCGACTTTTGAATTTGGAAAAAATTTCTTCAAATGAGCGAGAACTAGGCCCCCTAGAACTCATATCAAAGGTCAGTTTCAATTTATATATATATATATATATATATATATATATATATATATATATATATATATATATATATATATATATATATATATATATATATATATATCATGCACAAGGGCACACACCGACGAACAGGAAAGATATTCTAAATATAGTGGAAGAGTTTTATGGAATGCTATATAAAAGCCAAAGTGATATAAATCTACATCCAGAATCTGACATACTAACCCGTAAAAAAAGCGTGGTTAACCAAGGCTCGGAAATACTGATGGAAATATCACTAGATGAAATTAAACTAGCCCTAAAAAAGATGAAAAATCAAAAATCGCCCGGAGAAGACTGCGTGGTTTCCGATGCGATAAAGATTGGTGGTCCTTGCTTGCTCCAAAAAATCACATCTCTTTTCAACCTTTGTCTCTTTAATAGTACGATACCAGAAAAGTGGCACAACACCATAACACCATCGTAATACTGATCCACAAGAAAGGAGACATCTCGAACCTAGAAAATTACAGGCCAATAAGTCTACGTAGCCACCTCTACAAATTATTTACTAGAATAATTACCACACGATTTGAAAAGAAGTTAGATTTTATCTAGCCAGTAGAACAGGCCGGTTTTCGAAGTGGGTTTGGAACCAATGATCATCTTCAAAGCGTTAAAACCGTGATTGAAAAGACCATCGAATATGGCAGACCACTTGTCCTTGCTTTTGTGGACTTCCATAAGGCTTTCGACACTGTGAAGCTGGACGCAGTGTTGCAGTCCCTGGAAGCATGCCGCTACACCAAACTCATCTACAATATATATAAAAATGCTACTCTTGTAGTAAAACTACATGAAAACACGAATCCTATAAAAACTGGGAGAGGAGTACGCCAGGGAGATACGATGTCTCCAAAACTGTTTATCACCGTCTTGGAGTATGTGTTCAAGAAGCTAGATTGGGACCAAAAAGGTCTAAGAATAGACGGCCAAAGTCTGTCAAACTTACGGTTTGCAGACGACATTGTCTTAGTAGCTGACAACTTGGAAGATATTAGAGTGATGCTACAGGAACTTCAGGAGGTCTGTGCAACAGTAGGTCTAAAAATGAACATCGGAGAAACAAAATGTATGACAAACCCCGTCCCTAGTAACAACCTAATTATTGAAAACTCTGAGGTGGAATGGGTAGACAAATACACATATTTGGGCCACGAGATAAGCATATCCAAAACCAACCAAACATGCGAGATAAACAGAAGAGTTATACTCTCCTGGGCGGCTTACGGCAGACTTAGAGACGTTTTCAGAAGCGACCTTCCGATATGCTTGAAAAGAAAAGTTTTCAACCAATGTGTTCTACCGATTATGACCTACGGCGCCGAAACACTAACCCTTACCAACGCTTCTGCTAAGAAACTGAAAGTAACACAGCGCAAAATGGAGTGGTCGATGCTTGGCGTTTCGTTACGTGACCAAGTAGAACAGGAGTGACTGATTGTGGTCGTACGTGTGGCAAAACTCAAGTAGAAATGGACGGGACATGTGACTCGCATGCAAGATGACAGGTGGACAAAACGATTACTTGAATGGAGACCCAGATCCGATAAAAGAAGCATAGAAAGACCACCAACTCGCTGGACAGACGACATTACAAAAATTACAAAAAACTGGATTCGTAGCGCTCACGACAGAAAAGAATGGACTCAACTAGGGGAGGCCTATGTCCAGCAGTGTATGCAGAGGGCTGATTGATATATATATATATATATATATATATATATATATATATATATATATATATATATATATATATATATATATATATATATATATATATATATATATATATATATATATCACACCGATAACTCAAAAAATAATCGGCCGATGTTGACCAAATTTTCTGAGTACCTTCCTTTTGCAAGTGACTTGGATATGTTCGTTAGCCAGGAAAATTGGTACAGGTCTTCCGGGAAAATTTTGTGTTTCTTTCGTGAAAAAATTATATCTCCCGAAATAACAAATTAAGGGCAACCAAATTTGGTGCGCTTGTTTCTATTATAAAAAGTGAACCAGGTACCAAAATTTAGGTGTATAAGTGTAGATACAAAAAAGTTATGGGCATCTAAAAAAATATATTTGGGGTTTTCTTCAAAACGTCAAAGTCGCAATTTGAAACATAAAAATTGGCAGCATTTAAGCAAAGAACCTGAAACAAATACGGATTATGTAAAGAAAATGTCGCAAGAAAAGTGTTCTACAAACCCTTGAGTTTCAGCTTCAACCGTCATTGTGCTTCGTTTTGCTAAAATGTTTCCAGAAATTTCATTTCAAATAGACCCTTTCTCCGATGCTCCGGCGGTACTTTTAGTTAAGTTTATGGTTTAAGGGTCCATAATTTTTAGCTAATTTTCGTAGAAAACAATCGTTAATGAGGAGACCGCAGATTCTGAATTTTAAAAAGATTTCCTCAAATGAGCGCAAACTCGGCCCCCTAGAATCCATATCCGAGTTGAGTTTTAGTTTTTGTCTGTTTACATATATACAGGGTGACGCATTTCTACGGTAAAGCTCAATATAATTGTTATTAGACAAGATACGAAAAAAATTGTATACTTTAATTATGGGATGTCTCGAGCTGCATCTTATAAAATTATTTTGACAATGACAGGCTGGCCCATAAATCGTTGGTGATCCTTACAATTTTTTTCGAAACCTTATATTATTGCATTTTTACATTTTTTATCGAAGTATAATGCATTTTTATAAGAAAAAAATCTAGACGCAATAAGTGCGTTTTGGTAGCGAATTTTCATTATATGCTTCAAATTTTAAAAGCTCAATTTGCTATTTGGCTAAGGTTTGTTGGCTAGGTAACCAGTTTTCTCGGAAACATTTTAAGTTTATTTTCGGAAAATTTTTGTACATTTTCACACAATAAGTTATTTTGATAAAATATGGTACATTTTTTCTGCTATACATGTAGGTTATACCGGTAACCAGATTGATGCCTGCTTGCATTAGGGAGATGATATATTTGTTATTTAAATCATTTTAATGAAAATTCACTTCCATAACGCACTTGCTGCGTCCAGACTTGTTATCATTATTTTCGCCATATTTTACTTTGAGCTACAGTTTACATCGTGCCTAATTTTCTTTTCATTAGCCAAAATATTAGCTTACATGGTTTACGATAATTGTATACCTAACTGTAACCTAATATGTTATCTGTTACTTGTTTTTTTCGCTCTCCTTTTAATACACTTTTTGGGAAAACATGGATACATTGGAAAATGGGGTTTGTCATGGCCACTTTCAAGTCGAGCCTTTACGATTACCAAAACCGATCACCGTTAAAACTTCCTTATGTTCTTGTTCTCTTAGGTGAGCCATATCACAAAAAAAGTGCGGGACGCAGCAAGTGCGTTGTGGTAGTGATTTTTTATTAAATGTTTCAAATTTGAATAACGCAATTTTCTATAAGCTTATAAAGTTGAGTTTTGGTGTGTAATAAGGTCTTTTCTAAGGCAACATATCCACCAAATTTCATTAAAATAACTTTGTAATTTTCGGAGTAATTTCCGTCTAGTTATTCTTTCCCTTTTTGTATGGGCGTTCTTCTGCCATTAGGTGTATAGGTATGACTCCGGCGATAACCTATATCGCCTTTGTCAACACCGTTCTATAGGCGCTTGCAATTCTTAGAGCTACTTTTCTTTAGACACTTTCCAGGACTTTCTTGTATTTGGACATCTGTATCCATTCTTTCCACGCAGGCGCCCCATAGAGTATAATAGAATTGATTACCCCACTTAAAATTTTCCTCTCTTCAGACTTTGGTCCTCCCATGTTAGGCATCAATCTTTTCAGTGCCGCCGCCATTTTATCAGCTCTTTCTGCCACGCTCTTAATATCCGAACCCATGCTCATGTTGTGTCCCAGTTGGATTCCGAGGTATCTTAGATTCGGCTTGAAGGTTATCTTTAGGTCTTCGACTGTCACCGTGAAAGATCTGACAGTTCTTTTTCCAGCCAGCACCAAAGCTTTAGTTTTGTGGGGGCTAGCTGTAGGCGCTTCTTCTTCATCCAGATGCTAACCCTCTCAACGAGCCATGTTGCTTGCTCTTCTAGACCTTCTGTGCTGCTGCCACGTATGATCAAGGCCAGGTCATCGGTATATCCAATTATGTCGCAGCTATCTGGTGTTGGGAGTGTCAGCAGCTCATCATAGCAGAGGTTCCACAGGGTGGGTCCGAGAACAGAGCTCTGCGGAACTTTACTAGTTACGCTTGTTTTTTCGAAAGAAAAGTCAAAATTTTTCTGGAAAACCTTGTCAGATTTTCCTGGCTAACGAACGCATCCAAGCCATTACTAAAAGAAAGGCACTTGCCGAGTTTCTTCGAAATCGGTTAATTATTTTTTGAGTTATCGGTTGGATACATATATATATATATATATATATATATATATATATATATATATATATATATATATATATATATATATATATATATATATATATATTAACATATAAAAATTGAAACTGACCCTGGATATGGGTTCTAGGGGTCTTAGTTCGCGCTCAGTGAAAAAATTTTTGCAAAGTCTCATCATCGATACCTCTCTATTAATGTTTTTTTTAAATAAAAATTCCCTAAAAGTGAATGAAGTAAATTAACCAAAACACCAATGTGTTAATTCACCAACAAAAACGCCTGCCACTGTGGAAAATTAGGCTAATAATTTGGATAAACTGATTTTCTGAGTGAACTTATTAAAGTGTAGCGCTGATAAGTACAATTTGGAAAACCTAATTCATCACAATACAAATTTTAGACCCAGAGCATCTTCACTCAATGTAGCCTATATTATATATTAAATAAATTCCATGTCTGATAAGGTCATATATTTTAGGGTTTTTAAAACAGAGATAAAATTACTTGAGTAGTTTTTATTTTACTTCATTTTTTTATGGAAAGCCTATTTTTTTCATTCTTACCAAAGGTAAGTTAAAAATATTTAATTCCATCAAAAATTATGCTGAATACGCTTGCCAAAAATGTGTTGCATGACACATATTTATGAAATAAAAGGGTTGTCACCCCCCAAAAAAGGGAAGTCCCAGAAATCTCCATAACACCACCAAATTGCGTTCAGATAATCTGTTATGCAATTCTACATATTTTGAGTCCGCTGTCTTTTCTGACAATATAACAAAAAATCTGCCGAAATAATAATCCCTCAATTTTGCATAATTCAGAAAACTCAGGTTTTTGTGTCAATGGGTTGAAATTTTCAATGGCTCTAAGAACCAGCTGCCTTCCTTGCTGTTGCTTATTCGGTGCCCTACGGTCTTTTGACAGGAGATTATCAGAGTGCCATCCTTTTGTTGGCGCTCCTGGCTTAAACTAATTTTTAAAATAATGTGCCTTCTCTCGAGGAGATACGAAAAAAATGTTAATTAATTAAGAGAAGCTGATCGGAAAGAAAAACTGAGTAGGAATACAAAATTTTTAACTCCTAAGCCTAATGTGATATGTCCCATAATTTTAATTCCACCCACCCTCCTTTTATTGAAGATATTAAAACACTTCGTTAACAAAAGTTGTTCAAAATAATAAATTAAACACGATCGCTTTCCTTTTCTCCCTCTATTAGACATTTACATCATTAAAGAACTGAGCACATTAAAATAAGAAAATACAAACATCAGAAAATAAGTGTATTTCACTACTTCACTCAACTGAAATATTAATTTATTCAATAAGTCCGCCCCCTTGCTTCGCACATTCTTCATTTTTTTTTCCGAAGTGCAGTGAATGCTGCTTTAATCTCCTCAAGGGAAATAGAATTTATTGCGATTTTTCAATACTTCTACGTCATTTGGAAGACTATTTGAATATACTATTTATTTTATCCGGCCCCAAAAATAAAAATACATGATTGTTACGTCCGAAGATCTGGGCGGCCATAAAACGGGACTAGCATTGGCTATCCATTTTTAGTGAATTTTCTTTAAAAAAAATTCACTAATGAGGAGATCCTGACTTTTGAATTTTGAAAAAATTTCTTCAAATGAGCGCTAATTAGGCCCCCCAGAAAACATATCCGGGGTTAGTTTCAATTTTTATATGTTTATATACATATATATATATATATATATATATATATATATATATATATATATATATATATATATATATATATATATCTATCTATATATATATATAAGTAGATAGGGCGACACCTGGGCCCATCCCCTCCACTTTTTACTGCGCATGCGCGTGACGTCATGCGCATGCGCTGACCTGCGCAGACCTGTGACAGTTGACAGCTGACCTGTCAGATTTGACAGGTGTCAAATGTCACTGACCTGACAGCTGTCAGCTGTCAGCTGTCAGCTAACCTGACAGCTGTCAACGTCAGCTGTCACCTGACCTGACATGTGTCAACGTCAAATGTCACCTAACCTGTCAGATGACGTCACAAGCATTCCAAGATGGCTGACCTGTCATAGACAGTCGCAAGCCGGGTTCTCTCTATGGAACTAACCTGAGATGACGTCACAAGCATTCCAAGATGGCTGACCTGTCATAGACAGTTGCAACTCCGGGGGTTCTCTCTATGGAACTAACCTGAGATGACGTCACAAGCGTTCCAAGATGTCTGACCTGTGTGTCCATAGATAGCCACAAGTCAGGTTAGGTATTAACTGTCTTGTGATGACGTAAGATGTTCCGTCTGACCTGTGTGTCCATAGATATCTACAAGTCAGGTCTCCATGTGTGTATTTGAAGAATACCATCTGTCTGATTGTTTATTTAGGTTAAGTGTTGTATGACATGCTTAGTACCCACCATCTGATTGTTTATTGAGGTTATGTTTGTATTTGTTTATTAAGGTTATGTATGTATGTGTTTATTAAGGTTAGGTGTTCGTATACAGACTGATTACCAAGCCATTTTGATTGTTTATTAAGGTTATGTTTGTATTTGTTGATTAAGGTTATGTTCGTACACACACACTACTGTCTGTATTTGTTTATTAAGGTTATGTTCACACACGTGTTGATTACCAGTCATATGATTGTTTGTTAAGGTTATGTATTTGTTATTTGAATGCAAACAGAGATAATACAAGATTGTACTTACATACAACAAGAGACGTCAGCCTTCTTTCACAGCTTAATACACACACTACTGAACAGGTGTCTTCTGTGTTGAGGATACAGACAGACAGACAACTGATTGCCATTGTTGAAGCTTATACATGCTGTTTAACAAACACGTCATGACAGTTCAAAGTCTTTGCTTAAACTGACAGATGCATGTGTATTTGAAAGAAAAGCATTCGCCTGAACTTAGATTTGAACCCACGAACCTCGAATCAGCCGTTGTTTGCTTTACATATATACACTGTCCCTAAACCAATAGCTCCACAGACACACACGTTAAAAGTTTGTTCGCTGTTGTATATATAAAACAAAGCCAGTTGTTGTTGACATATGAGGTTAGGTGTTTGTATACATGTTGATTACCAATCATCTGATTGTTTAGTAAGGTTATGTTTGTATTTGTTATTTGAATGCAAACAGACATAATAATAAGAGTGTACTTACATACAGCAAGAGACGTCATCCTTGTTTCACGACTTAACACATACTGAACAAGTGTCTCTGTCTCTTGAAGGATAAACAACGTTTTACAGTTGTTAACCTTGATCCTGTTTGAGCTTGTCTGTGTATCTGTTTAATATACACAAGAGAGAGGCCCTCTTAAAGGTAAACAACCTGTCAGTTGATGACCTTGTGTTATATCTGTTCAATAACCCCACATTATTCGTGTTTGAGCTTGTCTAGAATACAGTCGTTAGAAGTATGACATCATCCATGTATTTTAGCAGATGTACCACAAGATAAGTTTGTTCAGGATATTATTGCTTTAAGACATACTTTTTAATTGTATTACAAAATAAAAACACATTAATTTTAACAAAGACTTTTATTTGATTCTAAGTACAAGTATGTAAACTCTTTGTTGGAATACATTTATAGAATTATTAACATTAGATGGTTCAGTGTTGCGTTGGTGCTGTTGTTGTTGTTGTCGTCGGTGTCTCTTCATGGCTGTGGGCTTACTAGGTGATAACACTAGCTTCTTTTAGTTCTTCCAAGATTGACTGAATTTCGTTGTTATGAGCAGTATTACCTGCAACTTGGGAAGCCACTAAAAGTCTAAGTCTGTCAACCAACTCGTTTATGTCATTCCAATACACATAGGCTATTTGTTTGTTATTTTGTATCATATAGTTGTTGGTGCTGATGTTGTTGTTAGGGCTCATGCCGTTGCTATCGCTGCTCTTATCACTCTGAGTTTTAAGTTCAGTCTTTTGTTTTTTGTTAAGATGTCTGTCGGTGCTGTCGTCATCGTCTTCCTCGTAGGTGTAACCAAAACCTTGAGGTGTTGAGGATCTACGACCTCGTGGATTTATCACTGGTTTTATTAGAGTCAGATACTTTTCAGAGGAACAACCCTTGGTTCGTGCGTTAGGATCATAGTTCATTTTATGAACACTAGTTGCTTCTAGAATATCTCTATAGTGTTGAAGATCATCATAGGTATACCCTCTAGGTGTTTTCATAAATATCAATTCTAGCAAACCTTGTGTTTGCGGGTATCTCCTTTGGCCCAGTTGAATCTCAGCATCAGTAAAGTCCAAGTGTTTGTTGCCAAGACTCCAGCTACCAGTATCTTTAGCGTAGCGAGCACCATACGTTTGATCAATAGTAGCAAGCCTCGGTGGTTCAGTAAAATACTTGTCTACATAATATCGAACTCGGTCAGGATATTGCTCCAAAAATTCTTGATATGCAGGGTTGGTTGTGACAGTTTGTAGGTCTGCCTCAAGCTCTTCAAATGTTGGGATGTCCTCATCGGAACTTGTCGCCTCAGCCTCTTCCCTTGGTTCAGCTTCAAAAACTTCATGGTCTTTAAGGAACTGTACTTGGGGTTTCGTTTCTGGTATATCGACTTCGTCTTTGATTTGTTCAACCTTTGGTGGTTGCGATGGCTGTTGCTGCTGCAGTGCTGCTGTGTTTTTAGATATTTCACTTAGGGGCTCAACAAGTGGTTTATATAAACGTTGCAGAGCATCATCATTCTCAGCTCTGTTAAGTTTAAGCATTAAATGTTTTTTTCGAATATTGTCAGCAAGTTGTAAAATCCTTTTCTTAACTTTTCGCTCTTCCTTACCCAACACTTCCATTGTGCTACAACTGTTTTTGGTGTTACCAGTCGGTCTAATCATTTGTTTGAGCGATACAGGTTGTGTGGTGGTTTAACATATACTGACTCTGTCACGGTACATGCCTTCTTATTTATCACGATGTCCGGCTGTCTTGTTAGACAGCTGTGTTAGACAGCTGTGTTAGACAGCTGTGTTAGACAGCTGTCTTAGACAGCTGTCTTAGACAGCTGTGTTAGACAGCTGTGTTAGACAGCTGTGTTAGACAGCTGTCTTAGACAGCTGTGTTAGACAGCTGTCTTAGACAGCTGTCTTAGACAGCTGTCTTAGACAGCTGTGTTAGACAGCTGTGTTAGACAGCTGTCTTAGACAGCTGTCTTAGACAGCTGTGTTAGACAGCTGTGTTAGACAGCTGTGTTAGACAGCTGTGTGTTAGACAGCTGTGTGTTAGACAGCTGTCTTAGACACCTGTGTTAGACAGCTGTCTGTTAGACAGCTGTTAGACAGCTGTGTGTTAGACAGCTGTCTGTTAGACAGCTGTCTGTTAGACAGCTGTCTGTTAGACAGCTGTCTGTTAGACAGCTGTGTGTTAGACAGCTGTGTGTTAGACAGCTGTCTTAGACACCTGTGTTAGACAGCTGTCTGTCCTGTCTACCATTGTTAGAATAATATATATCTATCGAATCCTTTTCTATATCGACCTTTGTGTACATCGTTTTCCTTCACAATCACCAACACACCATACTTATTATCTTTCCAGCATTGGTGGCAGATAGTTTTAAATTGTTTAAAGTCCATATCGGTGGTTACATGATCGTCGTACACATGTTTTAAATTGGTTTCATCTTGCTTGAATAACACAATAACATTGGTGTTGTCACGTACCAGATGCTTGGGTATTCGTGTATATGTTTGACAGAGATAGAATGAATCAATATTCTTATGTCTGCCCATACTGAAGTATGCTCTTATTTTATCTTGTTTGTCACAAGCTACATCATCAAATATAAACACAGAGTTGTCCTTGGCATCTGCCGGATCTAATATTTCATCGTTTTCTCGATAAGGATAGTAACCAACACCTTTTGTTGCATTCATCACCTCCTTTAACATCTTGTATTTCGGTTGATACAGAGACTTTGAATACACATACACGTTATCAAATTTTAAACCGTTTGCTTCAAACAATAAACTCAGCATGACATTAGTTTTACCACAACCACTCGGACCACATATGATACAGCGAACGGTGTTTGGAAAGAGAGGACCATGCCTCAGTTGTTGTTGAGCTGTGTCCGTAACAACATCGTCTATATTTGTAATGGGTAAGGCAGAAGCGTGTTTGCTGGTACGCATCTTAACTTAAACTAAACTATATTTTATTGGGTGTGTATATATAAATGAATGCAAGTGAGACACCCAGTCAGTATGCATGTTGGTGTCACAGAGTGAGGGTTGTTATTAACAAAGACAGATACAGGTTTTGCTGAAACGTTGCTAGCGTTACAAACACCATGAAAGTTAACAGAAAACTTGATGAGGGGTTTTATGTAATCAACTCGAAGCCAAAGAAGAAGGTCCCATTTAAAAACATACTAAGTCTGATTGAGGAAGTTATAAAAGATAGAAACCTTATTCCAACAGCGAACGCCGTGTTTGATATAGCTCATACAATCGTTAGAAACATTGGTGGACGTAAGAATGTGCAGAAACCTCGAGTTATTCCAATACCTAAAAGTGGAGGCTTCCTTCCGTTGTTGCCTCTTATATTTGGTGGGCTGTCAGCACTAGGAGCTCTGGGTGGCGGTGCTGCAGGTATTGCCAAAGCCGTGAACGATGCCAAGTCTGCGAAACAGAAACTAGAGGAGGAAGAACGACACAACAAAACAATGGAAGCCATCGCGATGGGTAGGAGAGGGAGTGGCTTGAAATTTAAGCCAAAATGCAAGAGACTGGGCAAAGGCATGTATCTCAAGAAACAGCGCTACGGTTATGGGTTGTATCTGCAAAAACCAATGCAATAAAAGACTGAAACAGTAGCCTGTGTGTATCAGTCATGGCGCACACCTTTGTGTTGAAAGACCGCAGCTCCCATCTGTCGTCAGACTACCATCCACCAATTGTTTTGGATGGTAATTATGCTGTTGCCTTGATAGGCTTTCACACCTACAACAACATACCCAACATCTATGAAGGTAAAAACAAATTTCATGTAAAAGAAGGAACCGGTTGGCGAACCATCACGATACCCACCGGTGCTTATGAAATAACACACTTGGAAGAGTTACTTCAAAATGAACTTGTTGGTGCTACAGCAACACACGAACAAAAGCAACAGGCTCTGATTCTGAGACCTAATCCGAACACCATCAAATGCAGACTAAAGTGTTATACAAATGTCAGTTTTGAATTTGATGGTTCGATTGGGCGAATGTTGGGCTTTTCAAAACAAGTTCTTCATCCGGACACCTTTTATGAATCTGATTTACCTGTTGATATAGTGGATGTTAGACAGATTCGCATCGAAACCAATATCGTGTCTGGTTCCTATTATAACGGACAACCCTCACATACGCTGTATGAGTTTGCTCCGATGGTTGATCCTGGCTACGCAATCGACATAGAACCTAAAAATTTAATTTACTTGCCGGTGAACAAGCAAGAGATTTCCAATATAAGCATCGACATCGTCGACCAAGATTCAGTTCCTGTCAACTTTCAAGGTGAAGAGGTGTCTGTTCGCTTGAAACTTATAAAAGTTGCTTAGTATGTTGGTCTTCAAGGATATAAAAGCAAGTGCATCTACCACATCAAATTCAGTTGAGTCAGACACGTCAAAGGGTACGCTTCGTCCCGATAATATTGAGTTCCTGCAAAGCCTGGGTTATCATGTCGTCAAAACTAGAAATATTCAAAGAACCCGTGTTTGATGATGGCATCGATCGAGAAGAGCTGCGCTCTTACTATTCACCAACTAAATCGTTTGGTAACAGCGATGAAATTGAAATAGCCATCAACCAACAAGATGCGTTCGTATGTCTGGCCGAGTCAGCTCTAATAATCGAAGGTGCTCTGGAACCTGTAGCAGTCCAAAATGCCACTGGTGCTTGTTATCTGTCAAATAATGGAGGAGCAGCTCTGTTTGAATCAATGACCTATGAGTTAAATAACAAGGAAGTGGAACGAGTGCGAGACCCATACACCACAACCATCATCAAAAGTCTGCTATCGTTCAGTAAGAATGAAGCCCAATCTCTTAGCAACGCCGGTCTGAATGTGTCGTCGGAGCACTTCACCTTAAATGATAACAAGTTTCACATGCTCATACCTGTCTGGTTCCTCTTCAGTTTCTTTCATCATTTCAAAGGAGTTCTCTGTGGCAAACATACTTTCCGCTTTACAAGAAGTCGAAACGATTCCAATGGCTATTACAGCACAGGTACGGCACGAGCAAAAATTACCGTAACCAATATGTTTTTAAAGGTAAAACATGTCTTTCCCAATGATAAAATGAAATTGGAACTGATGGATAAAATAGCCAAAGACACCTCTATATTTCTCGCCTACCGCAAATGGGACATATACGAGTTACCAGCACTCAGAGATATCAACAGAGATGTGTGGGCTGTTAAAACTGCAACCAACTTGGAAAGACCTCGATATGTGATTATAGCATTTCAAACAGATCGTAAGGATAACGTGAAGAAGAGGTCAGACTATTTCGATAACATTGGTATGTTGGACCTCCGAGTGTTTCTAAATTCAGAATGCTACCCTTATGAATCTATGAATATGGATTTTGAGAAATCGAAATATGCAGAAGCCTATAACATGTATACAGATTTTCAAAAAAGCTTCTGTTATAAAAACATGTCGGAGCCTATCTTGAATTATGACGAGTTTAAAGACAGAGCTCTATTTGTGATTGACTGTCAGCACCAGAACGAGTCAATCAAGTCTTCAACGGTGGACATTAAGGTGGAGTTTATGAGTCACGCCAACTTCCCAAAAAATACTCGTGTTTATTGTCTGGTTATTCATGACAGTGTAATGGAATATAAACCTCTAACGGGTATCGTTAGAGCCATTATGTAATAATTGTATGTCATTTATGTATCAATATGTACAACTTAATTAATCCTAATAAATTTTTATTGTATGTAAAACAGTTGTTTTATTTTTATTTTGTTGCATTTTTATTAACCCCTTTCTGTCTGTCAGTCTAAGCAAAGACTTCGAGCTGTCATGACGTGTGTGTGTTAAACAGCTGTACAAGCTCAAACAAGATTATCTAAGATACTTGTTGGGCAATCAATTGTCTGTCTTTTATTACACAGCTCTGTCAGTCTAAGTAAAGACTTCAAGCTGTCATGACGTGTGTGTGTGTGTGTTAACAATCAACAACAGCGTATATATGTTTTGTTTGGTTCAAGTGGATGTCATTAAACAACTGTGTTATTTCTATAACGGGGCCCCATTCAAGACCTCAACATACGTTAGTGTGTGTTAAGCTGTGAAAGAAGGCTGACGTCTCTTGCTGTATGTAAGTATACTATTATATTATTTATGTTTACATACAAACAATACTTATCAAACAATCCTCGTATATCAAAGTTTAATTTAGTTGTTTTAAATTGAGTTTTGTTACTTGTGTGTTTTTGATCACTCCCTATATAAATTTAGATTCATTCATTCAAAATACAAACACTAACATAAACAAACACGCCGGCAATAAAACCAAGTCCCCGAGTTTTATTACCCTATTAAAACAAATCATTAACATATCTAGATGTAAATACGTTTTTCTTATTGATATAGTTTACTTCAAACGTTTTTTGTTATTAAATGATATTAGATAGGTAAATTGGTACGTGTTTTAAATTTCTTTTTACTATAAATAAACAATTGTTTTTAACATTACAGTTCCTATTATTCAATTGGAATGTAATAGAGATACAACCCCTGCCTACACACACAAACTCAGCAGCCTCATAAACTCGTTTTATGTAACAGGTTTTTGTTTTATATATATACCCCACTGATAACAAACTTTCATCGTATGTCTGAATAGCATGATCGGTTTAGGGGCGTTTGCATATCTTAGTAAGTTGTATGGTTGGGGGTTCAAATCTAATTTCTGGCGAATGCTTTTCTTTCAAAAATCATATTTCAAATTAAATTCAAAATTTCAAATTACCCGCTCAATATATCTTCCTCATATATGTATGTGTGTGTGACTAAACCGAATGACTGTGTCCAACAGATGTCTCCCCTCGAGCTAGAGAATATTCTCTACACTCTACAACTTTACAAATAGAATGTTCTCTAGCTTGAGGAGTAAGATCTCTGGACACAACAGACAGAAATTTTCAAACAAATTCAAATTTCCCGCCAAAAACGAAATACCCTAACAAACTTCAATACACCTTAACAACAACAACAACAACACAATAAACAAACCAAACAGCTGTGTTTACGAACACCTAACCTTAATAAACAAAATACATAACCTTAATAAACAAACAGATGCCTTGGTAATCAACACACATGACATAACCTTAATAAACAAATACAAACATAACCTTAATAAACAAACAGATGACACGTGAGCGAACATAACCTTAATAAACAAATACATAACCTTAATAAACAATCAGACAAACACACATGGAGAGCTAACCTGACTTGTAGATATCTATGGACACACAGGTCAGACATCTTGGAACGCTTGTGACGTCATCTCAGGTTAGTTCCATAGAGAGAACCCCCGGAGTTGCAACTGTCTATGACAGGTCAGCCATCTTGGAATGCTTGTGACGTCATCTCAGGTTAGTTCCATAGAGAGAACCCGGCTTGCGACTGTCTATGACAGGTCAGCCATCTTGGAATGCTTGTGACGTCATCTGACAGGTCAGGTGACATTTGACGTTGACACATGTCAGGTCAGGTGACAGCTGACGTTGACAGCTGTCAGGTTAGCTGACAGCTGACAGCTGACAGCTGTCAGGTCAGTGACATTTGACACCTGTCAAATCTGACAGGTCAGCTGTCAACTGTCACAGGTCTGCGCAGGTCAGCGCATGCGCATGACGTCACGCGCATGCGCAGTAAAAAGTGGAGGGGATGGGCCCAGGTGTCGCCCTATCTACTTATATATATATATATATATATATATATATATATATATATATATATATATATATATATATATATATATATATATATCTATCTATATATATATATATATATATATATATGTGTGTGTGTGTGTGTGTGTGTGTGTGTATCACACCGATAACTCAAAAAATAATGGGCCGATTTTGATCAAATTTGGTGAAAAAATTCCTTTTGCAAATGGCTTGGATAAGTTCGTTAGCCAGGAAAATCTGCCCAGGTTTTCCCAGAAAATTTTGTGTTTTATTTTGAAAAAAATTTATATCTCCGGAATTAACAAAGTAAGGGCAACCAAATTTGGTATGCAGGTTAACATCCTTATAGGTAAGTCACTTACTAAAATTTAGCTATGTAGGTCGAAAGACAAAAAAGTTATAGGCATTTAAAGAAAAATAAATTGAGGTTTTCCTAAAAACGTCAAAGTGGCGATTTAAAATGTCAAAATTGGCAACATTTAGGCAAATAACTTAAATCTAATACGGGCTATCGAAATAAAATGTCTCAAGAAGGATGTTTTACAAACGCTAAAGTCTTAGTTTCAACCGTCATTGTCCTTCATTTTACTAAAATATTTGCAGAAAATTCATTTCAAATAGACCCTTTCTCTGATGCTTGGCAGTAGCCTTAGCTATAGAGTTTATCATTTAATGGTATATAATTTTTGTCGAATTTTCGTAAAAAATCAATAAAGCTCAATATATCCGTTATTATATAAGATATGAAGAAAATTTGTATATATTAATTATAGGGTATCTTGAGCTACATCTTAAAATAATGTTTCTACAATCACAGGGTGGCCCATAAGTCGTTGGTGATACAAATTTCCTTTTTTTTTAATCAAACACGCCTTGTGTTATTGCATTTTTGCATTTTCGATCGAAATATAATGCATGTTTGTACGAAAAGAAATTCTGGACGCAGCAAGTGCGTTATGGTAGCGAATTTTGATCAAATGTTTCATATTTGAACAGCTCAATTTGCTATTAACCTATAAGGTTGACCAAGAAACGTGTTTTTTCGGGAACATTTTAAGTTAACTTTTGGAAATTTTTGTACATTTTCACACAATAAAGTTATTTTAATGGAACATAGCACATTGTTTTTACTATATAGGTTATTTTGGTAACCAAATTTGATGCCTGCTTTTTAAAAAAAAAAACACACATATTTGTTATTAAAAAGATTTCTATGAAAATTCACTACCATAACGCACTTGCTGCGTCCAGAATTTTTAATTATCATTCAACCATTCACATACCCGAAATGTCGAGTGGGCATGGCAACCGTCGTGTTGAAAATATGAAAAAACCTTGTTTCGTATGGTAGTTCATCCATAAATTGATTTAAAATATTTAAATAAGAATGTTTATTCAGTTTTCCCCTCAATAAAATATGACCCAATTGCACCACAATGATAGGAAATGGCACACCAAATATTAACGTTTTTAAAATGTTGCGGCCGAGAAGTTACTACATAATTTGGATTTTTTTCAGACCAATATCGAAAATTCTGTAACAAAAGTACACCGTTAGTTGTAAAAGTTGATTAAGCTGAGAAAATAATATTTTTATTTCTATAAAAATATTATTTTCTCAGCTTATCTTGGATCCCCTAGAACTCTCACCTAAAGTTAGGTAAGTCTAAGTCTCCTTTTTTTCTAACATCATATGGCTTTACCGTCTTTGCTTCATAAATGTGTGATTTGCTTATCCTAGTCTCCTCATGCCGCTTTCATAGTGAAAGCTTGAGCTTTTCGCGTAATGAATCCATTGCTACCACAGTACCTTCATCATCCCCATCAAAGTTCTTCTTTTTTTAGTGTATTATACATGGTGTCCCACGTCGAGTAATGTGTTAGATTATTTCCGAAAATATACTGTTTTGAGTTCTTAAAATTTGTGTACGAAGATTTCCGAAGATGCACTATTTATTGGAAATATTTTCCTAAATGGCGGACTCATTTTAGATTAAAAGTTATTAGGGTATGCTCTCCTTATCTTCAACTATTTTCGAGTTATGTCAATTTATTTGAGAATTCTGTTCAAGGAGAGGCTGACTTAATGAAGGTGATTTCGTGTCGTGTTAAGATGCTGAAAATTCTTCAATTTGTCAGACACGTTTCAAGACCATTAAGCTTCGACATGATTGTGAGGAAAAATAGTTTCATATACAGGGTGTTTTGTAGGATGTATTAGAATTTGGAGTGCTTTAAACTAGAATAACTCATTTATTTCAGAAAGAACAACCTGTATATTATCTTCTCATTGAATAGAGCAGATAATTCTCTTTCAAACTGTATTAGCATTCCCTATACCTAAAGTTGATAATTGTCGAGATATTTGCGGTTTACCAAAAAAAAAAGACAAATTTAGGAGTATGTCTAAAAATCTGTCTAGAATGTCTAGAATTCATCTAAGAGTGCTATGTGATGTTATACATTTTCACGTTTATTGTCAGTTTTATATTTCTGTCATTCACAACGTGAGTTATTTTATCTTCGTTGTCTGAATTAATAGGAATTCTACGTTATAATGGATAATGCCAGCTATTCAAACGAATAATTGCTGAATTTATTTTATTTTCATTGAGAGTGCAACAGAGTGGTCAGCAGAACATGCCGGCTGTTGAATGATAGGTATCCCGAGTCCTCGCCAATGACCGCGTTGAAATTCAGACGTTATGAAACCAATTTCTTGAGAACAGGAAGTTGCACGATTAAACAAACATCAAGATCAGTTCCAGTTACAGAAGACGAAGACACACAAATTTCTGTGTTGTCTCATTTCGAAGCTCATCCAAAGGCGTCAAAAGGTTCAGCTGAACATGACATGAACATAGCACGTTCCACCATACAAAGAATATTATCCAAGCATAAGATGCATAATTATAAATTTATAAGTGTACAAGCTTTGAAACCGAACGACCCAGCCCACCGAATTCAATTTTGTCACACTCTACTTGAAAGACACCGCCACGATCCTTTGTTTATGAAAAGCATAATTTGGACCGACAAAACAAAGATGCGCCATGAAGGAATATTTAACAGACATAATATTCACTACTGGGCTCAAGACAATTCTCATGTCAAAAGAGAACGCTGTTTTCAGAGAAAATTCAGCTTCAACTTGTTTGCTCTTCTGATGGATGATAAATTATCGTACTGCATTTACGATAATAATCTGACAGCTGTGCAATACCTAGAGATTTTGCGAACCACTGTCTCTGATTTCTTGGACAGTTTACCACTTACTGCGTATGTGAATTGTTGGTATCAACTAGATGGGGCTCCTGCGCATTATTTAGCGGAGGTGAGAAGATTTTTAAATGACGAATTCGGAGAGAGGTGGATGGGAGGCGGCGGAACACACAATTGGCCCCCACGGTCACTCCTCTGGATTTTTGCCTATGGGGTAAATTGAAATCAGATGTTTATGCGACTCCAGTCAACATTAGGGAAGGACTTGAAGATAGAGTCCGTAATCGTTTGGATAATATTGATCCCGCAGAAATACGGCGTACAACAAGTGAATGAGTTGTAATACGCTTAGAGCGATGTATTAGTGCGAATGGTACACAACAATATCAGTCATGAGTTTCTTAGCTAGTCATAATCATTTTCAACTTTCAATGCTTTTGGTTATTCTCTGTTATTTGTTGAAATTTCATAAATATTAAATTATTATTTTTTTTTTTTGGTAAACCGCAAATATCTCGACAATTATCAACTTTAGGTATAGGGAATGCTAATACAGTTTGAAAGAGAATTATCTGCTCTACACAATAAGAAGATAATATACAGGGAGTTATATTTGAAATAAATGAGTTATTCTAGTTTAAAGCACACCAAATTCTAATACATCCTACAAAACATCCTTTATATGAAACAATTTTTCCTCACAATCATGTCGAAGCTTAATGGCCTTGGAACCTGTCTGACAAATTAAAGAATTTTCAGCATCCTAACACGACACTAAAACAACTTCATTAAGTCAGCCTCCCCTTGAACAGAATTTTTAAATAAATTGGCGTAACTCGAAAACAGTTGAAGATAGGGAGAGCATATCTTAATAACTTTTAACCTAAAATTAGATGAGTATTCTAAAAATGCAGTAATATGTGTTCTATTTGAAATAACGATGTTTATATCTATTTACGGTGTAACCGGAAGTCCGCCATTTTGGAGATTATTTTCATTAAAGCATCTTCGGAAACCCCCGTACACAAATTTTCAGCACTCAAAAATTTATATTTTCGGAAATAATCTAATACATTACTCGACGTGGGACATCCTATATACAGTACCGTTAGTAACAAATTTTTTAGGCAGTCTGGACACTCTAGATTGGACCATAACTGTGTTCGCAAACTTCAGATGAAATAGTATGATAACCCCTGGAATAGATAATTCACCAATTTCATAACACTGAATTATATAGATCCATTCTGATATAGTAAGCAAAACTTTTTTTATTTTTCATATTTTCGTTCGGAACAGTTTTAGAGCATAGCTACGACAATAGTGCAATTAAGTATTTTTATAACTGTCAAAACATTATTTTATTCCTTTTCTTCCATGGTATACTATTTTTTTTCAGAATTTCAAAATGTCAAAGTGGGCTTAGGATTGTAAAAGTTTCTATTCCTACTAGGTTTTTCTTTCCGATCATCTTAATAACATTTTTCACCTAGAGAAAAGGTCCTTTACTAGTGTAAAAAATTCATTTCTGGTAAATTTCCAAGATATATTTGATTTTTGGAAATTGAAATTATGGCACAATTATTCAAGCAGAGCTTAATTACAGAAAATGAAGTTTCAACTCAGAAAAATACAGTCTTTTCCACCTATTCATGCGTCGACCCGGGGACAAACTATATATATATATATATATATATATATATATATATATATATATATATATATATATATATATATATATATATATATATATATATATATATATATATATATATATATATAATCGATCTAGATAGATGTCATCTCGGTAAAAGTTTGTTTCAAAGCAGTTATACGGCGGAGCGAATGGTAGTGCCCTGTGGAATTATGGTGCAGATACTCTATCATATATGGGGACCTTCGTCGAAGAAAAGCTTAGATCCAGCTAAACTTGTCACGAGAGTATCGCGGTCACACAGGTATTGCCTGTTATACAACTATCCCATTCACTGGTTTCTTAAAATAATTATGCGAATGCAATTACTTTAGCTACAAAAAGTTTCCTTAAAAAGTTAAATTATTGTTAAAACAAGAGGAAAATCTTTGGAATAAAAGCTTCAAAAATATTCTACACTGCAGAGTCGCCAGGTTTCTAAAAATTAATATTATTGCAATCAGGCCCGCGAATAATTTAAAAAGTTTGTTACTGCAGAAAAAGGTATACAAAGTTTAGACATATAAAATTAATAAATATTTACAAAAAAAAACATCGTAAATTAGAAGGGCCTTTGTTTTTTCCTGTAATTGTATTCGGAAAGTTTTCGAACTCATTTTCATGCAATTAAATTATAATTTAAAGCTATCGACTCACCGGTACACCGCCAACTCCGACAACGTAAAGAAGTTGGCTCATAAAAAGTGCTGCCAGCATGTTCATGAGAGTCGTGCCAGACAGATTTCGAAGGTCTGAGAAGAGGCTGGAACAAAAACATATTTCTTGTCAAAGTTTATATTGGAAATGGGAAATTATGCTTTTTAAAATTGAATCCTTAATATTCTACAAGTACTAAATGTCGTCGTAAATTTTATTACTTTTTATATTAAAAAAAATCCTGCACACGTTTATTTAAACTTGGCCTGTAAAGAAAATTAAATTCCTTAGGTCATTATGCACTGTGCCAGTAAAGTTTGCAATAAAAGTTATCTTTTAGACATTTGCTGATTAGATTGTTGACAAAGGCTGAATTCACCAGGCGCCAGCAGCTGAGTAGCGATATATTACACCGGTTGGAGACTTATGAACCCATTGTTGACTTCAAGCACACTTTTGTGACGTTTGTCTGTCATTCTGCTTTGACAAATCGGAAACAGCTGAGTTCCAGCAAAATTTCAGCGGAACTGGTGAACGCATAAGTCGACAGAACCATTCAACAGTTGGCGCCTACTGAACTCGGCCATAGTGTCTGTGTGTGATTTCAAAATATGAGTTTTTTATTTTCGCATCAGCGTTATCGTCACACTTGCAGTTTTAGCGAATTTTTCGTAAATGAGAAGATCTGTGTTTATATATATATATATATATATATATATATATATAATTATATATAATATATATATATATATATATATATATATATATATATATATATATATATATATATATATATATATATATATATATAAGGTGTCCGGAAATTGTGAGCAAAAAATTTAGAGGGTTATTCTACTCAAAGAATTAATGCCCCCTGTTCCTATAACAGTTTTTCTAAAACTCGAAAATAACGGAGTTATAGAGTGTCAAAGAAAAAAAAACTTTTTCAAATTTTTGTCGATAACTTTTTTTGTCGTGAATCGATTCTTTTCAAATTTGGTACACACGTATATAATATCACTCTGTATTTATGTTGCAAATTTTACCTGGATCTATCTAAATTTAAAGGCCGAAGCTGCTGTTGACCGACAAATAAGGACTCATAACTTTTTTGCTTGAATCTTTATCTCAAATCTAACAACACACGATTGAAGTGAATTATAAAATCTTTAAAAAAAAGGTTATCTTGTTGCATCAGAATAAAACTAACCGTTTTCGAGAAAAATGTTCTTCAAAATTTTTGCTGGTATTGATCCAAATGTCAATGTTAATAGCGTGTGCTTTGAAAACAGTCGCGGTAATTGCCTCGGAAAAAAAGTGTTATGTTTTTATTATTATTACTACTATAAAATTATCAGCAATAACGATTTTACAGGGCCTCATTTTTTTATTACTTACTAGAACTTGCAACATTTAAACATTATAACAATAATTTATTAAAAATCATAACAATTAAATATTATAACAAAGTTTCAAAGTGATGTTCTTCCATCTCAACACATAAATCAATTCTTCTCAGGAAATTCCGTAGAACTCTAGCGAATATTCCTAATTACCTCACAGTTATCAATAATTATTTGCCTGAGATCTTCAACATTTTGAATTGGACTCCTGTATACAAGAGATTTTAGGTAACCCCAGAAGCAAAAATGCATTGGGTTCAAATCAGCCGATCTAGGAGCCCACTGCACGAACCCACCGCGTCCTACCATCTCTCAGGAAATGTTTCATTAAGAAATTCCCTCACCGCTGTACTAAAATGTGGCGGCGCGCCGTCCTGCTGTAGCTACATTGTATTTCTTGATTGGAGGGGTACATCATCCAATAGAGTGGATAACTGGTTTCTCAAAAAATTTAAGAATATCTCACCGTTGAATCTTTGAGTGAAGAAATGTGACCCAATTAAGTGGTCTCCTAAAATTCCCGCCCACACATTAACAGAAAACTTATTCTGGAAACCGCGTTCTATCGCCAAGTGAGGATTCTCATTAGACCAATAATGCTCATTATGAAGGGTGATCAAACCGTCATGTCCAAATCCAGCTTTAGCTGTGAAGAGAAGCGATGATATAAAATTGTGATCGTTGTTATGTAGATTTCGAATTATACTGCACAAATTCACGCGAGCTTCCGGATCTTCAGGAGATAAAGCTTGAACTTTCTGGTATTGATAAGGATGAAAAAGATGCTCCTTGATAATTTCATGCACTGAGTGGATGTGATCAGACTGCAAGTCTTTGATGGATATTACTGAACATTCAGGATTGTGGTACCATTCTATTTGTAAATGCTTCAGCATACAAACGTCTTGCAGCAAGGGCATTGCCGCCAGCTATACCATAATAATAATGCATGTCACGTAGTTCAACGTAAGAATTATTATTATTATTCATCGTATTTTATATTTAATCTCAACTATTCCGCAAGTAAAATGACAACAAACTATTTTCTGTCAAAACTAACGCCACATGATCTTGTTGACAGAGAATATTTTCAAAGCACGCTCCGTTAATATTGAAAATGAGATTAGGTGATTTCGTATTCAATCATACCAGTAAATATTTAAGAACGTTTTTTTCGAAAACGGTTAGTTTTAACGTGATGCGACAAGACAACCTTTTTTAAGATTTTATAATTCCCTTTAATCGTGTATTGTTATATTTGAGATAAAGATTCAAGCAAAAAAGTTATGAGTCCTTATCTGTTGGTCGGCCTTTAAATTTGGATAGATCCATGTCAAATTTGCAACATAAATACAGAGTGATATTATATACGTGTGCACCACATTTGTAAAGAATAGATTCACGACAAAAAAGTTTTCGACAAAAATTAGAAAAAAAATATTTTTTGACACTCTATAACTCCGTTATTTTCGAGTTTTCGAAAAACTATTATAGAAACTAGGGGCATTTATTCTTTGAGTAGAATAACCCCTTGATTTTTTGCTCACAAATATATATATATATATATATATATATATATATATATATATATATATATATATATATATATATGCGAGATTAACTTTTAGCTACTTTCCACGTTGGTTCGGGAAAATAAATTTTTTGTCACAGGAGATTTCAATATAAAAGCGAAAGAAGAAAATCCAAATAAAACTGATTTGTTATATATTATGAATGCATATAATACATTTTTAACAATTAAAGAATACACTAGAATAGGGAAAACATCAAAATGTCGACAACATTTGTACCAATTGTAGGTTTGAATTTTCAACTGAGCTTTTAAACTCTCATTTGTCAGACCACACAGCTCACAAAATTACTGTTGAGTTAAATAGTTCGCCCAGGAATTCTTATAGATATAAAAGATAGTTTAATAATTAAAACATCAAACAATTTTGTGGAAGTTTAAGCTCTATTGATTGGAATTTTTTATATAGAATAGATAACAGGGATGTAAATGAAGAATGTAGGTGCTTTATAAATCAATTTTTGCTTTGTTTTACCAGTGCATTTCTTCTAAAAAGAGTCAAAGCTTTAGAAGTAAAAAATCGCATACATAACAATAGCTTGTATTAAATGTACAAACTGATCTAATGGATTCATCTTTCTTGAAAGTTAATAATAAGATAATATATTGATGTGTGTTAATATTTAGCTATTTTATTTTTGTAATTGTTGAAATAGTTATCATTGTTATAGTTTGATTCTATTTTCATATTAAATATCGACCTACATCAGGTAGACATTTTGAAAACGTCATCTGTCATTTTTTATTGTATTTTTATTTCAAAGAATTTCTTGATCAAAACGTCATATCATAGCAACATATTCTTGTTTGTAGTTGTCACGAATACCTATAAATCAACTCAGTATTTCCTGTCTGATGATACTGTTAAGCAACAAACCAGTTACAGAGGAGAAAACGAACATTTGTGAAACCAGAGAAATAGTCTCTACGACTATATTTAGTATGGAATGGTTTCATCAAGTAAGGGCAACAACATATTGTCAAATTTATCTATGATAATTAAGTTTAGGAACTTTGTTACTTCTATGGTAGTGTGTTGGTAACAGCGAACACTCTGGAATGATATTTCTAGAAAGGACCAGAAGTGACAGGTGTAGAAAAGTTTAGAAAGTCCAGAATATCTATGGAGAGTATAAATAGACGAGCGGTGCGCAGAGTAAGTTAGTTCAGTATTAAGTCTGTGTGGTGTAGAAAAAGTGATCATAGAGTATTAAGCGAGTCAGCAGTAAGTGTTGGTGTTTAAGAAGCGATCATAGAAGGCGAATAGTGGAATATAGTTATATGGACATTTAATAATAGAAAGAAATATTTTAGTTGATACTGGTGTTGGAAAATAGTTGCTTATAATAAATTAGTAGTTTGAAAAGCTGTGTTTTGTTAGTCAACAAATCCAGAGACCCGTAGAACGTAACAACTGGCGTCAGAAGTGGGATTTTCAAGCTGCTGGAGGAAATATTTTCCAGAATATTCGTTGAACAACGTGGAAATTTCTAGAATCTCTGGAAGATCAGTGTCCGCAGTAAGTCATAATTAAGTGTGTTCTTGAAAGAGATTAACTGTGTACAAGCTTTAAGTACATCTATGCCTAAGACACGTAGCGCAACAGCCAACAGCACTGCTATTGGAATTAAAGAAATGAAAGAGGAGGCCAGAACAGGAGATGAAGAAGCCAGAAAAAGATATGGAGGTTAAAGAAGAGCAGAGAAAAAGAGACGAAGAGGTTAAAGAAGAGCTGAGAAAAAGAGATGAAGTAGCGAAAGAAGAAATGAGATAAAGAGATAAAGAGGCCAGAAGAAGAGACGAAGAAGCCAAAGAAGAAATAATAAAAAGAAATAAAGAGGCCAGAAGAAGAGAGGAAGAATCCAAACTAGAAATGAGAAAAAGAGTTGAAGAGGCCAGAAGAAGAAGAGACTAAGAAGCTAGAGAAGAAGCCAAAAAGAGAGATGAAGAATCTTGAAAAAGAGACCAAGAAGCGAAAGAAGAGATGAGAAAAAGAGACGAAAACCAAGGAAGAAATGAGAAAAAAGACGGGGAGATAAGAGAGGAACTGAGAAAAAGGGACGAAGAGAAGCAAAGGAAGAAAGGAGAAGGAAAGATAAAGAAACAAAGAAAATTCTGCAAGAACCAGCCAGCAGAATTGAAAATATTACTTTGTGTGTCGACGAACGTATGAAGCAGGTGAAAGACGACATCTTCCAACACGTAGAAAGTCGAGTGAGGGGTTATCAGCGACGATGTACATGACAAGCTGACGAGTGTGCAAGAGGTACAAGCGGAGATACAGGAGAAAATGCAATCACTAGAAAATAAGTATGATACCCTAGTCAAGCGAAACATCAGACTCGAAGATAGCCACGTAAGAATTAAGGTTCTCACATTTGATGGCTCAGTCCCATGTGGTATTTATCTACGCCAGTTCGAAGCCGCTGATATAGCAAATTGTTGTGGCGAGAGAGAGAGAAAGCGACTTCGCTAATTGTGGCTCTCAGAGGAGATGCTCTAAATGTGCTCCAAGGTATTCCCAGGGAAGAATCGTTAAGTTTTGACAGCATCAAACATCAATTAGAGATTACGTTTGGCGACCAGCATTTACAACAGCTATATCGATTGCAGTTGAAAAATCGTTCTTAAAGAGTTCTTAAACCAGCTGCCGCTGCAAACCTTCATTGACGGCATCAGAGATACCGACACGCAACAGGCACTGAGGATGGCGAGACACAAAAACTTGAACGATGCTTTGGCACATTCCTTGGAGTTTTAAGCGGTAAATCAAGCGTCATAAAGTCATGTGAAAGTTCGCAGTCTTCAAGTCCAAGAAGAAAATAAAACAAATTCATCCAAGATCATGCAGCTACTTGAGAAAATAGCAGAACAAATAAGGCCGACGTCATGGACACCCAATAAGAGCTCACCGTGCAAATGCCTTGCACTGCTGGAACTGCGGCAAGGTGGGACATATAAGTGGCGAATGTTGGGCTCTTAAATCGTGCGCAAGGGAGAAAGTGAAGCTAAGGCCGGTAACCATTTCTCAGGTTAGCGATTCTGGCAGCGCTCTCATCGTAGACGGATACGTAAGCGGTAATAAGACCCAGATGGTCGTCGATACAGGCGCACCTAGGACGATTATTCGGCGCGACATGGTTCTAAGATGGCGAGTAAAAGAGCCAGACAGAGTGTACAGAGTAAATGCAGCCGGTGGTGACCGGATCTAGGTATTTGGCGAAATTGATGTCGAGCTGCAAATTGGGACATGAAAGGCAAAGCAGAGAGCGATAGTCGCCGATATATCAGACCCGATTATAATTGGCTTGGACATACTTCAGGGCCAGTGCGCTAAATTTGATCTTGGCACTAACTTCCTGACTATCGGCGGTGAAGAAATAATAATGTCGCCTGGCGGTAACCTGGTAATGCGGAAAATCACCATAGAGAAAAATAGCAACGCCTGCCGTGAAAGTGCAATTCCTGTGAAGAGAGCTGTGAGAGGAAGAGACGACCCAGTTACTCAGCCAGAAGCAAGTGGAGAAGAAACTATGAGAGAAATACAAGACGAAGGGTGCAAAGATCATGTAAATGTGAGGCCAACACAGAAAAATGTCAGTAAACACATTTGTTGGAACAGAGCCGATGTCGAATAGATGAATAGGGTCCGCCGAGATATTTGTGCAAGTAGAAACGTCAGAACAACAGCAATTACACGGAAGAACCAGTACCACCTAAGAACTTCGCTTGGAGAAATCCCCGACATACTGACGAGAAGGAAAACCATTCACTGTGCTGTCGAAATGCATATACGAATATAAAGCGACCAAATGTAGACTCGTTATGACGTGCCACCTAATTCAGCTGGTTTTAAAGAAGAAGATCGGGTGTTGTTCTACAAGCCAGTACGCCGCAAGCGACGGTCACCTAACCTACAGAAATTATGGGAAGGTCCGTATAAGGTGGTCAAAAGGATCAATGGCGTTGTCTATCGCATTCAGACGAGCCCGAAGAGCAAGATGAAGGTGGTCCATATGCACAGACTTACACCATACCAAGAAATTTTAGAATTCGACCGGGACGATCGAATATAAGAGGGGGCAGTGTCACATTAGTCTATGAGAATTAAGTTTTAAACTTTGTTACTTCTATGGTAGTGTTGGTAACAGGGAACACTGGAATGATATTTCTAGAAGGAACCAGAAGTGACAGGTGTAGAAAAGTTTAGAAGGTCTAGAATCTCTATGGAGAGTATAAATAGACGAGCGGTGCGCAGAGTAAGTTAGTTCAGTATTAAGTCGGTGTGGTGTAGAATAAGTGATCATAGAGTATTAAGCGAGTCAGCAGTAAGCGTTAGTGTTTAAGAAGCGATCATAGGAGGTGAATAGTGGAATATAGTTCTATGGACAATAAATAATAAAGAGAAATATTTTAGTTGATACTGGTGTTGGAAAATAGTTGCTTATAATAAATTAGTAGTTTGAAAAGCTGTGTTTTGTTAGTAAACGAATCCAGAAACCCGGAGAACGTAACAATATAATGAATTACAAGAACATGCCAAACAATTTATACCATCTAAGGATAAACACACGCCAAGAACGTACTTCGAAGAGTCGTGTGCTTGCTTTTTTGAATGTAGTTTATTTATTTGAGCATCCTTATACAAAATCTAAATATATTAGTGCTTGATAGAGATTAGGTTTTCTCTTAAAAATAGTGTTTCATATTCCATTAAAAGTTTCATGAGAGTAATTACCCTTCAATGGGAGTTGGGATTGGGAGAAAGAGTTTTATTGACTTTTAAAAATCTGATTGACCTTTTGGAATATTTTACTTACAAATTACTTATAACAGATAAGATGATATCAGTTTTTACTTTTGAAACGCACTGTATGCAACTTTTTTTTTAAGTTTTACTAACTGCTAGCTCTGGACTCTCATTGCTAAGTTAAAGTTCACTCCATAGTTAGCAATGTATCTTTAAAAGTTTAAGAGTAAACAGGATTTACTTTAAATGCAAAAACGGATATCGTCTATTGAACTTTTAGTTTTATTGGCTTATAAGATGTTTATTTATGTTGGGATGGAAACTTGATACCAAGATAGCTGCAGATACATTGAACTGGATATGGGCCGGCTACGTTAGTTGCCTAAAAAATATCCTAACAAATTCAACAAAAAAACCTTCGGGACCTTACTTAACCAGATCAAGTTTCCGAACTATGCACTTACAATACCTACAGACAAGTACATTTGTATTCAACCCTTTTAGCTGAAGAGTCATTTAAACGCCCGCACTATCTTGCTGTCTTCTCTTTCTTGTTCAGCGCCTGTCTCTGTACATGCCAAATAACGAGAAACGTGACGTAAGAGGGGCTAAACGTTACAGGTCGAGCCGGGTGCTCCCGAATTAAGGCCAGGAGGTTGAGAATACAAGTGGCTTCTGTCTCGCAGCTCTAAGTGGAGATTCGAAAGTGGGATAAAATGTATGTTTCATGAGAAACGTGTGGCTTTTGGGAGCCAATTTCTTCAGAGTGACTTTACATTGTGTGAATTTAAATTGGCAACACAATCCCACGTCATTTCTTTCTCTGATGTTCTTCGTGTAGGCATTGTTGATAGGTGACGGTTGTGAAAAAGTTGTTTTAAAAGTCACCCGTGTTAAAATCATAAATTGACTGTGGTGAATGGCCGCAGTGGTTTATTTACAGCGATTTAGACAATGTTTAGCTTTTAAGCAACGTGTTTCATTAAGATTAAGATTGTAGATATCTGGTATTGAAATAAAATTATTAACCAAACAATTCATACTAAAATGTCTCTTCTCAATGAGATATGGAAGGTTAAATTTTAAATTTAAATTGCCGTTTTCCTTTACATTTTCTTAGTGATTTGTTAGAGACTGTGAAATTTTAAAGAATATTGTTGAACGCTTTTATGATTTTCAGCAATCTTTCGACTTGTGTATCATTGACTTACAACTTACTAACCCTAAATCGCATGGGCAGTAAAAGTTCATTGACCTGTGGTCGAAACTGGGAGACAATAATAAAAATTAATTGCCTTGGCCGATCCAATCGTACTAAAAACGTTATTTCTGGTAGTTATTCACGTTAATCCTAAACTGGGCTGGCGCACCATCTATCGTGCATTAGATCAGATTCAATGTAAGTGGACTATTCCAGTCCCTCCACTGCAACCTTGGATCTATTTTGAATCATGTCTACTTACTTAAGATTGACAGCACAAATCGAGCTCGACATTTTTTATGGTAAATTACGTTTAACAGCTGTACTGCCATCTGGATGAAGTCGCTGCCCGCTCCGAAGCTCACAGAGAAGACTCTCTCAGAGTTCGTCTGGACCCGACATACGTCAATGTTTGAGTCGACGTGGTATTATGTCCGTTCTCGAGCAGCTTCCAAGCGATGTCGCTTTCCCGTTTATAATCTCACAGGGAACGGCTTGATCTCTGGGTGTAATCCACTCCTAAAGATCTAAGCTCTCCTCCTCGTCTAGACGCGACACCTGACTCAAGGTGCATCACCAAAACAAGGTGGTTTATCCCAAAAATCCGGATGTATGCCACACCCTAGAGATCACAACCCCCATTAGATTCGTCTGGACCGGACACCCGCCAGTAATTGACCCAAGGCGGTATCAACCGGAATCTCGTTCCCGAACAACATCCAAGCGAAGCATTTTGTCCGTTTAGAAGCTCGCGGAGAAAGAGAGCCTCTCGCCCAGTTTGTCTGGACCCGATACCCGCCAGCGTTTGTTTAAATTTTACCGATCAAATCGAGCTGTTCACGGGAGACGACAGTTTTAAGGGTGAAAGTTGGTTTGACAGATGTACTGATATTTGAGTGAACTTCCTTGCCCCTTTCAAAACTCACAGTAAGATAGCCTCTCTCCGAGTTCATCTGGACCCGACGTCCATCCGTGTTTGACTCGAAGGTGTCCCGCTCCAGAACAGCATCCAAGCAAGATCGTTTGTCCGTTTCTAAGCTCACAGTGGAGTCCTCAATCTCAAGATGTAATCCACCTTCAGAGATCTCAGCTATACTCAGGGTTTATCTAGACTCGACAGTGGCCAGTGTTAGACTCGATATCACACCGAGTCCTCGTTCCTGAGCATCACCCAAGATGGGTCGTTTGTCCGTTTCGAATCAGACAGTGGGGGCCTCAAAACCCAGGTGTATACAACATCCTGGAGATCTCAACACCCATTGGTTCGTTTTGACCCGACACCCCCCAGCGCTTGACTCAAGGCGCTATAATTTGGAACTCCGCTCCCGAGTTACATCCAAGCGAGATTAATTGTCTGTTTCAATACCCACAGTGTGGGTCTCAAAATCCGGGTGTATACGACACCCTAGAGATTTCTGCTTCCTCGAGGTTTGTTTGTACCAGCCCCGCCAGTGTTTGACTCCAATTAATCGCCTCTTACGATAGGCAGGAGTCACCTTGGACCTATTCTCTTATTTTGTCCCTGGACTCATAGGGGGCAGCATCTAGCATAAATCATATAGGTGCCACAAACCAACAGCATTACACTGGTCTTACCTGTTCTAGAACCTTATTTATATTCTGCTAGTCTAGCGCATGAAGTACAACGTTGATTTAAATAATAGAATATAAGCCTTTTGCCACGGCCTCCTCGGACTTCCAATCTTAATCTCCTTTATTTACAAGGCCAACTTATTCGAGTCGCAGAACAAGGCTGTCCTGAATACTCAAGTATCCTAAGAGACAGGAGCGCAATCGATAGACTCATTTTAAGTATGCCTAGGCACCGAAAGGGATGGATATACGACAGCCAGAAGCAGGAACAACTACTTGAGAAGGTAGAACAAGAGCCCAAACGCGAAAACGTGTTGATAAACGCATGCAATACAGTGCTAAGAAAGAAACATGCAAATACGGCCACAAAGGGGCCTATTGGTGCACAGAGGAAATCGCTGAACTAAGAAAAAAGTGCCTCAAAACAAAGAGAGAAGTAACCATAGCAAATAGTAAAGCCAACATAGGCGAAAACAGGCGAGAACAAATACAAAACAACTATAAAGAATGCCTAAGCACACTTAGAAAAGTTGTCACAACAGCAAAACAGCTAGCATGGAGCCAGCTATGTGAGGACATAGACAGGGATATATGGGGCACAGGGTACAAAATTGTTACTGGGCGGATAGGTATGCGCTCACTTGTTGAATTCTCCGATGAGCAACAATTAAAGATCGCAAAGAATTATTCCCTCAGCATAAGGTAGTGAAATGACCGAGGTGGTAATACTGATAGGCAGAAGAAGCCTAAAAATCATTATAGCTAGAACTGGGAACTTGGAAATAGAATCAAAGAGAAGCCTAACATACCTTGATCTGAAAATTGGGCATAACATGAATATGAGCTTCCATGTGAAGAGCGTTGCTGAAAAAGCAGAGAAAACCGCAGCTGTCCTGAGCCGCTTAATGCCGAATGTCGGTGGCCCAAGGTAGAAGAAGGATACTAAGCAGCGTTGTTAACTCCATCATTTTATATGGTGATCCAGCATGGAGAGATTTGATTGAGGCAACTAAATGTAGGAAAGTACTAGAAAGTATACAGAGAAAGGTGGCAATTAGAATAGCAAGTGCTTACCGAACAGTTTCAACTAAGGCAGCGCAGGTCATATCAGGAGTGATTCCTATACATCTACTTGTAGCAGAGTGCACATATGGGTAAGATGAAAACAAGAGAGTTGATCAAAACAGAAGACAGGAGAACACGATGAGCAAATGCCAGCAGGAATTGCAAGAGAAAACAATGACAGCACAGGGGACAAAGAAATTAATCCCAGAAATAGGGCCCTGGGTTACACGAAAATATGGAGGAGTAGGATACTACTTAACGCAGTTCCTGACAGGGCACGGCAACTTAGGATCCTATCTGGCAAGATTCCCACTGGCGGATACTGATATGTGCATCCATGACAACATGAAACGCCACAGCACGCCGTTCTAAAATGCATTAGGTGGGACGAGATAAGAGAATGCGCTACAAAGGAGACTATGAAAGGCCTTACAGCAGAGAACATAGTCCAACATATGTTAGAGACAGAAACAAAATGGAAAACAATAGAAAGTGTGGTTGCGAAAATAATGAGGAAAAGGGACCAAGCAAGGAAGCAAATTAGCATAGCTGCTACATAAGGAGAAGCTGGTCTGAAATAATACCGAAAGGTAGTTCCAAGCCTGCTTCGCACTGCGGGAGGTGGTTTTTAGTTGGCAAGGCATTTCTTCAGGGAGAATGAATCCAACACAGATCGGTGGTTGGCCAAATGGCTTTTGAATATTTTCCCCTCCCTCTCAAATGAAAAAAAAAAGTATGCCTATGCGGTGCCCGATAATTTTTCACTCAAATTATTCACTAGGAGGCAATACATCGTATTAGCTGAGAATTTTAATTAGATAAGGTTACCAGAAATATAATTTTGTTTCAATACAATGTATACAGTGCGGAACAGCTAAATGGAATAAATTCAGTGTCTAAATTATTGTGCCCATTTATGAAAAATCCCGAAACACGTCAATTTTTTAATACAAAAAGTAACATCCAGCAAGGTGACAACGACATGCATTTAACCAGGTTTGGGTTATAGTTGCAAGCCCTATGTTTTTAAATAGAAAGTATAACTTGTAATACTTTACTTGAAAGATCTCTTCATTTTCTCTTCAAAAATGCTATACCATGATGCAAGATTGATGATGAACTGCCAAAGATACAAATCATTATGGGAACATCATTTGAACAAAGAACTTACAAGTCCAACCCCAAGGAGGAAGAATTTCCAAGCAGGAATCCCTGTCACAAATTTAAACAGGATAAAGGGATAGCAATTCTAGAGTGTCCGGGGAATTTCCTCAATCTAAACCCTGTAGGGAGACTACGGATCATTTTAAGGACAGCCGTATAAAATGTTGGATTATTGTTGTCATATCATGTGTATTCGGTAGAGTATACAGTAAAGCAGAGACTATTATAGACAACAGAATTAGGTCTACACTGGTTCAGGAGTGCGCTGACGCCTTTAGAGGGTTAGCCAGGACAAAGGAGGTACAACTAGTGTGGGTTCCGGGACACTGTGGCGTGGCGGGGAATGAGGTCGTGAATAATCTCGCAAGGCTTGGTTCTCGGCGGCCGTGCTGTGGCCCGGAGCCGGCCATAGGTATAAGTAGGAAGTCGATCCCCGTCGCCTTAGACAGGTGGACCGAGGAAGCAATGAAGAGGCACTGGGGGTCGGTTGGTGGCTGCAGGCAGGCGAGGGACTTCGTGGAGGGGCCGGACAGAGATAAAGCTGTCTGGCTACTCGGAAGGAGTCGACCTACGCTTCGCCGCATCCTTGGGGTGCTCACAGGCCACTGCGCCCTTAGCAGACACCTCACATTGATAGGCGTAGAGAGGGATCCCATTTGTCAGGAATGCGGCGAGGATGAGGAAACGTCTTACCACTACCTGTGCGAATGCGAGGCTTTTGGGAGTCTTCGAGCAGAATTGGTCGGATCAAGGACTCTGCAGAGGAATCAGGTAAGTACCGTCCAATTGAAGACCGTCACGGCCTTCATCTCGAGGTCGAGGCGGTTTGGCGACGGAACCGAGGAGGAGTAGAGCATGGTTGCTGGATTTCTGGGGTTGGCAAAAAGGGCCCATGGTGGCCTACTTGCTTGGCTTTGGCCTCCCCACCACTGCTACCACTACTACTACTTCAAAGACAACATAATAACAGATGCTGATCAGAGTGCTTATAGGAATTGTACTATCAGTTCTCATTGGTCTGATGATCTTGCACAAATAATTGTGCTGTTGAATAAATTGGCGGTATCGAAGGTAAATATGATCACGAAGTATTCTATCATGAGATATAATGTCGATAAGCTCAAGACCAGGATAAGTGACGTCAATTGGACTGGACGGATGTAGTGGATGTCAATGCTTAGGTCTTGCTTGATAACTTTTGCGCCGTTCTGATGCATTATTTTTATTTATCATTCCCGAGAATTACTGTGACTGCAACAGCAGGTTCCAGAAAGCGCTGGGTCGCGGGAGCCCAGAGAGCTGGAGCGACTTGTCGATCAGGCTATTTTTAGAGTTAAGAAAGACAAAACATCGGAAGAATTACTGAGTGTACCGAAACAAGTTGTAAGAGATAGCTACATGAAGAATGTGCAATTCCAGAATTCACAAACTATTGGAAATGCACCAAATAGGACCACAGCTATATGGAGGCTGATCAGGGAAGAACCCGGGAAAGCACATGTAGTGCAGAATGGTGACAGCATTCTCAATGCAAATGAGTTTAACACCTATTTCAGAAATGTTGGGGAGGACATTTCGAATCAAGTAGGTGTGTCCGATGACGAGGTTCGATGAATGGTGAGATTTAGAAGGAGGAGAACAAATAATTCAATGTTCGTGTATATAACCAATCGAGAGGAACTGAAGAAAATTGTTTGCGGTATGAAAAGTAAAAAATCTTCAGATATCTATGGGGTCAATATTGGATTCAAAAAGGAAACTTGTACGATGATTTCTGAAGTAGTGACGTGCTTGTTCAATGTTTGGAACAGGGCATTTATCCGCAGAAGCTAAAGAGATCCAGAGTGGTTCCAGTGAACAGGAAAGCACGTGTGAAAATTATCACACAATGTCTATTTCTCCTATCATAATAAAAATTCTCGAAGAGGTTCTGAAGAGAAGATTCCTTGGATTTTGACAAGATTCCGATTTTGGATGGGAATTCGCATGGCTCCAGATTTAATGTATATAATAGCATGATAATAATGATAATAAATTGCTCAAAAAAGTTGACCTCATGTATAGGATACGAACATCGTGTACTTTGTAATCTTATACAGCATAATATAAAATTTATGTTGCTAGCTTTTTCTTAGTTCCTTTATAACCCATGAATGACTCATAATGTTTAGCTTAAATGTGCCAGTTTTTTGTGGACATCATGCAATGTGTCACATCTAGTTAATCTGCATTAGTTCTAGTGTTCTCAATTGGACTGCTCTCTTGTTACCATCCTAATTTCTAATTCACCCTAATAATAACGTGTTATCTACAACTATATGCTCTCCAAATGCCGCAGCTGATGACAGTATACATCAAAGGAACGTCTAATTAACCACCATTTAGCAAAGCCTATATTCTAGAAACCCTCATTGCAATTAAGTACTCCTTTACCGGCTATTAGTTCTATCACTCGTTTAATACAATTATGCATTTTAGTGAATTTTTATTTTAAAAAATTCACTAATAGAGAGGTATCGATGGTGAGACTTTGCAAAAATGTTCTCAAATAAGCGCGAACTAGGACCCCTAGAACCCATATCCGGGGTCAGTTTCAATTTATATATATATATATATATATATATATATATATATATATATATATATATATATATATATATATATATATATCCGTCTAATAACTCAAAAAATAATTAACCGATTTCAATTAAACTCGGCAAGTGCCTTTCTTTTATTAATGGCTTGGATGAGTTTGTTAGCCAGCAAAATCGAAAGGGGTTTTCCGGAAAAATTTTGAGTTTTCTTTCAAAAAAAACTTTTCTCCGAAAATAACAAAGCTGTTTTAAAAAAATTTACTATATATATTGCCTTGGTAGAGAACTTACTACGTACCACAACTCAACAAGTTTATAGAAAATTGAGATATTTTAATTTTAATTTTTTTTTTCTCCGAAAATTACAAAGTTACTTTTATGAAATTCTGTAAATATCTTGCCCTAGGAAAGACCTTACTACGTACCAAAATTAAGCTTTCTAAGTTTATAGAAAATTGAGTTATTCAAATTTGAAGCATAAAAATTCACTACCATAACGCACTTGCTGCGTCCCAAGATTATTTTTTTAGATATATTTTGCCAAAAGTTTATTTATTTCAGTTCAATTTTATGAAAAACAATGTTAAAAAATCTTAAGCAAATAGGTTTGTTTACTGCTATGATTCAAATGTAATATTTTCTTTATTATTTTAGTGAATTTTCATTAAGAAAATTCACTAATAGAGAGGTATCGATGGTGAGACTTTCGGAAATGTTCTTCAGATAAGCGGGAATTAGGGCCTCTGGAACTCATTTCCATGGTCAGTTAAAATGTATATATATATATATATATATATATATATATATATATATATATATATATATATATATATATATATATATATATATATATATATATGTGTATATATGTATATATATATATATATATATATATATATATATATATATATATATATATATATATATATATATATATATATATATATATATATATATATACATATATATATATATATATATATATACAGGGTGGTCCATTTCGCGAAAAAAGCCCAGTTTTCCAATTAGACTCAGTTTTATCAAAAAAGTTTCAACTGAAAGTGTTCCTATCAATCAACTGCGTAATTCAAAAATATTTTAATTTACACAGAATGTTCATTTTCTCCATGGCAGACCAAACTTACCTTTTTTTAAATGGAACACCCTATATTTTATACCATTTTTAAAAAGATGGTATCGCTACAAGTAAACTGATACCCCACATGATGGGTCTAGGCGCAACCGTTTCAGAGTTATTCATTTGTTTATTAAAAATATTGGTCTAGTTTGGTGCGTAAATACTTCGATTCTGCACAATGTTTTGGCTGCATACTCAATGGAGTTAATTTTATACACTCCTCACTATAACAAAATGCAATATGGTAATTCTTAATGTAACCTGCCTATACAGTGTTAAATTTCGCAAAACTTAAATTTTCTCGAACATTTCAAATGGAACGCCCTATATATTAGAACGTTATTAGATGCGAATTTTCATGGACTTTTCAGCAGTACCACGTTTGATGGCATTATTTTCAACTGTTTGAAAAATATAAAGCATTAATTACAAAATTTATCATTTTCCAATATTTATGAAACTTATCTCAAAATCTAGGATCGGCTTTAAAAACGCCACTTGACATTTAAAAAATAACTAAATTATTGAAAGGTAGCTTTCTAAGTTACCCGCTTTTTTCTTGATATCAGTATATGTTTTACTGAAGAACTTATGTCAATGCTGTACGTGATTGCTGAAAGTGATGGAAATGTTGCCTTAACAAAGAGAATCTATGGGCAGAAATACTCTAATCGACAACAACCTCAGTTGAAAGCATTCAGATTGGTGACAGCTCGTTTTGATGCATACGGCAGTGTACAGTATAGGGCTCCCGTAAGAAACAAAACTGTTCTAAATGAAGGTACGTCTGTAAACATCATAGCCCTCAGTCATTAAAAATCCAGATATCAGCCAGCGACAATTAGCTTAGAGTTTAAAGATCAGTAAAACTTCTGTCCAAAGATGTTTTAAAGCAAACAAGTATCACCCATACCATGTTAGAAAAGTTCAAGAGCTGTCTGCAAGCGATAAGCAGCAAATATTGAATTTTTGTATGTGGGCTCTACAGAAGGACAACCAGGAACCAGGATTTCTTGCGAAGGTGCTATTTACAGATGAAGCAAAGTTTTCAAACTGTGGAGGAATTAACATGCACAATGTGCATTATTATGCTGATACAAATCCACATTTTTCGTAGCCAGTGGATCGTCAGCATAGGTGGTTCATAAATGTGTGGGCTGAAATTTTGGGTTCGTATTTAATCGGACCGTATTTTTTTGATGGGACTCTCACTGGTGAGCGTTATCTAAATTTCTTCAATAGCGATCTACCAGACCTGTTATAAAAAATTCCTCTACAACTCCGGGGTGAAATGTGATATCAACACAATGGAGCGACTCCACATTCAACAGGAGCTGTTAGAGCATTTTTAAACCATAATTTTGAAGAACGATGGATAGGTCGAGGTAAACCAACCACTTGGCCAGCAAGATCTCCTGATCTTACCAAAATAGATTTCTTTTTCTGGGGTGACATTAGAGGTAAAGTGTATGCGACTCCACCAACAACCAAGGAGGACATGCGCAAAATGAAGGTGCAAAACAATTTAAGACAGATTACAAATTTGTATCGATAATGACGTCTCCCAACTTGAACATTTGCTGCGTTGAATTTTTGTTGTTTATTTTGTGAATTTCGATTTAGTATTGTTCTTGTTGATTTAAACCTTCTTAATATATGCATTGAATGTTTTGCTCTTTTACATCACACACACACTTTAGTTATTTATGCAGTATAAATTAAGGATATTACGTAAACTATTTAAAAATGATATAAAATACAGCGTGTTGCATATTAACGTAAAGTATTTACTTGAATTTATATAAAAATGGTTAATTCCGTAATTGAGCCTTAATATCTTTGAAACAGTTGAAAATAATGTCATCAAACGTAGTATTGCTGAAAAGCCTATGAAAATGTGCATCTAATAACGTTCTAATATATGTATATATATATATATATATATATATATATATATATATATATATATATATATATATATATATATATATATATATATATATATATAGGTGTGTGTGTGTATATATATATATATATATATATATATATATATATATGTATCCAACCGATAACTCAAAACACACTTCACTGAGTTGGACAAAATTTGGAAATTACCCTTGTTCTGATAATGGCTTGCAGGAGTTCGTTCATCAAATATCCACGGCCAATTTTTCTTAATAAAAAAATTAAAAAATATTTTTTAAACACAATATCTCGCAAATTGTCTAAGTGATTGAAACGAAAATTTACAGCCTAAAATAAAATAGACAGACGTGGTTGTATACCAATTTTCAAACCGTTTGATCAAAGGAAAATAAAGTTATTCGGAATTAATATTAAAATAATCCCCGACATCACTTCAGATTCTGTAATGCAATATTACAATGTTGGACAAAGAAAGATTACATTATTTGTACTGCTATGCTATTTAAATAAACCGTAGATAAAAATCTAACCAATATAAGCTATTGCAACATGTCAGACTGCAGAATATTGTGAAAGATACGACAGAGACGCCATCTCGGTGCAGGGCCAGGTAGTATGTTTCCACGACACCTCTCTAGTTTACACAAAATTTTATAGATAGAGCTGTGTACAATAAATAACCAAATTGTAAAATGTCAGCCTTGGACCATTTCTTTCGCAATACCTGGAGAAAGCTTGCGCCCAAAAGCGCTAAATTTCCACATTCGAATGTATACTAATAAATAAAGAATTTAATGAAAATGATTCAATTTGTTTAAAAGCACTCTAGAACGACGTTTCATTATGTAAAAAAATTAAGCTTCACATTCTTCACGTTCACTGTATTTAAAATATTATATGTATTACCTAGTGAACTCTATACATAATTAACTGGTAGGTATTACGAAAGTGAAACATAAATTATTTTAAGAAGAAATATACCTACCTCAAACTAATGCAGTAAGTACTTATAATATCTAGGTAGGTATTACAAAGTGCATACATCCTTAGTTAAAATTATATAAACAGATGTTTACGTTAAATTATTAAAATTTTATTATCAAAATTTTGTATTGTTTATATTTATATCATTTTCAAAAAGTATGGATACAGCAATAGTAGATAAGTGTTGAAAAGAGTTCTAGTGCGTTATGGTAGCGAATTTTCATTAAAATATTTCATGTGTTGATAATTCTTTTTCGCGTTAAACTAGAATCTTCATAGACAGGTAAAAAACATTGTAATGCACAGAGTAATGGTACTAAACTGGATGTAATGCTTGAGTTTGAGGACAGCAAATTTCCTCTCCAACCGGAGCATTTCTGTTGTCGTGGATGACCATTCCTCTAAACCGTATCCAATTAATGCAGGAGTTCCTCAAGGTTCAGCTTTAGCCCCTTCTTTGTTTCTTCTCCACATCAATGACCTCCTGTCTAGCACATCCAACCCAGTTCACAGTTACGCGGACGACAGCATCCTCCACTCAAATATACAATATTCTACGCCTGTCTCTTTAGCCCAATTAAACGAGGATCTCAGGCTCATGGAGGGTTCTATCTCCGTGGATCTCCAACAAATATTAGACTGGGGAAGTAGAAATCTTGTACAATTCAACCCCACCAAATCACAGTCTTGATTTCTTTCTCATAAGAGATACACCAGCCCTAGATCCATCACAATGAACAACCAAGGTATTCAAAGTAATGAGTCCTTTTCACTTGTTGGCATTTCTGTGGATCGAAATCTCAATTGGCACCAACATGTCACATCAATTGCAGAAGCAGCTGCTAAGAAATTAGGTTTCTTCTTCCGGGCTCGCAAATACTTTTTACCAGCTAATCTCTATACCTTATGTACTTCCTAAATAAGACCAAACCTCGAATACTGCTCCTACAGCTGGGGTACTGATGCCTCTTTTACACTCGCTATCCTGGACTCCATTCAGAAGAGACGTATACGTCTCATCGGTGACCCTACCCTCACCCAAAGGCTGTCATCCCTTGCCCACCGACGTGCCGTCTCTCTCTCTCTCTCATAGATATCTGCACGGGCACTGCTCAGAGGAGCTTTCTTCCATAGTTCATCCACCTGCTGCTCCCAACAGATCTACCAGGGGAACAGAGCGAATGCATCCTTTTACTGTCCAGATCACCAGACATAGAACATCTTGTTATGTCCGATCTTTTGTCCCGAGGACTTCCAAGTTGTTGAACTCCTTGCCGGCAAATGTTTTTCCTTCTCTTCCGAACCTTCAAACCTTCAAGTTCAGAAGTAACAAGTTGCCTCTTTCCTCCTTGTCGACACCCACGGTACGATAGTATTTAGGCTGTAAGCCCTCGTGGTGTGTTGTTGAAATCAAAAATAAAAAAATAAAAAAAAACACATACTTCGAGTCGACAATCAGCCAGAATATTGGATGTTAGTCATTCATCTATTATTCGATTAAAAGAAAATAAAATGCATCCCTATAAATTGATGACTCAGGAGCTCAAGAAAGGCGATTTTTTTATTTTTTCGAACAAATTACGGAAATATTAGATAAGAATATTATCCAACATGTTTTCTTTTCTGATCAGTGCAAGTTTACACTTTTCCGCCATTCTAATCGTCAAAATTGTAGCTACTTGTCTAAAGAAAATCCCCACTGGATCAGAGGAGAACATGCGCAATACCCCGAGAAGGTTATTGTTTGGGCAAAAATAGGAAACCATGTCATTGGTCCCTCTTTAATTGATAGTGAATGGAGATAATTATTTAGCACTGATCTAAAATAATGTCCTGCCAATTTGGGCAAACATATATCCTGATCTAAAAGCTGTTAGAACCACATTCTATTTCCCACTAACCCAGGTAATAGTTTTGGTAGATCATTCATCGGAAAATTTAAATATGACACATGATTCAGTCTATGTGGCAAAATAATTGGACCCATAATTTCATTTCTAATGTAACCAGCCCAAATATTACAGAAAACTGATACTGCGAGTTTGCTACTCTTAGTATATGAAGATTTTCTTTGGACTGGTTATGCAAGTTATGAAAATTTATAATTCCCTTTCTTGTAAATGCTGCTTTGTCTGTAAAATAACACGGCGAGAGAACTGTTGCTCGTTTTAGAACTTATTTAAAAACCACTAAGAAATTTCTAATCTAGGCCGATAATCTCATGATAAACGTTTTTGAACACGTCTGTAGTGGTGTGGTGTTGATTGTTGCTCTTGCCAGATTCTGTGTAGAGACGATGCGGAAATAATTATTATTTCGTTGGAAACGATTCTAGTACTTGTAGTGGGGTTAAATTCGACTGCATTGAGAACTGACTCTTCAGTTAGAATACTTCGTCGTTATCTTCTGCGGCCAGAATTAGAGTTTAAACATTTTAAGGCATTTTTCCTTAGACGTCTGCAGATATGTTTAAACATATTTTTGCTGTGTGCTATTCGTCTGAGAAACCTGCCATGATAAATTTTCGCTGCTTCTATTTCAGTTCTTCTTGCTTCATCATAAACTAATTACACTTTGGTTAAGTCATAAATAATTGTAAAAAGCATTTTTAAGCAATAAACAACATCTATCACGTATACAAGTAAATGACAATAATAAGCTGATTTTAGCGATTTTTTTTAATTCGCTAATGAGGATTAAACGTTGGATGTAACGGCTTCTCCTCCAGACATCAAAATTTACTCAAGATCTCTCTTACTCCCGACGCGTTTCGACACTCAAAGAGGTCATCCTCAGAGGAAAATTTGAACAATTCTCAAAAAATTGTACTCGAAACTATACATGAAGGTCTTCACAGGTCACAACTTCATCCATTGTGCCAGGGGGAGTGTAATAATACCTCTGCATAATGCCAGAAAAATTGAATTCAATTGACAAACAAACATGTTTGTTAAAATCGCCGATCTTTCGCATTGATTTTTGTCGTTGAAGTCAATTTTTCTGTCATTATGCAGAGGTATTATTACACGCCCCCTGGCACAATGGATGAAGTTGTGACCTGTGAAGACCTTCATGTATAGTTTTGAGTTCAATTTTTTGAGAATTGTTCAAATTTTCCCCTGAGGATGACCTCTTTGAGTGTCAAAACGCGTCGGGAGTAAGAGAGATCTTAAGTAAATTTTGGTGTCTGGAGGAGAAGCCGCTACATTCAACGTTTAATTATGGTAATCCCAGACGGTGTGACGTTCAGAAATGATACGCTAATGAGGAGATCTGTGTTTATATATATATATATATATATATATATATATATATATATATATATATATATATATATATATATATATATATATATATATATATATATATATATATATATATATATATATATATATATATATCCGACCGATAACTCAAAAAATAATGGACCGATCTTGATCAAATTTGGTGAGTACCTTCCTTTTGCAAGTGACTTGGACAAGTTCATTATCCAGGAAAATCGAACTAGGTTTTCCAGGAATATTTTTTTTCTAAAAAAATCATATCTCCGGAAATAACAAAGTAAGGGCCACTAAATTTGGTACGCATGTTTGTATTAAAGACTGAACTCTGTACCAAAATTTAGGTCTCTAGCTTTAAAGACAAAGAAGTTATGGGCAGTTAAAGAAACAGATTTTGTAGTTTTCCTTAAAACGTCAAACTCGCAATTTTAAACGTCAAAATTGGCAATGTTTAGGCAAAGAACGTGAAACAAATACGGATTGTGAAAAGAAAATGTTGCAAGAAGAGTGTTCTGCAAACCCTTAAGTTTCAGATTCAACCATTTTACTAAAATATTTACACAATATTCATTTCAAATATATCCTTTCTCTGATGCTTTGGCTGTCGGTTTAGTTAAGTTGATGCTTTCACTTTAGGTTTAGTAAAGTTTATCGTTTAACGGTCTATAATTTTTGAGCTAATTTTCGTAGAACTATTCGTTAATGCATTTTTGCATTTTTTATCGAAAAATGAAATGCGTTTGTAAGAAAAAATCTGGACGCAGTAAGTGCGTTTTGGTAGCGAATTTTCGGTAAATTTGCAGTTTAGCTCCCGAACGCTTTTCAAAAAACTGTTTTCAGAAACCTGCCTAGCCCCCCCCTGGTTCCACAAACTCCAAGAAAAATTTCTTGTTCACACCCCCCAAGGAAGTTACGGGACCAGGAGTGAGTAGGGGTGCTGTAGTAAAAAGGAATTATGAGCAGAAAATGTGAATAAAACGGGCTTGAAAGCTGTCTTTTTCACATCTTGAAGCCATATCCTCCTTATACCCTGCCTACCCCGCACAACACCCCTATCCCCCCAGGTGCCGTAACTTCCTTGGCGGGTAGGAATAAGAAATTTTTCTTGTGGTTTATGCAGCGAGGGTGGTTGTATGCACACGAGAGGCAAGGAAAATCCCCACGATGAAGCAGGTCGAACGAGGGGGTCTGCTACGTCGTAGGCATTTTCCTTCCCCCTCGTGTGCATACAATCACCCTCGTTGCATAAACCGCAAGAGAAACTTCTTGTTCATACCCCCCAAGAAAGTTACGTGACCTGGGGCAAATAGGGGTGCTGTGCGGGGTAGGCAGGATTTAATGGGAATCTGGCTTCAAATAGACAGCTTTCAAGCAGTTTTCTTTGCATTTTCTGTTACTACATACCCCGCCCAGCACCACTATTCACTCCCAGTCCCGTAACTTCCTTGGGGGGGCGGGGCTTGCTGGGTGAACAAGAAATTTTTCTTGTGGTTTGTGCATCCAGGTGGGGTCCTAGTAATGTTTCTGAAAACAATTTTTTGAAAAGCGTTCGGGAGCTAATCTGCAAATTTACCGAATTTTCATTAACTCCTTCAAATTTCAATAACTCAATTTGCTGTTAACGTAATCTTTCTTGGTTAGGAAACCAACATTTAAGTTTATATTCGGAAAATTTTTGTCTATTTTTAAACCATAAGTATTTTTGATAAAATATAGTACATTGTTTCTACTACGTAGGCTATACCGGTAATCAGATTGATGCCTGCTCGCATTTGCTATTAAAAACATTTTTATGGAAATTCACTTCCATAACACACTTGCTGCATCCAGACTTTTGAAAAATGTTGATATATTTTCAAACAATAAAGTTATTTCGATGAAATATGGTACGTTGTTTCTACTATATAGGCAACCAAGTTTGATGCCTGCTTTCATCAAAGAAAGACATTTGCTATTAAAAATATTTTTAAAGAAAATTCGCTACCATAACGCACTTGCTGCGTCCAGACTTCTTTTATTTAGCCCAAGACATATTCAATACACTACATAATTGCATTTATCTCATAAAAAAATCGAAAGCAGCAAGATATCGAGAGGTAGATTTTAACAGACACTAAAACATGCGCAACGACCTATATAACTGTGCCTGCAAAAGAAAAGAAAGTCAGTGTGGCACAGATTTTTTTAGAAAATTATTGCAATGATAGCACATACGCCCCTCCCTGGTGAAGCTGTCCATACTTTTTAGTAGTACAATATGAACTAGTTTAAATAAATCTTACCCTCTAAATATCATTAGCGTTGCTACAGTAGTTTTGGAGAAATTTGAAAATAACCACACCAAAAAACAACCACTTTAACACCTATAGCTACGAAACGAGGCAAAATCGCATCTATATTTATATGAAAAGTCTTATTTTTACGTGAGGAATCTAACCACAAGCGACGGCAGATGTTTTTTTGGAACACTCTGTATTTAAAAGAGTTTGATCATTAAGTTTTACGTTAAACTAAAACTTGGCTTGAATATATTGCTACAGAAAAATATCGGTAGCAAATATTTTGAAAACGGTTCTTTAAGCGATATTTGACTAAAACCGGTTTTTTACAAAACAGTTTAAAACTTGCGCTGATATATAGAGTGGCGCATTGAAAACGAAACAGACCGATTTGTGTCCAGATAAATTTTTTTTGAGAAACGCTGAAACACGTCAATTTTAATATTGAGGGGGACATGTTTTGACATAAAACTCAACTTTGTCACATCAATTCCTTAAGGGTGGTGATAACAACCCATATATTTTAATTAGGGAACATGGGTCGAGTTTCATCATTTGAAAGCTCTTTCTTTTCTAAATTCAGCACACTAATTTTTTTGGAAGTTTTATCAACTAGTTTAAAAATTATTCACAGTCGAAGATGCAAAAACGCATTTCACTCATTCCGCTAAGAAATGTGCTGATAGTCAATGTTTTGTTGGTTTTAAACAAAAAATTGACTATCAGAACATTTCTTATCGGAATGAGAGAAATGTGGTTTATTATTTCAGTTTATAGGTCGGTTAAATACTTGATGGAACTACCGAAAATAAATTTCACAATGGTGTATTCTGTAGAAAAAAAGAGTTGAAATAATTACTCTTTTTTTCAAAAACGGTGACTGTGCCAAACGTACCGCAAATTTGTTTAATGAACGCCATCCGAACAGACATGTTAACAGAAAATACATTTTGGAGTTAGTTGCAAAGTTTCGACAAAGTGGTTCAGTAGCCAACAAAAAACGGGATCCTGACCGTGAATTTCCGGTTAGAAATGAGACTACTGAGATTTAAGTTTTAGGATAAATTGCTGCAGACCCAACTTTGAGCACGAGAAAATTGGCCGCTGTTTTAAACATCAAAAGAAGAACTATTCAGCGAATATTGAAGCATCATAAATTTTACCCGTATAAAATTCATGTTACAACAACTGAATGAAGATGATTTTGATCGGCGGCTGGAGTTTTGTGAAGTTATGACTGCACGAATATCTGATAACGAGAACTTTCTGTTCAATATCTGTTTTTCAGACGAGTGTACGTTTTTGTTAAACTCTACAGTCAATCGTCATAATTGTCGTTATTGGGCAGATAATAATCCAAGAAATTTTCACGAAGTCCACACTCAAACTCCACAGAAATTGAATGTCTGGACTGGCATTTTTGGAGACCGTTTAATCGGACCAATTTTTCTTGATAGCAATTTGAGTGGCGAAACGTATTTGGAGTTACTAGAAGATATCGTTTACCCTCTACTAATTGACATTGTTGAAAATGATGGTCGCTATCAAGAAAATCAATTACTGTTTCAACAAGATGAGCTCATCCGCATTGTTCAAAACGTGTTACGGAGTTTTTGAACAGAGAGTTTCCAGGAAAATGGAATAGGCGTAGAGGTACTTTTGAGTGCCCCCCTAGATCACCGGCTTTAACTCCTTTAGACTTCTTTCTATGGGGTCATTTAAACAGTAGAATTTACGCAACAGAACTGGAGTCTCTGGAAGAATTACCACGACGCATTGTTGAAGAATTCCGTCTAATAACTCCACAAATGCTTCAGAGTGTCAGAGCTTGTTTTGAACAGAATTTGTACTTTTGTATGAAAGCTGGTGGCCAACAATTTGAAGACTTACTTAACTGAATAAACATTTTTGAACGTTTGGTTTTGTTTTTTAGTTTTTTTTAACGAAAAATTGACTAATTAGTGCATTTCTTATCACAATGAATGAAATACGTTCTTGCAACTCCAACTGTGAATAATTTTTAAACGAGCTAATAAAACTTCCAAAAAAATGTGTATGCTGAACTCAGAAAAGAAAGCGCTTTCAAATGATGTAACACACGACCCATGTTCCCTATTTAAAATAGAAGGGCTGTTATCACCACCCTTAAGGGATTGATGTGACAATGTTGAATTTTATGTCAAAACATGTCCCCCTCAATATTAAAATTGACGTGTTTTAGCGTTTTAAAAAAAAACTCTAGACGCAAATCGGTCTGTTTCGTTTTCAATGCGCCACCCTGTATAGATGCGACATGAAATTGTTCCGTCACCACAACCAAAGCAGTTTTTAACGAAAATATAATATAGCCTCCAAGTCAACGATAAAATATGAGTTGAAAGGAAGTTTGTTATTCACAAAAGGACTCATGTAGAAGGTAAATTCATAATATATATGAGCAAAAAATTAAACACCACGTCAAGTTTAAGCCGCATTCGAATGTTTGCCTTGTCCCATATTCCATTGTTCTCCCTTTAGTACCTTCCAATATTTAAACGAGATAAACATTTATATCTCCATTACAAAGATGTATCAAGTCGATGTTTACTTTCTCCACTGTAACTAAATTTCATATTCTGTTTGAGGATGCTCACTTTCTCTAAGGACTGAATTAAGCTCTTTATCCCGGTTGAAAAAACTCACTCTCATTTGTATATTTACCGAAGTGAATACTTAGAGGTTTAAGCGAGAGATAGAGTTGGCTCCTTCTGACAAATTAATTCAGCGATTAAGCGCCAGAACAATCAAGTTATTTAATTAAGGCGCTTTATCAAATCTGCATGCAAATCTTATCGGTTCCGCTCGTGATGGACTATCTTAAGGTAGGTGGAGGATTAGGGATAGCTTGAAGCGTTATTTTAATGCCGGCTGGGTTGTAGGCAAAGCAAGCCAGTCCCTTGTGAATCGTTTTCATGTAAAAACGATAATCAATATATACCTTATACAATATCCGGTTAATATATCGACAAACATTTTAATGTTGTTAAGAGGGGGTTTCAAAAATGTACCGACAAAAATAAATTATTTAGGTAATATAGTTAAAAAGATTTATACTTGCTATTAAATTTGAGTGATACTGTACAGAGTGTTCACAAGTTTGGTAGAACACCCTGTATAGTATTGCACACTAAAGATAAAATTATTACGGCATCTACGAGATATCGGTAACCAAAAAAACAGCTAAGGCAATTTAGGGATATCACTGTCTGTAGAATTACTAATTATAAAAGTGAATAAGAAAGCACTAGACAACATCCTTTTATTTTATTTGATAATGGTTTAAAAATTTTAAGTTCTTAGAGAAATAAGGATAACATTTCTGAAATAGAAATCTACATTTAAACATCATTAAAATGATTTTATTTATCCATTTAACCCTTTGTTCTAGGTTATCAATTTTTCCTACACACAATACACACACAATATATATATATATATATATATATATATATATATATATATATATATATATATATATATATATATATATATATATATATATATCCTGTTATATATTTTATTACTTATCTTGTGTCAGTAATTATATTATAATTTACAAATTCTGATAAAGCATGCTTAGATTTAATGAAAAGAAATAATAAATGGTTATTAGAACTTCACAATAAGTTAGGCGGCTGTTCTTAAATTCAAATTATTAGTTAATATACTACCCTTTTTGTGGCCACTCTACGTGGGCGTATTATTATTTCCTTTTAAATTTTAAATTAATGCTTATTGATACTAAATTACACATAAACAAAAGCAGATAAAGACAGTCATGAATTGTATAGTTATTATTACAAAAAACTGTTTGTTTCTTTATATAGTCAATATTAGTGTTATCACAAAAAATAGTGTTGAAAGTTGAATCATAACTTCCACATAGCTGTGATAATCTACTCTCCCAGAGAGACATTCTCATAAAATGAATTTAGGGTTCATAACTTGACCACAAAGAAGATATTCGTATTCCTGTACCCATAATCTTCTGAAGCGTTATATTACTCGAGTTTTAACGAAAAAATGTCCATTTTCACCAAATCACCTCTCATTTATCCCCTATCTTATTAAGCAATCTTACTTAAAAAGGCGTTACTTTGTTGAGTGCTAACTGGATACCAAATTTGAAGATGATATCTGAATTAGTTCGAAAGTTATTGTGCCTACTAACAGACAGACATACAGGCCGACAGACCGGCAGACTGACAGATAAAAAGAACTTTATTCCAGAATTAAGTTTTTTATATGTTTTGACACTTTTTAGGCCTCTTGAGCAAAAAAATTCGAAATTTCTGTCACAGATATTCCACCCCCACACATTCAATCCTTAATGTAATTTCTGCATAGAATACCAGATGGTTGATGAAATTGAAATTTTTTAATAAACAAACCCTAAAACGTTATAACGTGTGGTGAGCTGGGACTCTCCGTAAACCCGGCGAAGACGGAGATGATCCTATTCACCAAAAAGACGAATGTAGAGTGGTTCAGGGCGCCCGTGATGTTTGGAAAACCTTTAGCTTTAATGCGGGAAGTCAAATATCTGGGGGTGATCCTGGACTCTAAACTAACATGGGGGTCGCAAAACAAGTAGTGAGGAAGGGAGTAGCGATCCTCTGGCAGCTGCGTCGAGTGATAGGGAGGACCTGGGGACTTAATTCTGGGATCCTTCATTGGATTTACATTGCGATCGTCAGGCCGAGAATCCTCTATGGGCATTGGTCTGGTGGTGTGGTGTGAACCAAACTACCAGCAAGAAGCTGGTCAAACTCCAAAGACTGGCAATCCTGGGTATCACAGGCGCTATGAGGACGACACCCTCAGCCGCGCTAGAGGTCTTGTTGATGCTGCCACTGTTTCCCATCTGTATCAGAAGGGTGGCTATGGCGTCGCATCTTATAATGCGAGGCTTTGGAAACTGGTGCGGAGAGGAAGCAGTAATAGGGCATACAAGAGTTGACAAGGAGGTGGAAAAGGAAATTTCCATTTCCGCCATCAAGGTACGGGATGCCGAGGACGATATTAGGTTGACTAGGCCATATACCCTCAGGATCCCCAGTAAGGTTCAGTGGAGTGAAAATGAGGTTGCATTCCAGCCTGCAAGCCTGGTCTGTTTCACCGAAGGATCGCGGCTGGAGGATCATCAATCCTCCGGGGCAGAAATATAAATCGAGGGCCTGGGGGTGCGCACTTTTCGACTTAGTCAAATTTACAAAAAAGTTTTTTCATGTTATATATATATATATATATATATATATATATATATATATATATATATATATATATATATATATATATATATATAACTATAATTTTCACTGCGCAATTTAAATAAAATTATTAGCGTAATTAAACTAGATAATAATATAATTTCGTTATAATTTTAGATAATTAACTCAGCTGTAAAGGTGGAGCGTTGCAACAGCTGTGCCAGATAAGTCCTAGAAAATTTTCATTTTGTTAATATAAGATGTGGAAAACTAGCCATTTGAGGCTGCAGGAATCATAATATCATTAAGTAGCTACCAGCAAAAATACATTTTTATATAAAGAATAAAAGTGCATTATTTTCCAAGGATTCCTGTTCCATTCTAAACCGTTTTAACTAATCTTTTACTAAAGAAGAAGACGAAGAATTTTCCTCGTATACTTCATCCAGCCTATATTTGAAGCTTTGAGGTGCAAGACCCTCTTGAATAAGCAATTTAATAACAACTATATACTAAATTTTCGTGAATTCTGATATCGTAATAAAGTGTCACTTATAAGAAAACTAATTGACATAAAATCCATTCTTGTTAATTCTTGCTAATAAGACATGAACCAATGTCAAATTTTGACACGTCAATTCGGGAAATTTTGGCGCTTACCTCGTAAGATGGCAGTATTTTTATACTGTCGGTTCGACAGTGAAAGGATCTTCTAAAATCAAGAAAAAATAGTCGGTTGTCATTTTAAACACATTGATGAAGTCGTTACTATAAAAAAGATGGTGGAAACTCGACTTTAATGAAAGAATATGTATTTTTATCAAATAATATTTACGTGTTCGTAAGTTTTTACCAAAAAAAATAAAAATTGGTTCACTTTAACTCGATTTAATCTATACCTCCACCATCTATATATCATCATGTGCATCATCTACCTTTTCAATGTATTTAGATACCTCTACGTTAATGATTTAGCCGCTGGAGTTAATAAATTGTTTCTCAGTACTTTATTTGCATAAAAGTATTTGTTATGTACACAGAACAAAGCCAAGATATTGTCCAAGAGTCTGGTGATTTGTGAACCAATACATTGGTTGAATTAAATGCAATGTCTTCCTCAAATACAAACGGATTCCACCGAATCTCGCTTACAAGCGATTAGCCTCGGCTTCAACATGACATGCACGTCCATTTGTGGTATTTGCAATAATACCCTAGAAATTGTCTGAAGGAAGTGATCAGCCCGTAACCGCGACTAAATATATTGAATTTCTACGATAACGACCATCTAAATGCAAATAGGAAAAACGATTGGGGAAATGGATTACGTGGATGAATCTCCTTTAAGCACCTTAGTCTTTATTAGTTCTGCAGGTTTCGCATGTAGAGGAACATGGCGGTGTATTCTGGAGGAGAGTTGTGTAAAGCCAAAATTCTTTTATGCAGCAATGGAAATATTAAGTAAAATATATAGTTTTCAACTTAAAAAGCAATTTTCCAGAAATGCAATTACAAAAATTACCATTTTTTATTTGTTGGTTGTTCAAATTTTCATTAACCTGTATATTTTATTTTAAAACCACATTTCTTAATATACTATTAAATCACAAACTCTCTAATTAAAACTACTGCCAGAGCATTAGAGAAAACGTCTATTGGAAAGGAATTTTCTGTATTTATTTTAGTAAAATGAAGGACAATAATGGATGAAACAGAAACTTGATGCTTTGTAAAACACATTTTTTACCAGATTCGTTCTACATAACATATGTTTCAGAATACTTATTTAACCGTTGCCAATTTTGACGTTTCAAATCGCGGCTTTGACGTTTGGAGAAAAAAACTATAAATCTGGTACCTCCTTCTTGGCCTTTTTGCGCCAATAAAACCTTATCTTTGTGATATTCAATATATATTGCCAGCAAATTCTAAAGCTGATCAGCTCTTTAATAGTTGGCTGGTGTGGTATACTTGCAATATGGTAGATGGTAGTGGAATTTTCCTTTACGTGATAGTAAAGAATTTTTTTCACGCCGGAGGAGGTACCACCCCTTGCATCAAGGGGCCGGTGAAGTCTTAAGGGACGTTTCCGGTTCTGGTGTATGAGTCGGTTTCCCTTATAAGCAAAAATGATGATGGCTCCTCCTTGTACAAAAGATTCCGGAGGCAAAATACCCCTCCATTCGGATCTCCGGGAGAGGGGTGTGCAGGGGGCGCCAGCATTGAGATTTACAATATCCTTTTCGAATATATGTGGCCTAAATTCTAACCTGAACTCCGTCCACCATTTCCACCAGGCTAATAGGCCCCAACTGCTCTTCCTGACGGAAACTCAAATCAGTGCCAAAACAGCCACTAATCACCTTAATTGCCCGGGGTATGAGCTCCTTACTTCTTTTAGATTGCATGGAGGCGTGTACGCGTACGTCCGTAGCAATCTACCCTGCACCAGACTCCCCAATTTAGAAGCTGGAAGAAAAGACATACTATGGATAAAACTCTCTCTCAGGGCTGCAACTAAATTCATCTGTTGCATTTATAGGTCACCTTCTGACAACAACTTTGTACAGCTCTTTGACTACCTTTCTGAAAAAACCGAACATGATTTCTGAATATCCTTTCTCCGAGGTCACCATTATTGGTGACTTCAATGTCCATAATAAGGAATGACGGATATCATTTACAAAACTAGAAAGGTACGAAAGATGCTCTCTTCTGTTAATACCAGGAAAGCCTCTAGCCTTGACGAGATCCCAGCAATTGTTCTCAAAAAATGCGCACCAGAACTTGCTCCTGTCCTGACTCGTCTGTTTCAGACATCTTACAATAGAGGCATATTCCCTAGTAACTGGACAACTGCTCGAGTACAACCCGTCCTCAAGAAAGGATCGAAAGCGCTTCCTAGCAACTACAGGCCTATTTCTCCCTTTTCAGTCATCTCTAAAGTGATGGAAAAGTATATAAACACCAAATTACTAAAATTTCTTGAAAAACACAGTCTAATCCACGACAGGCAGTATGGATTCCTTCAGCGCAGATCAACTGCCGACCTCCTTTCCTTTGTCACCCATTCCTGAAACAAGTCTATTCCCTTTGTAAAATTTGTATATCTCCGAAAATAACAAAGTGTTACATGTAAAAATTGCCGTAGAGCAAATTCGGCGTAATAACATCTTTGGTGTACACGCCAGAGGTTATTTGTTTGTGAACAGGCAACAATTGTATCTATTTTTGCAACAATTCTTTATGTTGCATGTCTATAACTACCTCTAAATCAAACGATTTGTGAACGCTGCCTTGGTTTGTCTGTCTGTCACTAGGGGGCGCTGCCTATTTTCGCCCAAGATCATGAGTAGTTATTAGCGTTGTTGCCAAGCGCATCTTAGGCTGTGGGTTGTTTGACTTTACATATTTTGTCAACTTATTTACTTTTTGTTTGGCTGTCATAACTGAGAGCTGTAAGTTTGTTGAAATTTATTATAAAAGATCTAATCATGTGTATTATCTCCTTGGTTGCATATAAACGTCCGTAAAGGCGAGGTATGCCCATCATGTAAGGTGTGTTGCAAAGATGTCTATCGCGGACAGAGCGATGAGATAGTGTGACAAAAAAAAAACGATTCAGTCGTTGTATTCTGAGAAAGGAGGCAAGTAGAGACGACTTATAGGCGCGTTGTCTTCATATATGGTAATTCAACAGGTGTGACAGAGAGAAACATACCCTTGTCGAAAAATCGACCTTACGATCGTGTTTAGAGATATCGATATTGACATAAAGAATCCGTGGAAAAGCCGGCATCAAAAAGAAGAGAGCTAACTGCAGAGTCGTAGAAAGAGGTTGTAAATGTACCGGCGAGTGTTGCTGGAAAGTTTAGATGTCAGAAGTATAGAATTGTGTGTAAATTCTATCCCGATGGATTTCGGAGCTTATTCGGCATCTAAATATTTTTTTCAAGTACTAGTGGGAGCTGTCAGCGAAGTAACAGGTGGACAGAGGACGTAAAAGTAGACAGAAATGCAAGCATTCATTTTGTCGGCAGGTGACGCCATTTGCAAGCCTTTACCGTGTATAAGGGTGAGAGAACAGGAGATTTGTGAACCTCTGCAGAACTCGCTCGTCGATACAGATGTCGAATTAACAACACGTTAACCCACCTATAGGGGAAAGTGGTAATGTAAAGCCATGAGTTTTTTAGTCATCTACATTCGTGTTTTTTGTGTTGGTTGCAGTATCCTTGTAATTGATGGGTTACTCATTTGTGTCAGGCCGATGTCAAGTAGAAGTGTTACACTGTTATCTCTGTCATTAATGGTTGAATGCACGAAGCATTAAGGAAGAGTTTGGCAGTAAGTATGGTTTTTAATTGATATCATTTAGGAAGAAATAGACATGCGGAACATATCGAGACATCCGTGGTAGCATTCTAAATTGTCGTGGCAAACAGACGTAGTAGCGAATTTTGACACCATTATAGCAGGATCTTGGGAGAGGTATAGGTAGCCCACGAGAGTTGGAGTTTGGGGCAGTATATTGGTAGTCTCATGTCAGTTAGAACGTCAAGGAATTTTCACACAGTAATTTGGTTCAGATAAGTGGTAGTTGATATGTTTTTTTGAGGAGATAAAAAAGACATTGATAGCTCAGAGATCACAAATTTTAAAAACTTAATTTGATTTAATATGTCTTTATGACTGGTCGTTGATACAACCATGGAGTATTTACTTGATATCAGGCAGTTAAATTTATGTATACATATTTATATAGTCTGTTATCCACCATACAGCAGTATTATATTCGTGTATAGAACTAAGCTTGTAAATTTCTTGTCATATTAGACACAACGTTACCATTATCCGAGAGAGATAATTAATTTTATTGCTGTTATTTTGTTAATTTATGTGAACTTAACGTGCACGCCTGGTATATACCACAGTTCAGTACTTAATAACATTTTATGCTGGGTACAGAGAGCCATATTGGTTTGGTATTAATAACCATATGGTTTTATGATAACGTATGTTGTTTTAGAGAACTTACTTAAAGATTATAGCTTACCCAATTTACTATTTATTCCGACGCATGATTGTGTACTTGTATTTGACCATTGAATTGTTGCGTGATCATTGTAGGCATTGTAGGTTTCAATAAACCAGCTTTTGTCTTATTGTCTTTAGGGTTGTATTTTGTTCTCTCATTCCCGAGTTAGTAGCGTTAGTTCTGTTAACAAGTTTTGCTGCTCTCACATGTGCGTTAGACCTGTTTGACTATTGGTGCATATATATATATATATATATATATATATATATATATATATATATATATATATATATATATATATATATATTGCTATGTATAGACATAGGATAGAAATTAGAATAATAATATTAAGAAATAATGGTCAAGTTATTTTAGTAGTGCAATAGAACTAAAGGAATATAATTTAAATGGAAATCTAAAGAGGTTTTATGTTGTTATTTTAAAAGAATAAGTATTAAGTTAAAGTAAAATATATTGATAATGCAGTAGATATCATGAAATAAAAAGCAAGATAAAGTGAAACAAACAATTTTTGTATGGTTTGCTATCTAGTGATAAGAGACACTTGTGGTGAGATTTATAGTCAGGAAGAACCGGTTGGCCAGGTCGAAGGCAAAACAGCCGATAAGGCGAGGGCTGCTCGGAGAGACAGTAAAATTAGGATTCAGTTGGAGAGCGTCGTAGAGTGAACAAGTAAATGTAGTGGCTTGTGGTCGGTGCAGACAATTACCAATAGATAAGTCAGCTGGAGAACGTTGAGGAGTGAACAGGTAGAAGGTGCCTGGTCCACATGACAAGGTGCCTGGTAATAATATAGTTGCCAGTGGTAGTTAAGCAAGAAGATAATGACTGAAAATAAATAAAACAGTTAAAGCTAATCAACCAAAACAACTGAATTTCATAAAAGCGTAGCTTATTAGAAGAAAAAAAAACAGTTCCATGCTGCAGTTAAGTGTTATAGGCAATCGAAGAATCCAAATACCCTCTTTGTGGACATGGTGTACAGGAATGTGTAAGGTGACCGATAATTAACAAGCCAAATCTCTGGTTCTAACAAAGTGATTTGATACTGAATAATATGTTTCTGTTATTTATAACCTATTATGGTATATTATGCAACTAATTTGTCCCTTAATTTGTTATTTTATATTTGTGAATTTTAATTTCAATGGGTAATCACCATTAAAGATGCCTAACTTTGTATAATTAGATTTTCATTTAAATCTCCTATTTGTCCTTCATAATAGAAGTGGTAATGCATAATTAAAATAGAAAAAGACCAAGTAATTAGCAAAGACCAATTATACAAAAGAATTACCAAAAAAAAAAAACAAGTTGAATCCTTAAAATCCTGAGAGGGCTGAGCAAATGGAAATTAGAAGTAATTAAGACGGTAAATGAGTAAAATAAATTATCTTCTAATTGACGGGGTAATATTTGCAGGTTTTGGCTTATTAAAAGTATATTAGATAATGATATTGGCAAACAGTGAGTTGCCTGGCGTCCAACGGTATAAATTATTAATATAAAGATATATTAGAAATTAGATTTATGATTAGAAGTAATTAATGTAATATCAGCATCTAATTAGTAATTAACAAATCATTAATTAAAAAGCCAGACCATAGCAATATATATATATATATATATATATATATATATATATATATATATATATATATATATATATATATATATATATATGCACATATGCGTGTGTGTTTCTCTTTCAGTAAGCACGAGTTACAGCTGCCAGGGGGTTGAGGTTCAACGGTTCTGCAATAGAGTTGGACCAACGGTAGGTTTTAGAAGTAATTCAGTAGTAATCTCTTATTGAGCAAAAGGTGGCAGTCCTATCGGGACGGCAAAGCCGCGGACGAGCCCTAAGGGAAAAAACCTCTTGTTGAACAACCGGTAGTAGGTGTAAAACTAATCAAGTGGCGGCCTTCTTTTATGAATATCTTTTTAAAGAACCCCGCCCGTCTCCACGGTTTAAAAGCTGGCAGCTTTACCGATTATAGTGCCTGCGTGGTATTACTAGTAAAGTTTAAGCATTTTGATAGATCTTTGTGACGTTTGACTTGAGAAGCTGTTAGGTCAATTCTCGTAATGAGGCATATAACAACTTCTGCCCAGGAAATACCTAAATAAGGTTGAGGCGTTTACGAAAGCTATGGTAACCCAATTTGGTAAACGGGTTTATATTATAAAAAAGTATACTATGTGCCAAAATTTAGATTTCTAGGTTAAAAGAAAAATGTTATATCATTTAAAGAAAAAACTTGGGTGCCACTGATGACCAAAGAAACGCACTAAACTAAAATATTTTTTGTTGATATTAAAATATATTGTATATTACAGGAAGAACACGAAGAACCAGAGAAATTACTTTGAAAATCTTATAGTCTTTCTTCTTAAAACGTCAAAGCCGCTATTTGCAAGGTCAAAACTTGCCTCTTTTAGGTCAAGAACCTGAAACGAATACGGGTAATTTAGAGAAAATGTGGCAAGAAGTGTGTTTTACAAAATTTAAGTTTCAGCTTCAACGGTCACTGTCCATCATTTTACTAAACTATTTGCAGAAAATTCATTTCAAATAGACCCTTTCTCTGATGCATTAGCAGTAATATTAGTTATAGAATTTGTGGTTTAATAGTCTATAATTTTTAGCTATTTTGTAGCAAAAATTCGCCAATGAGGAGACTTTTTAATTTTGAAAGATTTCTTCTAATGGGGATAAACTAGCCCCCCTATAACCCACATTCAAGGTTGATTTAAGTTTTTATTTGTTGAAATATATACAGGGTAACGCAAATTAACAACTGTTGCACATCACTTTACTTTTTAAAAAATATTTATTTGACAACTTAAACTAACATAGTAACAGCTATGAAACTTGTAATAGAATGAATGAATTAATTTATATTACATCTTATTTATACTAAAACTAGGCCTGGGAAGGTGACGACGGTTGCTGTTCCCATGGCTCTATTCAAGGAATGCAACGTGCTACTCTGCTGATTCCACGGTTCCTGCTGAATAGTCAGATTGCACTTATGCAAGGAACGTGCTTATCTGCATGTTGACTACGCTGTAATCTGATATGTTGTCCGTGTTAGATGTAACGGACATTCGTGAGAAGTGATGGTGTGCATTATGATACTTGTTATCTCCTCCACCTATTAGGAGACGGAGCCTTGTGGTCCGATGATTCGCAAGGGGATGTCTGTGGGCTTCTGTTCTTCGTGTTTTCTTGAAAGACGACTCCTGAGGCACTTGATTATCATGACGATGGCGATGAATGCCACGCCGACGTAAATGATAATGGTCCAGACGCTCGTATGATACATCGGGAAATGGATGGCGGTTGGAATCTTCTGCTTTTCAGCTTGAAGTTGTGCCTTGATGGTTTCCAGATCATGAAGCGGTACGTTCTCTAGTTTCAGGTTTGGAAGTTCGACCTGAATTGTATGTGCTGTTTGGGGTAGCTCTGGAACTGGCATATCGAATGTGTGTTGTGTTTCTGTGGGTCCTGGACCTGGTTTGTATATCCGTCCATTTACCATAAGTAGACATTTGCTTTTGAGGGTGACTATATAAGTTCCTTTAAGTATCTTATTTTCTTCACGGTCCGGACATTTTAGATTGACTTTGGCATCGTCTGGTGTGATTACTATGTACTGTGAATTTCCATATCTTGCAACAGATGTTTTCGCAATTTTGACTGGTTCTTGAACACAGCTTTCGATTGGTTTTCGTAGAGTGATGAGTCGGACTTCACATGGACTATTGTCGTCTACGCTGGTCTTCATATCGTCTTCGCAGAAGTAAAGTTGATTCTGTAGCTCTTGGCATGGTTGACTTCTGAATGCATATAGCTGCTCGTTGAGGAGAAGGTACTTTGAATGTGGGATAATCATTGAGTAGGAATTTTGTTGGTTTGGTACAGGTACGAAGTACATTTGGTAGAATGTATAGTCTGACTTTTCTATTAATGGAATTTCAATTTGGAAAATAATTTTGTAATCGTTCTGAACGCATTTAATTTTGAAACATTTTTCGTAAAGAATTATATCGTTCTGAGTGATCAATCTTGAATCAGAGGATATTATATATTTAACTATTGTTTCCAGTTCTCTTTTTATAAATTTAGGGTTTAGTATAGATGTGTGATACGTGTCTAATTTAGCAAAAGTTATTGCATTTTCCGTTGTTAGTATTATTGATTCTATATTGCTAATTAATATTCCTATCTGAGTAAATAATTCCAGAAGTTGAGAGCGATTGTAAGCCGACAACTGATCAGCGATTAACATTCTTGTCGCATACTGAAGTTTATTGATTTTATCTGCTATTTGATTTTGATTATGAACCAGTGATGTTAATGTGTTGTTAAATTCGTTTATGGCGTCGATCGTGAGTGAGGTTTGTTCTCTCATTAAGTCATGCATTTCGTTCTGATCGTTTGCTAACACGTCCAGCGCTTTATTAATTCTTTCTCCATCCTCCGCGTCTAGATTGCCGGTGACAAATTTAAAAGCGGATCCTAATCCGTTAATTAGGCCTCTTTTGTGTCTGTCTGTTTGTGGAAAGATTCTAGCAAATGTTTGATCGGTGTTACGTATCGTGTAGTTGATGGTTATAAGATAATTATGGTATTCCTTTCTAAATTCCTCATTTAGAGATTTAGTAATGATATCGTAGTGTTCTTTGAGTTTGTTGTATTCGTCGTATACTGGTTTCATGTCATGTATATGTATTAAAGTCCACTTGTCATTTTGTGAAAGTGCTGTCCCAAGTTTTCTGGGCAGGAACCCAGGGTTGTTACGTAATTCTTCTAGTTGCGGCTGGGCTCCGCCTGGCCACCTGAAAGTCGAAGGTTTCGTAAGTGCGTTATACTTTGTTCATCGGTTTTGTGGTTGAGTATCAATGCTCTGTTATGGTCTAGTAAGGATATTATAGAATATGGGCCAGTAAATGGGTTTTGATGTTTCTTGTGAAACCCCGGGCTTATCTTTTTATATACTACATCGCCGTCTTTGAAAGGTTGATTTACATTTTTATTGTTTCTGTTGAGCATCCTTTCTTTGGAAATTTCGATTCTGTCTCTAACTACTTGATAGACAATATCCATAAAATTTTTGTGTCTTTCATTAAAGTCTTGAGTCACAATTACTTCCGTATCGTAATTAAAAACTTCCGGAATAAATCCAAAAATCAATCCGAATGGTGGTTTGAGCGTTTGAGAGTGAATTGTGGAATTATATGCTAGAATGCAGTATGGAATAATATCGTTAGGTTTTAATTGAGGAAACTTGATTTTAAAAAGTCTGTAGTGTTCGATTAGGGTGCTGTGAAATCTTTCCACAGGACCGTTCGAGTTGGGGTTATGTGGTGTGGTTGTATGTAGCTGTATTTGGTATGATTTAAGTAGTTCTTTTACAGTTTCCTTCGTAAATTCAGTCCCAGCGTCTGTAATTACCACCCTGGGGTTGCTGTATTGAGAAAAGAACGTTATTAATGTCTTGGATATTTCAATTGCATTCTTGCTTTTTATAGGATATGCTTGTCCAAATTTGCTAAACGGATCTACAATGGTTAAAAATTGGGCGGATTCTATTTGAAAAGTATCAACGTGAATTAGTTCTAAAGGGCGTGATGGTGATGGGGTATGTTCTAAAGCTATTTTGATAGGATGTCGACTGTATTTTGCGGTTTTACAAAGTTCGCAGTTTTGTGTGAATTCGTCAATTTTTGCTTTCAGGTTTGGGTAATAGTATTTATGTTTTATTTCTAAATAAATTTCATCCGTACCTCTGTGATTCGTGGTTCCTTCATGATATCGTTTTATAATTTTTACGAGTTCGTCTTCATTACGAATTTCATCTAAAACTTTATCACACCTAAAGAATAATGGCGATTGTTCATTATTGAATTTTTGATTGATAGCTGAACTGACCGTCTCGTAATCTCTTTCTCTGACAAAAAGACAGTAATATTTCCGTTGTGGGAGGCAGTATTGCTTAATAAATTCAGTTATTTGTTCTGGGTCTTCTAGGTTTAATTTTGCGTATATCATGTTTCTTCTGCCCTTGCGCAAGGAAGAGATTTCAGGCTCTAGGCTATTTTGAAAGAAAATTTGGTTAGTTTTGTTATTAATAATTTCTTCCTCTAATATAGGAATGCCCGGTGCTGAATATGAGTCGTGATTGGAATTTATAGTGTTGTCGTCGTGAGTTTCGTTGTCGTCTTCGTCGATATTTTCATTATTTGTTTCCTCTCGTTGAGACCACTCGTTTTCGTCTACGTTGTTTGCAATCGACTGATTATCAGTTTCCAATGGGTGAATTTCAATTCGAGATAAAGCGTCCGCATTATTATTTACACCCTTCTTATATTCGATATCGTATTCATATTCCTCCAATTTCAATCGCCACCTGACTAATTTTGAATTCGGCTCCTTGAGAGAAAAAAGCCATTTTAAAGGTTTATGATCGGTCGCAATGGTAAATTTCGTTCCATATATATATATATATAAGGCCTAAAGTAGTTTACTGCCCATACAATGGCTAGCAACTCTTTCTCAATCGTGCTGTATCGACACTCTGTTTCGTTAAGGGTCCTACTAGCGTATGCAATGGGTCGGTCCCTTTTTGGTGGCCCTTGACTCAAGATTGCACCTAGTGCGACATTCGAAGCATCCGTAGTGAGTATGAAAGTAGGTATTGGGGCACTTGGGCCAGACAGTGACGTCACATGTGGTTAAGTATGGGATCTGCTTTACCGACATGACAGTTGACAGTTGACAGCTGCCAGTTACCGACCCAACAGTATATAGATAGGGGGCCCCGCCCACAAGGACTCCGTCCCTTCCAAGATGGCCGACTTCCAAGATGCCCGACTTCCAAGATTTGAGTCAGACAGTCACATGTAACATGCAAACCTTCCAAGGTGATTGACCTGTTATTTCTAGGAAACTTTGGCCAGCACGCCCCCAAGATGGCGTCCAGCCACGCCCCCAAGATGGCGTCCAAGATGGCTTCCAATGTAACCTGCATTCTAAGGTCATTGACCATGTCTAGGAAACTTTGGCCAGACAGTGACGTCACACGACTTGGGCCAGACAGTCACATTCCAAAGTGTCTAACCTATTACTTCAAATTATTATATTTTGAAAAAAACCATTTGGAGCAGGTGAGTTTCGAACCCGGGGCATTCAGATGGGAGGCAACGATGCTACCCATTGAGCTAAGCAGACGCTTGTTAATTTATTGTTTTAGGCTGGTATATATATATACGACTTTTAATTACAAACAAACCATACATGTAACATAATTAAAGTTTTTGTTATTATTAGACAAATGGATGATTTACAAAATAATAATATGTTTAATATTAGAGGCGGAACCAAAACGGAGGAACCAAAATGGCGGAATAAAAAAATGGCGGAATGAAAGATGGAAGCCTGTGATACCTTAAGCTGACACCCCTGACATTATAAAAATGGCGGCTTTCGTTCTTAAAGATGGTGCCTTTCGCTGATAAAGATGGTTGAAGACTCCATTATTTAAAGATACGTCACTCCAACCTTTAGAGCCGACAAATGAGAGTGAGGTTGATAAGCGAGAATAATGGTATTGGTCGAGGACTCTATGATTTAAAGTTACGCCCCCCATTAAAACAAACCATTCATAGAGACAATAGAGGTCGCTGGCAAAACAAAGAAGGAAGCTCAGAAACAAAATGGACAACAGGTTCAACTCTTATGGTAGCGTCAAACAAATACAAAGAGAGAAACAATGGTTGGTTACAGGTTCAATTCCCTTCTACCCCCACGTGTTTAGTGTCATGTTACTCGTCTAAGTAAGCAGAATGGCGACTAAAATAAGAGAAAAAACTTAAAACCCTTATCGCGGAAGATCCGTGAGATGTACGAGAGAACCAACACATGCATGGTGTTAAGGAGGTCAAATCAAAGTGGAATATACAATAAAATGGCCACTTCCGGTCTAAACTTTAAATCCTTATATCTTTTCAACGGAAAGTGATAGAAATGAACTGACTTTAAAAATATATCGTTTCATAACAAGCTCTACAAGAAAATGAGATAAAAAACTTTAAACCCTTATCGCGGAAGATCCGTGAGATGTACGAGAGAACCAATACATGCACGGTGTTAAGGAGGCCAAAGCAAATTGGAATATACAATAAAATGGCCACTTCCGGTCTAAACTTTAAATCCTTATATCTTTTCAACGGAAAGTGATAGAAATGAACTGACTTTAAAAATATATCGTTTTATAACAAGGTCTACAAGAAAATGAGATAAAAAACTTTAAACCCTTATCGCGGAAGATCGGTGAGATGTACGAGAGAACCAATACATGCACGGTGTTAAGGAGGCCAAATCAAATTGGAATATACAATAAAATGGCCACTTCCGGTCTAAACTTTAAATCCTTATATCTTTTGAAGGGAAAGTGATAGAAATGAACTATCTTTAAAAATATATTGTTTCGTAACAAGCTCTACAAGAAACTGAGATAAAAAACTTCAAATCCTTATCGCGGAAGATCCGTGAGATGTACGATAGAACCAACACATGCACGGTGTTAAGGAGGCCAAATCAAATTGGAATATACAATAAAATGGCCACTTCCGGTCTAAACTTTAAATTGTTATATCTTTTGAACGGAAAGTGATAGAAAGGAACCGACTTCAAAAATGTATGTTTCGTAACAAGGTCTACAAGAAACTGAGATAAAAAACTTCAAACCCTTATCGCGGAAGATCGGCGAGATGTACGATAGAACCAATACATACACGCTGTTCAGCAAACTCTATAAGCATATTCAATAAAAATGTTACTTCCGGTAGACACTTCCGGTATAGCCGTTCTTAGAGCTAGATACATGTGTGACACCTCAAAATCATCGGCTTGTTGAACAGAAGAAATATAATATTTAAGTAAGTCAGAACAAGCTGTGTTAACACCTAAAAACAACACACTCTCTTAGACTTAATGAAGTTACTTTCAGAGAAAATTTCCACCATACCATAAAGAACAGTATTCAATAGCGTATTTAAATGTTGACTACATCAAGTGATGCGTGCTACAGACAAATTTTAGTACACCCTCTTAGACTTATTGAAGTTGACGGCACAGGCAGCTGTCAAGCGTACCTAACAAACCAAAGTAAATATGTCTTGAAGAACAGTCTTCAATTGCCCTAAACCAACACATCTCTATCATTTCAGAGTAATCTTAGCCATGTGACCAGTTAAACTAAGTATCTTGAAGTGTAGCTTTTATGTTTATGAGATATAAAATAAGAAAACCAAAGAGTTAATTGTCTATTACAACAACAAGCAGAAGGGGTTGACTTGGTACCTACAGCTGCTACATACTTGGTAAAAATGTGTGCCACTAGCATTTCAGAGTAATTTTAATCACACAACACTCTAACTAACTGTCTTGAGATGTGGCTTTATGTGTTAATGGGTGGAAATAACAAAACTAAAGAGTTGATTGTCTATTACAACTGTCAGCTAAAGAAGCATTTAGGTAGCCGGAATACCGATATCCTAAATATTTCAAGAGTAATCTTAGTCATACAACACTCTTAACTAACTGTCTTGAGATGTGGCTTTATGTGTCATTGGTTGGAAAATAAGAAAACTAAAGAGTTGATTGCCTATTACAACAGTCAGCTGAAGGAACATTTGGGTTATCGGAATACCGATATGCCAAATGTTCCAACCGAAGGAGCCCACTTAGAGACATCTCCAGGGGCTCGGAATACCGATGCCCTAGAAGTGTCGGAAGCAACATTTCAATTAACACCAACAACCGCTAAATACTTGTTGGACTTTAGTATGTTTGATATTAAATTTGGCTTGTTGGATAACCATTCATTTTTATGAAAAACTCAACAATTTTTATTTCTGCGTAAGCGAATTTAATCAGAAATATAGAACCAACCTTCAAGAAACCGAAAAAAGAGGATAAGAACATTAAGAACAAACATTCCGATACCAAAGTGATCCTAAACACACCATATGATGCAAATTCTGTAAATCTCTTTAACAGAAGAAAAACAGAAGTGAAACACCGTAAGACAAATAGAACCGACGTACATAACAGATGTATTCAGAACCTTATTGAGTTTACTAAGTTTTAAGTATACGAACATAACAGTCTATGTACCAACCAACCAACCAACCAACTGTTTTTGAGGTGTAGCCTTTATGTATGTATGTATGTAATTTAATTTTCGATAGTGTAAAATAAAATTAAAAAGTGTGATATATGAAAAAATAAGAAAACTAAAGAGTTGATTGCCTATTACAACGGTCAGCTGAAGAAACAATTAGGTAGCCAGAATACCGATACCCTAAATATTTCAACCGAAGGAGTTCACTTAGAGTCACATCTAGGGGGCCGGAATACCGGCCCCCTAGATGTGTCGGAAGCAACATCTCAACTAACGCCTACAACCGCTACATACTTGGTGGACTTTGGTGGAACACAGACTGAAAACAACTTGATATCTGGTACATATGTCTGTAAAGATTTCATTCTAAATTTAGCCTGTTGGATATCCAATCTTTTCTATGAAAAGTGCAACCAACCAACTAACCAACCACCCAACCAACCAACCAACGTTGAGGGGCGTAGAGATAGCAAGCTATCTACAAGTGGACCCCTCTGAACCTATGATGTTAATAATGGATTAAGAGATTGAATTGGTACGTGTTTATATTGAAGGCTTGCAAGCTACGTACAAGTGTCTGAATATATGATGGTAATGATGGGTTAAGATATTTAATTGACATGTATTAAAGGCTTAGCGGTTTTCACTTGAGTCATCGTCATTCGAAAACTATTAGAACGAAAACCAGGTCCTTTACTCTGGTATATCTTACTCAGTAGGAACCAAATGTCTTCGAAAACAACATTCTTTGCTTTTCTGAAAGGCAAGTGAGCAGCCCCCTTGTCGAACCCCTCCGAGCTAAAGGTAAACCCCACTCTGTCTTCGGGATCGACATCATGGACTATATGACTCACAATATCTTTAATACGATCTTTGACCCACTTCTCTGGATCGTTGACATCGTCAGGTATATCTTGTAGTCTAAAGCATACGCTTCGTCTATCAAGTTTAAACTTCTTATTGGAGGTCACTGTATCTTCAAGTATTTGGAATGCCATTGTTTCGTGCTACACAACTGACTGTGTTGGTTAAAGGACCGAAGTTTAGCCTCGTGTTTATTAAAGAACAAAGTTTAGCAGGTACTATTTGTTTTCACCTTCACTGTTGGCTACCGACTGAACCTTAGCGGACGCTCCTCGTCTTAATATTCGACAAACAACACAGACAACACAACTTATTGTTTTCACCTTCACTGTTGGTTAACGACTGAACCTTAGTGGACGCTTCACGTCTTAATATTCAACAGACAACAACGACAGCTGTCATACAGCTGTCTGACATGACAGACAGCTGTCATACACCTAACCTGGAAAGCTTAGAGGTCTAACCTGGGCACATGCACCACCGTTTCTTGTGACGTCACTCGCTTCCAGCATCGTTTTTATTTATAGCGTCAGCTGTGACTGACCTGGATGGTTGATCAACTAACCTGGCCGCATCTATTTTTAAAAATTGTTCAAAGTCCATGTAGGCTGCCTCATGGTCGTCGTAGATGTGTTAGACACAGCTGTCTAACACAGCTGTCTAACACAGCTGTCTAATACAGCTGTCTAACACAGCTGTCTAATAGGGCAGACATATGTCTAACACATGTCTAGCAGATGGGTAACAGTCACTCTTTTGCGGAACATAAGCTGAATGTTTTTGAGTCAAACAAGAAGAAAACAATTTAAAACACATCTACGACGACCATGAGGCAGCCTACATGGACTTTGAACAATTTTTAAAAATAGATGCGGCCAGGTTAGTTGATCAACCATCCAGGTCAGTCACAGCTGACGCTATAAATAAAAACGATGCTGGAAGCGAGTGACGTCACAAGAAACGGTGGTGCATGTGCCCAGGTTAGACCTCTAAGCTTTCCAGGTTAGGTGTATGACAGCTGTCTGTCATGTCAGGCAGCTGTATGACAGCTGTCGTTGTTGTCTGTTGAATATTAAGACGTGAAGCGTCCACTAAGGTTCAGTCGTTAACCAACAGTGAAGGTGAAAACAATAAGTTGTGTTGTCTGTGTTGTTTGTCGAATATTAAGACGAGGAGCGTCCGCTAAGGTTCAGTCGGTAGCCAACAGTGAAGGTGAAAACAAATAGTACCTGCTAAACTTTGTTCTTTAATAAACACGAGGCTAAACTTCGGTCCTTTAACCAACACAGTCAGTTGTGTAGCACGAAACAATGGCATTCCAAATACTTGAAGATACAGTGACCTCCAATAAGAAGTTTAAACTTGATAGACGAAGCGTATGCTTTAGACTACAAGATATACCTGACGATGTCAACGATCCAGAGAAGTGGGTCAAAGATCGTATTAAAGATATTGTGAGTCATATAGTCCATGATGTCGATCCCGAAGACAGAGTGGGGTTTACCTTTAGCTCGGAGGGGTTCGACAAGGGGGCTGCTCACTTGCCTTTCAGAAAAGCAAAGAATGTTGTTTTCGAAGACATTTGGTTCCTACTGAGTAAGATATACCAGAGTAAAGGACCTGGTTTTCGTTCTAATAGTTTTCGAATGACGATGACTCAAGTGAAAACCGCTAAGCCTTTAATACATGTCAATTAAATATCTTAACCCATCATTACCATCATATATTCAGACACTTGTACGTAGCTTGCAAGCCTTCAATATAAACACGTACCAATTCAATCTCTTAATCCATTATTAACATCATAGGTTCAGAGGGGTCCACTTGTAGATAGCTTGCTATCTCTACGCCCCTCAACGTTGGTTGGTTGGTTGGGTGGTTGGTTAGTTGGTTGGTTGCACTTTTCATAGAAAAGATTGGATATCCAACAGGCTAAATTTAGAATGAAATCTTTACAGACATATGTACCAGATATCAAGTTGTTTTCAGTCTGTGTTCCACCAAAGTCCACCAAGTATGTAGCGGTTGTAGGCGTTAGTTGAGATGTTGCTTCCGACACATCTAGGGGGCCGGTATTCCGGCCCCCTAGATGTGACTCTAAGTGAACTCCTTCGGTTGAAATATTTAGGGTATCGGTATTCTGGCTACCTAATTGTTTCTTCAGCTGACCGTTGTAATAGGCAATCAACTCTTTAGTTTTCTTATTTTTTCATATATCACACTTTTTAATTTTATTTTACACTATCGAAAATTAAATTACATACATACATACATAAAGGCTACACCTCAAAAACAGTTGGTTGGTTGGTTGGTTGGTACATAGACTGTTATGTTCGTATACTTAAAACTTAGTAAACTCAATAAGGTTCTGAATACATCTGTTATGTACGTCGGTTCTATTTGTCTTACGGTGTTTCACTTCTGTTTTTCTTCTGTTAAAGAGATTTACAGAATTTGCATCATATGGTGTGTTTAGGATCACTTTGGTATCGGAATGTTTGTTCTTAATGTTCTTATCCTCTTTTTTCGGTTTCTTGAAGGTTGGTTCTATATTTCTGATTAAATTCGCTTACGCAGAAATAAAAATTGTTGAGTTTTTCATAAAAATGAATGGTTATCCAACAAGCCAAATTTAATATCAAACATACTAAAGTCCAACAAGTATTTAGCGGTTGTTGGTGTTAATTGAAATGTTGCTTCCGACACTTCTAGGGCATCGGTATTCCGAGCCCCTGGAGATGTCTCTAAGTGGGCTCCTTCGGTTGGAACATTTGGCATATCGGTATTCCGATAACCCAAATGTTCCTTCAGCTGACTGTTGTAATAGGCAATCAACTCTTTAGTTTTCTTATTTTCCAACCAATGACACATAAAGCCACATCTCAAGACAGTTAGTTAAGAGTGTTGTATGACTAAGATTACTCTTGAAATATTTAGGATATCGGTATTCCGGCTACCTAAATGCTTCTTTAGCTGACAGTTGTAATAGACAATCAACTCTTTAGTTTTGTTATTTCCACCCATTAACACATAAAGCCACATCTCAAGACAGTTAGTTAGAGTGTTGTGTGATTAAAATTACTCTGAAATGCTAGTGGCACACATTTTTACCAAGTATGTAGCAGCTGTAGGTACCAAGTCAACCCCTTCTGCTTGTTGTTGTAATAGACAATTAACTCTTTGGTTTTCTTATTTTATATCTCATAAACATAAAAGCTACACTTCAAGATACTTAGTTTAACTGGTCACATGGCTAAGATTACTCTGAAATGATAGAGATGTGTTGGTTTAGGGCAATTGAAGACTGTTCTTCAAGACATATTTACTTTGGTTTGTTAGGTACGCTTGACAGCTGCCTGTGCCGTCAACTTCAATAAGTCTAAGAGGGTGTACTAAAATTTGTCTGTAGCACGCATCACTTGATGTAGTCAACATTTAAATACGCTATTGAATACTGTTCTTTATGGTATGGTGGAAATTTTCTCTGAAAGTAACTTCATTAAGTCTAAGAGAGTGTGTTGTTTTTAGGTGTTAACACAGCTTGTTCTGACTTACTTAAATATTATATTTCTTCTGTTCAACAAGCCGATGATTTTGAGGTGTCACACATGTATCTAGCTCTAAGAACGGCTATACCGGAAGTGTCTACCGGAAGTAACATTTTTATTGAATATGCTTATAGAGTTTGCTGAACAGCGTGTATGTATTGGTTCTATCGTACATCTCGCCGATCTTCCGCGATAAGGGTTTGAAGTTTTTTATCTCAGTTTCTTGTAGACCTTGTTACGAAACATACATTTTTGAAGTCGGTTCCTTTCTATCACTTTCCGTTCAAAAGATATAACAATTTAAAGTTTAGACCGGAAGTGGCCATTTTATTGTATATTCCAATTTGATTTGGCCTCCTTAACACCGTGCATGTGTTGGTTCTATCGTACATCTCACGGATCTTCCGCGATAAGGATTTGAAGTTTTTTATCTCAGTTTCTTGTAGAGCTTGTTACGAAACAATATATTTTTAAAGATAGTTCATTTCTATCACTTTCCCTTCAAAAGATATAAGGATTTAAAGTTTAGACCGGAAGTGGCCATTTTATTGTATATTCCAATTTGATTTGGCCTCCTTAACACCGTGCATGTATTGGTTCTCTCGTACATCTCACCGATCTTCCGCGATAAGGGTTTAAAGTTTTTTATCTCATTTTCTTGTAGACCTTGTTATGAAACGATATATTTTTAAAGTCAGTTCATTTCTATCACTTTCCGTTGAAAAGATATAAGGATTTAAAGTTTAGACCGGAAGTGGCCATTTTATTGTATATTCCAATTTGCTTTGGCCTCCTTAACACCGTGCATGTATTGGTTCTCTCGTACATCTCACGGATCTTCCGCGATAAGGGTTTATAGTTTTTTATCTCATTTTCTTGTAGAGCTTGTTATGAAACGATATATTTTTAAAGTCAGTTCATTTCTATCACTATCCGTTGAAAAGATATAAGGATTTAAAGTTTAGACCGGAAGTGGCCATTTTATTGTATATTCCACTTTGATTTGACCTCCTTAACACCATGCATGTGTTGGTTCTCTCGTACATCTCACGGATCTTCCGCGATAAGGGTTTTAAGTTTTTTCTCTTATTTTAGTCGCCATTCTGCTTACTTAGACGAGTAACATGACACTAAACACGTGGGGGTAGAAGGGAATTGAACCTGTAACCAACCATTGTTTCTCTCTTTGTATTTGTTTGACGCTACCATAAGAGTTGAACCTGTTGTCCATTTTGTTTCTGAGCTTCCTTCTTTGTTTTGCCAGCGACCTCTATTGTCTCTATGAATGGTTTGTTTTAATGGGGGGCGTAACTTTAAATCATAGAGTCCTCGACCAATACCATTATTCTCGCTTATCAACCTCACTCTCATTTGTCGGCTCTAAAGGTTGGAGTGACGTATCTTTAAATAATGGAGTCTTCAACCATCTTTATCAGCGAAAGGCACCATCTTTAAGAACGAAAGCCGCCATTTTTATAATGTCAGGGGTGTCAGCTTAAGGTATCACAGGCTTCCATCTTTCATTCCGCCATTTTGGTTCCTCCGTTTTGGTTCCGCCTCTAATATTAAACATATTATTATTTTGTAAATCATCCATTTGTCTAATAATAACAAAAACTTTAATTATGTTACATGTATGGTTTGTTTGTAATTAAAAGTCGTATATATATATATATATATACCAGCCTAAAACAATAAATTAACAAGCGTCTGCTTAGCTCAATGGGTAGCATCGTTGCCTCCCATCTGAATGCCCCGGGTTCGAAACTCACCTGCTCCAAATGGTTTTTTTCAAAATATAATAATTTGAAGTAATAGGTTAGACACTTTGGAATGTGACTGTCTGGCCCAAGTCGTGTGACGTCACTGTCTGGCCAAAGTTTCCTAGACATGGTCAATGACCTTAGAATGCAGGTTACATTGGAAGCCATCTTGGACGCCATCTTGGGGGCGTGGCTGGACGCCATCTTGGGGGCGTGCTGGCCAAAGTTTCCTAGAAATAACAGGTCAATCACCTTGGAAGGTTTGCATGTTACATGTGACTGTCTGGCTCAAATCTTGGAAGTCGGGCATCTTGGAAGTCGGCCATCTTGGAAGGGACGGAGTCCTTGTGGGCGGGGCCCCCTATCTATATACTGTTGGGTCGGTAACTGGCAGCTGTCAACTGTCAACTGTCATGTCGGTAAAGCAGATCCCATACTTAACCACATGTGACGTCACTGTCTGGCCCAAGTGCCCCAATACCTACTTATGAAGGGCTTTGAAAAATCGGGAGGTTGAAGTATAGGACTATTCATTAGAAGTTGTTTGCACATTTCAAAGGATTCTTTGTATTCGTCGTTATTAGGATTAATTGTAGCGCCCTTTTTCAGACATTTTGTAAGCGGTTTGGTTACCTTTGCGAAGTCTTTAACAAACTTTCTGTAGTATCCAATTAGTCCCAAAAATGCTTTTATCTCTTTAGTTGTTTTTGGTATTGGGTATTTTTTGATGGCTTCGAGTTTACGTGGATTGGGCTTGATACCTTCTGGAGTCACTACGTGGCCCAGGAATTCAGCTTCCTTTCTCAGAAACTCGCTCTTGTCGAGTTGAATTTTCAACTGACATCTTCTGAACCTGTCAAATACTTGTGATAGTTTCTCCAAGTGTTCTTGAAGAGAGGTGGAGAATATAATTACATCATCCATATAGACTAGACAGATTTTACCTATAAGGCCATAAAGGACATTGTTCATTAGTCTTTGAAAGGTCGCCGGAGCGTTATTTAAGCCAAATGGCATGCGCAAATACTCGTAATGTCCAGAGTCAGTGGAGAAGGCAGTTTTCTCTATGTCATCCGGGTGAATTTCGATCTGATGAAAGCCAGAAATTAGATCTATAGTGGAGAAATACTGAGCTCTGCCAATCTTATCTAATATTTCCTCGATCTTTGGTATTGGGTATCTATCCGGGATAGTCTTCTCATTGAGTTTCCTATAGTCAACGACGATTCGCCACTTTTTCTTTTCACTGGCATCTTCCTTTTTTGGCACCACCCAGATAGGAGAACACCAAGGTGAATGACTATGCCTAATAATGTTTTGGCTTAACATTTTATCTACCTGCTTTTCTACTTCTTCCTTGTGTACTGCAGGGTATCTGTATAATTTGAAATAAACTGGAATGTCATCTTTTGTACGAATTCGGTGTTTAACAAGATGTGTTGATGTTAGCGCCTCGTTTTCCTTCGCGAATATGTCAGAGTACTTTTGACATAATCGGGTGAGCTCTTCTCGTTCTTCAGTATTGAGGTGTGATGTCCTCAACTGAGACATCCAGTCGTTATCGTGATTATTATAATGATTAAAACCTTGGTTGCTATCAGACTCGTAATTATTTACTTCTTTTACATTCAGTGGCTTGTTAAATCTAACGTTAACTAAATTATTACTAAGGTTTCTTATATTTATAAAAGCCTGTCCTTCTGAGGACTGTACTAAGCAATCTGAAATTGTAGCGTTGTTTACAGATACCTCGTCTATAAGTCCGATTCCTTGGGGCTTGTCGACAGGTACAATAATTTTTGTTTCAGTATAAGGCTCCAATGTATATTCATAAGGGAAGAATATATCCATAATTTTATTACTGAGGTATAACTTTTTATTATTAAAATCTATCTTAGCTTTGTTCCTAATTAAAAAATCTGCACCTATTAAACCCACGAATTTTTTATTAAAATCAAACAAGCAAAATTCTTGAGGTTCATCTGCAAGTGACTTCAATAAAATATTTGCTCTATATTTATGGGTTGAGTTTCCGTGTGCGGTTCTTATTTCGAAAGGTTTTTTGTATATATTATCTGAATATTGTAATTTAGCTATGTCTGGGTTTAAAATACTTGTACTACTGCCGGAATCAATCAGAATTAAACCATCTAATTCTGGTAATTTTATATACGGAAGCTGGCACAAATTTAAGTTATACAATTCTATTATGTGCTTTTGTTTGTGAGGCCCGTTTCCTGAAAATTTTCATGCTCGTAGTGTTCGTATTCGTAATTTTCATGTTCATGATTTTCGAACAGAGGCTGTTCATTTTCTAAATTATTTGGTTCAGCATCATGATTAAATAGCTCTTCCACTATTACGCTCGGTTTATTTCCCTGAAATGGGAATGTGTTACGTGGTTGGTTTGAAAATGGTCTTGTATTCCTAGTCAGCCCGCTGGAAGTATCCATTGGTTCTGGGAACCGTCTATTTTGGAACGTGCTCTGTCGTGTGTTTCTCGTCAGACCGCTAGCATTGTCCGTTCTTTCGGAATTATTCCTATTTTGAAAATTTTGTTGTTGGAATCTAGGGTGTGGCGTTCTCGGAATATTAGATTGATAAGGGAACGGGGGCGGAACATATCTAGAAGTCGAGGGGTTGTTTGAATTGGTGTTTGATTGGAATGGCCTTTGAAATTGTGTGGTATTCATTGGTGGAATGGGCGGCCTAAATGTTTGTGGTCTATAATTGTTTTGTGAATTGGTTTTAGGTATTTGATTGTTTTGTTTTTGAAACATTTTATCACGATAATCATAATTTTCTTCCTCGATAATAAATTTAAGGGCGGCTTCGATTGATTCGGGTGACCTAGATCGAACCACCATACCTAAGGGGTTGCGTAAACCACCTAAAAATGCTTTAAGTGTCTGCTGTGAATAAATAATAGCTTTTAGAGCCCTTATTTGATCATTCGCTTCATTACACGTTAAATTTGAAATTAAAAGCTGTTCAATCTGCCTACACCGGTTACTAAAAGTAAGAGCGTCTTCATTATGCTTTTGTTTGTATGTTAAGAGTTCACTTAAAAGGCTGGTTTCATCACGCTGGTCAGTAAAATTCTGTACAATTACGGTTCTTAATTCAGGCCACGTATTAATAACCTTGGTACTAATTATTAATCTAGCTTGCCCAACTAACTTTGACTGAATAAAATTAAGCAGAAAATGGTTTAAATATAAAGTAGGATCATCTATTGTGTAAAACTGATTCATAATCATGTCACATGCTTTAAGAAAACCGCTAACGTGTGCGGGCTCACCATCGAACTCGGGAATCACACGTAAATAAAAATCGCTAAAATTTGCCATATTTAGATTTAAATTACTTGGACGAATATAATTTCCTCTGATTCTACTAATACTAGAGTTTAGGTTATTGTCGTTATTAATGTTAGTTTGTGGACTAGACTGTTCTAGCACAAATGAATTTTCAAATTGTTCAATTAACTCTTCTATGTCAGACATACAAAAATATATATAAAGGATAATGTAAAGGATGAGCAACTTACAAGAAGATCAGAATGAGCACGAACATCCGTGGTTCTTCTGCTAAGTGTTGATACACCAGAAACCAATATTCTCTTGACTTCTCAGCTGTATCCTACCGACTGCGCCAATTAACAACTGTTGCACATCACTTTACTTTTTAAAAAATATTTATTTGACAACTTAAACTAACATAGTAACAGCTATGAAACTTGTAATAGAATGAATGAATTAATTTATATTACATCTTATTTATACTAAAACTAGGCCTGGGAAGGTGACGACGGTTGCTGTTCCCATGGCTCTATTCAAGGAATGCAACGTGCTACTCTGCTGATTCCACGGTTCCTGCTGAATAGTCAGATTGCACTTATGCAAGGAACGTGCTTATCTGCATGTTGACTACGCTGTAATCTGATATGTTGTCCGTGTTAGATGTAACGGACATTCGTGAGAAGTGATGGTGTGCATTATGATACTTGTTATCTCGCATTTCTACGGTAAAGCTCAATATATTCGATATTATACCATATTCGCGAAAACATTGTGTACGTTAATTATAGAGTGTCTTGAGCTGCATCCCATAAAATTATTTTTACAATCACGGGGTGGCCCTTAAGTTTCTGGTGATACAAATTTTCTTTTTTTAATCGAACACGCCTTATATTGTTGTAATTTTGCATTTTCCATCGAAATATAATGCAAGTTTGTAAGAAAAAAATTTCGGACGCTGCAAGTGCGTTATAGTAGCAAATTTTTTTTAATGCTTCAACTTTCAGTAACCCAATTGGCCTTAACCTTGGCTCATTGGCTAGGAAACCAGTTTTTCCTGAAACATTTTAAGTTTATTTTCGGAAAACTTTTATACATTTTCAAGAAATAAAGGTATTTTGATGAAATATGGTACATTGTTTTTACTATACAGGTTATACTGGTAACAGAATTTGATGTCTGCTTTCATTAAAAAAAGATATTGGTTATTAAAAACATTTTTATGAAATTTCATTACCATAACGCACTTGGTACCAAATTTGGTTGTCACAGCTTTGTTGTTTTTGTAGATACCAAAATAGTTCCTATATATATATATATATATATATATATATATATATATATATATATATATATATATATATATATATACCTATAACATATTAAAACTGAAACTTACCCAGAGTATGGGTTCTAGTTCGCTTTCATTTGAAGAATTTTTTACCATTTAAAAGCCAAGATCTCTTTATTAGTGAATTTTTTCTACAAAAATTCACTAACATGTTTTAATAATTAAGAAGTACATAATCTATTTCCGTAATAGTTAATCCTCTAATCGCAACAGAAAATTGAGAACTTTAGTAAAGGCCTTTTTTGAACCACGCTGTACTCCAGCCAGTTAAAAGAGTCAAACAAACTTTTTTTTTTGTAAACGTTAACAAAACTTTATTTGTTTGTTCTGTGATCATAGCTGATTACGTCATTAGTACGCTGTTCTGTTAGAAAGTCACTGTCAACAAATGGTTGAAAAATTAGTAATACCTACCAAGATGTGATAAATGATAATTGATATCATCACAAAGAAACGCGCAGAAAATTCGAGTCCATTTAACGGATTTATGTTGCGGCAAAAGGTATTATCATGGAATATTTTGATAATATCACTAATGAGACAAAGAATAAAGTTATGTACTTACCGGCGGAATAGGTATAATAATTTGTCGTTACACATTATGTCCCAGAACTGCAATTAGCTATAATAATCGAGGTAAAACGAAGCTGGTGCTTAACGGCAATGAGATGAGTGTCTGGAGAATTGATTTAATTTAAAATTATCGTTGCGCAAAATTCACGTCGGTAAAGAAACAACAACTTCTACCGTTTCAGGGTCTTAGCGTGAGCTTTAGGGGCGCGAACGAGGGCGCGCCTCTTTAATTGCCCCACACCCCGGTAGCTCCACGTCGATGGAGACCAATAAGACACGTAAATATTTATCGTCGGCTACTCGCCCTAGAGAACAACATTACCTTCGTCATTTCACCCCCATAAACACACATTTGCAGAAGATTACGCCCCGCTGATCGCAACAAACGAGTGGAAGAATGCGGAATTGAATTGAATATTAGAAAGCAAGAGGAATGGTATTTGTGTTGGCTATTTTCTTTCTGTTTAATTTTAAAATATTACTTACTGACTTTTACCTAAGTAGTAATAACTGGTTTAATCAAACACTGTTTCTTAGCGAATCTTCTTAGAAAGGATCGCTAATGAGGAGATCTTTGCTTTAAAATTTTTACAACGCCTAGAACGTATATCCGGGATCAGATTTATTTTTATTGGTATATATATATATATATATATATATATATATATATATATATATATATATATATATATATATATATATATATATATATATAGGGTGCTTCAAAAATGATAGTCTATGTTACAGGTGCACATTCAGCACACAAAAATAAGACTATTTTTTAGATAAACATGGGTCCGCAAATGCATAGTTTTTTAAATACAGCGTGTTAAGGTTATTTGTTTTTGTCAGTTTTTCACGAATAAGTCCGAGTCAAATTAAAATTTTGTCGTGAAAATTGGCATGCGGGTGTTTTCGAGGGCAAGAAATTTAAATATGTTATTGTTAATAACACTGCTGGAAGATGGCGCCACCTGTAAGACATGGCTTGCATTCAATTGGCTATATTTTTTTGACACCCAGTAATATCGACCTACCATATAGCTACATTGCAGCCCTTATCAATTGTAAACAAAAAATGTATATTTGATTTAAATCTCTCAAGACACACCATTTTTGAGATTCTCAATTTTTGTATGTCGATGTCGCTCAAAAATTAATTCTGAGACAACTCATAGGAATACATTTTTCGCCTTTTAATTTCTATTAGTATGTATAAACTTAATTTTCTTATTAGATTAGAATTAAAATCTTACCAGACAAAAGAACTGACAAGACAATCATGAAGATAAAATAAAAAGCCATGATACCAAACTTTGAACAAACCATTTAACAAAGTGGTTTCCATGGTTACGGGACTTGACTTTTGCGTTTTCGTCATGACATATTTGACTTTTACGTTTGAGACTACTCACTATTTTTAAGTAATTAATTGTATTGTCCGTAATTTTTCTAATTAAATATGGAAGTCTTTACCAACAATGAACTAACAGACATGCATGTTATGTACTTACGGGCTTTTGGTAACTGTTATAAGGCGAAACGACTGTATGAAGAAGCCTTCCCAAATCGGAGAATTCCAGACAGAAGGATGTTTCAACGGATTGACATCCGTCTGCGAGAAACAGGTACATACTTACATTATCTAATACATTGATCTGTCTCTTTCGAATATATATTTTTTACCAGCTACCCTTAATAAAGTTACTGCTGATCGAGGCAGACCACGAAGTGCACGAAATCCTGATTTTGAAGAGGCTGTTCTGGATGAAATTGAACAAAATCCAAAAATAAGTACTAGGGAAATAGCCAATCATCTGGGAGCATCCAATGCAACGATATGGCGAGTTCTTCACGAGCAACAATTGCGTCCATATCACATCCAACGTGTGCAGGCACTATCGCCTGAAAGATATTTCATACCTCTCCTATAATTTTGTCAATGGTTTCCTCAACATAATTATGTAGAGAACTTGTTGAATTGTGTATTGTTCACTGACGAGTCTGGATTTAGGCGCGACGGGATCGTCAATTTTCGTAACAGTCATATTTGGGCTGACGAAAATCCCCACACAGTTTTTGAAAGGCATCATCAACATCAATTTTCCTTAAATGTATGGACTGCAATTGTAGGATGTAATCTGATAGGACCATTATTTTTACCTCACAGACTTAATGCTACAACTTATCGTGAATTCCTGCAAAACCAACTAAATGGTTTATTAGAATATGTGCCTCTTGACATAAGACATAACCTGTGGTTTATACATTTGGCCTAAAATGTCAGAAATTACCCAAGCAATACTTTTGGACGCAGATGGATCGGACGCGGTGGACCTCAGCCATGGCCGGCTCGATCTCCTGATTTAAATCCTATGGCCTTTTATTTATTGTGGCATCTCAAAAGTATTGTTTATGAAGCAAATGTTGAAAATGTTGATGATCTGCAGCAAATAATTGTACTTGGATGCGAACAAATTAGAAATACACCAGAAATATTTCACAGACTACGACGTTGTATGCTCCGCAGAATACGAAAGTGTATTGAAGTGAAGGGTGGCCATTTTGAACATTTATTATGGTCAGGTATCATAAAATGTTATAAACTTTTTTATTTGTTGTTCTATTTGTTGTTAAAATTTACAGACAATACAATTAATTACTTGAGAAATATTAATTTTTGAGCGACATCCCCGTACAAAAATTGAAATATCTCGAAAATGGTGTGTCTCAAAGATTTGGATCAAATATACATTTTTTGCTTACAATTGATAAGGGCTGCAATGTAGCTATACGGTAGGTCGATATTACTGGGTGTCAAAAAAATATAGCCGATTAAATGCAAGCATAGTCTTACAGGTGGCGCCCACAACCAGGAGTGTTATTAACAATAACATATTTAAATTTCTTGCCCTCAAAAACCCCCGCATGCCAATTTTTACGTCAAAATTTTAATTTGACTCGGACTTATTCGTGAAAAACTGACAAAAACAAATAACTTTAACACGCTGTATTTAATAAACTAAGCATGTTTATATGAAAAAATAGTCTTATTTTTTTGTGCTGAATGTGCGCCTGTAACATAGACCATCATATTTGAAACAGCCTATATATATATATATATATATATATATATATATATATATATATATATATATATATATATATATGTCTATATCAGATCACAAGCCAGGGGTAAGGCTATTACAGGTATATTGTTCATGAAAAGGGGGTAAAAATAAAAGATAAATGATAGAACATCTAAATCAGTTGTTATCAATACGATGCCAATACAGTAAATTATCAAATAAAAAAGCCTGGACGCAGCAAGTGCGTTATGGTAGTGAATTTTCATAGAAATGATCTGGCACAAAATATTTTATTATAACTTTTTTTTTGTAACATAGAAATCTAAATTTTGGTGTATAGTTTACTTTTTATATCGTAAACCTACCTTGGTTATGATAGAGTTTTTATTTTTTTAGAAAAAAAAATTTTTCTAATGAAAACTCAAATTTTTTCCGGAAAACCTCGTCCGATTTTTCTGATTAACGAACTTATCAAATCCATTTACAGAAGGAAGGTACACGCCAAATTTTATTAAAATCGGCCTATTATCCCCTGAAATAATTTTTTTTCCAATGAAAACTCAAAATTTTTCCAGAAAACCTCGTCTGATTTTCCTAACTAACGAATTTGTCAAAGCCATTTACAAAAGGAAGGTACATGCCAAATTTTGTTAAAATCGGCCCATTATTTTTTTGAGATAAGAATTTTGTTCGAATGAAAACTCAAAATTTTCCCGGAAAACCTAGTCCGATTTTCCTGACTAACGAACTTATCCAAGCCATTTACAAAAGAAAGGTACATACCAAATTTTATCAAAATCGGCCTATTATTTTTTGAGTTATCGGTGTGATACATATATATATATATATATATATATATATATATATATATATATATATATATATATATATACATATAAAAATTGAAACTGACCCCGGATATGGGTTCTAGGAGTCCTAGTTCGCGCTTGTTTGCAAAAAAATTTTCAAAATTCAAAAGTCGGGATCTCCCCATTAGTGAATTTTTTCTACGAAAATTCACTAAAATGAAAAGTTAAAAATTAGATCAAAGTATATAATAAAAGAAGGGTAATATATTATGTAGTATAAACGCTATTAAAAAATAGAGTCATGGAATAGAGGCAAATTAGGAATGGAATTTGATAGGTTCCTTGAAAGTTTGTTTATAGTAGGGAAAGTGAGGAGTTTTGTTAAAAAAAGCTTACAGAAAATGCATATCCGTCCGTAAAACTTATGTAGACTCATCTTAATGTATAGTTGAATAACAGTGGTAGATTATACGCATATAATCAGTCAACCCAAGCCAAAAATAAAATGTGTAGACTTTGATAAACTCAGAGACCTCATTAGAGCCTCGGTGGTTTAGTGGTAAGAACGTGTGCCTCTGAACCGAAGGGCACTGGGTTCGATCACAGGGTTCTCCTTTCACTTTTTCAGTACATTATGTACAATTAACCTCAACCGAGGTTGTGTCATTGTAATTGGATAAGTTGAATATCTGCCCGTCCCGCCCTTCGGGGGTGGGGGGGGGGGGTGTTTGTGGGGGTTAAGCCGTCGGTCCCGTGTCAATGTGATGTTGGGAACGTTAAAAATCCCCACCCTCCTTACAGAAAGGCAGGGGTTTGGCAAAATTTTCAATATAGTGAGGCAAAACTGCACCCTGGCGTCGGTGATTGGCCATAATCGCGGAAATAGACCGACGTAAAGAAAAAAAACACACAGGAATCTCATCAATAAACAAAGAGAGAAAAGGAACAATAGTACAATTAAAATGAATATTCCTTAATGTTAAGGCCGTTTATGAGGTAAATTAATACCAAAAACCAAAAGAGGGTTAAAGAAGAGATTATAGTTTCAATTGAAAAGAATTTTATTTATTGAAATATAAAGATTCGTATATATTGTGAGTTAAAAAAATATTAGGTGTTACAAACACAAAGTTTTCTTGGCTCAAAAAAAAAACAAGAAGTACCAGGAAAAAATATTTTTTTATTATAGTCTTTCTTTAAATTTCAGTCATAATTTGAAGCTTAAAAATGTCGATTTCAAACAAGGATTCTGAAACGAATGCGGATTGCGTAGCAAAAATATGGTAAGAGTTGTGTTTTTCAAAGCATAACGTTTCTGCTTCAACCGCCATTTTCCTTCGTTTTACTAAAATACTAAAAAAAATGGATTTCAAATAGACCCTGTCTCTGAGACTTTAAATTTTAGAGTTTGTAATTTTATGGCCTAATATTATTTGACAAAATAAATTTTGGAAAGTCCATCTCTTCAGGCAGTAAATCGATAAATGTACGAACTACATATCCAGCAATAAGAATTCTGACATAGCAATTGTTTTTAAACTGCATCAATTACTTTTCTATCAAATTATTATGAAAAATAATTAAGCTATGAATTTGGTACATAAGTAGCCTATATAGAGAGCAGCACGTCCCAAATTTTGAGTTCATTTCTTAATGGAAAACTCAATCTTCCATAGTAAGAAAAGTTATATGAGACCGATCACACATATTGAACTACAATTTCCCACTTGTGTGGTGGTGTCGTGGTTTGCAGCTAGACTCTCATTTCTATGGCTGTCGGTTCGAATCTCCAAAGAAGCTTTGTTGAAAAAACGTTATTTTTACAGTTTTTTATTCAGTTTTAACAACCGATCAGATTATGCAATTATTTAGCCTATTTTCGAGTAAAAATATTAAAACATGTAACTTAACTTTGGTGCAAAAAAAGGTAAGAAAAATTAAGGTAGTGGAATTATTTATGTACTTATTTTCAAAAAATTTATATATTACGAAAATAACATTTCTCAAACGATAAAGTTATTTTGATGAAATATGGTACATGGCTCCTAATATAAAGCTTATACTATCTATCAAACTTGATACCTGTTATTAAACAAAACACAATTGCCATAAAAATATTTTATGAAAATATACTACCATAACGCACTTATTGCATCTATATTTTTATACATAAGTACATTTTGCTTAGTATGAGAATAGATGATTAATTTGTTCTTAATTAGTGTTTTGAAAAACTTCAATGGCCTAAAATAGGGGCAGAAATTGCTTACTGGTATCTCTGCGTTTTTGAGATACAGCCAGAAATCAAAAATCATTTTCCATTTTTAGTGAATTTTCTTTTAAAAAAATCACTAAGAAGGAGATCGCGACTTTTGAATTTTGAAAAAATTTCTTGAAATGAGCGCTATTTAGGACCCCTGCAACCCAAATCCGAGGTCGGTTTCAGACTTTATATGTTTATATATATATATATATATATATATATATATATATATATATATATATATATATATATATATATATATATATATATATATATATATATATATATATATATATATATATAACTTTAAAAAATGCACCGATTGGTGAGTACTTCATTTCGCAAGTGGCTTGGATAATATCGTTAGCCAGAAAAATCAGACTAGTTTTTCCCAGAAAATTTTGCGTTTTCTTTCGAAAAATGTTTATATCTCCGGAAATAACAAAGTTGGGGCAATCATATTGGGTACGGGGGTTTATGTCATAAAAAGAGAACCATGCACCAAAATTTGAATCTCTACGTTAAAATAAAAAAGTTATAAACTTTTAAGTTTTTCTTCTTAAAAAATCAAAAAAGTCGCGACTCGAAACGTCAAAATTGACATGTTGTAGATAGAGTACCTAAGTGAATACAGCTATGCAGCATAAATGTCGTAAGACGTTAAAAAGCTTTAAGTTTCAGCTACAATCTTCATTGTTCTTTATTTTATTAAATTATTTGCAGAAAATTAATTTAAAATAGACCCTTTATGTGATGCTTTGGTAGCAGTTTCAGTTATATATTTAATTCTAATAACTAATCAAATTACGCTTAATATTTAGAGTTTTTTTTTTCAATTGGGCAAAGTAGAAGTTTTTATGGAGAAACGGTGTTGGTAAGTAGTTTCTCCTTTATATGGACTTCTATTCTAAGAGGTGAGTTTTTTACAGTTTGCATTTCTACCTCCGTTGTAGCATGTTTACCTTACACAGAACCTCAAATTTACCTTAGGTCTCTTAACTGTATTGTGGAGTTGAGATCGCAGCATTTGTCCAATGGTTAATGTATAAAGAGGTTCCTCTAAGCATGTTTCTGATTTTTTTTCGAAAAGGGAAAATGCGCTAATCTGTTAATTTACCTGTAAATGTTATTAATACTTAAAAAAATGGAAACAACGCTCGTGTCTCGAATAAAGTTCTCTTCGCCATTTTAACTTTAAATGAAATTTCCTTCTCCCGTTTCGCATCCGTTCAACACATTGGGCACAGAAAATATAGAAATTTATTCAAAATTGTCATTTATAATTGAAGGAAAATAAAACTTGTTCTAGGTATGCAACGAAAAATTCACACAAAATATAATAATTTCTAGATTCGAAAACCTACTGCGCGGCTTTAATGAAACAACGTTAAATGAGACGAAAACCATTTCAGGTTAAGCGATCGAAAAATGTTTAAACAGTAAAATAAGCTTTCGCACTCCAAAAACAAAACAAGATTCTTATATGGCGTAATACAATAGTGCATAATAGTCCACGGCAACAGTACATGTCATATTCAACTGACAATTATTTTGATAACTGTCAGATCTACTTTCAAAGTGACAAGTAAATAAGTACTTTGCTTTCTGACATTTTTAATACAAATGTAGGCATGCTCTTCTTCTTACATTCATATTTATTGTTGGCCATCACAATTTTGCTCATAAGGTTGGATACAATTTTAGTGACCTTTGAATTTTGTAAAGATTTCTTCAAATGAACGCGAACTAGGCCCTATAGAACCCATATCCGGATTAGTTTCAGTTTTTATCTGTTTGCATATATACAGGGTGACGCATTTCTAGGGTAAAGCTGAATATATCCATTATTATATAAAATATGAGAAACATTTTTATATGTTAATTATACGATGTCTGGAGCTGCATCTTATAAAATTATTTTTACAATCACAGGTGGCCCAGCTGGTGCTGCAATTTTTTACCTAATCCAACACGCATTATATTATTGCAATTTGTGCATTTTCCATCGAAAGATAATGCATGTTTGTAAAAAATAAATTCTGGACTCAGCAAGTGCGTTATGGTAGCGATTTTCCATAAAATGTTTCTTTCGATAGCTTAATTTACTATTAACCTAAGGTTCGTTGGCCAGGAAACCAGTTATTTGAGCACATTTTAAGTTTATTTTCGGAAGATTTTTGTACATTTTCAAACAATAAAGTTAATTTGATGAAATATGGTACATTTTTTATCCTATATAGGTTATACTGGTAACCAAATTTGATGCAAGCTTTCCTAAAAAAAATATATTTCCTATTTAAATTTTTTTTATGAAAATTCACTACCATAACGCCCTCGCTGCGTCCAAACTCTTTTTTTTTAATGAGTCCGAATTGTATATTCTTCAAGCAAAGTAAGTTATATTCAATTTCGTTGCTTTCTCACTGTCTTTTGTGAATTAATAATGTTACTCTGTAGGTGGTGTGACAATAATAAAATACTGAGGTTGGACACTCTGGCTGGAAACTCAAACAAAATGCAGAATTACCCCAAATACCAAAAAAATAATAACAGAAAGTTATGCGCTAGATACGTATTGAAAATAATCGCCAAATTTCTTGCTAACTCTTTTGTGAATTCATAATAATACTTCTATTTTACTGGTCTGACGACCGCAGCCATGAATGAAGACAACACACAACAACACTTCTATTTTACTACATTTTGCCATTATTGTCACAGAAACAAAAAGTAGATTCACCCCAAAAACCACAAAAATAATAGCAGAGAGTTATAATTCACTAAGTGAAGATTGGAACCTGTGATGAACACTAATAAGTACACTTGGAGAACCCAAATCACCACAACACACTTTAAAAGACCTGACGATCGTTTCACTAACCAAGTTAGCGTCATCAGAGGATGAAACATTCTAAGTACTTAAAACAACGACGTTCAGAAGAGAAAAATCGGAAAAAAAACTTTGTTTGCTTACCATTTGAACCTAGAATCACGAGGGGTCTAGACAGCATTTTTTAAAAAGTCAACTTACAGCTAACGTTTTCAACAACAAATACCTGAAAAAACTTGCTAGGTTGCCCAAAAGACAAGGATAGCGCAAAAAATGTCGGGAATTTATGAAATAAGTTGTAAAGATTGTTATCTTAAATACGTCGGACAAACAAAAAGATCGATTGGAATTAGATTCAAAGAACACATATCCCAATTACGTTGCGGTACTATAGATAAATCTGCCGTCGCCCGACATATTTGGGATAATAATCATCACGTTGATAAAGATAATCTGAAATTAATTTAAAAATTTAGAAAACCAGGACAGCTAAATGGGTTCGAAAGCGTATATATTGCGAAATATAGTTACAACAAAAAATGTATGAACACTTCACCAGCGCCAATTACGAATCACTTGATCGATTGCTTTGCTAAAAAAAATTCTTACGTTTTCGACACGTTCTACCTATAACATAAATATACAGTTATTGCCGCCAAAGGAATCATTGTTAATTTAGCTGTCGTTGAACCTTCTCAAAACTATTACAGATGGACACCTTTTAGATAAAGCAGTAGGGATAGCGTAAAGACCTTGTCCGGCGATAAAAATACAATACACTGTGGAATTTGCCTACGACTAGTGTCTCATCTCAGTTCGATCTCTTTACCTGAGATCCGGTATATAAGTTGATGTTAGCTTTCTAAGTATTTAGAATGTTTCATCCTCTGATGACGCTAACTTGGTTAGTGAAACGATCGTCAGGTCTTTTAAAATGTGTTTTGGTGATTTGGGTTCTCCAAGTGTACTTAGCAGAGAGTTATGCCCTAGATACGTATTTCGCCAACGAAGTTCTCTTTATCAGTAGATGTCCCTAAACTATTTTTACTGAACACACTTTTTAGCAACATCTATTGATCAAGACAACTTCGTTGTCGCAATACGTATCTAGCGCATAACTCTCTGTTATTATTTTTATGGTTTGTGGGGTGATTATGCTTTTTGTTTCTGTGACAATAATGGCAAAATGTAGCAAAATAAAAGTATTATTATAAATTCACAAAAGAGATAGCAACAAAATTGGCGATTCATTTTAAATATTAGTATGTAAAACGAAATTATCCTTAGATAGCGATGATGATGACTGTATAAATAAACGCAACTTCCAACAATATCCAAGTCAAGGCGTTTAAATAATGTTTTCTTTACTTAAAAAAAAAACAATTACGTATCTACCACAGTGGAAGGAAATAGCTAGAAAGGAAATGCTGACTCGTTTCAAACCTTTATGTAGAGCCCAATGTAAAGTGCAATGAAACAAAACCCACTTATTTTACTGTCACCGCATCGTAGCTTGAAGCCCGCAAGGATGTCAGAACAAAATTGAATTTGTCTCTTTACCGAAGACAACCTCACACTTGAGTCTTTATTTGATCAAATAAAATGCCGTTACACTATCAAATACAAAATATGTGGCCACGTAACCAGTCTACGGCTAAGTAATGTACGTGCCAGTAATATGAAAAAAGTCTGGACGCAGCAAGTGCGATATGGTACTGAATTTTCATAAAAATGTTTTTAATAGCAAATATGTCTTTTTTAAAGAAAGCAGGCATACAATTTGATTACAAGCATAACCTATATCATACACACAATGTGCCATGTTTTATGAAAATAACTTTATTGTTTGAAAATATACAAAAAACTCCAAAAGTAAGCTTAAAATATTCCCGAAAGAACTGGTTTTTGGCCAACGAACTTTATAGGTTAATATCAAATTGAGCTATTCAAATTTAAAGCATTTAATGTAAATTAGTTACCATAACGCACTTGCTGCACCCCTAATTTATTTTCTTACAAACATACATGTGATGTATTTTCTGATGCTCCTTATTTACTAAATATATCAACCAAGGAAGTTGCTTCAGTAGATATCCAAAAAGATTTACTCAAAGCGTTTGAGAAGGAAAGATTGCTACTTAGGCTTGATCTAATGAGGCCTAATACCATTGTAACACTATTTGACACAATATCAAGGCACAACTCAAAAACATTCAAAAGATCTATCCCCATAAGGAAAAGTCCACAGTATTCAGGTCTGGGGATCTAGGAGGCCATGGCTGAGGTCGCCTTTAACATATCAAACGATTGTTAAAATGTTTATTCAGGAACTCCCTCACATCCACAGTGAAATGGGCTGACTCACCATTATGCATGAACCACATTTGGTTTCTGCAAATAATTGGTATGACTTTTAAAAGCACTGAAAATTGCTCTTCGAGAAATCCATAATGATTACGTCGGCAGAAAAAATGGCTCTATCAAATAATCTGAAATAATGCCGAGCCACACATTTACAGAAATCTGCGGTTGAAAATTATTTTCGCGTGCTACATGCGGATTTTCTTCCACCCAACAATGTTCGTTATGCAAATTTTGGATGGCATTCCTCAAAAAGTGTACTTCATCAATAAATAAAATTATGTTTGCAAACAACAGATTTGGAGCGAGCATTTGTAAGACACGAAAATGATGCAAAAGGCCAAAAATCTAAATAAATGAAGAAGAAATTCAAATTTGGTATCACAATTCATACAATACTGCAAAACAGTTACGGTAGCATAAAATAGCACATGACCCAATAAAACATAAGGCCCTGTAAATGACGACCGACTATTTTGGCATTTTATTGTGGAGGCTCGTAAAGAAAATAAGTGTACCAAATTTCAAAAACTTATCTTAGGGCATACCAGAAAAAACGCAAAATTCGTCATTACCTCTCTATAAGCAAAACTGTCTTTAGAAAATTTCTCTCCAAAGGAACAAACTGGCACGTACTCGGTAACCCGTTATCTAAAACATTAGTATTGTGTTCCTCCACCATTTGTTATCAAAGCATGACCTAATTGTTGAGTATTGATTTCTTCTTTGTATTTGGAAAGATAAACAAATAAAAGATGATCCAACGAAAAGGTATGTAAACTAAAGAAGTATAGATGCAAATAAGCATTGACGATATCAAAAATTACACAAAAAAGGAAAGTTCACCAAACAAAACAAGAAGAAGATTACCGTATAAACCAGAAAATAAGCAGAGAGCAATGATGGACACCTATCATCAGAAGATGAAGACATTTCTAAATATTGGAAAGTTTTTCTGGAATTGTTAGAAATGAGATGTAACGAAGCGTATATAAAGAGTATATGTAAGATCAACTCAGGTGATATGGGTCCGCCCATTTTAAGAGAATAGTGTGAGAAAGCTTATAAAGAGCATAGACAAGAAAAAGCTCACTTTCGCTTTATTTGCTTAAATTTGTTTAAACTTAAACTGGTACTGGTTGAAATATTAAAGATCTGGACCAAAAAATGCGTTATGGTAGTGAACTTTCACAGAAATGGCATACGGAACTTATAACTAACGCCTATACCTTTTAGTGAATTTTTAAAGAAAATTCACTAAAAGGTATAGGCGTTAGTTATAAGTTCCGTATGCCATTTCAAAATTCACTAATGAGGAGATCCCGACTTTTGAATTTTGAAAAACTTTCTTCAAATGAGCGCTAATTAGGCCCCGCAGAACACATATCCGGGATCAGTTTTAAATTTTTATATGTTATATATATATATATATATATATATATATATATATATATATATATATATATATATATATATATATATATATATATGTATGTATCACACCGATAACTCAAAAAATAATGGGCCGATTTTGATTACATTTGGTTAATACCTTCCTTTTGCAAACGGCTTGAATAAGTTCGTTAGCCAGGAAAATCTGCCTAGGTTTTCCCAGAAAATTTTGTGTTTTCTTACGAAAAAAGAATATATCTCCGAAATTAACAAAGTAAGGGCAACCAAATTTAGTGTGCGAGTTTACATCCTTATAGGTAAGTCACATACCAAAATTTAGCTCTGTAGATCGAAAGAGAAAAAAGTTATAGGTATTTAAAGAAAAATAAATTGGGGTTTTCCACAAAAAGTCTAACTCGCGATTTAAACGTCAAAATTGGCAATATTTAGGCAAATAACTTGAATCTAATACGGGCTATGGAAATAAAATGTCTCAAGAAGAATGTTTTACAAACTCTGAAGTCTTAGTTTCATCCGTCATTGTCCTTCATTTTAATAAAATATTTCCAGAAAATTCATTTCAAATAGACTCTTTCTCTGATGCTTGGCAGTAGCCTTAGCTATAGAGTTTATCGTTTAATGGTATATAATTTTTGTAGAATTTTCGTAAAAAATCAATAAAGCTCAATATATCTGTTATTATACAAGATATGAAAAAATGTATATATTAATTCTAGGGTGTCTTGAGCTACATCTTAAAAAAATATTTCTACAAACACAGGCTGGCCCATAAGTCGTTGGTGGGGGTTATTAAAATTTAAGACAATCAATTTTGTAGAGTAATTTAGATATACTTTAGCGATATTTTGTCACCTTTCATTTGGTGTTCAATAAAATTGTTGTTTTGTTAAAGAGGAAAAATTAGGGTTTTATTTTTAATTATTTGGTATATACAAGGGCAGAGTGTAATAATAAAAAGTTACATAGGTAAGAAAGAGACCTGAACCGACTTGAAATCCTACAGATAGTGTCGTTTTGTTTTTGTTTTCTCAATCATTTAATAGCTAGCCGAGGCAACATCAACAAAGAAAGGAAACAGGTAAATATACCAGCACATGAATAAATGGTAAGTTTTTCTTTGGTGTATTAAATAACACAAACAATACGACCATCACAAATTTTCATATATTTATTTAATAAAACACAAAATTACATATTAGAAAATATTTATTTACACCTAAGCCATATCACAAACGATAACTATAATTTCTATTTCCTCAAAATAAGTGATGAAATAAAATAACTTCTAATTTCTTACTGTAAATACAGTATTTGAAAACATATCTATAATAATTAGCACCCAATCTTGGGCCTGTAGAATTGTAAACCCCCATACTATTTCAATTAGCGCCCATAAACGTGGGACTGAAAACCCTAATACAACCCTACTTTATCAATATATATATATATATATATATATATATATATATATATATATATATATATATATATATATATATATATATATATATATATATACTTTAAAGAAATAAATGTTTCCTTCAAGGAGAAAGAAGGTGTAGTTTCAACATTGCAACACTTACCCTTAAGCGGTGGTGCGATCCACTCATCATCTCCTAAATGACAAGGGGGGACAAATAGCACATCGTTTTAGAGCTGCTGTAAATTTATTTTCAGTAGTGCCGTATTTTTTAAATCGACTTCTAAATGCGAGTAGTTTATTTACCAAAAACTTACATGTCAGTTTATCAAATGTTCGAAATTTTGACCACTATCCTCCGTAGCATATTATAAGTTTCTGGAGTGATTTGGCTGCATTCTTTTATGATAGGCTGCCGTAAATCTTGTAAGAAATCTGGCTGGTAGAATCAATTTTACATTTTCATGTCCTCACAAAAAATCTTTGGTTGATGAATCTGGCGACCGTGTGGGCCATTCTATGAAACCTCTTCTCCCAACCCACCGATTTGGAAATACTAACCTGCTGAAGTACCAACTGGTGTTCGAGATCATGCTTATCATTGTCGATAATGTTATTCGACATTGGATCAATGGTGTTTTTCAACAACTCCAAGAACATATCTCCAGTCAGATTACCAGGTAAGAAAAAAGGACCAACAATATGGTCACCAAAAATTCCAGGCCAAACAATAATGATAAAAGTTATGTAGGAATGTTGTGAAATAATATGGGATGAGAATCGACCTAATAGCTAGATTTCTGACGAATCACGGTACTGTTTAGAGAAAACGAACACTTATCCGAAAATAAAAGACTGGGGCTTGAAACTGAAACACAAAGCAGAATCACCCCAAAAAACCAACTGATTTGAACGAAACTTGCCACATATCTTCACTGTATTAAGACCGCGAACGAGTTCGTATATCAGCTATAACGGACGTTTTCCCCCAAAAATATACAAAAATATTTTTGAAAACGCTATATTTTTGTAAGTATCAGAGTAACTGGAATGAGACTTTACTCGTGGCTAGAATTAGTGCAAATAAACCTATTTTGTGATTTTTAAGTAATTTGGTGTAAAATATTTAGAGTTTTTTCCAAATAAAAAATAAATGCCCAAAGACATGCGTTGAAACGACTAGTGGTTAAAGTCCAATGCCTGACAGACAGAGTAGTTAACTGCCACGCGTAGATTGATTCATACAACAGGTATAAACCACACATCAACGGTAACTAAACTAACAAGATACCAGACATAAAACATACTACCCGGACCAACAATCGTGAAATCTCGGCCGAAATTATGGAAAATTACAAACGACATGAAATAAAAAATTTGCCAAGTGATTGTTGTTTAACTGGAGGATTCAATCAATTATTAAAATACACTATATTTGTAGTTTTATGAACGGCCCCAAATACAGTTTTAGCGCAGCATAGACATACTATGCTGTCGGATAATATTGTAGAAATTTAAACAAAATCAAGCCAACTCTCTCTAAAAATGATTCTAAAATACTTTTTTTTAATCTTTAAACTGAAACATAAGACGTCATGTAAGACCTAAACAGTCGTGGGATACGTTTCAATGGCAATTCTACTTATTCTGTAATTAATTGTTTCGTGTATTTTAAATATAATATTCCGGGAATTAAGCCGATCTGCAGTATCATGTAAACAAAACGTTAACTAACGTGTGCTTACATGGCACAGAGACAGCGTCGTTGCCTTCTAAGCAGAAGGTTACGCAATCGAATCCAGCTCAATGAATGTATGTTTTTTTATGTTTTATTTTGACGTTTGGAGAAGCTATAGTGCACAGGTTTTATAAGTTTTGACAAGAAATCATTTTTGTTTAAAACGTCTGAAGAAGTTTGTCACTTTTGAGTCGGAAATTATAATTTTGTTATTGTTGATATTGAAAAAACCGGTTTGATTAGGTTGACTAAAACGAAATCATACTGGCGATTAATAAGGAAAAATAAATGCTACGTTTATAATTTGTCAGATACTTTACTTTTCTAAATATGAATAAATTTCCTTTGGGAAATCTTTTATATAACTTTAATGAAATTTGTAATGCAAGTTTCTTGTAAAGAGACTTACACTATCTACAGATATAGCAAAATTTAGTTCTTTAGCTTTGTATAAAATTGAGTTTCGGGGATTTTTCTCAAAAGGAGTTGGAACGCAAGATTTTTTGATAATAGAGAGATATCGATTAACACTTTCGAAAAAATTCTTCAAATGTGCGCGTACTAGGATCACCAAAATCTATCTTCAAGGTATGTGTAATATTAAACTATTAACTTTACTAATATGCCGTATACATTTCTTATGAAAATTCGCTACTATAACACACTTGCTGCGTCCCGATTTTTTTTTTTTTTAGAAACAATCTCATTTAATTTCTTTAGAGTTGCAGGTACACAACAGTTTTAGCTTTCAATTTATCTTTTACAGGCTTCCATTTCATCAACAGAATCTATTGAATTCCTTATTGACACTTTTATCTCAAACGTTGGCAATAGAATACCCACTATTGTCATTTTCAACAATGCAACGGAGTGATAAATCTCCAATAAAAGTAAAGTAAATATGTTTGTTACACATATAGGTATTTAGAATTTTATGATTCTAATATTTAATGAAGCAATATACTTCCGCAAACACGGGTGAAATATGTGACAACTTTGACGCATTTTAAGTACAAAACTCTGTTTTAGCTTCATCCGGTGCTCCATATAAATACGCAAAATGATTTTTGGTAAAAGCAGGCAGCCTCGGTTACATTTCATTTTAGAAAACTTTGATTTTACCAGTAGAACATTCATGCGAAAGAAATGTTACTTGAAGAAGCAATGCTACATGACTCAAGATTAAATTTTCTAAAGGACCTACGTAAGTTTAGTTACATTTTTAATGCTCGTATAAATCAGACTTGGTAGAATAACCCTTTGAGGACACAATTAATTTCTTTTTGAAAAAACCTGTTTTGCTTATAAAAACATATTTATTATACTTATTTAATGTAAAGTAAATGACACACTTATTTGTTTGAAACGTTTTTTGTCCAGCAGGATAGGGTTTGCGTTAGTAACCACTGGGCACCTGCTCACTTAGTGTGGTACGCGGTGACACAATTCCGGTCCTTGTTAAGACAGAATCCCACATTACAAATGGAACATTTCCATATGGTCCTGTGGACATCTTTTGAAGTGCTACAGTTAACACATCTTAGTGAACTACAACGTTCTGGCAAATGTGTACATTTATCATATCGTACTTCTAATGGCACATTTTTTTTTAAATTTATTTGAAGATGTGCTGGACGAGATACGGCCACGTTTCTCATTTTCAGGTGAGCACCAATCAAACCAACAGCAACTGACAAACGAAATTTCTTAAGACTTCGTTTTTGCTGGTGTTCTCTGCTGGTATAAAATGAAGGCGTTTGCTATACATGCGTCCAGAAAATACCAAAAATTATTATTTCATATAATGATTTGTACATGTCAAATTTATCGACATATTACATATGTTGATTGTATTGTTTCACGAGCAGAGGGCAGTTTATTTCCTCTACCAAACCATTCTTCCTTTTTCTTGGGGCTGTTTCTACTATGGGAGGATTTTGGTAATTGCTCAACAACAGAACACTGCGTTTAGTCATCCACTTGAAAGCGGGTACACCGTCCCTGGAAACATGCCAATCTGACTCTCCTCGTTTCAGAATTTTGTCTGCTTTAAAATCAGATAGATTTGTTCTACCACGACGAACTGTCCCACAATAGTAAATTATATCTTAAAGCAGATCTTGCTGAAGCTGCACAGAGTTGAAAAAATTGTCGAAAGAAACTCTATGGTATTTACCAACTAAGCTTCTTGTCAGGTCTTTTACAACACGATTTCTCAAGTTTTTTCAACAGCATCGCTAACTTTACCCGCATATATTTGAAATTGGCACATATAACCGGTAGAATCGGCTCGTACCCAAACCTTATATCCACGTTTGGTCGGTTACATCGGCATGTACTGCCGGATGTTACTTCGACCTTTGAATTTGATCATAGATTCATCGATTGATTGGTATTCACTTGGATGTAATGCTGCAGCGAAAGTCTCTGATAATTTCATCAGTAGTGGCCTTACTTTGTACAACTTATCAAACCCCACTGCGTCTTTCTTGGGTTGCAAAGCATTATCATTCAGATGTAGGTTGGTAAGTAGCCATGAAAATCTGTTCCCTGAAATTGCAGAACTTACATAGAAGTCTCTCATTTCTTCTCTGGATGAGCAGAAATCTCGATAGCTAGGCATCTTCTTCAAAGTCATGACCATATTTACTCCGAGGAATCTCTTGATTTCGTCGTTATTAGTAGGTACATATGGTTTTTGGCAATTTTGGACAACGTACAAGTTAGTTTGAAACACAATATGATTTATAAGCTCTTCTGTGAACAGATGAAGAAACATATCTTTTGGGCTCTCCACACTTTCTGGCACGTTAGGACCAGTTTGCTTTGAAAATGTTTGTACTATAGTAGTGAACTGAGGATCGTTTGTTTAGGAAATGGAACCTCTACATAGTTTAGTACGTAGTGCGGACAATTGGATGTCATCATCAGGGTCATAGTCACTATCTTGTACATGTTCGTCTGATTCGTACCAGATTTCCATTGATTCTATATCAAACAGTTCTTGGCTTGGGTCTGGCAGCTCTGCTTGATTTGAAAGTTCAGCTTCTTCGTCATCTACATCAGATGTAATAGATTCATTATCGCTGGGAATATCGTCTAAAATTGCCCAAATATATCTTTGAGACATTGCCTCTAAGTCTTCAAACGTCCACTTATCTTTACAACCTACAAGATAATAGCACGTTAGCCTGGTGGTTATCAGCAGTGACCACACATATTACATGTCATGCGAAGAAATTATAATCAGACACTGAAGCAATTACACTAATAATGTGTTTGTATGATAATATTTTATAACTTACCAGACATTTTTCATAATATTTTCCAATAAAAATCACAAAAACTGGTATAACACAAACTTAACCTGCACACATTAAAAACGCGCGGGAGATAATGACTAATTCCAGACGAACTGAGATTGAACAATTGAATAAATGCCACTAACAGTTACTGGTGGACATAGGCAACCCATTATACACCATGGAAGTCATTGGAAACCAGTTGGCATTGCTACAACCAATTTCATTGAAGGTGGTTTCTGTCACTAACCAGTTGTCCTCAAAGGGTTCAACCATTGTGCAGTAAAAAAGTGGTAAAAATTAAAATTGCAGTTGCTTTTTTCATTTCTTTGATAATTGAAATCAAAAGCTTTTTTTTCGACCTTACTCCCATGATCGTTAAACTTTATTATACAGGGTAACTGATAAATGTAGGACCAAAGCGCTGTTGCCAGATTGGTTGGAGATATGGATTTCTAAATTTCAGGGTTTGAATAGAGGAACATCTCTTAGAATAATCTGCCGCTGAAAATATTTTTTTACATAGATTTTTTTTAACACAGCCAGAATGTTAATTCTTTTAAACAACAACATAAATCGTACATATAATTACCATTACAGTCTAACGGCGATGTCGCGCTGTCGTCACAACCATGACTTCCTGTCTTCAGAAACTGACTTTATTGTAGTTTCCACACTCTACCAATTGTGGCAGGTTTTCCAAAAGTTTTTTTACTTATTTGTTTATTTATTTATCTATTTATTTATTTATTTATTTGTTTGTTTGTTTGTTTGTGTATTTATTTATGTATTTATGTGTTTGTTTAATTATGTATTTATTTATTTATCTATTTATTTGTTTGTTTCTTCAAATGGCCAACAGAAAGAATTTTTCTTGCAGGATATTAGAAACCACACACAATAATCCATGCAAACATCAAATACGTAAGCATTTGTTAAAAACGACAGCATAGTCCAGTCATCTTAGTCAAAATTAGGTAAGTATCTCGGAATTTGATATACCCAGCTATAAACTCATATAAACTTGTATTTTGACATCCTAAAAGTTGTCTCAAAACCTACATATTATAGGGTGTACGCGACTATTAAAATCTAAGGTCAAAGGTCACAAAAATCACTTTTTTGCACATTTTTTGCAAATATCTGGTTTCCTATGATTTTTTCACTATTTGCATTTATTATCAATATTGTCGAGGATTGTTTTTGTTTCAAAAAAAATTTTATACGTTGAATCGTTTTTGAGATAGAGGGCGGAGAGCGCGCGGTTAGATCAACATTTAAGGTCAGCCGGTAGTCCCGGTCAAATACACGCCATATAAGGTTTATTAATTATTGATAAATACATAATTATTAATAATTTTCATTTCTTATTAACTATTACATTATATTTAATAATTTTTTTTTATTAATTAAATATCTATCTACTCATTAACATTTATAAACAATTCCAACAAAAATATACTCTTCCAACAGTTTTGATAATATCTTCGTTAAAAAAACAGATTTTGTTTCCGCACGCATTAAGTGGCTGTGATACGACTTCTGCGCTTTTTTAAAAAGGGAAAAAGTGTTTTTAAAAGCATTGAGAAACTCAGAATTTGGATCAACTTGCAGCAGCATTTGAAGAAGAAAACTGTCTGGTTCAAAGATTATTTGAGAATGGAATTCAAATCTTGTTGGCAGTCTATAATGCTCCAAAATCTGTGGACAGTATTGATCATCTTCGTTATGCACAATACGTCAAGTCTACAAAACTGAATAAATCTGTGCAGTTATCAAATATTCCACCAACAAGTGCAGCAGCTCACCAACATTTCAATCGTGTTTATTATCAAGTTCAAACTTGGTTAGGGCATGATTTGGAACCCCAGGAATGGGATTGGACAATGCGTAACGAATTCCTGGAACATATCACGACAATTTTAGCACCTGCTTCAGAGGAATTGCTCAACACAATATTCCGCAACTGCAAGAGTGGTTGTGGTTTGCGATGTGGATGCAGGAAATCGGGGTTACAGTGCTCTTTAGCTTGCGGCCAGTGTAATGGGCAAGCTTGTCCCAATGCTTTACCATATCACAGCGATGTCAATGAAGACAGAACCTTTGACCCCGAAATCATGGAAGACCTGGAGACAAATGTCGTTGAAGACGCTAAATAAGAGGACTTTGAAATAGTACAGCGGTCGGAAGACGACGATGAAGAAGAAGAAGATAATTAAAATCATAAGTTGTAGTTCTTGTAATTTTTATTTAATTCTTTAATTTCCACAACCATAAATGTATGGAATGATATTTTTTAATAAAAACATGAATTAAGAATTTACTTCTTTTTTTTTATTTATTTAAGAAGTTATTAATATAAATTACATTAGAATTGAAATATAATTTAAGTATTTTCCTTAACAATTCTATAACTACACGGACAGGTAAGTGTTATTAAATAAATTGATACTTAATTAAAAATAGATACGTAAGTAAAATAATTACTAAATATACTGTAATAGTTAATAAGAAATGAAAATTAATAATAATTATGTATTTATCAATAATTAAAAAACTTTATATGGCGTGTTTTTTGATAGGGAGTACCGGCTGACCTTAAATGATGCTCTAACCGCGCGCTCTCCGCCCTCTATCTCGAAAACGATTCAACGTATACAAAATTTTTTTAAACAAAAGTTGTGGGTAATATAATCTTCTACAATATTGATAAAAAATACAAATAGCGAAAACCCCATAGGAAACGATATATTTGCAAAAAATATGCAAAAAATCGATTTTTGTGAGCTTTGACGTTAGATTTTAATAGTCGCGTACACCCTACCATATGTAGGTTTTGAGACAACTTTTAGGATGTTAAAATACAAGTTTATACGAGTTTATAGCTGGGTATCTCAAATTCCTAGGTGAACTTACTAAGATGACTGGACTAAGCATAATTAACAAAAAATACAAAATTTATTTAGCGAAATAACAAAATATTATGTCTACTCTCAAAGAACCTTAAAGATATGTATGCGCCTGCGTTTATGTTACAACTTTGGCAGATCCTGTATAGTTCGCTAAAATGAAACACAGGAGGAACCCTATCATTAAATTGGACCTAGCTTGGGAACAGTACAATAAAAAAGAAGAACGAGCATTTTGCTGAGGCACGAGAAAGTCAATCTAAGGTAAGGTGTTTGAAGAATCCACCCCGTTATGCAGCAGACTGTATAGAAACATCAGTGATAGAGTTACCCTGCGACCAAGTAATGAAATCTCATCAAATTACAGTAGCAAGTTTTGTCGCTCTACCCTTCTACGCGGGTGCGAACCAGTAACTCTAAAATAAAGGTACTTGAGAAACTTTCGTTGAGCTGTCTCTAGACTTGATACCTATTGGTTATATTTTGTGCTCCATACCAGACGACAGTACTGAAGCCACCACCCAATGTGAGCATAGTAGAGTGTTCTTAGAGCTTGCAAAATTACTAAGTTACTGCAATTTCTTATCAAAAAAACAAGCATGCCTAGAGCTGCTAAAACTATCTGTGAAACGTAGTAACTACAGAAAAGCTGGGTCAAACAGAACCCCCAAATCTGTCACTGTGTCGCTGCAAGATAGAACAATGACATCTGAGTACATACAGGCAAAAAAGGTGGGATTTTTTTCCTGGAAAAACCCATCATCTTACACTTAGAAATGTTCATACTAAGAATCTCCCGATCACACCATGCATACACCATGACAACATCTGGCAGTTCTGAACAGAACCAATCTGTGCATACAATTTAACACCAAAGAGCATCAGACAGGTCGTTAATAAAAATTATAGAGTTTTGAATATTAGGAAAGTTTTGCCTTTCCTCTTCTAGCGTACTTTCATTTCTCTTTCTATCGGTATACCGTGTTTTTCTTCTCGTTCTCCATATTTACATTTAAACATGCCAAGTTTAGTCGAAGTCTAGGTTTCTGCCTCATAAACTGACTGCCACGCTTCATTCATGCAACTTAATGAATCTCTTAATCAGGTCCAAATTAAACCAAACAAATTAAAACACAAATCGGCCTGTCATCTTCATTTCAATGCTGGTAAACCCAAACTTTATATAATATTGAGAATATATTCTGAATTTTTGTTTCACACACACACTTTCGTCTGTGCACTTCTTGGTGCTCGCTTACGCCCACTTAAAAATATATCTAAGATTTTTTCTACACTATATTAATCTATTGCTAGTCGAATATTGTGAATTGCAGTTAACACGCAAATTGCAACATTCACATTCACGCTGGCATGATCAACCCGACTAAGACTGGCTGGAACTGAACGAGATGCAGCATTTATACACGCCGCGCAGACGTTCTAGAATATGCGAAACAAATCGGAACCAATAATGTCCTCTATCCTAGACGTAAGACGGGAGACGGGATTAGAATTATTATTGAGAATTGTGTCGCAAATACTAAAAGATTGAGAAACGCTGGGGTACCCAGGCTTCAGGGGCCACTGCAAAATTCAGGAGATCGTGAAGGAGCCCATGCTTGAAATGAGATCAGACTTCGCGAGCCCGCGAATGTGCAAGGAAAACAACTTTACAGTGGAAATCCCCGACCGCGAGGCATTGCGGGAGGAGACGCCGGGCATACCACGGGACGCGCTCGTGTGGTTCACGGACGGATCCGGCGGGGAGCGTGGGACGGGGGCAGGTGTTTACTCGGAAGGACCGAGGGTAAGTCATAGTATTTCCCTCGGAGCCCATGCAACGGTGTTTCAGGCCGAGATGTACGCCATCCTGCACTGTGTGTGGGAGAACAAGAGGTGAGGCTACACCAACAAGCGGATCCTCATATCCACAGACAGCCAGGCAGACCTTAAGGCACTAAGTAGCCCACGGGTAAATTCCTGGATGGTGAGTGAGTGCCGAGACGAGACGAGACGAGCGACCTGGCTGGGCAGAATAAGGTGACCCTCACCTGGGTGCCGGGTCACTCGGGGGTCAAAGGCAATGAAGAAGCTGACAGTCTCGCGAAGAGAGGGTCAGCAGAACCATTTATGGGACCAGAACCGGCTCTGGGCGTGTCAAAGAGCATTGCCAGGGGAGCCATTAAGTCCTGGGTCCGAAACCAACACAAGGTGTACTGGGCGGACTGTTCATGGCTCAGACATGGGAAGTCAATAATTGACGGGCCCAGTTCAAAGAGAGCTGTGGAGCTGCTAAATCTTAGCAGAGGACAGCTCAGAAACACAACAGGTCTCTTGACGGGACACATGGCCGTCAAGAAACACCTGCATAAAATGGGGCGGTTCGAAGGGGACCTCGCGGGCAGACTCTACGGCGAGGGGGAGGAATCAGACCAGCACATATTGTGCGAGTGTAAAGCTCTGGACCGAAAAAGACAACTGATCTACGGTCAGTCTAGACCGGAGACAGAGCAATATAAAACTTCACCCTACCAATCGCTGTGCAGACTAGTTCAAGGCACAGTGATTTTGGAATGGGTGGAGTAAGACTAAGGGTATGCACAATCAACCAAAGGTTGCAGTGCTATCGGGGCGGCAAGGCCGCGGACGAGCCCTGAGGGAACAAAAAAACGCTGGGGTAAGGGATAAATGTGATTTGGTGAAAATTGACAGTTTTTCTTTAAAACCCGAGTAATATAACGTTTTAGGGTTTATTTATTAGAAAACTTACAATTTCATCAAACATATGGTATTCTGTAAACTTAAATTACGGGTAGAATGAAATATCGGTGATATAAATTTCAATTCTTTTTCGCTAAAACGGCGCAAAAAGTCTCAAAACATTAAAATTCGAGTAGTATATCGTTTCGCAAGTGTATGGTAACAGGAACACGTATATGTTCTTTGTGGTCAAGTCATGGACCCTAAATTCATTTAATGAGAATTTCTGAAAAGAATAAATTATCACAGCTATGTGGAAGTTACGATTCAACTTACACACTTAAGTCATGTACCATTGAGGAGTGATTTGAAGACCAAGATAAAGAATTTTTGTTCCAAGACCAATAATTGCATCAAAAACGCCTTGCTAAATGTGTAAGTTTTAAAAAGAATTGTGTTGAATAAATAAAATTTTGTTTCAAACAATTATCGCGTTTTCTCTTGTATGCTAAGTACTTTTCAAAACCTCCTGGTATATTTGCAATTATTTTCTTATCCTTAAGATACTGAGCACTGTTTTTAATATTTTGTTGTCATTCACTCATCAACATAAATTTAAACCTTCATTTTATAATAGTAATAACTTTTGGATTCAACGCTGTTAAAGTGTTATTCTAGCAATTCGTGTAAGCATAATATATGCTTCTGAATAAGGCCCAATTGCACGCCGCCTCCTTTAATGTCTAGCTAGATTTAACCCGTCAACAAGAAGCAACTCTAACGTTAGGTGATGTTTTATTTTCGCCACTTCAGCAGTTGATTGAAAAGATGCATAAATGTTGTGACATCCTTGATGGTACACCGTGATAAGTAAAATTAAGGTGACAGCTGCGGCTTACTACAGCGGTACGTGAGGTGGCTTCTTAGGTATTCTAGCAGTTAATTCAGTTAGCGCCACCTTGTCTGTTGAGGAAAAACGGTGCGTCTTGGTAAGAAAAGCACACACAAATCCAACTGTCTTTAAATGTGCGTCTGTCAAACATAAGTAGATTACAATATTAAAATTAAGCTAAGTATATCAAAATTCTTACGGAAATTAGAAAAAAGTAAGCTGAATAATATATAAGAATAATAATAGGACTTCCAGAAAATCTTTCTATCTGTGTTCAGTATCCTTAAAAAGTTCCGATAATAAACATTTGTTTGTCCGTCTTCCCATCCTAAAGCTAGGTTCATACAATCGAGAATTACGAATGGCGAATTACAAAACTAATTAGTACTGGTACATTTTAAATAATATTACGATATTATTTATCCAAAAAAAAAAAACAATAGGGAAACGTTTAGCGCCGATTTTGCAATTCGCTTTTTGCAATTTTGAAATGATTTTTTGGGAGAGGGTTCCTAAATAGATTGTAAGAATTGTTAAAATTAGAATGTTAAAATTAAGCTAAGTATATCAAAATTCTTACGGAAATTAGAAAAAAGTAAGCTGAATAATATATAAGAATAATAATAGGACTTCCAGAAAATCTTTCTATATGTGTTCAGTATCCTTAAAAAAGTTCCGATAATAAACATTTCTTTGTTCGTCTGCCAAGCCCAAAGCTAGGTTCATACAATTGGAAATTACGAAGAGCGAATTACAAAACAAATTACTATTGGTACATTTTAAATGATATTACAAAACTATTTAAAAAAAAACAATAGCGAAACGTTTTGCGGCGATTTCGCAATTCGCGAATGGATAATTTTGAATTGCTTTTCACTTCGGATATAATTTTTTGGAGAGGCTTTCTAAATAGGTTGTAAGAATTGTGAAGCTAAATATGTTGGGAAAACTGAAAATCTATTGAAACTAAATTTAAAGAATATTTAGCGCAACTGAGATATGGCACTATTGGTAAATCAGGTATTGCTCAATATATTTGGGATATTAATCATCATGTAGATGAAGAAAATCTGAAGTTAATCAAAAATGTCAAGCAACCACGACACTTAGACGCTTAAGAAGCGACGAATGCAGCGACAGGTACTAATAAAGACAACTTCGTTGTTGAAACACATATCTAGTGCACAACTCTCTGTTATTATTTTGTGGTTTTGGGGTGATTCTGCTTTTTGTTATACCTTTGAACAAAATATTTCCATGAGTAAAACGGGTCCGGTCCTATGTAGTTCATTGTTCCGATAATAAACATTTGTTTGTCCGTCTGCCCATCCTAAAGCTAGGTTCATACAATCGAGAATTACAAATGGCGAATTACAAAACTAATTAGTACTGGTACATTTTAAATAATATTACGATATTATTTATCAAAAAATAATAATAGGGAAAAGTTTCGCGGCGATTTCTCAATTCACTTTTTGCAATTTGGAAATGATTTTTTGGAAGAGGGTTCCTAAATAGGTTGTAAGAATTGTGAACCTACATATGTTGGGAAAACTGAAGGATCTACTGAAACTAGATTTAAAGAATATTTTGCACAACTGAGATATGGCACTGTTCATAAATCAGGTATTGCTCAATATATTTGGGATATTAATCACCATGTAGATAAATAAAATCTAAAGTTCATCAAAAATGTCAGGCAATCACGACACTTAGACGCTTAAGAAGCGACGAATTTAGCGACAGGTGCTGACGAAAACAAGTTCGTTGTCGAAACGCGTATCTGGTGCACAACACTCTGTTGTTATTTTGTGGCTTTTAAGGTGATTCTGCTTTTTGTTGGATATTTGAACAAAAATATTTCGATGAATAAAGCGGGTCTGGTCCTATGTAGTTCATTGTTCGCATTGTTATCCTAATAATCTTATTTATCAACGCCTCTTTCTTAGAAGGAGAAGGAATATTTAATAACGGCACGCGGTTTTACAAAAGCAAGTAATGGAATTTAGGTTACAAGAATTTTCGGCGAAACGCACTGGTGTTTCTGTAAACCTTCCTAGAGGACGCTATTCGCAATTGGTTGTCAATTGACATATAAATAGTAGTTTACTTTTTATACGCTTACTTTATTCATCCCTCTGATGACGCTGACTTTGATAGCTAAACGATTGTTAGGTCATAAAATTATATTGTGATGCATTGAGTTCTCCAAATTGCTTCTACCAGTCTTATGACTTCCAGTCTTTACTCATTATAATATTGTGCTTTGGTACAGATATGTAGATGATATTTTAAGAAGTTTTTGAGGTAGCGCTTCAGAATCAAATAAATTTTTAAATTTAATTGATAAGCTTTATAGAACTATCAAATTAACTTTAGCAAAAGCCAGCAGTAGTAAAAGTTTCTTAGATTTAACCATGGAAAAGTTAGAAAACAATTTATTTGATTTATCAATATACATGAAGCTTACACAGACTTGTGTGTGTAAGTAAGTTAAGTAAGGGTATATTTGGGGTTAAGGAATCGCGGGCCAAAGGACTCCAGGCGGCAAGCTGAGCAAGTGGAAACAACAACATAGACTTTCGTTTAAGGTTTCCCCAAGACCGTCATGTGCGGTGAAAAGCCACATCTTGCACGAGGTGACCCTGCTAATAACATGACAGATCTAGACAAGGAGGTCGAACTAAACTCCCCAAATCTACGGTGTCACGCGACCCGTGCCTAGGGCTGGATGGCACCCGGGAGATTGTGTCGTGAACGGAACCTCTGGAGTACCGGGCAACCCTCCAGAGTAACCCGCCTTGCACCACGCAGGGGGTTCTGATGGTGTGGACAGTATTTCCCCCATTCTCGTGGGAACAACATGAAGATAATAAATACATATATAAAACCAAAACCAATGAGGCTCGAGGAGTGGCTCCGGCTACAGACGTGTGCCTTCAGACTATTTCGGAAACGGAGACGAGCCAGGGGGCGGCAGCAAACTCTGGAGGTCTCACGACCGACGTAGATACGGGGGATCAGGGGGTAGCTTCGGCCAGAGATCTGTCCCTAACACCCAAGCTGGAGGCTGGGTCGCACCGGAGGGCGGCGAGCTCCTCGGACTCCGGGGGCCCCTCCACCAGTGAGGACCCTACTGTAAAGGTAAACGGACTGTCCCGGCAGTCCAAGCGTCTTTCCGGGCGCAAAGAAAGAAGTTCCGGAGGGCGCAGAAAATGGAGACCGGGACGTGGACGGTCGAGAAACCTGTAAAGGCGCAAGAGGGGAGTGCGAGTCAGAAGAGGACGCGCTCGGACACTAGCACACCTACTACAGACAGACGTCCCAAAAGGGCCAGGACGTATTGGACTCTAAGCTAACCTGGAATGGTTACATTGGAAAAATACTGCGTAAGGCAGTCATGACCTTAGCCGTCACTAGGCGGATATATGGAAAAACGTGGGTACTAAGACCTAGTATGGCGCACTGGCTGTACACAAGGGTGGCCAGACCATCGTTAACATACGCGGCACTGGTCTGGTGGCCTAAGGTGACACAATCCAGTGCCAAACAAAAACTAGGCAAGATCCAAAGAATGGCTTGCCCAAGCATCACAGAGACCATGTCTTCAACCCAAACAGCCGCCATGGAGGTGTTGCTGGATCTGCTCCCCTACACTTAGTTATTATGGGGGAGGTCATGATAGGACTATACAGACTAGCCTGCAATGGTAGACTGAAGATCAACCCAGGCTTCAGGGGCCACTGCAAAATTCAGGAGATCGTGAAGAAGCCCATGCTTGAAAGGAGGTCAGACTTCGCGATTCTGCAGGGAAAACAACTTTACAGTGGAAATCTCCGACCGCAAAGCATGGCGGGAGGAGACGCGGGGCATACCACGACGCGCTCGTCTGGTTCACGGACGGATCCGGCGGGGAACGTGGGACAGGGACAGGTGTTTACTCATGAGGACCGACGGTATGTCATAGTATTTCCCTCGGAGCCCATGCAACGGTGTTTCGGGCCGAAATGAACGCCATCCTGCACTGTGTGCGGGAGAACAAGAGGAGGGGCTACACCAACAAGCGGATCCTCATAGCCACAGACCGCCAGGCAGCCCTTAAGGCCCGAAGTAGCCCACGGGTAAATTCCTGGCTGGTGAGTGAGTGCCGAGACGAGGCAAGCGACCTGGCTGGGCAGAATGAGGTGACCCTTATCTGGGTGCCAGGTCACTCGGGGGTCTACGGCAATGAAAAAGCTGACAGTCTCGCGAAGAGAGGGCCAGCCGAACCATTTATGGGACCAGAACCGGCTCTGGGCGTCACAAAGAGCACTGCCAGGGGAGCTATTAAGTCCTGGGTCAGAAACCAACACAAGGTGTACTGGGCAGACTGTCCAGGGCTCAGACATGGGAAGTCAATAATTGACGAACCCAGTTCAAAGATAGCTTGCAGCTGCTAAATCTTAGCAGAGGCCAGCTCAGAAACACAACAGGTCTCTTGGTGGGACCCATGGCCATCAAAAAACATCTGCATAAAATGGGGCGGTTCGAAGGGGACCTTGCATTCAGACTCTGCGGCAAGGGGGATGAATCAGACCAGCACACCTTGTGCGAGTGTAAAGGTCTGAACCGCAAAAGACAACTGATCTACGGTCAGTCTAGACCGGAGACAGCAATATAAAACTTCACCCTATCAATCGCTCGTCAGACTAGTTCAAGGCAGAGTGATTTTGGAATGGGTGTAGTAAGACTAACGGTATGCACAATCAACCAAAGGTTGCAGTGCTATTAGGGCGGCAAGGCCGCGGACGAGCCCTGAAGGAAAAAAGGTATATTTCTTATACCCTACGATTCATGTATTCATTTTTAACAGTCAGTAAACCATATTTGCTCGGTCAAGGAGGTCTAGGTTATCATATCCGAGATTTAAAGTTATCTAAGAAACAGGACTAACTTTTAGGCTCCTGCCTAAATGATTGGAATCTTCTTGAGTGTGAGACAAAAGTTTTTTATGGTGATCGACATATCGAATTTAAATGTTTGTACATTCTGTGATGGGGGCACTAAGAGGCGAATATCATACAGAGAAGTGGCGTTTATTCATCGGCTTTATACCACAACGGAAATAAATGTTCCTAAGTTCCTTTGACTCACGCAACACATAAAAGAATCGTACGTCAAGAAGATTTTTTTAATTATAATTAAATATAAGAATAAATATCCGAATGCAGCTCGGCTATAAAAAATGCATTTATTTCCTTTGTGGATTGGATAGTGGAGACACTAAAAACTATTATAAAAAGAAAGTGTGGCCAAAACTAACATATCTGACCCCAAGGGGTAAGAATGCCATTGATCCTCCTCTTGCAGGTCTTTGAAATGTTTAATTAGCCCTCTGCATATCAAGCGTCGATAACTTTGTTTAATGCACGTACTTAAGGAGTTAATTTTCCAGGATCAGCGATGTTAAAATCAAGGGGTATATTTGCAGGATCCCAGACTAGGGAACTGCTTCGGAATGAAAACTTGATGAAAAAATTAACAAGGCCTAGAAAGTTGGATGCCTGTTGTTCAAAAAAGTTTGTAAAAATTTCTTATGAAATCACAAATCAGAAAATCACCAGTACTTGGTGAGCACCTATTGGTGTCATATAAAGCTGTGGGATGTAATGTGGATTTAAAAATTAATTCCTTGCGCTCTTATTTGGATTTTTTTCCAGGTAATCCCGAAGCGATAAGTAATGAGCATCAGGAAAGTTCCGTCAAAAGATTATGGACATGGAAAAGCGATACCAACAAAAATGCAGTCCCGTGATGTTATTAGACTTTGCTGGATGCTTAATAAAGACTTTCGAGAGGCCAATTACATCAGTAAATCATACACTTATACATCCTAGAAGTGCAAGTTCTTTAATTTGTACGTCATTTAAAAATATATACTGGAACTTTTCCAAAATTTCCTTGTCCCTCTAAAACCCTGCCACCTGGAGACAGATCTTTACTGCAAAATTTACAATACAGTTCACCTATTTTACTTCGTGCGATGAAAAAAAATTTAGCTGACGAATGTTATGTTTATTTTGCACTTTAATGTAACTAGCATTGTAAGCGAACTTAAAGTCGGGTTTGCCAGCACGGTTATTATGAAGTGTGTGCAACAATTCAGATAAGAGAAGGCCACAATATAGGAATATGCAACCCCTGATCAAGATCCCAGAAGACCAAGAGAACCGAACTATATTTTTAGCGAATTTTATTTGAAAAATTCACTAGTAGAGTGGTATCGATGGTGAGACTTTGCAAAAATGTTTTCAAACGAGCGCGAGTTTGCGCCTCTAGATATATATATATATATATATATATATATATATATATATATAAATATATATATATATATATATATATATATATATATATCTATATATATATATATATATATATATATATATATATATATATATATATATATACACAGGGTGGCGCATTGAAAACGAAACTGACCAATTTGCGTCCAAAGAATATTTTTTAAGAAACGCTGAAACACGTCAATTTTAATATTGAGGGGGACATGTTTTGACATAAAACTCAACTTTGTCACATCAACCCCTTAAGGGTGGTGATAACAACCCTTATATTTTAAATAGGGAACATGGGTAGAGTGTTACATCATTTGAAAGCTCTTTCTTTTCTGAAATCAGCACACTAATTTTTTTGGAAGTTTTATCAACTCGTTTAAAAATTATGCACAGTTTGAGTTGCAAGAACGTATTTCATTCCTTGTGATAAGAAATGCAATAATTAGTCAATTTTTCGTTAAAAAAAACTAAAAACAAAACCAAGCGTTCAAAAATGTTTATTCAGTTAAGTAAGTATTCAATTTGTTGACCACCAGCTTCCATGCAAAAGTACAAATTTTGTTCAAAACGAGATCTGACATTCTGGAGCATTTGTGGAGTTATTAGACGGCATTCTTTAACAATGCGTCATCGTAATTCTTTCAGAGACTCCGGTTCTGTTGCGTAAATTCTACTCTTTAAATAGTCTCATAGAAAAAGTCTAAAGGAGTTAAATCCGGTGATCTAGGGGGCCACTCAATAGCACCTCTACGCCCAATCCATTGAACTGGAAACTCTCTGTTCACAAACTCCCTAACACGTTGTGAAAAATGCGGTGGAGCTCTATCATGTTGAAACACTAATTGATTTTCTTGATAGCGATCACCATTTTCAACAATGTCAATTAGTAGAGGGTAAACGATATCTTCTAGTAACTCCAAATACGTTTCGCCACTCAAATTGCCATCAAGAAAAATTGGTCCGATTAAACGGTCTTCAAATATGCCAGTCCAGACATTCAATTTCTGTGGAGTTTGAGTGTGGACTTCGTGAAAATTTCTTGGATTATTATCTGCCCAATAACGACAATTATGAATTTAATAAAAACGTACACTCGTCTGAAAAACAGATATTGAACAGAAAGTTCCCGTTATCAGCTATTCGTGCAGTCATAACTTCACAAGACTCCAGCCGCCGATCAAAATCATCTTCATTCAGTTGTTGTACAAGATGAATTTTATACGGGTGAAATTTATGATGCTTCAATATTCGCTGAATAGTTCTTCTTTTGATGTCTGGCCAATTTTCTCGTGCTCAAAGTTGGGTCGGCAGCAATTTGTCCTAAAACTTCAATCTCAGTAGTCACATTTCTAACCGGAAATTCACGTTCAGGATCCCGTTTTTTGTTGGCTACTGAACCATTTTGTCCAAACTTTGCAACTAACTCCAAAAGGTATTTTCTGTTAACATGTCTGTTAGGATGTCGTTCATTAAACAAAGTTGCGGTACGGTTGGCACAGTCATCGTTTTTGAAAAAAAGAGTATTTATTTCAACTCAACAGAATACACAATTATGCAATTAATTTTCCGTAGCATTATAAGTATCAAACCGACCAATAAACTGAAATAATAAACCGCATTTCTCTCATTCCGATAAGAAATCTTCTGATAATCAATTTTTTGTTTACAAACCAACAAAACATTGACTACCAGCACATCTCTTACCGGAATGAGTGAAATACGTTGGTGCATCTTCAACTGTGAATAATTTTTAAACGAGTTGATTAAACTTCCAAAAAAAATTTGTTTGGTGATTTTAGAAAAGAAAGAGCTTTCAAATGATGTAACACTCGACCCATGTTCCCTATTTAAACTATAAGGGTTGTTATCACGACCCTTAAGGGGTTGATGTGACAAAGTTGAGTTTTATGTCAAAACATGTCCCCCTCAATATTAAAATTGACGTGTTTCAGCGTTTCTTAAAAAAAAATCCCTGGACGCAAATCGGTCTGTTTCGTGTGTATATATATATATATATATATATATATATATATATATATATATATATATATATATATATATATATATATATATATATATATATATATATAAATATATATATATATATATATATATATATATATATATATATATATATATATATATATATATATATATATCCGCACGAAAACTCAAAAAGTTATTAACCGATTTTGGTGAAACTGGGCAGGAATCTTTCTTTTAGTAATGTCTCGGACGAGTTCGTTCGGATCAGTTTTTCTACACAAAAACAAAATATTTTTCCGAAAAAAAATTGTATCTCAAAAAATAACCAAGTTATTTATATCACGTTTGGTTGGTATGTTTCTTTCGCAAATACCTTACCACATACCGAACTCAGCTTTCTAGATTTATAAAAAATTTAGTTATGCAATTTTGAAACATTAAATGAAAATTCGCCAGCATAACGCACTTGCTGCGTCCCGAAAATTTAAATTATGTTTTTTGTTTAGTTTGTAAAATCAAAACACAGTCTCGAAATATACTATTTGACGTAACTAATTAGCTCATTATTGCCTAGCTAGTTGTTTCACAGCTCAGAGATAATCGATCTTGTTGCACTTATGTTTCTAAGTAAAATCGATTACCAATAAATTTCCAGCAGACCCCCTATAATTTGTAAAATTGCCCCAATTAAAATCTTATGGGAAACCAGTTAAACCCTTCGACATTATTAATGGATGCTGTTAATCATATTAAGAGTCCCATAGAAAATAGGAGCTGATGGCGTGAAGCTTGACCTTTCGCGTAGTATGCCAAACAATGGCTATAGGTCTAAAATAACGGCGGGATAATTAGGTGACGGTAATGGACCCGGTATATAATAGAAATCTTAAATGAAACTGCCGCTCCTCATATCTGTGACGAGACTAGCGTTTATTAGAATGAACTGAATCAGGGAAGGAAGAGAAATTGGCGAGATCACGTGATCCCTAGCTGAATAGAGGAGCGGAAATGATTTGTTGTGAATAACCCCTTAAATGGTCCAGTTCCTAAAAAATGTGTTGACAGAGCAAATGCGTTATGGTAGCGTATTTTCACTAAGATTATATTAAGGAATTTGTAATTATTCAATTAAGCTAAATTAGGTGAAATAAAAACTTATGTATGCCTTAATTTAAATGAGCAAGCTGATTTGGAGGATTCCCTTTTTTCAAAAACACTTCTCTAAAATAAATGTAGCAAACAGAATACACCTAACAGTATTAAAGCTACCTGTAATAATTTTAATAATTTCGATATTTTCATTATATACAGAGTTAGTAAAAAGTATGGAGAATCACTTTCATTTCCTGAGATATTCGTCATTCAAAAAACATGTTTTAACAAAAGTTTCTCGGCATTTTTTTTACTACGAACTGGTGATATTCAAGTTTTTTTAGCGTAACCCACTTCGTGGCAATGGCCACTAAATCTTTTTAACGGCATAATATGATTTTTACATTTTCGGCAAGAACGTCTTTTTCTTGATATTGAATTATATAAAATTTTAATCGTATTCAATTAGAAAAAATTTACTGTAGATCTAAAAGAAACTGCGAAACCAACATTATAATAAAACAGCAAGAATAATTATTAACTAATTAAATGTACAAAAGTTGTCCATTATTATTAATACACAATTACACTCGCGTTTCAAAGGAATTTATTATATTCATTAAGGTAAAATGCACAATCCGTCTTTCTTTGCCAATAATTCTAGCTTTCAAGTCTTCCAGATTTAATGGCATGTCTTTGTAAACAACGTTCTTTAAGTGGCCCTAAATAAAAAAATCACATGTCGACGATTCAGACGAGCAAGCAGACCATTCAAGAGCACCAGCCCGCCTAGCTCCTTTTTTTGGGTAACCCTCATTCAAATATTGCCACACACGTCTTTCAAAATGACCCGGAGCTCCATCTTTCTGGAACCAAACTCCATAACCGGGTCCATTGTAACCACAGTGGGTATACTTTCTTGTGTTAATAAATTTAGATATTTATCAGATATTAGATTTCGCTCAATTTGTTTTATTTTATTTATTTCAACAACACACCACCAGGGCTTACAGCTTAAATACTATTATACCGTGTGTCGACAAGGAGAAAAGAGGCAACTTGATAATTCTGGACTTGAAGGTTTGGAGGTTCTCAGGAGAAGGAAGAACATGTGCCGGCAAGGAATTCCACAACTTGGAAGTCCTCAGGACAAAAGAGCGGGCATAACAATATGTTCTATGTCTGCTGACCTGGACAGTAAAAGGGTTCATTCGCTCTGCTCCCCTGGTAGATCTGTTGGGGGCAGCAGGTGGAGGAACTATGGAAGAAAGCTCCTCTGAGCAGTGCCCGTGCAGATATCTATAAAAGAGAGAGAGAGAGAGGTCACCATCGGCACGTCGGTGGGCAAGGGATGGCAGCCTTTGGGTGAGGGTGGGGTCACCGATGAGACGTATAGCTCCTTTCTGAATGGAGTCCAGGATAGCGAGTGTAGAAAAGGCAGTGGCACCCCAGATGTGGGAGCAGTATTCAAGGTTTGGCCTTATTTGAGAAGAATATAAGGTATAGAGATTAGCTGGTGAAAAGTATTTGCGAGCCCGGAAGAGGAAACCTAATTTCTTAGCAGCTGCTTCTGCAATTGATGTGACATGTTGGTGCCAATTGAGATTTCGATCCACAGAAATTCCAACAAGTGAAAAGGACTCATTACTTTCAATAACTGGGTTGTTCATTGTGATGAGTCTAGCGCTGGTGTATCTTTTATGAGAAAGAAAGCAAGACTGAGATTTGGTGGGGTCGAATTGTATAAGATTTCTACCTCCTCAGTCTAATATTTATTGGAAATCCAGGGAGACAGAACACCCCATGAGTCTGCGATCCTCATCTAATTGGGCTAAAAAGACAGGCTTAAAATATTGTATATTTGAGTGGAGGGTACTGTCGTCCGCGTAACTGTGAACTGAGTTGGATGTGCTAGAGAGGAGGTCATTAATGTGGATAAGAAACATAGAGGCTAAATCTGAACCTTGAGGAACTCATGCCATAAGTGGATACACTTTAGAGGAATGGCGGTCCATGACAATAGAGATGCTCCGGTTGGAGAGGAAATTTGCTGTCCAGGTACAAAGTTTTGGTGGTTTATTAAAAAGCGCTGTATGCCAGACCTGTTCGAATGCCTTGTATATGTCTAGAGCGACAGTCTGGGATTCACCGTGTAGTTCCATAGACTTGTTCCAAGAATAAGTGACAGCGGAAAGGAGGTTGGCAGATGATCTGCGCTGACGAAATCCATACTGCCTGTCATGGATTAGACTGTGTTTTTCAAAAAAATTTTAGTAATTCGGTGTTTATATACTTTTTCATCACTTTAGAGACGACTGGAAGGAGAGAAATAGCCATGTAGTTGCTAGGACGCGCTTTGGATCCTTTCTTGTGGACGGGTTGTACTCGAAAAGTTTTCCAGTTACTAGAATATGCCTCTATTGTAAGATGTCTGAAACAAACGAGTCAGGATAGGAGCAAGTTCTGGTGCGCATTTTTTGAGAACAATTGCTGGGATCTGGTCAAGGCCAGAGGCTTTTCTGGTATTAAGAGAAGAGAGCATCTTTCGTACCTTTTTAGTTTTCAGAATGATACCCGTCATTTTATGTGCGACATTGGGGACTGTTGGTGGTTGAACATTTGGAGGTCGGTTGAGAGAAGAATTGCCGGCGAACAACGAGGCAAAAAGTTCAGCCTTGCCCAGGGCGGTACAAACAGTTTCATCCCCTGAGACAAGAGGTGGGTACGTGCTCTTGCAGAAATTGTTTCCAATAAATTTAGCAAGAGTCCAGAAGGGTTTACTGCCGCTGGAGCTTAAGAGGACGTTGTTTTTGATGTGGTTATTAAACGAGTTTTTTGCCTCAGAAAGATTGCGGACATAGCGGTTTCTTGCGTCGTTAAATGCTTGACGGTTTTCTTGACTGGGATTTTGTAGAAGCGTTTTGTGACCTTTTCAAGTCTGATCTTGTCACGGGCTTTAGAGAAACAGGGCTTTTGAGTGGCTGAAAAGGTTTTGTGTGTATGTGGAATAAATAATTCCATGCCAGCTTGGATAATTTCAGTCACGTTTTGTGAGATATCATAGGGGTCAGCTGAGAGAAGCAGACAGACGCCAATGGAAATGAGGAAAAGTAATCTAATCCCGCATTTCGTCCCAGTTCGCGGAGCTGTAGTGCCAAACGATACGTGGGTGTGATGACTGTGTGACCTCGGGTTGCATTGTGCAGGAAGTAGTGGCCGTGCCGTGGTCTGAGCGACCAAGGGGGGCGGTGACTGATGTCTTATAGCATTCAGGTTTTGTAGTAAGAAGGAGATCCAAGGGATTAGATCTGTGTGTTGGGATGCGAGGAAACTAAGTAGATTGTTGAACCATATTGACTAAAGAATTGCTTATTGCAAAGGCTTCCGCTGCTCTCCCTTGTGGGTCGGTGTTTGAAGATCCTAGCCATTTCTTATTATGGACATTGAAGTCACCAAGAATAGTGACCGCGGAGGAAGGATTTTCAGAAATCAGATGGTCGTTTTTTACAGAAAGGTACTCAAAGAGCTGGACAAAGTTGTTGTCAGAAGGTGACCGGTAAATGCAACAGATGAATTTAGTTGCAACCCTGAGAGAGAGTTTTATTCATAGTATATATTTTCCTCCAGCTTCTAAATTGGGGAGTCTGGTGCAGGGTAGATTACTACGGACGTATGCGCACACGCCTCCATGCAATCTAAAGGAAGTAAGGAGCTCATACCCCAGAAAATTAAGGTGGTTAGTGGCTGTTTTGGCACTGATTTGGGTGTCTGTGGGGAAAAGTAGTTTGGGCCTATTAGCATGGAGGAAATGGTATATGGAGTTCAGGTTAGAATTTATACCACATATATTCGAGAAGGATATGTTAAATCTTGATGCTGGCGCCCCCTGTACACCCCTCTCCCGGAGATCCGAATGGAGGGGTATTTTACCTTCGTAATCTTTTATACAAGAGAGAGCCATCATCACTTTTGCTTATAAGGGAAACCGACTCATACACCAGAACCGGAAACGTCCGTTGGGACCGGATGTGCGGGTGGTACCTCCTCGGGCGTGATAAAATCCTTTACTTTCACGTAAAGGAAAATTCCACTACCACCTGCTTGACTCCGATTAGTCGCCTCGTACGACAGGCAGGAGTTACCATGGGCCTATTATTTTAGTTAGTCCCCGGACCATAGGGGAGTAACTAAAAGAAGAACAGCCCAATAATACTGGTATCTAGTATACCATTCACCAGTCCATATATTAATTGTTGGTGGTCACTGGATTTGAGTCTCCATCTTCCCATGTGGATTTTGCCAAGACCAACAATGATAATTTTGTTTATTAACAAATTTATGCAGTGTAAAGTAGCTTCATCTGAAAGAAGACTGTTTCTGCCAATGTCTGGATTTTCATTCAATTTCCTTATCATAATATTACAAGTTCAACACGCCTCTCAAAATGCTATCTACAAGTTATTGTACCAGCTGTTCTTTATACGGGTGAAAATTTACCACAGATTTTTGTTGAACATTGTGTAACGTCGCAACTTAATTGGTAGAGAAAGGCGGGTTTTCATTATAAAAAAAACATCAGTATATCTAATGTCTTATCACCACCTAGAGCATAATTTATCTTTGACACTACTAGTTTCGTTAGATCTTTTTAAGAATTCGGGAACATACCGTTCAATAATTAGTGGCCAATTAGGATACACCTCATAGAAAAGCATGCACACTTCTTAATAACTACGTGTCCTACCACCGTAGCCCACTATCATTAATATTTCAAATCTTAACTTTTCGCGTAATTTTGCCATAATAATAATTATTATTTATTTGTAGAGGTTCCCATTTTATTTTTTTCTAATGGAACCTGAATAAAGTTTTATATTGCTGTATCAATAAAGATACGTCTTTCCGAAAATGCAAAAAAATCATATCTTGCAATTTAAAAATATTTTGTTGCCATAGCAACGAAGTTGTTTATGCTGGGAAATATTGAATACCACCAGTTTGTATTAAAAATATGTCAAAAACATTTTGTTAAAACATTTTTTAATTACGAATATCTCAGGAAATACAAGTGCCTTTTCATACTTTTAGTAGCCCTGTCGAACCCGGTTCCATCGCTGGTATTATTAATTAGTTATTTTATTATTATGATTGTAATTATGGTCATTTTTGTTATAAGTTTATTTTATTTTCATGTTTATATTAACATAGATCAAACAGGCATTTCAGAGACGTCGCTTCTCATTGTTTTATATTATTATCAAATAATATTTTGATCAAAGTACCTTAACGTTGACAATGGATTTTTATTTATAGTTGCTATCTGTGCGTATAAATAAATTCAATTATCTCCTGGTAAACGATGTCGTATTCTATTTTATTTTACATCCGTATGTCAATGTTGGTCTTATCACGGTCTTATATACTCTAAGCATTGTCGTGTGCGAGATGTTCTTCGATGTAAAGCACTATTAAGTCCTCGGGTACATCTGCTGGCTTTTGCTATCCTCAGGTTAACTTCTACATATTCACATATGTTGTCTATTAATACATCTAAGTACATTTAATTTCCAACCTCTTCAAAGTTCAAAACACTCCTCCGCTCCCATTTTCGCTGTAAAAAGTACACTTTTAGTTTCCTTAGTCTTTCTAATTGGCATGTATTTGCTCTGGTCTTTATTTATTTGAAGCCCTACACTGTCTGCTACTTTCACCAAACTTATAGTGATGTTTTCTAGTTCATTTCTACTTCTGGCCATTAACTATATGTCGTCAGTGTAAGCAAGGCACTGATGATCCCTGTCAAACAGGGTCCCGCTTCTGTTTATCCCACTAAATATTATGACTTTCTCCAGAACCATATCAAATAATAATGTTCACAGCCGATAGCCCTGTCTTACTCCTCTTGTCACCTCAAACTCGTCTGACAGCTTTCCATTCACCCTAACTGCACATGTGCCATAATTAGTTGTGTCATAATTACCAGTTTCACTATATTATCGGGTATTTTAAACTCTCTGAGTATTTCAATAAGTTTGCTTCTTTTTACTTAGCCGAAAGCGGCCTTAAAATTGATAAACATCATGTGTGCTGGAATGTCATACTTATAAAAGGCTGTCAAAATTTGCTTCAGCAAATGTCAACCTATTTTTTCTAGTCGTTTTAGTGAATTTTCTGAAAAAAAAAATTCACTAATGAGGAGATCCCGACTTTTAAATTTTGAAAAAATTTCTTCAAATGAGCGCTAATTTGGCCCCCTAGAAGACATATCCGGGGTCAGTTTCGATTATATATATATATATATATATATATATATATATATATATATATATATATATATATATATATATATATATATATACATTTATGTATGTATCACACCGATAACTCAAAAAATAATGGCCCGATTATGACTAAATTTGGTGAATACCTTCCTTTTGTAAGTGGCTTGGATAGCTTCGTTAGCCAGAAAAATCGGCCAAGGTTTTCCTGAAAAATTTTGTGTTTTCTTTCGAAAAAAAATTATGTCTGCGGAAATAACAAGGTAAGGGCAACCAAATTTGAAACACTGGTTTAGATCGCTAGAGGTAAATTACCTACCAGAATTTAGCTCTGGAGGTGAAAATACAAAAAAGTTATGGGCATTTAAAGAAAAATAAATTGGGGTTTTCCTCGAAACGTCAAATTTGTCGCGATTTAAAACGTCCAAATTGACAACATTTAGGCAAATAACTTGAATCTAATACGGGCTATGAAAAGAAAATGTCTCAAGAAGAATATTTTACAAACCCTAAAGTCTTAGTTTCAGCCGTCATTGTCCTTCATTTTACTAAAATTTTTCCAGAAAATTCATTTCAAATAGACCCTTTCTCTGATGCTTGGCAGTAGTCTAAGTTATAGTTTATCGTTTAATGGTATATATTTTTTGTCGAATTTTCGTAAAAAATCAATGAAGCTCAATATATCCGTTATTATACAAAATATGAAAAAACAAATTGTATGTATTAATTAGAGGGTGTCTTGAGCTACATCTTAAAAAATATTTCTACAATCACAGTCCATAAGTCGTTGGTGATACAAAAAAATTTTTTTCTAGTCGAACACGCCTTATGTTATTGCATTTTCCATTGAAATATAATGCATGTTTGTAAGAAAAGAAATTCTGGACACAGCAAGTGCGTTATGGTAGCGAACTTTGATTAAATGCTTCATATTTGAAAAGCTCAATTTTCTATTAACCCATAAGGTTGACCAAGAAACGGTTTTTTTCGGGAACCCTTTAAGTTTACTTTCGGAAATTTCTGTACATTTTCAAACAATAAAGTTATTTTAATGAACGATGGCACATTGTTTTTACTATATAGGATACTGGTAACCAAAATGGCTGCTTTCTTAAAGAAAACACATATTTTCTGTTAAAAACATTTGTATGAAAATTCACTACCATAACGCACTTGCTGCGTCCAGACTTTTTAAATTAATGTAGCTACACTTTTGTAGACAACATTTTGTAAAGCTATGCCTTTGTAGTTGCCACATTCCGTTATATCACCCTTCTTAAATAGAGTTACCATGATGGTCCTGTTCCATTTTTGTGGCATTTCTTTTGTTTTCCAAATTTCCTTTACCAGTTCATGCATCATGTTAACCAACATAGTCCCTTCCTTCTAAATTTTTGGCTGTGGTGTCATTTTCGCCTGGACTTTTCTTGTTTTTCATTGTTTATAAAATTTCTTCTATTTCTTGCTTCGTTGGATCTTCTGTAACATCCCCCTCTTCAGTTTACTCTTAATGGCATTCTTTTATTGTTTCCTCATCTCCAGCATTTAGCAGGCATAGCTATATACCTTTCACCCTAAATTTACAGCAGTAATAGGTTGTCCATATACAGGATAAGACTTATCAAAAAATTCGAAAAGCGCTTCGTTACCGAGATACAGGGTATTAAGATTTACAACAACAACAAAATAAGGTTTTAATTGATAGATTGAAAATGGTTTATTCACATTTCTTCAAACTTGTGTGCATGATGTCCAGGATTGTAGTAAATATTGCCCATCAATTGGAGTTATTGATAGTACGTTATTTGCATCCAGTGTCGGAGAACCGAAAATTAGATATGATGTTTTTACGTAACTTGCACGTCACTGGCTTGATAACTTGTTAAATACTTTCTTTTAATAAGTCATTGATTTTAAAGAAAAACACATGTTAGGTATGCTCTAGGAATAATTTCAGTTTTGTCTAATTTAATAATTTCTTCCGGTGTGGATTTGGTTGACTTTATTCGCACTTGTGATGATTAATCTCGTAAGAGTTGTGAATAGTTCATAATTCATTTTTAATCTATCAATCAAAACCTTAATTTTTTGTAAATTTTAACCCCTTGTATATCGGTTACGAAGCGCTTTTCGATTTTTTTTTTGTTGATAGGACTTACCCACTTTAATTTCATGAGTTCTATCACCCTCTGAAGTTTGTCCAAACAATCTAGTGACAGTTTGTATAAACATTAGTGGCCCTAAAATGGTCCCCTAAGGTACACCACACATAATTGTTTCGTACCAACTTTTCGTTTTTCCCAGCCTGGCACATTATTTCTTTTCAGTTAGATAATTTTTTTAAAAATCCAAAACTGCCCCTCTCATCCCAATTACTTCCAGACATTGTACTAATTTTGAATGGTCAACCATATCGAATGCCTTTGCTAAATCTATAAATGTGCACATACACGGGGATCCTCATCTAGTGCTTGGTAAATTTGTTGTCTTAGATCAGATATAATATTACCTGTAATCTTTCAATTATTTTTTACTTTCGCTACCACAACATATCTGCTCCATGTACAATTCTGCATATAGTTATATCTTTTATTCTTGCACCCCCGATTAAATTTGAAGCTAATTAAATAATATAGTATAGTTTTAGGTAATTTTGCGAGGTTCATATAAGGTTAAGATCAAAAATTAATTTGTTTTCGCTATATTTGAGGACACAATTGTTAAAGTTTGTAATAATTTTTAACAACCTATAAAACACAAAAGGTATTAAATCAGTTTAGATATGTACTTAATAAAAAATTCTGGACGCAGCAAGTGCGTTATGGTAGTGAATTTTCATAGAAATGATCTGGCAGGAAATATTTTTTTATAACTTTTAGTGTCGTAAACTTACGTACCAAATTTGGTTACCATAGCTTTCCTATTTTTTGAGCTAAATTTTTTTTCGAAAGAAAACCCAAAATTTTCCTGAAAAACCTCGTCCGATTTGCCTGGCTAACGAACTTGTCCAAGCCACTTACAAAAGGAAGGCACACGCTAAATTTTATCAAAATCGGTCCATGATTTTTTGAGTTATCGGTGTGATACATATATGATATATATATATATATATATATATATATATATATATATATATATATATATATATATATATATATATATATATATATATATATATATATATATATATATGTATGTATATATATATATATATATATATATATATATATATATATATATATATATATATATATATATAAACATATAAAAATTGAAACTGACCCCGGATATGGGTTCTAGGGGTCCTAGATCGCGCTCATTTGAAGAAATTTTTTCAAAATTCAAAAGTCGAGATCTCCCTTTTAGTGAATTTTTTCTAAGAAAATTCACTAATAAATATAAAACTTTAGTTATTAGTTATCCCATAAAACATTTTATGCTGTATGTAAATGAGCAATTTCAATGAATAAGAAAGTAGCTTTTTTGTAAATATTTAAAAGGCCAATGTTAAAGAAATAAAAACTTTAGGCCACTAAAACACAATTTCTGACAGCAAAAAATATAATTTATATCTGTTTTCTCTCTCATCTCCACAAACTTTTAGTGCATAAATCGTTTTTCTTTTATGACGCTGGCATGTTTATAGTCACTGCTGGTCATTACGGTATCCACGGGCCTAGTGTGTGATATACTGGCTAAAGGATTTGCGAGCTCACCAAGATCCCGGTAGCAATCGAACTCTGGTAAATAATAATTTATATAGAGTTATTGGTCACTTGTATCCATCCCCCGAAATAGTCGTATATATCATGCCAGGATATACGCAGCGATTTCATATTTCACATATGCGATCTATTGTATGCCGGGCCCATATACTCACACCCCAATCCAGCAGGTATTTCAGATTTATATCGCCATTGTTCCGCCTGTGGCGCTAAAGGTCAAACCATCGGGACGCTTTTATTTTCGTTGGGATCTTAATATGACTAACAACATCCATTACGTTGCACAAACTTTTAAATTAGTTCCGATAAAATTTTAATGGAGTTAGTCTAACAGATTAACTTCTTGTGTAATGTTCTGATTAGAAGTCACAACACTTTTACTGTTCATTTAATTTTTGTTTATAGAGGGTGTATCAGTTAAGAATGAACAGTGGTTTTCGCTTTGATTTCGAGTATGATTTAAATAATTTAAATCCTAATTGAAGGGGTGAGTGCAAGAACCAGGCAGCTCCACTTTTGTAAATTTGTTGTAAATAAAGAGAAACGTTTTATAAATTGTATTGTATCGGTATAGGTTTTTTGTTTCAGTATACTGAAAGCATATGCATACATATAATATATTTCTAGACTTTTGTGAAGTTACTCTTTCTGCAATTCCCAAAAAAATATATTTTGTAGCTGCCTGTTTTTTGACTAAAATAATGAAATAAACGATTTTTAAAACTGTTGATGGTGTTTTTACCACTTTTTTAAATAAAAAACAATTTATACAGTATTCTTTCTACTAAATTTAATAACATATAATGAATGATAAATACTTCATAAGTAAAACCACTGATCGTCTTCATCCTCCGTCTCCGAAGTCTAACACTCTTCAACTTCTGAAGGGATAAGTCTTTGATAGTACCACATTTCAGAAACGGAGACGAGCCGAAGGGCGGCAGCGTCCGCGGACTCTGGAGGTCTCACGACCGACGGAGATACGGGGGATCGGAGGGTAGCTTCGACCACAGACTTGTCCCCGGCACCCAAGCTGGAGGCTGGATCTCACCCGAGAGCGGCGAGGTCCGCAGACTCTGGGGGCCCCTCCACCAGTGAGGACCCTACTGTAGGAATAGAGGGACTGCCCCGGCAGTCCAAGCGTCTTTCCGGGATGCAAAGAAAGAAGCGCCGGAGGGCGCAGAAATGGCGACCGGGACGTGGACGGTCGAAAGACCTGTAAAGGCGCAAGAGGGGAGTGCGAGTCAGAAGAGGACGCGCTCGGACTCTAGCACACCTACTACAGACAGACGTCTCAAAAGAGTCAGGGCACCTGTAAAGGGGCAACAGGACAGTGCGAGCCAGAAGACGCCGCGCTCTGCCTCTAGCACGCCTACAGACAGACGTCTCAAAAGGACCAAGGCAAAAACACCGGCGCAGACTGGCTCGTATAGGGAGGCTGCAGAGGGCCTCGGGATTGCGGTGATTGACGCCATCCTGAGGTCACGCTAGACCAGGGGAAGGCGGACCTGATCCAGGCTGCGGTGGTAGCTGCAACGGACTCTCTTCAGGAAGGGGAGAGCCCGCCTCAGTTCCACCGGGCGCGCCTGGCAAAGGACATCCTCTGGATAACTTGTGCCGGCCCGCAGTCACAGGACTGGCTGCGGAAAACAATCGGATGCCTCGGTCAGATTTGAGAGGGGGCGAATTTGACAGCCGTCGAGCTCAAGGAACTCCCAAAGAGACGCAAGGTCTTCGTACGGATCCCTGACACTGGTCGGTTCTAAGCAGGAAGGCAGAGGAGAAAGGAGAGACTCTTGCCTTACCGATCGACCACGCGTCTTACAGAGCCCTTGAAGGAACCTTCAAGGTATTCTGGGGCCTGGGAAGGGTTAGCTTTTGCCCACTGGGGAAGCAACTAGGGGTTAATGGGACTTAGGTTCCTTCAGGTCAACCTCCAACACAGTCGGGCAGCCACGGTCGGACTACGGAGGCTCTGAGGAATACGGAGGAACCGTACTCCTATAAGGGAGAGATCAAGGAACTTTGCGCAGCTGCAGGAAAGCTGTCGCTTCAGCTTATCTGCCAGGGGATGGCACGGTCCCTTTTCCACCCAACGAATTGGAGCCGCTGATGGTGGGTATAAGAGCTGATGGATGGCAGACCATCATTGGCATGGATGCGAACGCGCACCATGAGTTGTGGGGTAGCTCGGACACAAACTCTAGGGGTAACGCACTTTTACAATTCTTTATGAAATTTAATTTAGACATATTGAATAGAGGTAATAAACCGACCTTCGTCACAACACGGCGTGAGGAAGTTTTAGATCGAACAGTTTCCACCCAGTTTCTGGGTGACTTTGTTAAGAGCTGGGCTATGTCTGGGTAAGTGAGTAGCTGAGACCACAGATACATCTAGTTTAAAATTGCCAAAGTCGAAAGACAAACAGTATGGTACCGGGAGCCCCGCAAGGCGAACTGGGAAGCCTACAGGTCAGACCTAGCAGTGAAACTGCGGGAGGTTAAGAGCACCATAGACAATTCAATAGACCTCGAGTTTGCGGCAGCTCAATTGCGAGACGCAATCACCTCGGCCTATAACGCCAACTGCCCCCTGAAATTCAGAGAGTTACTTGGAGCAAAATCAGATGGGCCATTAACAGCTTTAAGCCATACAAATCGCCGGGATTTGATGGAATAATGTCCATCATGCTCCAACAAGGGATAGATATACTGGCGCCGGCGCTTACCCTCATTATGAGGGCCAGTCTGGCTCTGGGGTACATTCCGTGGGCATGAAGACTGGCCAGCGTTGTATTCATTCCTAAACATGGGCATCCAACAGACCAGGCAAAGTCCCTGAGGCCAATAAGTTTCATGTCCTTGTTGCTAAAAACAATGGAAAAACTGCTCGACCGGCACATTAGGGGCGGCGTACTGGAAGCATATCCCCTACACTGCGGACAATATGCATATAAGCAAGATTCTCAACAGAAACAGCACTGCACCAACTGGTGCTGAAACTGGAGAATACGTTGGATAAGAGGGGGGTGGCGCTGGGGGACTTCCTAGACATAAATGGGGCCTTCAGCAACACCTCATTCAGATCGGTTCTGGGAGCTGTCAGCGAGCGTGGAATAGAGAAGACCTGCTACAGGTTGATCGGTTTCATGCTCAGGGACAGGGCGGTGTTCACTTCACACTCGAGAGGAACTTTGCTGGCGGGGGTCGCGGCGGGGTGTCCTCAGGGGAGCGTTCTGTCTCCCTTGCTCTGGTGCCTAGTCGTGGACGGTCTAATGGGGGGGGGGGGGGGGGTGCAGCTCTCGAGATAGGGGTATGAGGTAAAGGGATATGCGGACGACATTGTCATCATAGTCCGAGGAAAGGTTACACAGTCAGTGTGGAAGCGCATGCAGACAGCACTGAAAGTGGTGGAAGGGTGGACGGTTGGTCAAGGGGCTCAGTGTGAGCACTGAGAAAGTAACCGTCAAGCCGTTTACTAGGAGGAGGAAGTGCGAAAGCCACAGCACTCTCACTCTATACGGTAGGAACATATCAATGGCCAGGGAGGTAAAATATCTTGTGGTCGTATGGGACTCTAAGCTAACCTGGAAGGGTCACATTGGAAAAATACTGCGTAAGGCAGTCATGACCTTAGCCGTCACTAGGAGGCTATATGGAAAAACGTGGGGACTAATACCTAGTATGGCCCACTGGCGGTACACAAGGGTGGCCAGACCATCGTTAACATAGGCGGCACTGGTCTGGTGGCCTAAGGTGACATAATCCAGTGCCAAACAAAAACTAGGCAAGATCTAAAGGATGGCTTGCCTAGGCATTACAGGGGCCATGCCTTCAACCCCAACAGCCGCCATGGAGGTGTTGCTGGATCTCCCCCCCCCCCCTACATTTAGTTATTATGGGGGAGGCCAGGCTAGGACTATACAGCAATGGTAGACTGAAGATCAACCCAGGCTTCAGGGGCCACTGCAAAATTCAGGAGATCGTGAAGAAGCCCATGTTTGAAATGAGGTCAGACTTCGCGAGCCCGCGAATCTGCAGGGAAAACAACTTTACAGTGGAAATCCCCGACCGCGAGGCATGTCGGGAGAAGACGCCGGGCATACCACAGGACGCGCTCGTCTGGTTCACGGACAGATCCGGCGGGGAGCGTGGGACGGAGGCAGGTGTTTATTCGGAAGGATAGAGGGTAAGTCATGGTATTTCCCTCGGAGCCCATGCAACAGTGTTTCAGGCCGAGATGTACCTCATCCTTCACTGTGTGCGGGAGAACAAGAGGAGGGGCTACACCAACAAGCGGATCCTCATAGCCACAGACAGCCAGGCAGCCCTTAAGGCTCTAAGTAGCCCACGGGTAAATTCCTGGCTGGTGAGTTAGTACCAAAACGAGACGAGCGACCTGGCTGGGCAGAATGAGGTTACCCTCATCTGGGTGCTGGGTCACTCGGTGGTCAAAAGCAATAAAGAAGCTGACATCCTCGCAAAGAGAGAGTCAGCAGAACCATTTATGGGACCAGAACCGACTCTGGGCGTGACAAAGAGCACTGCCAGGGGAGTCGTTAAGCCCTAGGTCAGAAACCAACACAAGGTGTACTGGACAGACTGTCCAGGGCTCAGACACGGGAAGCCAATAATTGACAAACCCAGTTCAAAGGGAGCTGTGGACGTGCTAGATCTTAGCAGATGACAGCTCAGAAACATAACAGGTGTCTTGACGGGACACATGGCCGTCAAGAAACACCTGTATAAAATGGGGCGGTTCGAGGGGGACTTTGCATGCAGACTCTGCGGCGAGGGGGAGGAATCAGCCCAGCACATCTTGTGCGAGTGTAAAGCTCTGGACCGCAGAAGACAACTGATCTACGGTCAGTCTAGACCGGAGACAGAGCAATATAAAACTTCACCCTACCAATAGCTGTGCAGACTAGTTCAAGGCACAGTGATTTTGGAATGGGTGGAGTAAGACTAAGGGCATGCACAATAAACCAAAGGTTTCAGTGCTATCGGGGCGGCAAGGCCGCAGACGAGCCCTGAGGGAGAGAAAAAAGGGTATGTCGTAATTTTAATCATAAAATTATGTTTACAAGAAAATGGAAACTACTTCGAAAACATCCTTTAAGATATCCTTTATTTTTTAATTGTTAGTTAATTGTCCTCTTAGATTTTGTATTTATTTTTTTATACACCTCCTGGTTTTTCTGGTTTTGTTCTTTTCTTTAGATAGTTGCTGTTAAACTGACAATAAATATGTATTTTGCGACAATTATTTTCTTCCTGTTATTATTGCAAAACAGGTTTCTTTAGTCTAGAGTTCAAATATCTTCATACTTAAGAAAATGCATTTTTTTTTAAGAAACTAAAGACCCAAAGAAACAGTAGTTATGAGAATTATCCAATTTTAACAAGTGTATATCAGATAATTTTGTTATTAGCATAGCAGCATGATTCCCATAGCAGCATGATTTTGATAGGTCTTTTTAGTGCAAAAAACTAAAATCTTTTATTCTTCAGGAAATTAAAGGATTCATGAAAATTTTTGGTCACATTTCGACACATGATTTTAAAATACAGATACGCTATAAAGCAAGAAGTTCTGAAATTCTTAACAAAACAGTCCGTTTTGGACGTTAATATTCCTGGCGGTATAAATCCGAAAATTTATAAAATGAAAAATGTTTTCCCAACGGTTGCTTAAGCCATTTTCAATAAATATACCTTATTATTACCTGTACGCGCCCGCCATAAATGACCATTATTTTATTTTTCCAATCCTGAAAGAATGTTCACGCTATTAAATTAGCAACATATCAGTCTAAAACTTTAGAAATTATTTAGGCAAATCGTTTTTTATTTGTCACTTTGCGACTTGGGATATAGGTGTGTTAGGTTACATCAACTTATTTTTACCAAAGTACTCTCTGGTATCATTTGTGCTCCTTCATTTAAATACACCCTGTATATTTCTATGATGGCTTTACATTTTTCTCGATCGATATTTTAACAATCTAGTCAATAAGATCGCAATAAATAAAAACTTTAAATTAGAATTCAAATCTAAACCTCCTCAATTAACTTCTTTTAACATTTATTTATCAACTATCTGTTATTGAATTATCAGACAAAAGTCTTCTCCCTTTTGTACAGCAAATTACTGTATTACCGCAATCCCACAGACCGAAAGTATCGAGTCGATGTCTTAGGAGAGCCGTGTGCCTACGGCACGCCGGTTGGCAGAGACCGCAGCCCAACTTTGAGGAAATTCAATCAAGTTTTAATTAATCTTCAAAAGAGAGGAAATTGTTTTTGTATTTGGTGTGAAATGCTCAAAGTCCACGAGCAGAGCGTTTGGGAGTGACACGTAGGGCCCTTCAAGTCCACCGTTGTGATATCACTGCTGTAGGCTCTTCAAAAGACCTACAGCGACCTCTGACACTACCAGCAACCGATGATATTATACGAGCTCGTACTCGTCCATTTTAACAGACATATTGTGTTACATGAAACATGGTGCAACATGTCCTAGTTATTGTTAGAGAGGATAAAATTACTGGTGAAAGCTGATACTTTCAAAATAAAATCATTTGTAATTAGAGTATAAATTAACGTTCTCCTGATCATACAAAAAACGAATTTTTTTGAAGCAGCAAGCGCGTAATGGTAAAAAATTTTCATACGTTTTTTCGATTATCAAACTTAAATCTTGTCTCAAGTTTTAAAAATTCAATTTTTTCCGCGAAAATGCACCAAACGAATAAAGAATTTTCATTAAAATTTTTGTAAAGGCTGTTGGTTTCGTAAAGTTTTTTTGAAATACTCTTTATAAAGTTAATAACATAATACATATAATAGCAATAATAATAGTAGAACATTACAATGGCCAGCGAGGGGTCGTATTGGACTCAAAGCTAATCTGAAATGGTCACGTTGAAAAAATACTGCGTAAGGCAGTCATGACCTTAGCCGTCACTAGACGGCTATATGGAAAAAGTGGGGACTAAGACCTAGTATGGCCCACTGGCTGTACACAAGGGTGGTCAGACCATCGTTAACATACGCGGCACTGGTCTGGTGGCCTAAGGTGACACAATCCAGTTCCAAACAAAAACTAGGCAAGATCCAAAGATTGCTTGCCTAGTCATCACAGGGGCCATGTCTTCAACGCCAACAGCCGCCATGGAGGTGTTGCTGGATCTTCCCCCTCTACACTTGGTTATTATGGGGGAGGCAAGGCTAGGACTATACAGACTAACCTGCAATGGTAGACTGAAGATCAACCCAGGCTTCAGGGGCCACTGCAAAATTCAGGACATCGTGAAGGAGCCCATGTTTGAAATGAGGTCAGACTTCGCGAGCCCGCACATCTGCAGGAAAAACAACTTCACAGTGGAAATCCCCGACAGGGAGGCATGGGGGGCGACGCCGGGCACACCACGGGACGCTCTCGTCTGGTACTCGGACGGATCCGGCGGGGAGCGTGGGACGGGGGCAGGTGTTTATTCGGAAGAACCGAGGATAAGTTATAGTATTTCCCTCGGAGTTCATACAACGGTCTTTCAGGCCGAAATGTATGCCATCCTGCATTGTGTGCGGGAGAGGAGAGGCTACACCAACAAGCGGATCCTCATAGCCACAGACAGCCAGGCACTCCTTAAGACCCTAAGTGGTCCACGGGTAAATTCCTGGATGGTGAGTGAGTGCCGAGACGAGACGAGCGACTTGGCTGTGCAGAATGAGGTCACCCACATCTGGGTGCCGGGTTACTCGGGGTGACAGAACCATTTATGGGACCAGAACCGGCTCTGGGCGTGACAAAGAGCACTGCCAGGTGAGCCATTAAGTCCTGGGTCAAAACCAACACAAGGTGTACTGGGCAGACTGTCCAAGGCTCAGACATGGGAAGTCAATAATTGACGAACCCAGTTCAAAGAGAGCTGTGGAGCTGCTAAATCTTAGCAGAGGACAGCTCAGAAACATAGCAGGAACACCTGCGTAAAATGAAGCTGTTCGAAGGGGACCTCGCATGCAGACTCTGCGGCGAGGGGAAGGAATCAGTCCAGCACATCTTGTGCGAGTGCCAAGCTCTAGACCGCAAAAGACAACTGATCTACGGTCAGTCTAGAGCGGAGACAGAATATAAAGCTTTACCCTACCAATCGCTATGCAGATTAGTTCAAGGCACAGTGATTTTGAAATGGGTGAAGTAAAAAGACTAAGGGCATGCACAATAAACCAGGAGTTATCGGGGCAGCAAGGCCGCGGACGAGCCCTGAGGAAGAAAAAAAAAGTAATAGTAATAAGAATGTATTTTTTGAAAATAAATTATACATCGTACTATCCATAGAAGCAAGGCATGTAAGTAATATAATTTGTAAGACAAATGTCCAGAACAGTTGTCCAAAATGTTTAAAACTGTCACCTCCAAATCTTCTTGAAAAGCACTGTTGTCCTCTTCGCCAATACTTGTGTTAGATCGTCATTATTTACTTCTTATTTTGCACAAAATTATTTCCTATTTTTAATTTAGTTCCCAAATAGTATATATGTATCAATAAATATTGTTACGTGCTTCTTGATGAGAGTTAAGTTTATGAACTCTGTTACTTCTATGGCATCTTATAGAGTAGGTTGGTAACAGCGAATACTCTAGACTCTATGTCTATTTTGTTTGGCCTAAGACATAAGTTCATTGAGCCATTAACACCTAATCTAATCTAATGACGGTTGACGATTGTCGGACTTTATATTGGCATCAATTAATAGCTGTACTCATATTTTCTCTATTATTTTTAATTCGTATTTAGCGTAGGTGCGGCAGTTTGTAATAGTTGTAAACTCTTTATTAAATCCTTATGTTTGTTTCTTTAAAAAATTCATTTATTATCTTAATTGTTTTAGTGTTTAGTTCAGCTAGAATTTGTTGGGTGTGAATTGGTGTTGTTATCTGATTTTCAACAAGTTGTTTATATAAGCCCTTATTTTGTTGTGGGCGGTTTTTACCGTTAAAGAGCATGCGTTATATATCCTTCTTCTCCACAATCACAGTTTGGTGTTTCTTTAACTCCTATCCTATGTAAATGTTTTGAGGTTGGGCAATGCCCTGTTCTCAAGCGGATAATGTTTATTATGTGTCTTCTGTTCGTGTATGGATTTTTATTAAACCAAGGTTCCAAAGGCAGATAATTTTGAACGGATGCATACCACCTGCTTTGGTTTTTCTCCTTCCATGTTTCTTCCCATTCGGTTTTTATTTGATTTTGTAATGGTTGCGTTAAGTTTGAGGTGTTTATTTTAGTTTTCAATGGGATATTGAGGTTTCTTCCAATGTTAGATAGTTGGTCTGCTATTTCATTTTCTGTTATATTGGTGTGTCCTGGTATTAGAGGTGTGCGAACCCATGTTTTGTTCGAACCGAACTATAAACGAACCCAAGCAAATATGTTGCCTCGAACTTCGAACCTCTGAAATAGTATGTCTAAGGTTCACAGTCGAACTTCGAACTTCTTAGAAATTCAAAATCGAAGATCGAACTACCCAAAATTCTTCAGTGTTCATATATCATTTCTTTAAATACCGAATTTAGGAATATTGCAACATACAATATTGGATATGTAAAAGATTCCCATTCTTTTTACAAAAAGGAAGGGTTCGACAGGTTGATTGGGCGAAAATGCCTTCCGGTGCTGATCATTGTGGAGATGGGTCAACGTTAAATCAAAAATACAAAAACAAAAAATATTTGAAACTTTTAGATTTGTAGATCTATAAATAAGCTCAATTATAAATATGTTGTAGTTGTTTGGCATTGGCTAGGCAGTTTAAGCAAACAAATTGAGAGGTTTCAAAGTGAGCATGACAAGTATAAAATAACCACTTAAAATTTGAACTTAATATATTATATATATTATTCTTATGAAAATTCACTACCATAACGCACTTGCTGTGTCCCGAACTTGTCTCCTGATTGTGAATATGTAACTGTTTCGGCTCATTGTGAAATAAAGCATGTTGAAACCAGTATTTTCCAAAGACAATCTGCAATTATCCTCATAAATTCTGAAAATTTACGTTACCAGTCGCCTTCGAACGCCGCCTCATAATGTTGTTACTAAAAAAATGTTGGGAGGCTAGGATATTAAAGAAAAATAATTCTGTAATTGCTAAAAGGCTCCGTCGTGTCTCAATGTGTCCCACCAACTGTCAAAAATATGCATTAGTGAAATATCCTAAAATTACGCTATTGACTCAATGTGACCGATAACGAGTTTAAAGCGCCGCTACCGAGTTAACGGGGCCGCAACTTCGCTACCTTTGGCAGCATTTAATGCGTGTAAAATTAACTTTCGAAGTATTTTTGAGCAACGAACTTCAAACTATTTTGAAGAATTAAATATTTCGAACTTCGAACTACTTCAACATCGCTAGTGCGAACACTTTTTCGAACCGAAGGTTCGGTTCGAGTTCGGGTTCGGTTCGAAATTTCGAAGCTTCGCACACCTCTACCTGGTATCCATGCCAGGTATGCTTCTTTTCCTTTTTCCCACATTTCTATTATTATTTGCTTAGTTTGCAACTGTAGTGTTTCTTTTTTTTAATTATATTTTGGTTATGATATTTTTTCGATGGCACTAATCGAATCTGAGCAAATGATGGCATTCCTTATGCTATTTGTATTTATGTATTCGCAAGCGGTTTTGATAGCTACTATTTCAGTGTTGCATATGTTTATGAAGTCCGGTATTCTGGCTGAGAATTTGTAGCTTTTTGTCTGTGATGTTATGCCAATTCCTGGTATGTATGTTGTCGGGTCCACAGATCCATACATGAAAATAAATGTGTATTCCTGGTGTTCGTTTTGTATGTGATGAAAGTTGTTTCTGTTGTTTTCTTTTTTTCTAAGTTTGACCTTTTTTGTTGGGATGGTGCTCAGCTGCGTTTTGATCGTATATTGGAAGCAAGGCAATGAGTTGTGACTACGTTGTTTTCTCTGATGAATCTGTCTTTTGCATTAATAGTTGTCTAAACAGGCACAATTGTCGATATTCGTCTGACAGTAACCCTCATTGGATAAAAGAAATTCATACCCAATATTCTCAAAAACAGAACGTATTAGCCAAAATTGTTAGTCGTCGTGTAATTGGGCCCTTCTTTTTTGAAGGGACATTAAGCGGTGCTATCTAAGATTATTGCGAAAAAATATTATACCCCATATCAGAGAATTGTTTGAAAATGATTTCTCCAATGTTTACTTCCAACAAGATAGCGCCCCACCTTATTTCAATAGAGAGGGAAGGAACTACTTTAATGTGACATTTACTAACCGATATATAGCCAGGAGAGAAGAAGCGAACCCATTGAGTGGCCAGCTTTGTCTCTACTCGATTTTTGCTAACGGTTATTCAAAAAGCGATGTTTACAGCCATCAGCCTGAAAATTTGGGACAGTTGCGAGATCAAATTGTGGTGACCCTTCAACAAGTGCCTAAGGGATTACTACAAAACTCGATTCATCAGTTCGACAAGAGGCTTTACTATTGTCAAGTTCCATGGGTTCAATTTCAACATCTTCTTTAATAAATTAGGATAGAGCCTCGGTGGTTCAGCGGTAAGAACGTGTGCCTCTGAACCGAAGGGTACTGGGTTCGATCCCAGGGTACTCCTTTCACTTTTTCAGTACAAACTGTAACATTAATATCAACCGAGGTTCTGGCATTGTATTTAAGCAAGTTGAATGTCTGCACGTTCCGCCCTTCGGAGGGGGCGTAAAGCCGTCTGTCCCGTGTCCATGCGATGTTGTGCACGTTAAAGATACCTACCCTCCTTACAGTAAGGCAGGGGTTCGGCAAAATTTCCAGGATGGTGAGCAGAAACTGCTCCCTGGCGTCGGTGATTGGCCATAGTTGCGGAAATAGGCCAACGTTAAAGAAACAAAACACAGACACACACATAATAAATTAGGATGTTGCCATTTTCCGATTGTTGCCGTTCTTGCCAAAGTTAGCTTAAAAATAAGTAATATCATTAACATGTACGCTAAGTATGCTTTCCAAAAAGGAGGTGCTTCAAAAAATGTTGATAATGCCACAATAGTCACAAATAATCTGTTATGCAACTCATATTACATATTTTGAGCCCTTCTCTTTTCTCGTTTTAAAAGTTCTGGCCTTGCTGCGTTACTTATGCGCAACCCTATATCCCCCTTCACTCACACTATGACTACGCACTATCCATATCGATTTATTTTCAGCTCTAATTTATATATATATATATATATATATATATATATATATATATATATATATATATATATATATATATATATATACAGTGTGGCCCAAACTGGATGGGAATGTATTGCTATCTCCGTTATTATTAGAGATAGGAAGACGGTTAAAGTATCAATGTTATCTAGAATTTCATGCTCGTTCCAAATATGACTTATTTTTCTCTGCCTCTTTTCGTTTTCGAGTTATCTTGAAAAAAACAAAATCTGTCGATTTCTTTTTCTTCAGTGTCTAAGTAGGCGTTGATCTGACATGTCTAAGACTTGCACATTATCAGGACACTTTTTACAGAGTAATCTGTTTGTTCTATTCTCAACTTTGGATTGTTATTTGTTTTTGAGCTACAGGTATCAACGTTTGTTTTATTATGGCAGCCGTATTGGATTTTTCCTCAGTGATAGCCTGTGAAAAGAGCTTTTCAATGATGTACAACTAGCTTGAGAAGTCTTGCAATTGTACTGACAATTTTGAGAAAACCGTTTTGAGAATAGTAGGCTATGAAATCCAAAACCAGAAAACAAATGACAAAAAAGTGTTTAAAAAGCAGTAGGCCATGGAGTCTAATAATAGACTTCTACTTTTAACATAATGTTCCGTAATGATTCACGATAAAAAAAAAGGAACTTCGAGCACACCAATGAATCGGCCCATTATTACAAATGATATTTTACATTACAACATTAGCCTAAAAAAATTGTTATAATTTAGTTAAATAGGTAAACTTAGTAAATAAATAAATTTACTAACAGAACTCAATAAAAAGCAGATTAATGATTTACGAAGACGCCTTTGAAAATTGTCTCATTTTTAAACGTAAGTCAACTGAAAAACAACAGAAGAAAGGTTGCTATGGATATAACACTATCGCGACAACTAATAATGCTGTCATTCTTAATTATCTGACAATTTTATGTGTATTTAACAGGTTGCTTAAAATTTTGTACTAAATAGTTTGTTTCCTGTTTATTTTAAGTATTATTCAACAATATGTTCAGTAATGAAGAATATTTTGACATGTTGGAATGTTATATTCGGTCTAACCGAAATACTGAGACAGCGGCCAATTCATATCAAAACAACTACCCAGGTTTCAAACGAAAACCCTCCGCAATTTGTTCAGTTTTATGGTAAACAAACTGACGTTCCAAAAAGTTCGGTACACCGTGTATTAAAACAAAGTCATTACCATCCATACAAACCTACAATCGTACAAGGCTTAAATGTTGACGATTGCCCTAAGCCACTTCAATTCTGCAGATGGTATCAAGGACAATGCCAGCAAGACGAAAATTTTCATTTGAAAATAATATGGACTGATGAATCCAGATTTACAAATTGTGGTGTGTATAATAGCCATAATAGGCATTATTGGGCAAATAAAAATCCCCATCTAAAAGAAGAAAGACGATTGCAAGGCAGATTTGGTATTAATGTTTGGTGCGGCTTATTAGGTAAAAAACGGTTGTTTTTATTTGTAGATTACACAGTTAATTTTTTAAAAATCCAGGTAACTTCATTGTGGGTCCGCTCTTTTTTGAAAATGATTTAACTGGGGAAAGGTATCTTAATCTATTGAGAAATGATATCTTACCAACAATTAGAAGAGTTCATGATAATTTAGAGGAGATTTGGTACCAACAAGACGGTTGTTCAGCTCACAATGCTAGGATCGTCAAAGAATTTTTGTACCAAAATTTTAATAATCGTGTCAATTGTAACAATGGGCCGGTTCATTGGTGTGCGAGAAGTCCTGATATAGCACCTATGGATTTTTATTTTTGGAGTACTCTGAAGAATGATGTGTATAAATTCGATCCACCACAAAATATCAATGAATTACAAAACAGGATCACGGAAGCTATAAATCATATTAACCACAACACCCTCACCAGGCATGTTTCAAAAAGGTGTATAAAGTGCATTGAACAAAACGGTGGCCATATTGAATAATTTTCTATTTGGTGTATTTTGAGGTTTATATTTTGTTGAGTTCCATTTCTAATTGTGTTCTTTTGTGGAGTTTAGGTTACCATTTGTTACTGCCGGGTTTCATTATTAAACTGTTTCACATAATATTACCTAGCATTATTACCTCATTGAGTATTGTAAATTAAACTACAATATTTTCTTATCGTGAATCATTACGTAAAATTATGTTAAAAGTAGAAGTCTATTGTTAGACTACATGGCCTACTGCTTTTTGAACACTTTTTTTGTCATTTGTTTTCTGGTATTGGATTTCATAGCCTACTATCGTCAAAACGGTTTTTCTCAAAATTGTCAGTGCAATTACAAGATTTCTCAAGCATGTTGTACATCATTAAAAAACTCTGGACGCAGCAAGTGCGTTATGGTAGTGAATTTTCATTAAAATGTTTTTAATTGCAAATATGTGTGTTTCCTTTTTAAGAAAGCAGGCATCAATTTTGGTTACCAGTATAACCTATATAGTAAAAACAATGTGCCATGTTTCATAAAAATAACTTTATTGTGTGAAAATGTACAAAAATTTCCAAAAGTAAACTTAAAGTGTTCCCGGAAAAACTCGTTTCTTGGTCAACCTTATAGGTTAATAGCAAATTGAGCTATTCAAATTTAAAGCATTTAATGAAAATTCGCTACCATAACGCACTTGCTGCGTCCCGAATTTCTTTTCTTACAAACATGCATCGCTGAAAAATTTAAAAATGCAATAACATAAGGCGTGTTTGATTAAAAAAAAAGAAAATTTGTATCACCAACGACTTATGGGCCATCCTGTGATTGTAGAAATATTTTTTTAAGATGTAGCTCAAGACACCCTATAATTAATATATACAAATTTTATTCATATCTTGTATAATAACGGATATATTGAGCTTTATTGATTTTTTACGAAAATTCGACAAAAATTATATACCATTAAACGATAAACTCTAAAGCTAAGGCTACTGCCAAGCATCAGAGAAAGGGTCTATTTGAAATGAATTTTCTGGAAACATTTTAGTAAAATGAAGGACAATGACGGTTGAAACTAAGACTTCAGAGTTTGTAAAAGATCCTTCTTAAGACATTTGATTTCCATATCCCGTATTAGATTCAAGTTTTTTGCCTAAATGTTGCCGATTTTGACGTTTTAAATCGCAACTTTGACGTTTTGAGGAAAACCCCAATTTATTTTTCTTTAAATGCCTATAACTTTTTTGTCTTTTGACCTACATAGCTAAATTTTGGTAGGTGGCTTACCTATAAGGATATTAACGAGCGTACCAAATTTGGTTGCCCTTACTTTGTTAATTCCGGAGATATAATTTTTTTTCTAAAGAAAACACAAAATTTTCCGGGAAAACCTGGGCAGATTTAACGAACTTATCCAAGCCATTTGCAAAAGGAATTTTTCTACCAAATTTGACTAAATTTGGCCTATTATTTTTTGAGTTATCGGTGTGATATATATATATATATATATATATATATATATATATATATATATATATATATATATATATATATATATATATATATAAATATATATATATATATATATATATATATAATATATATATATATATATATATATATATATATATATATATATATATATATATATATATATATATATATATAAACATATAAAAATTTTAACGGACCCCGGATATGTGTTCTAGGGGGCCTAGTTCGCGGTCATTTGAAGAAATTTTTTCAAAATTCAAAAGTCGGGATCTCCTCATTAGTGAATTTTTTTTAAGAAAATTCACTAAAAGCTCTTTTCACGGGCTATCATATGAGCAAAGATCCACTATGGCTGCCATAATAAAAACAAATGTTGAAACCTGTAGGTTAAAAAACAAATGACAATCCAAATTTGAGACTAGCACAAAAATATTGCTCTGTAAAAAGTATCCTGATAATGTGCAAGTATTAGATATGTCAGATCAACGCCTACTTAGATATTGAAGAAAAAACAAATCGACAAATTTTGTTTTTTTTTTCAAAATAACTCGAAAACAAAAAGAGGCAGGGCAAAATACAAATCATATTTGGAACGAGCATGAAATTCTACAAAACATTGCTAATTTAGCCGTCTCCGTATCTCTAATAATAACGGAGATAGCAATACATTCCCATCCAGTTTGGGACACACTGTATATAAATAATTCGACAGTTATGAAGTACCTTAGTAGATATAGCTAGATGCATTCTCACCATAATTAGAAACGCATACCGGTTTCGCTTTTAATAGAGCTCGTCATTGCGGTATACTAATTACAACGAGAATACACGTAAAGCAATTTCGGCTAAGGTAGCCAGCCTCCTAGAACGTTGTGAAATGTACGACAGGGTCGCCATCTCGGTGCGGAACCAGGTAGTATGTTGACACGGCAGATTTAATAAACACAATATGTTATAAATAGAGACTGTACAATCAATTTGTAAATTGTCAGCCCTAGTCCTTTCTTCCCTAATACCGGTACTCGAGTGGAGATCATACAGATAAGAATTATACCACGGAGAGTTTTGTTTTGAATAAGAAACAGAGCTATATTCAATCGGCAGAAATGCCCATTATTCTCAATCTACACAAAAATAAATGCACCATAGTGTGTATTAACACATCCATGCATGTAACAATCTAGTTAAAAAATGTCTTGATCAAGGAGTTTCACTACCATTGAATATATCATATTTGTTGCATGTAGCGTTCTATGTTGAAAAAGAAATGATGCATATGCTTTTGAACTTCATTAAATGTAATAAATTACATGAGGTAATTTAGCTCAACGTAAAAAGATATAAAATTTTGTTCTGTTTTTTTACACTAATTTTGTTGAAGTAATTGACATTATAGTTAATAGTCATATAATTATAGATTCCTTTTGTATTTCCCTGTGTCTAACCCATCTTTACCGTGGTTTTGTGTAGTTTGTCTCAAATAAAGTCGCCTTGGTGGACCCCTAGGCGTGAAGTTTGTGATCCCATGTCTTCTTTTCCTTAATTTTAATCCTAGTTTATAAGACTTAAACACATACACCTTACCCACAAAAACAAAATATAAAGTATGATGGGCATAGTCTCTCTTCGTAAATTATTATTGGTTTACATGAAGTAAAGGAAATTTGAGAGTTTGTTTGCTGAGCTTGGTAGACGATAGCATAGAGAATCCTATTTGTTTTTGTTTTTTTTATGTAAAACATCATATTTTAGTAGGGAGCTGTAGCACTAGTTGTTGACCTGGAGTGACCGTGGCTAGAAGATACTTGCTCGAGGCCAAAACAAGTTTAAAAAAAAGTGTGTATTAACGGATATAAAACTGAGGCTAAGGCAAGGAAAGGTTTACGGCAAATATGCCCAATATGGGCATAATTGCTCAATGTATTCATAGAAGATACAACAATTAGGCCGAAGGTAAAGGCAACAGAAATCATAATAAATGAACAACGGTTCAATTGCGTAAGGCACATAGAGGACCTAACGCTGGTAGGGGAAACTAAAAAAGAATTATAAAATATGTTGGGTATGCATGGAAGTGTATTAAAACGATTTAAACTGTATATGAATAGGACGAAAAGGAAAGTAATGAAGATAAGTAAAAATAGGGCTGTGAAAATAAATGTAAAGCCAAACCGTCAGCAACTGTAACAAGTGGAAATATGTACGTGGAAAATGTATCAAAGATCTGAGAGAGATGATCAAGATGAGAAAGCAGACATTCAGCAGACAAAGTACTTGTCTCACTAATAACCATTTTAACTTGTATCTGAGAAAGACTTTCGTCAACTCGTACGTATGGTGTGTAGGACTATATGGTGCAAAAAACGGGATTTTGACGAAGCAGGACATGAAGAGAAAATAAGCTCTCAAAATGTGACATGGAGAAATGACAAAACATGGTAAAACGATAGAAAATCGAATAAAAGTGTGTTAAATAGGGTGAAGATACTTGCTGAAAAAATTGGAGCAGGATAGCCAAACTGATTGCACATATTCTGGGACATAATAACATTTTAACAACATTATTTAAAGGACACCTACTTGGTGGAAATAGAAGAGGTGAACCAAGGGAAAAAACTTCTAAAAAACCTGGCACAATTTATGAAGTGTGGAAAATTATGGTTGTAACGTCAGGGCAACATCGCCTTTAAACTGGGATTATGTATGTTATTTCAACAAAAATCAAACCTATGTTAGCCAAGCATATTGATTTTAGTGAGTTTAACTTTCAAACAAGATTCCAAAACTCTGATACTCTGATACTCTATACTTGAACATCACAATGATAGTTGGCAAATCGTTACAATAAACCTTGAGAGAATTTAATTAAACTTGCGGGATTTACAAGTGGAGTTGCTAAGTGCAGTGGGCTGGATAATATAAATTGTTTTCATTCAAATTGTTGAGTGCAGTGGAGTAGATAAAATAAACTGTTTTGGTTTAAAACCTTGCTTTGTAGTTACAACAGATTTCAACTAGTTTTAAAAGAAATGAAACAACACCGCTTTTGCCTTAATTTACCCACAAACCTTTATTATTTGACTGCTAAGTAATATAAAGGGGCGGCTAACGGTTATTTTTTTGTAACCCACAAAAAATACACCTTTTTAGTGTTTGTTGTTTTATTAAAGATGGTATACATTTCGAGTAAGTAAAAAAAGTTCGGGACGCAGCAAGTGCGTTGGTAGTGATTTTTTATTAAATGCTTCAATTTTGAATAACTCAATTTTCTATAAATTTAGAAAGTTTAATTTTGGTATGTAGTAAGGTCTTTCCTAAGGCAACATATACACCAAATTTCATTTAAATACCTTTGTAATTTTTGGAAAAAAAATCCGAAAGAAAAATCAAAATTTGAATAACTCAAGTTTTTATAAGCTTAGAAAGTTGAATTTTGAGACGTAGTAAGGTCTCTCCCAGAGCAACATGCCCTTTAAATTTCATTAAAATAGCTTTGTAATTTTCGGGGAAAAAATTTTTCCCGGAAAAGCCGTTCCGATTTTCCTGGCTAACGAACTCATTCAAGCCATTGATAAAAGAAAGGCACTTGCCGAGTTTCATCGAAATCGGTTAATTAATTTTTGAGTTATCGGATGGATATATATATATATATATATATATATATATATATATATATATATATATATATATATATATATATATATATATATATATACATATATATATATATATATATATATATATATATATATATATATATATATATATATACGGGTCCTGATTCGCACTCATTTGAAAATATTTGTGCAAAGTCTCACCATCGATACATCTCTATTACTGAATTTTTGTAAATAAAAATTCACTAATATTTTAGTTAAAGGATAACCAATTTCCTTTTTTTGGCAATGCATTTTTAGTCTTATAGTGTTGGAACGGGATCTGCTGAACTTAGTATGATATCTTAGGCAACACATAATACACAACATATAAAACCATTGTGTGTGTTGCTCTATGTAATGTGTCGCAGTTTGGACGTCAGTTTACAATGCGAGAAATCTTAAAATAGTACATGTAAAGGATTTTAGCCATAGATATAGCTTTTAAGGGTCAAAGTCACAGGTAACCAAATATAAACAGGATATCCACCCAATTTCATTAAAATTGCTTTGTAATTTTCGGAGAAAAAAATTTTTTTTGAAAGAAAATTCAAAATTTTTCCGGAAAACCCCTTCCGATTTTCCTGGCTAACGAACTCATCCAAGCCATTAATAAAAGATAGGCACTTGCCGAGTTTTATTTAAATCGGTTAATTATTTTTTGAGTTATCAGACGGATACACACACACACACACACACATATATATATATATATATATATATATATATATATATATATATATATATATATATATATATATATATATATAAACATATAAAAATTGAAACTGACCCCGGATATGGGTTCTAGGGGTCCTAATTCGCGCTCATTTGAAAAAAAAGTTGCCATCGATACCTCTCTTTTAGTGACTTTTTTTTAATAAAAATTCACTAAAAAGGGAATACTCTAACTTGGCCTGTCTGTTGCTGTTTCCCGAAAGAAACTTTATTGTTAATATGCTCGGTGGTTTGCCATTCCCTTCGTAGGGCATGCAATAGCACACGATGTTCCTAGGTGGTGACGCATCCGAGTACTGACCGTGCCCGACGTTGCTTAACTTTGGTGATCGCACCGATGTGACTGTTGCATGCCGCATTACGATTAGTGATGAAAAACAAATTTATTGAAAAGGATACCGCGACTGGCTTGGAAGTACCCCATCCGGTTAACTTAATTTCGTAGTACATTGTCGATTGTTTGTTGCTCAGTTTCGCGGTAATTCGATGGATGATTTCTAATAATATAATAATAATTATTGCTGTGATCCATGTATACAAAATATAATCGTGGATATTAGCATCGTCACATAAAAACAAAAATAAGTTGACATAAAAAAAATAAAAATTAAATTAATTTCAAATCCCTAGCAATTCCAAATCAAAAAATTCCTGTTGGAAGATTTTACTTCCGAAAGGAATTTTTAGGCGTATTATGTAATGACTGTTTTAGTTTTTCTTTAAATGTACCCCGTTCCAACATTTTCAGCTCCTCGGATAAATGATTGTAAATTTTTATTACCGTGCATCATGGGCCATTTACAACCAATTCCAAGCGATGTTGTGGTAGCATTATTTTACTTTTTTTGTCTAGTATTATGTGCCTGTAGATAAGCATAGCAGTCCAAAGAAACTCTCTTACCATGGATATATATCGCAGTTGCTAAGATATATAAGTTATAAGTAGTAAGTATCCTGAAACTTTTAAAAAGATCTCTGCATGGTTACCGAAAGTAGACACCCGCTAGGCATCTTATCATTCTTTTTTGTAGCAGAAATATGCGTTAAACTATGGGAGATGACCCCCAAAATAACAGGCTATCATTAAGAAGAGACTAAAATTATGAAAATTACACACATTATTCCCGTGCATAATGGTCATTTGCAACCAATCCCAGACGATGCTGTCTTAGTATTATTTTACTTTTTTGACTAGCATTATGTGCATGTAGATCAGCATGTCAGTGCAAGGAATCTCTCTTATCATGGATATGTATATATATATATATATATATATATATATATATATATATATATATATATATATATATATATATATATATATATATATCGCAGTTGCTAGAATATATATGTCATTGGTAGTAAGTATCCTGAAACTTGTCCCCTGTAGGTCCGGGGACTAACTTAAAGAATAGGCCCAAGGTAACTCCTGCCTGTCATAAAAGGCGACTAATTGAAATTAAACAGTTAGAAATGGACAATTGACCTCGCATGGTTGTTACTCGGGAGCGGGGTTCCAGATGGGTGCCGCCTTAGGTTAAGTGCTGGCGGGTGTCGTGTGTCTAGACGACCCGGAGGGGGTTGACAACTCTGATAAGTGGTAAACACCCGGAGTTTAAGGCCCCCGCTGTGTGCTTCGGAACGGACGGACTGCCTCGCTTGTGCGATGCTCGGGAGCAGGGCTCGATGGGATGTCGCCTGGAGTCTAGCACTGGTGGGTGTCGAGTCTAGATGAACACGGAGGAGAGGTAAGATCTTTAGGGGTGGAATACAACTTAGGGTTGAGGTATCTTCTGTGAGCTTCGAAGCGGACAAACGACCTCACTTGAATGCTGCTCGGATGCGGGACTTCTTGATACTGCCTCGAGTCAAACACTAACGGATGTCTGGTCCAGACAAACTCGAAGAGAGGTTATCTCTCTTTGAGCTTTGAGACGGGCAAGCGACTTCGCTCAGATGTCAGTACATCTGTCAAACAAAGTTTCACCTCGCAGGTGTCGTCTCTTATCGAAAGCTCGATTTGTTGGGTGAAATTTAAGCTAACGCTGGCATGTGTTGGGCCTGGACGAACCCGAAGGTGGCTGGGATCTCTAGGGGTGGATTACACCTGGAGACTTGGGCCTACTCTGTGAGCATCGATACAGGCTAACGACCCTGCTTGGATGCTGCTCGAGGGCGGGACTTTATGATACCGCCTCGAGTCAATGAAATACTGGCGGGGGTCTAGTGCAGGTGAGGCTGGGGGGAGGCGGATATATCTGAGAAGTGATATGCACCCGGAGTTTGACGCCTCCACTGTGGTCTCAGAGACTGACAGTTGGCCTCGCTTGGTTGTTACTCGGGAGCGGGGTTCCAGATGATACCGCCCTGGATTGAGCCCTGGCGTGTGTCGTGTGTCCAGACGTCCCCGGGGGCTCTGATCTCTGATGAGTGGTAGACACCCGGAGTTTGAAGCCCCTACTGTGTGCTACGAAACAGACGGACGGCCTCGCTGGGGTGATGCTCGGGGGCGGGACTCGATGGGATGTTGCGTTGAGTCTAACACTGTTAGGTGTCAGGTTTAGACGAGCCTGAGGGGAGCTGAGATATCTAGTGGTGGATTACAACTGAAGATTGGATGCTGCTTAAAAGCGGGACTTCATGATACCGCCTCGATGCAAACACTGACGGATGTTGGGTCCAGACGAACTCGGAGAGAGGTTATCCCTCTTTGAGCTTCGAAACGGGCAAGCGACTTCAATCAGATGGCAGTACACCTGCCAAACAAACTTTCACCCTCAAGAAAAGATCGACTCCCTCAGGAAGCTGGAAGAATAAATAATACAGGACCCAGCACGGATACCTGTGGGGACTCCACATATAACTGGTAATGTGGGAGAACTATATGAACACTTACTAGGGCAAGTATTAATGATTTCCACACACTATTTTCTGTGGCATAAATAAGAAGCAAGCCATTCAAGAGGTGTTCCACTAATGCCATAACACGACAGCTTATCTAGAAGTAGTTCATGACAGACAGAATCAAACACTCTACTCAGGTCACAAAAGATACCTAGAGTTAAATGTTTTTGTTCCATACTCTGGATAAGTTCATTGTAGAAGCTATTTATAGCCGTAATTGTTCATTTAGATATGCCGACACTATGTTGCCCGTTAGTAAAGATATCAAAATCAGACATATAATGATGCAATCGTAGAAGCATAGCATATTCGAAAATCTTAGATAGAGTAGATATTAATGAAATTGACATATAGTTGTTCATATCTGTCCGGTCTCCTTTCTTGTGTAGAGCTCTCAAGGCCTCAGTCTTCAAAATTCCCGGAAATATCGCTGCTTCTAATGGGGCATTGTGTGAGAGGTTAGACAATTTCCAACTTATATTCTTTAAAAAGGCATTTGAAAAACCACATGACCCAGTTAAGTGTTTATTTTTAAGGTTTTGTATAATCTGCAGAAGTTCATCTTCAGATAACGGATAAACAAAAAACGAGCGATTTTAAGTTAATGATGTAGGAAAAGTACATTATTTATTTGGAACATTATTCATCAATTTATCTGTCGCTCGTTGAAAGAAACTATTGGATTTTTCTGCTACAGTTTTTGGATCGGATATTATTTCGTTATCTATTCAATTCAATATTTTTCGGTTGTTTGGGTTTAGATCCAGAAAGGTCATGAATTATTTGCCATGTTTTTTTTTTCGACTTGTTATGTGAGCCTTCAGTAACTCTGCCGTAATGGCATTTTTTCGCTTCATTAATCAACAAATCATATTGTTTTTTTCTTTTTTTTATACATAGGCTTCAATTGTTCAAACTTTTTCTGCAATATAAATAAGTCCCTAACCGCATTTGATAAGTGCTTGGAGTAATCCATGGTTTGTTACTTTTTATTGATGTTTGCTTTCTCCTCATAATAAAAGCAATATTATAATAGATAAATGTGTTTTTAGATTAACATCAGGTTCGTTATGTATAACATCACAAGTCGCTAACTGCAACTAATATCTAAAAGTATCCTTATTTTTAGAAGACATTAATCTATAGGTATAAAAAATATCCTCTGGTAATGACACTTTGTAAATAAGACTAACAGCTCTATGATCAAAATAAGGAACATCAAATATATTATAGTTCAGTTCATTACCACTCAAATTAGAAAACACACAATCAATTAAGCACTCCTGGGCTCTTGTGGGCTCCCCAACATCATTATGAAGTCTATAAGATAATAGATCAAATAATCTTACCTTCCCCTGACTATTACCTTTGTAATTTATATTCAAATCGCCACAAAAACATACCCTCCTTGTACACCTTCTCAAGAAGAGAATTTAACTGTTTAAAGAAATAATCTAAACTGCAATCAGGAGATCTATACACACACAAACACACAAAAACGTTGCATTTTTCTCATTTATACTTAATCGCATATCACATATTGCAATATCCGTTTCTTAGAGTTTGTCTCTAGATTTAATGGCTGAGCATAATACTTGTTCATAACCCAAATACCCACCAAATTATAATTAGGAATGGAAACTGCAAAAATCTGACTCCGCCTCAAATCCACCTCTGTGAGGCACACCAGTTCACAACCTTACTGAACCGGAGGTACTTCCAAATTCGAAATTGTATTATTTAGAGTCCTAATATTCAGCAGTAAAATATTTAGCATAAAATTATTTTCACAGCGTACCTTTTCCCCTTCAGGATGACACTCATTATTTGAAAAACTAACATTATCACCATTCACATAAATGGGTTCGTGCTTTGACACCATCAGTCCTGACCTCTTTATATTCCTCTTGTTAGTCTGCTTTAGGTCACATTCCTCGATGAAAAAACCGATTGATGCAAGTGCCATCCGGTCACTCTTCGTGATTCATTGTCTTCTCCAGCTTATCCATATCAATTGTCACCTTAAAGGACGAGTACAACTTGGGGTGAGCAGACTTCATGCTTTTATATTTAACTTCAGGAAAGTTTGGGCGCAGAAAATCTTTAACATCTATTTCTTTTATATTGAGGTGCAGCTTGAAAACATTTAAATATGCCAATTTGGGGACTGCTTGAATTTTTTACAATTTTCACTGTTAGATGAGATTTTCTGACCAACCACAATTTTGTTATTTCGTTTTCTTTCAACTTTCTTCCATTCGGTATCAAATTCATTTTCTTTTCCTATATTTATAACCTCCCTATATTTGAACTACTCTTGAACCTGTTGAGTAACAAAATTGAGCTCTTTATCTACCACTTAGTATTGTTTATTTTGTTATCTACTTGAGATAACTGATCGGTCAGCTGTTTTCTATTTACAGAATTATCTTTGGAAAATTTAAGGCTAGTATTATCGATGAATTTCTTCTTATCTTCAATCGGTGGAGTGTTATCTTTCTTCTGAATTTTTCCGAGAATTTTTTTATTGTCATGTTCTTGAAAATTTGCATATTTTAACACATTAATTTCCTCCAACATTATAACCTTAACAACTCTATGTTAGCAGGCAACTGCTTCATAATGACATCCTTTTGTTTTGTAATTGATAATTTTTTAAGCACGTCAGTTGTTTGTAGATCGATGAAATAACAACTTTCTTAAGTGTATCGTCTTAGATTAGATTACATTAACAGAGAGAGCTGGCCATACTGCCTTTGTCACTGCAAGCCTTAAGATCTAGGTGTTATGAAACTCCCATTGAAATCTCTAGAGCACATTGTTTAGCTCGATTTCCGTTTTCAGGTTCCATAGTTTTAGCAGCGGCTCTTTTATGTAGCTTTTAACGTTAGGTTGTATCTTTATCGGGTGACCTTAACCTCATTAGACCTTCACGTTTTTTACACATTATATGAAATCGGACTTCGTCTTTACGTTGATAAAAGCTGCAGAGTACTTCGTCTTCCAGGCCCTTGTTGAGTCGTCAGCGTCCTGTCAATAGACCTACTGTTACTAATTTAACAAAGATATAAACTAGCTCTATCCTGGGGAGTTTTTTCACCATTCCAGTGCTTTTCACAGTTTGCATCTGTGATAAAAAGAAAATTAATAGAGAGACCTATATATTCAATTGAAGAATTTAATTTTTAATTAACTGTTGTGTGTTTTTGTCAGCTCATTTTATATTTTGTTTTATTTTATGTATATTGTCACCCACTGTTTGTCATGTGTAAGTCCAGTATACACTTATTTTATTATTTTATGTGCGACGAACCATGTAAATGTTCATGGTTAAATAAATGTTATGTTATGTTATGTTTCCTTAGAGCCAGAAAACACTTTTTGGCTAAATTTGAACAAATAGGTTTTAGATGGACATCTCTGAATTTGGTAAGATCATATTTAATAGATAGGCGATGGTGTGTAGTATATGACGATTGTAAGAGAGAAACAAGGAGTACCCCAGGAGTCAATTTTGAGACCTACTGTCTTCCTATTATATGTTAGTAAATTACCGGATGTATTACCACACAGGACAATACTTTTTGCTGATGATACTTAACTGATTGTAAAAGCTAAAACAGATGACGTTTCGAAATATTAACGCTCACTGGAACACTTGTTTAAAGACATGGGTCTGAGAATAAAAATTGAGAAAACAAAATTGATTTTGTTTGGTTATTTTGCTTGTAAAATGGTGCATATATCATGTAATGGAAAAATACTTTTAACACGGCTGGTGAAGCTATATTTGTAGGACTCAAAATTAACTTGGCAAGCCCACATTGGTGATCTTGCTGGAAGGATATCAGACTACAACAACCACTTGGGGATTCTCTCAGGATCGGTAGACATCACTGCAAGTCTTACTGCATATTATTCGTTTGTGAACTCTAGGATACGATATGGCATCATGTTCTGAGGGAGCTCCGTCGAGGCGGCTAGAATATTCAGACTTCAAACGTCCTGTGATCGCTGTGTCTTTAGCCTAAATGTTAGGAGCCTTGCACAGAAACTTTTAAAATGTATAATATACTTAGCATGCCCTGTTTATACAGGCTGTTTCAAAAAACATGCACCATCGCTCGTGGGGCAATTCCTTACTAAAAAATAAGAAAAAAAGTTCCTGTGCACATGGGCCCGGAAACGCATAGTTTCCAATATACAGGGAGTTGAATTTTTTTTATTTTTTTTTTATTTTTTATAAATAATTTCAAAACCACTGGATTGATTTTAATGAAACTTGGAACTTGAAAGTGTATTATGAAAGTGCATATTTTCAAGTGAAAATCTGCTTACAACTGCGTCAGTGGCGTGCGTACGGGGTAACTGTAAAAATTCATTTGGGGAAAAATTATGTGCGCCACTGTCTTTTTCCAATTTTGATAAATCAGTTATGAAGCTTATTACATAAGCCACAAAAGCTGCCTCTTGGTATTTTTACGTTCAGGGTATCCCCTAGGAGATATGATTAATTTTATAAAAAGGGGCAAAATACCGATTCGTTGGAGTAATGAAAACAGTAATCGTAAAGTGCCATGAAACTATAATTTTTGACAGTTCTCTAAATTCTACAATTTTGAAGTGCTTTGTAGGCGTCAAAAGAGTTTTCGTGCTATTCTTTAAATTTTGATACGGTGCAGTATTTTCGCTTTTAGTTATTTGTTGATACTGACCTGCTCATTAATATTATTTCCTCCTCTCAAGATGGTTTTCATTAAGTACACTTCAGCGGATTTGACTGATATGTTGTTAATTTATGGACAAACAAATCAAAATGCTAGACGAGCTGTGCGAGTTTATCAGGAAATTTATCCGCAAAGAAGAATTCCTGACAAAAATATTTTCCCACGTATTGTAAGACATTTGAGAGAAACTGGTTCTTTAAAGCTGACTCTGGACGCAGAAGATACCGCCGAACTGTACGAGTTGAAGAGGCAATATTAAATAGAGTTGAACGTGATCCTAGTACAAGTACGAGAATTATTGCCACCGAACTGGGTAATATTTCGGCATCATCAGTTCACAGAACTCTGAAGGATCAAAGTTTATATCCCTATCATTTTACACGTGTCCAGGAACTTCTACCTAGAGACTTTCAACCAAGGGTAATGTTTTGTCAGTGGTTCTTAAACAAACTTAGTCACGACCAACATTTTTCTAAACGTGTACTATTTACTGATGAGGCGTCATTTACGCGAAAAGGTATCGTAAATTTTCACAATTTACATACATGGGCCGATGAAAACCCACACTCTCTAAGAGTTGCAAATTTGCAGTATCAATTTTCCATCAATATTTGGGCTGCTATTATTGAAAATCACATAATTGGTCCTGTTGTTCTACCGAATCGTCTTGACCATGAATCATATTTAAACTTTTTACAAAATGATTTGCCGGTGTTACTACCGCTTTTTATAAGAAATGGTACAATGTGGTTCCAGCATGATGGTGCGCCCGCACATTTTGCAGCAGTTGTAAGAACATATTTAGCCAACACATACGGTCACCGATGGATTGGTCGTGGAGGTCCGGTGTCATGGCCACCTCGATCTCCGGACCTGAATCCTCTCGATTTTTATTTGTGGGGTCATTTAAAAGAAATAGTGTATAAAACACCAGTAAATACACGAGAAGAATTGTTGGGAAGAATATAATATGCATTTGACAGCATTAGAGAAGATCAAAACATTTGCAGAAGAGTAACAAGATCTTTGCGCAGAAGGTTAAATAATTGTAACGACGCTAATGGTGGTTACTTTCAACATTTTCTTTAGCTTTGTTATTAAAGTCAATTGAGTAATGTACAAAAAACAAGAGTTTGGAAAAATCATGGTGTCTTTACGATTACTTTTTTCATTTTTTATTTTTATTTTTTATTTATCATTTTTTATCAATGTTTGTAATATTCATTTCAATGTTTATCACCAATAAGTTTTACGTAGGTTAGTTATTTGCACATTTATTGCTGTAATGTTTACTGTATGTTTTGTTTTCATATTCTTATGGTTGCAGTAAACATATTATTATTATTATTATTATTATTATTATTATTATTATTATTATTATTATTATTATTATTATTATTATTATTATTATTATTATTATTATTATTATTATTATTATTATTATTATTATTACGCCGACTAATCGGTACTTTGCCCCTTTTTATAAAATTAATCATATCTCCTAGGGGATACCCTGAACGAAAAAATACCAAGAGGCAGCTTTTGTGGCTTATGTAATAAGCTTTATAACTGATGTATCAAAATTGGAAAAAGACAGTGGCGCACATATTTTTTCCCCAAATGAATTTTTACAGTTACCCCGTACGCACGCCACTGACGCAGTTGTAAGTAGATTTTCACTTGAAAATATGCACTTTAATACACTTTCAAGTTCCAAGTTTCATTGAAATCAATCCAGTGGTTTTGAAATTGTTTATAAAAAAATTTAAAAAAAAATAAAATTCAACTCCCTGTATATTGGAAACTATGCGTTTCCGGGCCCATGTGCACAGGAACTTTTTTTCTTATTTTTTTAGTAAGGAATTGCCCCACGAGCGATGGTGCATGTTTTTTGAAACAGCCTGTATATACTTGAGTGTGAGTGTTTTGTGAGGGAAAACATACATTTAGTATCTGAGTGTGAATCGCAGCCCAGTTACTTCACTAGAACACGTGTCACTTGTCACAACTAAACAACTAAAACAATAGTGTATAAAATATAGTGGTACAGGCGCTAAAAATATATAGTAAGTTGCCTGTAATAATTAAACAACAATCTGTGGCAACGATGAGGAAACATTGGATTAGGCTCCTGACTGTGAAGTATTACTACCAGGTGATGACTACTTTAGTGATCCATGGGTAGACTTTTCAGCAGTTGGCGGTTGGTAGTTCGTTATCGTGCTTTTGAAATGTTGTGCATATAATTGGCAGTTTAATTGAATCTTTATATTTTCAGTGCTTAAAAATCATTTAATTTTATATTGATATTTTATTTACATTGCTTGGTGTTAAATTTGATTTTAATCTATACAGGATATTATTTATATGTTGTATGTTGGTATGTTGCAGCTATATATGTATTTGAAATATAAAACAATTATGTATAAAAGCTTAATAGCATAGTTTTCTTTGCCTCTTCGCCCCCTTTATAACACTCATGTGGTGAAACTAATGACATTGTCGTTTTTAACGTCCTAGCTATATTAGGGTTGTTAAGCAGTCCTATGTTTGAGTTAGTCTCCATTAAACCTAGTGCTTTACGCATCGGTTTTTCGAGTGTAGAACGATTGAGTGAAGAGCCTCGGTGGTTCAGTAGTAAGAAGGTGTGCCTCTGAACCGAAGGGTACTGGGTTCGATCCCAGGATACTCCTTTCACTTTTTCAGTACATACTGTACAATTAACATCAACCGAGGTTGTGGCATTGTATTTGAGCAAGTTGAATGTCTGCACGTTCCGCCCCTCGGGGGGCGTAAAGCCGCCGGTCCCGTGTCCATGCAATGTTGGGCACGTTAAATATCCCTACCCTCCTTACAGAAAGGGAGGGGTTCGGCCAAATTTCCAGGATAGTGAGGTGAAACTGTTCCCTGGCGCCGATGATTGGCCATAGTCGCGGAAATAGGCCGACGTTAAAGAAATAAAAAACGATTGACTGGTTTGTCACCTCATGCTCAATACTCTGTTTAGCGGAACATTGCTGCGGCTATCTCGACCTAAAATGTTGTTGCGAGTTTTGCCTGGCTTACATTTTTTCAGTTTTTTGCCTATGTCTATTAAACTGCCTATAACAAATATTATTTAGATTTTTTCTATATCTCCAGTACTGCACCTGTAATCGGACATTTCATAGAGAAGAAAGTCTCTTGAGCTCTTGAAATTGTTGTGCAAATGGTTTTTTGTTTCTGTGTAATGTAAAATTAGTAAATTATTTTTTGAAATTTATTCCCTGAAAGAGAGAGAGATAGAGAGAGAGGGAGACAGGCAGACATTTCATTTATTTAGACTAACTGGAGATTCCCCAATTAAAACCTATTGAAAACGCATCCAATCCAAAATTTGCAAAAATCCGCGATTTGTTTTTTAGCAAATGAATAGGTTTGTTTTTACAGGGAGGTAAAAGTCCGAGCAGCTGATGTTCGCTCGCACTGGTGACGAAACGTTGTGCGACATGCATCTTCTCTGCGCGTGTTTATTCATTTTAACAAAAACATGGCAAGTGACGTAGATTAATTTGAGTGTTAGGAAATCTTTTGTGTTGGAGAGACATAGAGTTAAATATAAAGGACGTAACACTTAAAAAAGCTAGTGGCAGGACAGGAGATAATAAAAAGAAAATTTGGAGGGAATGTATACGGTAACTGTGCATATTTTGTGCAGAAAAGAATATACTCATTAAAACAGCATTATTGCTGCATTAAAAATGAAATGACAAAGCACCACTAAAGCTGAACCTGTTAGTTCACACACACAAAATCGTAACTTAGGTCATCTATCCCAAGTTTTCAATTTAGAAATGCGTGTTTTTACTGTGCAAAAACCATGGAATCGCTGTTTTATGAGGTTAGGCAAGCTCAAGACGATGCTGATGTCTTTATCGTCGATATAGCAATAGAATTATCTCAGTTTGCAAATGTTGTCCTTGTTGGCGAAGATATTAATCTCCCCGTTCTACCAGCTGCCTTGGCCCCGCAGGGAAGAAATATTTACTTCGAAACCAGTAAAGGGAAAAACTGAGCGAAAAATTTACTCGTTGGGTCTCGCGCAAACACATGAAGGAATTCAGTACTATATTTTGTTTGCACTTGCATTCACTGGATGTGACACCACATCACGTATTTTCCAAAAAGGTAAACAAAAAAGTTTAAAATTGTTAGAGCAACGAAATGGTTTGCAAGATATCGTAAGAATTTTCAATGACGCTAATGCCATTCACAATGAAATTGCTTACGCTGGAGAACTTTTTTTCTGGTCTGTATATAATGCGCCAGCTAGTGAGATATATTTAAACCTACATTGTTACCACGAGTAAACCAAATATAGCATTGTTACCCCCTACGTCTGTAGCCGCCCAGCAAGACTTGTTTCGTGTTTATCAGCAAGTCCAAAAATGGCGCGGATATGAAAAGTCCCCCGAACTGGGGGGTTGTAGCAAAGTTTACGATGTCATTTACCCTATTCGGACACTGAAGTCTCCTGCTCCAGATTTTGTGCTCTCATTACTCTCATGCAATTATAAAACGGGATTTACCTAATCTTGTGGATAACAGAAGTCATACTAAAATACTCAGTGATTTGTGGACATTGCCAAGGTGTCGCGTGTTTGAACTCGAATAGAAATTTCGACATTGACGACCAGAGTTCTAATGAGAGGAAGTTTTATGAGGAACAATGCTACACCTAGTACGAGTGGCATGCGACGATTTTAACTGATAAAACTCCGGACGCAGCAAGTGCGTTATGGTAGTGAATTTTCATTAAACTATTTTTTAATAGCAATAATGTGTTTTTTTTTTAATAAAGCAGGCATCACATTTGGTTACCAGTATAATCTATATAGTAAAAACAATGTGCCATGTTTCATTAAAATAACTTTATTGTTTGAAAATGTACAAAAAGTTCCGAAAGTAAACTTAAAGTGTTCCCGAAAAAACTCGTTTTTTGGTCAACCTTATAGGTTAATAGCAAATTGAGCTATTCAAATATTAAGCATTTGATCAAAATTCGCTACCATAACGCACTTACTGCGTCCAGAATTTTGTTTCTTACAAACATGCATTATATTTCGATGGAAAATGCAAAAATGCAATAACATAAGGCGTGTTTGATTAAAAAAAAAAGAAAATTTGTATCACCAACGACTTATGGGCCAGCCTGTGATTGTAGAAATAATTTTTTAAGATGTAGCTCAAGACACCCTATAATTAATATATACAATTTTTTTTCATATATTGTATAATAACAGATATATTGAGCTTTATTGATTTTTTTTACGAAAATTCTACAAAAGTTATATACCATTAACGATAAACTCTATAGCTAAGACTACTGCCAAGCGTCAGAGAAAGGGTCTATTTGAAATGAATTTTCTGGAAACATTTTATTAAAATGAAGGACAATGACGGTTGAAACTAAGACATCAGGGTTTGTAAAACATTCTTCTTGAGACATTTTATTTCCATACCCCGTATTAGATTCAGGTTCTTTTCCTAAATGTTGCCAATTTTGACGTTTAAATCGCAACTTTGACGTTTTGTGAAAAACCCCAATTTATTTTTGTTTAAATGCCTATAACTTTATTGTCTTTTGACCTACAGAGCTAAATTTTGGTAGGTAGCTTGCCTATAATGATATAAACTCGCGTATAAAATTTGGTTGCCCTTACTTTGTTAATTTTGGAGATATAAATTTTTTTCGAAAGAAAACACAAAATTTTCCGGGAAAACCTCGGCGAATTTTCCTGGCTAACGAACCTATCCAAGCCACTTGCGAAAGGAAGGTACTCACCAATTTTGACGTTTAAAATCGGGATTTTGACGTTTTGAAGAGAACCCAAATTTATTTTTCTTTAAATCCATGTAACTTTTTTGTCCTTTAACCTACGAAGCTAAATTTTGGGATGTGACTTGCCTATAATGATATAAACCCGCGTATGAAATTTGATTGCCCTTACTTTGTTAATTTTGAAAATATCAAAAAAAAATCGATTTTTTTCGAAAGAAAACACAAAATTTTCCGGGAAAACCTCGGCGGATTTTCCTGGCTAACAAACTTATCCAAGCCACTTGCGAAAGGAAGGTACTCACCACGTTTTATCAAAATCGGTCCATTATTTTTTAAGTTATAGGTGTGACACATAAATATATATATATATATATATATATATATATATATATATATATATATATATATATATATATATATATATATAAACATATAAAGTCTGAAACTGACCTCGGATTTGGGTTCCGGGGGTCCTAAATAGCGCTCATTTGAAGAAATTTTTTCAAAATTCAAAAGTCCGGATCTCCTCATTAGTGAATTTTTTTTAAGAATATTCACTAAAAATAGGCGAACCTGATTAAGCTGCAAAAAGCGATTTGCACAACGGTTTCAAAAGCTCAGTAGACTTTCTTTTCTATTCGATGTCACATTACAGGTGCAGTATTAAAGACAGAAAAACTATTAACCTTTTTTAAAGACAATTTAATAAACTATATTTTTTATCTGAACTATCTTTTTGTATCAGTTATAGTTGCGGAGATATACGCAAAAAAATGAAAAAGGGTACTTTTTCCGAGATGGTGGCTCGAGCACAACAGATTTTGACGGGGACTTTTAGTATCTTCAATGGGAAGTCCTAATAAGCATGTATACCAAAATTCAGCTCTTTACCGGTTAATGTTTTTATTTTTTCTAATTTGACTGGACTATCTAATTTCTCGTAAATCTTCTGATACTCTAGTCCGTGCTACCGGATAATCGATGTTTTTTTTTGATATAGGAGGGGGAAATGCTCATGCAGACCCCATTCACGGCCCCGTGGGATATCGAGGTACTGTGAGACTGTACTCACTAAAACCCTCTCCCTGGGAGTACCGGACCTTAGTCCATACCTCCGTCGGAAATATTTACACACAATGACATTTTGGGTATGAATCTTTCCATTCTGTTTTTGCCGCGGGGGCGCTAGCGGGTAAGTATAAGCTTTGGACGCTTATGCTTATGTGGAAGTTGCTCGTCGTAGTCGGTGGCACTACGGAGAAGAGCATTTGGTGAGAAGCCGCTTTTGCGAACTGAGTTGTGGACGGTTGAGTTATAAGCTCAAGTATCGAAGGCATTTCCAGATCAGAGTGAATCTGACTGTTTCGGACAAACCATGGCGCTCCGGTAACCATTCTTAGAATTTTGTTCTGGATGATTTGAAGGGTCTTGATATGTGTTGCGGCCGCGGTGGCCCATGTAGGTGATGCATAGGTCAAGGCTGGCCGGATAATGACTTTGTACATGAGCAACTTATTGTTCATGGACAATTTGGAATTTCTATTTAGAAGTGGGAACAGCTTCGAGATGAACATCAAGGCTTTTTTTCGGGCGTGATCGACATGGGGGCGCCATGTTAAGTGTTTGTCAAGGAAAACCCCGAGGTATTTAGCGGAATCTTGCCCGGGAATTAAACCGTTGTCTAATGAAACGTGTTCGTGAGGTGTGTGTCTCCTCTTCGATGGTTGACCTTGCACTAGGCTATATACCACTGAGTGAGCATATCCTCTTATAAAGCAAATCGCAGCTGCGCCGTGTCTAATAAAATGCCTAGATCATCTACAAGATGTAGTAAATAGTCTAAGTTACTATGCTTAAGCAGGCGTCAACTGTACTTTTTCTGTAACCGGTTTCGCCTTTTATGGTATCGTAAGATAAACTCCTGAAGCCAGAGTAGCATGTGTACTTATTTTTTTATTGCAGAAAATATTGTGGAGAAATTTGCCTCTTCTACATCAACATGCTCCTCCAAATTACTTTATTAATTCCTACACCCGCAGGCGCTTCCTTGTTTCAGCCAAGAAGCGCACGCTTTTATTGTTTGTTGTAAAACCCGATTGACGAACAGTTTGCTACGAATCCTAGTTATTTTCTAGAGCATCTGCACTTTGGAAAGCTTTTTTGCCAAACATATTACCAGCGACATATAATATCTAGCTTATAAACTATTTTACGAAGGAAAATAATAAACCATGTTTTGCAGCTGGTGTATGCATTAATATCGTACTTAGTAATGTTGAATTGGATTGCAGGATATGCTTCCTTTAAAAAATATCCATAATTTTAAATAGGACAACCACGTAGACACGAGCAAGGGAACACTGCGCTTTCAACACTAATCAAATTTTAAAAGTCGCTACTTATCCATGGGAACGCTTAGAAAATCACTTGAGAACAGTAGACGCAAGAGTAAACATCAAAGTGAGGCTTCTTGGCATTGTTGAGAAGAATAGTGGTAACGGAATACTTCTCAAGGGAGCCGAGTGAATATCTAGTGCATATTTCACAAGAGCACATCAGAGAACGGGTCTAAGGGTCTAGTGTGTTTGGTGTATGTAGAAAGCACTATCTAGTTTCAGCCCTTTAGACCGCAACAGCTATAATATAGTGAATAATGCTCTGTTGATGTCTACTATGCCCTGACATACTTCAACCATATAAAATTCTTAAGTGGTAAAGAGAAACAGTGAGATATATGTGGGGTGGGGTTTCTTATATCGCTTACAATTTTGGAAAATACACTACTCTATCTATTTTAAGTAATGTATTTGAAAACCATCATCACAGACTTATAAAAATATATCTACAAATTTACACCCTGATATTTTTTGATCCCGAGGAGTACATTTTTGTAAGTGCATGCGTAATTAAAAAATAGTTACAGATTAGAGTTGCAATCTTTTTGCATGAGAATATTTTACACATTCAACTTATTTGTTTGATTCATGACGATTTAGCCAAACTTATTTCAGCCCAAAAGTGAAAATTAAATGAAATACAGGGTGTTAGAATAAGAAACTGAATTTCAATTTTGTTTGATATGTAGAAAAGTATTTTTCATAATGATAAACATTATTTATTCCTAATTTGACTATAGTGGGTAGAGGGCGCTGTTTGAGATACCCTTCATGTCTTAAAAATACTCACACTTTTTTGTTAGCGTCGTGAGGAAACTTTCGATTGGAAAATATGATTATTTTGTATTTTATTAACGAAAAAAGTCTATGGATGTGTGTATGATGAGTGAGTTTTGCCTCGAGCTTGTAGTCTGATTGGCCACAAACTTTTATGAAATTAAATAATTTATTCAACATTTTTAATGTTTTTGATGGCTCCAACCGATGTTACTAAATCTTACTTTCAAATCATGTATGTCGTTGTCTGGCAACGGAACATTTGATATTATAGCGCAGGTCTGTTACACGCTGTAACTGACGTTTATCGTGTGGTATGAGATTGTTTATATGTTTATTTGTTTCAGTTGACAAATTATTTGTGTTATTTGGGAATTTTTATATACAAGTGCAAATTATTCCTTTATTAATGTTAGTGTGTGGACTAAACAGTGTTTGTTATGTTTTATCAACACATATAAAGGATCGAAGTTTTACAAAAAGGGCTGATATGCAACAGGTTAGTTATTTTCTCTTTGATGCTATGGCGGTAGTTTTAGTTAAGTTTATGGTTTAACGGTCCATAATTTTTAGCTAATTTTCGTACAAAAAAATCGTCAATGAAGACACCACGACTTTAAAAAGATTTCTTCAAATGAGCGCAAACTAGGCCGCCTGGAATCCATATCTGGGTTTACGTTCAGTTTTGATCTGCTTACATATATACAGGGTGACGCATTTCTACGGTAAAGCTCTTTAGAATTTTAAAAAGATTTCTTCAAATGAGCGCAAACTAGGCCCCCTGGAATCGATATCCAGGTTTACGTTCAGTTTTGATCTGCTTACATATATACAGGGTGACGCGTTTCTACGGTAAAGCTCAATATAATTATTATTATACAAGAGACGAGAAAAATTTGTATAAGGTATCTTGAGCTGCATCTTATAAAATTATTTTGACAATCACCGGCTGGCCCATAAGTCGTTGGTAATCCCTACAATTTTTTTTTTGAACAGCCTTATTTTATTGCATTTTTTATCGAACTATGTTTGTAAGAAAAAAAATCAAGACCTAGTAAGTGCGTTTTGGTAGAAAATTTATCATTAAATGCTTCAAATTTCAATAACTCAATTTGCTATTAACCTAAGGTTTGTTGACTAGGAAACCAAGGTTTAAAGTTTATTGCCGGAAATTTTTTGTACATTTTCAAACAATAAGTTATTTTGATAAAATATGACACATTGTTTCTACTATACAGGTTATACCGGTAACCAAATTGATGACTACTTGCATTAAAAAGACATATTTGATATTCAAAGCATTTTTATAAAAATTCACTGCCATAACGCACTTGCTGCGTCCAGATTTTTTAAATTATATTTTAGTTACCGCATAGTACCGTAAATAGTACGTAATACTAATAAAGTTAGAAGTAAACCATAGTTTTTGGAGATTGCCTTATTATCAGAGAATAAATGCATAACCATAATAATAATCGAACATGCATACGAGTGTCGTGACTTATTAGTTGTTTTTTTTGTGTCCTTTTAGGAGCGACTTGAAATTTCAAGATAGTGCGAAATTATATGCGGAAAGACAGTAGTCGCAGGTATAGAGACTATGCCGATGAAGATTGAAATGGTGCAAAGTATAAGGCAGATCACTGAACGACATGGCATCCCATTTGTACCCTTATACAGAAAAATGAAAGGTCTCCACCCTAATCGTCCTGGTGATCAAACTGCTATGTGTAATGCTGAAGAACAGGAGTATAGCAACTGGCGCCGAATGGACATTCGCCATGACTACTGATGACATACAAATATTGGTTCAGAATTATCTACATGAAAAAAGTACAACAATGACACATTTCAAAGATAATTAATCAGGAGAGAGGTGGGTGAGCAAGTTTTTACATAGACATCGGGACCCACTATAAAAAAATGTCACAATCAATAAAAAAGAGCAGGGCCGAGGTAAATCATAACACTATAAATAAATCTATATAAGGCCAGGTGCATTCCTACTATAATTGGAAACGCATACCGGTTTCGCTCTCATTAGAACTCATCAGTGCGCTATACCAAATTACAGCCAGAATACACTTGTCACTTGTCTTGACTCTCCTTTTATCCTGTTATCCTGAGCCGATGGAATAGACTTCTGGTGCAACAGTAAGTTCGGCTAAAGGTAGCCAGTCTCGTAGAACATAGTGAGATGTACGACAGTGTCGCCATCTGTGGCGTAGCCAGGTAATACGTTGTCACGGCAGCTTGTTATATAAACAGAGACTGTGTACAGCTAATGTATCTATATAAATATAAATATAAATAAATATTTTGACCACCTTTAAAAAAACTAAATGCCATTCTTCCTGTGGCATTAGTAAACTACGATGAAACAAATTTTACCGACGATCCGGACCGGAAAAAACTTATTGCTTGACGAAATTGCAAGAGAGCAGAGCATGTCTTAGATACATCAAAGGCTGCAACACCAGCATTTTTAATTGTTCTGCATCAGAAACAATGATTCCTGTATACATTATATAAAAGTCCGATCACCTTTAATCTAACTGGACCGAAAGTGCCCTCCCTCGAGCAAGGTCCAACCGCAGCAAACCTGGATGGTTTGACATCAATTTGTTCGAGAACTGTTTTTGCCTAGTTTTGCGATCTTTCCAAACCTTAAATAAGGTCATTATAGGAGATAATTTGCCTAGTCATATTTCCATGAACGTTCTTGGAAAATGTGCAGAACTAAACATGAAGTTTTTATTGCTACCACCTAACAATACACAGATAACCCAACCCCTGGACGTGTGTGTATTTCGACCTATCAAATGAACTTGGCGAGACATTTGAAAACAATGGAAAAGGTACAATGAAGAGGTGGTCAGGAAAAACGTGTTTCGCCGCCTACTCAACCAGGCATTGACTTGAATTTAGGCAAAAACTAAGAGAAAGATCCTAGTCAGTTTTGAAGCTACGGGTATATTTCCCTTGAACGTGGAAAATGTTCTTTCGAGACTTCCCAAAAAAACAGTAAACCATTAAGTTGCAGATAATTTAGCAGCCAAATCCATATTCGAAAAGGCTGGGTTTGGTACTGGAGGGTCATCTACTAGGGGCAGAAAAAATAAGTTAAAAACTTAACATAGCAAGTGTTTTTCAAAAGGATTAATTGAAAGATAAGTCAACGACTTCAGCAGAAAAAATCAAGAATTTGACGTACATCCACATACTTCTGAATCGGCAAGCAGCCACAGCATTGGATGTTAGCCAATCATCGATTAATCGAATAATAAAAGAAAAGAAAATGCATCCCTATCAATTGATACAAACTCAGGTGTTCGTGGAAGTTTATTTTGATAGAACGTCTTTTTGTAAGCAAATGATGGTAATGTTAGATTGTTATCTAACTAGAACATGTTTTGCTTTCTGATTAGTGCAGTTTTACACTTCATGGCCATGCTAGTGGTGAAAATACGTATCTAAAGTAAATCCACACTGGATGGGAAAAAAACATACGCATTACCCTGAAAAGGTTAATGTTTGAGTAAGAATAGTCGAAAACCATATCATTGGTCGCTTTTTTATTAATGGAAATTTGAATGGAAATAATTATTTAGCACTGCTCCAAAATAATGTCGTGTCAACTTTGGAAAATTCATATCCTAGTCGAGCAAAGTTCCAGTGAATGTGATATGGTTCCAGCAGGATGGGGTACCAGCACATTATCCGTCCGGCAGTAGCTAGACTTAACATTTTCAAATCAGTGAATAGGGTGGCGGTGATCGTTAGAATGGCCAGCACAATCACCCGATCTTACGCAACTAGACTTCTTCTTATGGGGATATGTGAAAAGTATGGTAAACAAAAGCAAACCACGCGATTTAAAAGATATAAGAAAAGGATTAACGCCTGCCGTTAGGTCGGCCACGCCTCAGATGTTGATTAACGTTTGAAGACATTTTTATTTGGGATTAAGATCCTACCAAGACGTTCAAGGCATGGTTTTTGAACATCTTCTGCATTAAGATTGATGTGTTTTATATTTTTCTGGTTATCAAACATGAAACGCGAGATAACAATAGCCAACTCATACAATGTATATAAGAAGTACAGATCCCGATTCAACACCCAAGGTCGCTGACGAATGGGTTAATTAAAAGCAGCGCAATTAGAAGAATAGACTATTCATAAATGGGTAAACAACTAGACCTTCAATTCAGCAACCAGCCACCTGCTAGGATCACCTTCAAGACTGCAACTTAGGTGGAAACCGCCTCTCGGTCCACGCCCCACCAGAAACTATATATGGAAGTTACCAGACCACGGACGGACATTCCTACATTGTTATTGCTTGAGTCTCTTTTAAATTGTCATAATTATATTTATCATTTTTTATTATTATTCATAAGTATTTTATGTAACTATAATCAATAAATTCTTTTAAAAAGTCAAGTGTGTTAACAAGAAAGTTAACTCGCGAATTATTACTTTTTAGTATATTGTAGTGCAGTTTGTAAATCAGATGAATTTCTTTTTTTTTAGTGTTAATTTTTAATTAAATTTTAAAACCATGGCATTTTTGAATAGAATATGAAGAAATCTTTTAAATGAGGTATCACAAGCCTCTACTTCATATTTAAAAAGTTGGGGGTTTCAACTGTCACTCGAAGAGGGTTGAATGTAGGGGTGAGGTTTTCACGTTGCAAGTTGCATTTTTTTAAATATAAAATTTCCATATTGCATGATTTCTTATAAATACAATAATTGAGATACAGAATTTATTCCATTGAGCTGTTTCACACTCTATACAGGGTGTTTCTAAATTGATGCGAAAAATTTTACAGGGTAATTCTTTGGAGAAAAATAAGGGGTGTCTTTTTTATAAAGTCTTTCTTGAAACCCCTTCTCCTCCAAGTTATAGCCCTTTGAAATTTTGGCAAAAAAAAGTTTTCATTAAATTTCTCCGTTATGAAATAATTTTAAAAAACGAAATTTTGCAGATGCATAAGGCTAACAAAATGAGAGTTTTAAATGGATTTTGTAACCCTATAATGTTATCACAAGAGGGTGAAAAAAATTACCCTTACATTATTTTTTATCAGTACTTTTTATTCTGTGTACCGTTTTCTATTAAAAAAATGATTTAGAAAGACGGATTCAGTTAGCAAGTTTTTTATGTCTTGACATTTTCTCATACAATTGTTAGTTTCATCACAAAAAAATAAAATATTACTCAGATCGATGTCACATGAATTTACAGAGTGGTTGTTATTTGATTAAAAATCAAGTACGTGGTAGGCTGTGAAATAACGTCATAATTACACTAATATGTTAATATGTATTGTTCTGGCTTTTACTAATTTCCAAAAATTCATAATAAGAAACAACAACTATTGTACTACTATTTTATAATTAATAATTAAAACTAATTAAGAAAAAGAAATAATAACATAATGTCAGTACGTATCATCATAATAAATATTGAATATGCCCCCCTTCGGAGAGAACGGATGACTCTAGTCTGTTTACAATTGAACTTCGTATTCTATGAAAAATACCGAGTGTGTTTCTTATAATATCACATGATGCGATAATACGATTTCTGAGGTCATCGATGTTTTCAGCAGGACTTGAATAAACTAAGGTTTTCAGAAAACCCCATAGGCAAAAGTCCAACCGATTTAATTCAGGAGATCGGGCAGACCAATTATGTGGGCCTCCTCGACCTATCCAACGATTTGGGTAAAGTTCGTTCCAGTAGTTACGAGCGTTGATACTAAAATGAGTCGGAGCCTCGTCGTGCATGTACCACATTTGTTGTCGAATTTGTAAAGGAATATTTTCAAGAAGTAGGGGCAACTCTTCTTTGAGTAGATGACAGTATACTTCTCCATTTAGTCTTATCGAAGGAAAATATGGTCCAATTAGGTCATCACCAATGACAGCAAGCCATACATTTAATGAAAACTGGTGTTGAAAATGAGATTCCGTAATTTCGTGTGGGTTTTCTTAAGACCATATGTGGTTATTACGAAAATGTCTAATAGATTCTCGTGAAAAGTTGGCCTCATCAGTAAATAAAATAATAGATAAGAACTGTGGAATTTGCGTGATCATTAGAAGCATCCATTGACAAAAAATTAAACAAGGTAAAAAATCACGAAAAATGAACTCGTTGGATATGGTAGGGATACAGTAGTTGTTCTTTTAAAATTCTAAATACCGTGGAATAGCTGACATTTAAGACTTGAGCGATTCTTGTTGTACTTGTACCAGGAGATTCTTCAATTAAATTGAGGACAGCCTTTTCAAGTGCTACAGTTGTTACTTTTCTAGAACGTCCGCAATCGGCGGCACTTCTTGAAAATTTTCCTTCTTCTTGCAGACTTCTTCTTCTTGTTGATGAATGCGTGCGAATATGCTGTGATGGGGTACAGTTCTATTTGGATATAACTCAGTGTAGAGGCGCTGTGCTCTTAATCCATTGCCATTAGCACGGCCATATTCAAAATGCATGTCTGCCATTTCGGAATTGGTATAATTTACCATTTTATTCACTTATTTGTTCTAAGGGCTTAAAAAATTCTCGATAGATTGACAACAACCAGAACAATTAATATTAGTGTAATTATGACGTTATTTGACAGCCTACCACGTACTTGATTTTTCAGCAAATAACAACCACTCTGTAAATTCATGTGACATCGATCTGACTAATATTTGATTTTTTTGTGATGAAACTGACTATTTTATGAGAAAATGTCAAGATATAAAAAAGTTGATAAATCAATCATTCTTTCTAAATCATTTTTTTAATAGAAAATGGTACACACAATAAAAAGTACTGATAAAAAATAATGTAAGGGTAGGTTTTTTCGCCCTCTTGTGATAACATTATAGGGTTAAAAAATCCATTTAAAACTGTCATTTTGTTAGTCTTGTGCGTCTGCAAAATTTTTTTTTTAATTATTTCTTAACGGAGAAATTTAATAAAAACTTCTTTTTTGCCAAAATTTCAAAGGGCTGTAACTTGGAGGAGAAGGGGTTTCAAGAAAAACTTTATAAAAAGACACTCCTTACTTTTCGCCAAAGAATCACCCTGTAAAAATTTTCGCATCAATTTAGAAACACCCTATATATTGTTGTGTGTTAAGGGAGATATATGAGAATTTTGCGTAATAGGACTGTGGGTATGGGGAGACGTATGAATGTGAAAGAAGCATAAATGGCATGTCAGAACACAAGTGCATGGATAAATATTGTCAGGAAATTGCATAGGCTTTGTGGTGCGCCCACCCCTTTATAAGAATGGCCTGACGGGTAGTATTAGTAGCAGTAGTAGTAGTAGTGATTAGACCATTCGATAGGTATCCAAAAATGTAATGACAACGTTACTAAAAACCGGTATATTTTCTCGAAAATGATAAACTTTTTTAAATTTCACGACATGTACTTATGCTAAGACTCAAGGAACCTGATGAATCTGGAGAATGCAGCAAACATGAGCACTTTTCATGGCCAAACATTTGAAATTTTCCAGTGTGTTTAAAATTTTTAAATCGCGTTTAAATTGCATATTATTTTAAAGACAGTTATGTTATAAACTTTAAGGCTAGCGACATCACTGTATAAGTAAATCATGTAAACCAAAATATACCTTTAAAAGTCTCATAAAATCAGCTTTTGCGTGTTTATCTTAAAAACACATTTGGGATCCGCCAACGCTAGAAGCATCCCCTGATCTCCCTTGTTTTATCGCAGAACGTCTTTCTAAAAGGTCAGCAAGTCACCGCTCACTGTTTTAATGAAAGATGTCCTGAATGTTTGTGTTTAATAAATGTAGTTAATTATTATGACATAGTTTGCTTCTGTTTGTGATTTTATTAGTGATAAAAGTTTTGGAAGACACTGTAAAGCACTTGTTAGTTTACACCTAGCAAATCATCATCGTGCTTTCAAATTATGCCAAAATAGTTTTCCATTTACTTATTCACGTCGTTATTTACAATCTTTTACAATCATATCCCTAGTGATTTCAAACACATGTATTAACAACGTAAATATACCATTTAATTATAATTAGTATAAAACTAATTTTAACTCACCTGTATGTGATGAACGCAAAAACCAAGCCCACCAAGGACACGCTACTGCCCAGGACTATCAACAAGGACAATACGCTCTGCTCGAACATGGCCGGCTCCATTGGACCTCGAGATATGTTTGGGAAACCGTGAAGTCTTGCTGTATACAGCGTGTCCATCGTGTTTGTGATATTTGAGCTAATTCTGCAAATGAATACAGTAACATCATTTAATTGATGTTGATTTGGAAACACAGAATATTTTTGTCATTAGTCTAGCAAAGCGCTATCTGAAATGAACTTGAAAAGTCCAGACGCAACAGAAGCATTATGATAGAGCATCTTTCCCCAAAATTTTAAATGTATGTAAGTAACTAAATTCTGCTTTAACTTAGAAACATTTAATTTGGTATGAGGCATACGTTTTAATAAAAAATCCAGTACGTCGATGCATCGAAAATTCTGGACACACCAAGTGCGATTTAGTATCGATTTTTTATCAGTTTTATAATACAGTCGTTGTTTTAAGAAACACTGTTCATATAGCCTACATATCCGGAAATGCAAAAAGTCTGGACGCAGCAAGTGCATTATAATAGTGAATTTTCATAAAAATGTTTTTAATAGCGAATATGTATTTTTAATGAAAGCAACCATCAAATTTGGTTACCAGTAAAACCTATATAGTAGAAACAATGTACCATATTTCATCAAAGAGCTTTATTGTTTGAAAAAGTACACAAATTTTCCGCAAATAAACTTAAAATGTTCATGAAAAAAACTGGTCCGTATTTCCTGGCCAACGAATCTCTTCAAGCTATTTACCTATCTGGAAAGATATAGTTCTTCACAAAGAGCTTTCCCACGAAAATCCCAGAAAACAATTTGCATGAATTCTTCCATGAAAATCTATTAAAATTTATTTTCATCGTTTTAATATCTCATTACTTAACCCTTTGAAGCACGAATTTCAATGCTATTTCCAATTCTAATTGACATTTGGTATGTATCATCTTAATGTGTAGAAAAATGATGTAGTACACTTCTTTGTTGCAAAAAAAACATTTATTTTAACTTTTGCAAGTGGTTTCGATATGAAACCACAATGCAAGTGAACACATACAAAATCGAAATATTACATATATTTTATATTATTGATGATAAGTTAGAAAACAGTTTCTTTCTGCCAGTAAACACAACCCGACTTTACACTGTATGCAGCTCCATCTGGTTCGATGAGGTTTTTCGGCCGTACTACACTGAGCACAGCGTCTTGATGTTCCGTGCACAGGTAGATGTTTTGCTTGATCACGCCGTTGATCTATTGGTACATAAGGCTTGGATCTGGATACAACTTTTTTAGTAGAAGATGGCCTTCCACAAGAGCCTCTTGAAACGGAAGCCCCAATCAAACTCAGTATTACTTCACATCGGAAAATTTTGAGGCTCATAGCACTTTTAGTCCTCCGTTTGAATATTATATCTGAGTTGACTGCTGATGTAGAAAATGCCAAAATAGACGGTGGTACCATTTTCGGGATTTCCTATCGATGACGTAGTAAGATTTCATCATATCAGCTTTGTCAACTCCACCCATATACCTTCGGTAGTCTACAACTGCTTTAGGGCAATTGACTTCAGTCATACTTCCATCTTTCTCCATTTTATTCACTTTAGTTTGATCTGTAGGAGAATGTATAGTAGAGAGCATCTGAATAGTTCTTTGTCCTTCCACTTGATACAATATACTTTGTCTCTATAAACTGCCCAATCAAAATCACCTCGAATAATTTCCTTATCGCCTTTCAATCCAGTGGGAAGATTTTTTCTGTTTGCGCGTACAGTTCCACACGCGTAGATTTTATTTTCTTGTAAAGAAAGTAAAAGGTCAGTTGTTGTGAAATAGTTATCAAAGTAAGCGTGGTGTCCTTTTCCTTCGAGACCCTTAGTCATGTCAAGCACTACCCGTTCACCTAAACCTTTCTCAGATTTATTTTGTTGCTTTCCTGTATATAATTCAAAATTACTTAGATAACCTTCTTTATCGGCGCACGCCCAGATTTTAAACCCCCTTTTTACAGGTTTCATTGGCATATATTGCTTGAGCTATTCGGCCTTTGAACTTCACCATGCTTTCAGCAACTGACACTTCTTTTGATGGGCAATAATATTTCTGGAAGTTTTTCTTTAGGAGTTCAATGTATGGTCTGATTTTAAACAATTGATCAAAACCGGGCTCCCCTTTTTTTGCCATTGTGGCATTGTCATTTCAATGGAGGCTAGTTAGCAGGAAGCCAAAACGGTTTACGCCTATTTTTGATGCTATGAAATCATCACGTAGTTCTGGACGCGAAGACCAGTAATCGCGAAAGGGGGGAGACTTTTTTATACCCATGAGCAAATTTATGGCTATAAAAATTTTCATTTCCTCCCCAGTTGTCGGAATAAAGTTTCTTTTTTCCTGGATGGCATACAAGTTTGTTTCTTCTGTAACCAGACGAATAGCATCGCCAAAAATAAGCAAGAAGAAATCTATAGGTTTTGTGACATCAGGTGGTACTTCAGAGCTGGGACCAGTTAGTTGCTGAAAATGATTTAGATTCGGAGCAATTTCTTGTTTTCTCTAGTTCACAAAGTGGATAAGTGATATATCATCTTCTAAATCGCCTGGGTCGTCATCTATGTCGCTCCCAATTGCCAAATCGTCGTCACTCAAAATAATGTCCTGAGCAATCGCTTCGGTAGTTTCTTTATTTTCAATGATGTCTTCAATCATTTCTTTCTCTTCTTCCTCATATTCGCTTATTACAGACTCTCCATCAGAAGGAATTTCATCAAGCAGAGCGTAAGCTCATCCGAGGTTAGTCTTGACAAATCGATTTGTTTTTTCATCACTTGCGACAAATCAATTTGATTTTCCATCCTAACCTAAACAAATTTACTTTAGTGCATTGCACGCACACTGGTTTCGCCGCGAAACCATATCCGGTCAACAAAAACAAATTTACTTTACTGCAAGCACACTGGTTTCGCCGCAAAACCATATCCGATTGACAAAGTAAAAACAATAAACTATGTAAAACCAGTATTCTTACCTTTCTATTAGTGCCTCAGTAACACAATCGTCCAAAAAAACGGAGTAGTTATAACACTTTTTACCAAAATGTAGATAAAAAACGAACTCATTCATAAAACGTCGTTTCTTTGACAAATTCTAACGAATACTAGCAATACAGTGTTCATCAATTGCAAACTTGCGATGGAGATCAATAGGTGGCGCACTAATACCCAAGTAGGAAGTGTGGTTTCACTGTAAAACCAGTCTACATATAGAAAAAAACATTAGGTAAATGGTTTCTGTGTGAAACCACTTTGCTTCAAAGGGTTAAAGGCGATACAGGAGGTTCCTAAATTGACATATCTTTAAAATGACCCTGTAGCTCAAAAACAGAGGGTGCCATGTTATTCTTGATTTCGGTGTCGTTCGTTTCACAAAAATAGTAGAACAGTACTGTGAAAACGCAACCTTCTATCTCTACTTATAAACCTGGATACCCCACTAAAAGAACGAAATCCGGACACACTGTGATGTGTCTGTACATTAATTTTCTGATAATGGTAAGCTAATTTTTATAGTTTCCATAAAAATATCACTGAAGCAAAATAATATCCATCATTACAATCTAAAGACTATTTTGCCTTATCTAATCCAAAACACGCATCTTCTTTTTTAATCGTCTCTCTCTCTATCTTCCTTTCTGTATCTCTTTCTCTGTCTATCTGCCTATCTCTCTGTATTTCTTGCTCCCCGTCTCCTAAGCGGTGGCTGATACATGACTCTAGTCTACAATCACTCTGATACACACCCCCAAAACTACGCCATTGAACGACAACTACTGAAGTCGCGCACATGCGCCAGGGGCAGGCGCAGAAACCTTCATCTATACTTACATATGTTACGATCAACTTCATTCTTCATAAATCACAGTGTCCGCTTTATCTGTATATTAATCACCTTTTAAGCTTTTCCTTGATTTATCTATGTCATCTAAAACCTATCTAATGGCTTATATTAGTGAACTTTCAGGTTGATTGTAGGCATGCACAAGGGGAAGGAAAAACCCCCAGGGCAGCCATCCCTACCTTTGATACGCCCGCTCATCCAAAAGAACGGGGATAGTCTCCCTCCCCTTTTGCATGCCTACAACCACCCACAATGCATAAACAAGAAAATTTTCTTGGTAACAACCCTCGAGAAAGTTACAGCACCTGGTGCGAATAGGGGTTCTGTGCAGAGTAAAGAGGATTCTAAGAAGGTATAGCTGCAAAATGGGATAAAGGCAGCTTATATTGGTCCGGCTAAGCTGCTTTTCGCATTTTTCGTTTATACTTTGACTCCCGTACGTCGCTGATTGACCATAGTTGCGGAAATATACCAATGTTAAAAAAACAACAAATTTAACAATGTTTGCGCTTCCATTATAGTTTAAATTCTTAAGAGGCCCTGTACTTAAAGAAAATTAATAAATATATGAAATATTTTTAAATGCCATTCCTGCAAAAAATTTTAATACATTCAAAGTTTCTAATCTCGCGTGATCTAAAAGTATAATTTACATGCATCTATAAGAATATTTCGAATATTTAATTAAGTCAAAAAGACACAGCAAGTACGTTATGGTAGTGAATTTTCATAGAAATGATCAGGCACCAAATATTTTTTGTAACTTTTTTTTCTTTTAACATAGAAATATAAATTTTGGTATATAGTTTCCTCTTAATATTGTTAACTTACGCACAAAATTTGGTTACCATAGCTTTTCTATTTTTTGAGATAAATTTTTGAAAGAAAACCCAAAATTTTCCCCGAAAACCTAGTTAGATTTTTTTGGATAACAAACTTATCCAAGCCACTTACAAAAGGAATGCACATGCTAAATTCTATCAAAATCGGTCTATCATTTTTTGAGTTATCGGTGTGATATATATATATTTGTTAGTGTATTTGGAATATTTAAAAACAGATTTTGACGTCATAATACTTTCTGAAACGTGGACTGTGTTTGATATTAAGGATTTTTGCATCAATAAATACGAAATCTTTCATAATGAAAGTTGCATTAACAAATCTGACGGATGTATAGTTTACGCTAAGAGTTCTCTGAACCCAATCTGCTCAATAATCTCCTCTGGTAAAACTAAATGTGTCCGTGTTGTTTTACAAAAACATAATACTTCAATAGGAATTACTGCCACTTACAGGCTACCATCGGTTAACGAACATGATTTTCTCAGTGATTTGAATCATATATTCACAAACTTCTATACTAAAATGAACAAAATCGAAGTATTTGGCGGAGATTTAAATATTGATATTTTGAAATCCTACGAGGTTTCAAACTTATATTTAAACATACTAAATGAGTTTGGTTATCTACAAAAAATTGACAAACCTACCAGAGGACACTCCTGTATTGATCACTTTTTCGTTGCAAGAGAGGATGACAGTGGTGACCCAAGCATTATACTCAGAGATGGAATTTCTGATCATTCTGCTATAATTCTCAATGTATATATTAATAGTGATGTTTCTGAGCAAAACAAATGTGATAGGGTTACATCTCAAAATATAAATTATAATAAACTAAAGCAATATTTGATAGATTGCAATTGGTCGGAAATATATGAATCAGCTGACCCAAACATTTGTGCGGGTAACTTTGTTAATAAACTCTACAATATTATTGAAGAATGTCGTGTTACGCAGTCAAATCATCATATACGTAAAAAGAAAATTAAACCCTGGATAACTCAGGGAATACTAAATTCTATCAAGCATAGAAATAAGTTACGCCAAATTTCATCTCTCAATCCTACAGACACATCTGCTTCCCAAAATTTCCGAACATACAGAAACCAATTAAATAAGATTATTAACAAAACAAAGGATTTATATTATGGAAAACAAATAACCAATACTAGCAATACTAAAGAACTTTGGAATATAATTAAAGATGCAACCAATTCTAAGAATTCATGCAATAGGTCCCCAATTGACTCTATTCAGACCGCCAATAACAGTATTGTTAAAGATACCAACATAATTGCCACTGAATTTAATGAATATTTTGCAAATATAGGAGGTAAATTATGTAATTCCACCGACGATACTGGGGTAAATCCATTAGACACAGTCGCTTATAATCCTAAATGCATTTTTTTAAATCCTGTCACTGAGTATGAAATAACAAAACAAATTAATAGCATAAAAACAGCACAAAATAATGGCCATGACTCGATCAGTAGCAAGATTGTTAAAATGTTTCATTTCTATTTGACAAAGCCTCTGACACATATCATTAATACGATTCTCCTCACAGGAATTTTTCCATGTATATTTAAAAAAAGTACTGTAATTCCATTGTATAAGAGCGGCGATAAATTAGTTTTGGGAAACTACCGTCCTATTGCTCTGACTAATGTATTTAGTAAAATAGCTGAGAAATGCATTAAAGAGAGACTGACTAACTTTCTTGATAAATGCAATCTAATTAACAACTGCCAATTTGGTTTTCGTAAAAATCTTTCCACCGAAGATGCCATTGTTAGTGTAACAGAAGAAATATACGATTCCATCAACAAAAATAAAAAATGTTTGAGTATTTTCCTTGACTTAGCCAAGGCTTTTGACACTGTGTCACACAGTATTTTGCTGTTGAAATTAGAAAAAATTGGTGTCAGAGGCACTGCTCTAAATCTGTTCAAGTCATATCTCTGCGGTCGTAAACAAAGGGTCCGTGTCGGTGCAGCACTTAGTAAATATAAAGAAGTAACTTGCGGAGTTCCACAGGGAACAGTACTCGGTCCAATTTTGTTCCTCATTTACATAAACGATATACACAATAACTATATCAACGGCAAGACAGTTTGCTACGCAGATGACACCGCTCTTATTTTTACCTCAGACACTTGGGATGATGTCATTGCCTCATCTTCTGCAGGATTGTCAAAAATTTGCTTCTGGTTACGTAAAAACAAACTGAGTCTTAACCTTTCAAAAACTAAATTCATAACATTCAGTTCTACTATTGCGAAATTGCCAAATTTGCCTCATTTGAGAATTCATGACTATGATTGCCCTAATAATGTTATTTGTAAATGTAGTTCTACTATATCTAGTGTAGATAATGTAAAATATCTAGGCATTTTCATAGATAATCAGCTTAAATGGAATATACACATTGATTATATAAACAATAAAATAAGGAAAACTATATATAAATTTAAGCAGCTAAAAAAATGTATACAATTAAAATGGTTAAAGGTTGTTTTCAACTCATTAGTTCAGCCAATTCTAACGTATGGAATTGTAACTTGGGGAGCTGCATATAAAGAAAGATTCGTTCATTTGTCGGTCACACAAAAATGGATCATAAAAGTTATATTAGGAAAGCCCCGATTATATCCTTCCCATTTGGTATTCAGTGACAGTAATTTATTGACCATCAGAGAACTATTTGTGATTGCCGTTCTCAAATATACACACAAAACGGCATCTGTGAAACAAAATTTGCCTCATGGTAAAAATACTAGAGCCGCTTTAAATTGCAATTTGTTTACGCCCTATAAAAGAACTACCGTCGGTCAACAACATATCTCATTTCTGGGTCCTAAAATCTATAATGCCTTACCGCTCTATTTAAAACTTTCAAATACTACCTGCTTCAATAGAAAGTTGAAATTATGGTTCTCTTGCAATAGGACAAGTTTTATGACCGGATTATCAGAATGGTTTTAATACCTGATAAACACCAGACCTTCAACAGATTCAACATTCATTCATAGAATTTATTTATCGCACGGCTACTTTCAGGATTCTCATTGATGTCATGATAGTCTGTGTTATCTTTAAACATCTATATCAATTCAATGGTCACCTTATCTGGATAGTTTTGATTGCTCTATATGTACATTTATTTCATTTATCAGCTCACAATTAATTTAGCAAATGTTCTCTCACCCATCTTAGCAATATTGATCATGTTTTAGCTTAGTCTATTTTTTGGCACTGTACTATTGCTCTTACAATTTAATCTATTGTACCACTATGCACACACAAATCCTATGGATTTATAGTGCTATCTAATATATGTAATACTTATTTGTATATATACAAATATATTGCGTTAGTTGCATTTACCTTCTAGATACATGTGTATCTGTTTATATTGATGTGTAAATATGTAGATATATTTGTACTCTTATTCTCTGTAATTGACAAGTTGATCAATAAAGTATTATTATTATTATTATTATTATTATTATTATATATATATATATATATATATATATATATATATATATATATATATATATATATAGATATATACTAACTATAACAGGATTTATAACACGGCATTTCTGTACTATACAAGGAGAAAGTTTAAGGGCAAAGCCGCAAGGAGACAACCCCATACACGTGTTTCAAGCTTATTAGCCATCATCAGTACGGTATAGCCAGGTGAAGATGGGAACACTCTGGATGAAGATGCAAAAATACACGGAGTCACAACAGGCAACCAGTGCACATTTGCAGCAACATTTGGAAGACCCTCAATCCGAGGGAAACAACCAAAATAGCCACGGAGGCAAAGAAATCACCTGCGTGAGCATCCGGAGCCCAGGAAGTTATACTAACTATAACAGGATTTATAACACGGCATTTCTGTACTATACAAGGAGAAAGGTTAAGGGCAAAGCCGCAAGGAGACAACCGCATACACGTGTTTCAAGCTTATTAGCCATCATCAGTACGGTATAGCCAGGTGAAGATGGGAACACTCTGGATGAAGATGCAAAAATACACGGAGTCACAACAGGCAACCAGTGCACATTTGCAGCAACATTTGGAAGACCTTCAATCCGAGGGAAACAACCAACTTGTCCAAGCCACTTGCAAGGTACTCACCAAATTTATATATATATATATATATATATATATATATATATATATATATATATATATATATATATATATATATATATATATATATATATATATATTATAAACATATAAAAATGGAAACTGACCTCGAATATGGGTTCTAGGGGTCCTAGTTTGTGCTTATTTCAAGAAATTTTTTTCCAAATCCAAAAGTCGCGATCTCCTCATTAGTGATTTTTTTAAAGAAATTCTCTAATAACTTTGAATAATAATTTTCAGTTATTGCTGTATTGTTTAATGTCAAACCTAATGGCAATTCGAAAACACCGAGGTAAGAATATTTTCAGCATATTTTTGGACACATCTTTAAGTGGCAGAACTGTACGAATAGAACAGTAATTGGAAATTATTATTCAACTTCAAAGAGAAGTGAATAAGGCAACAAGGACAAGGAAACTGTTCCGAAGTATTTTGTTGTTATAAGACACGCCCATGCATAGGTTACCATGAAAATAGTGAGTAGTTTAGGGTTTTGTTTATTTGAACACCTCCTTTATTCACCAGATCTAGCCCCTTTCAATTATTATCTCCTCTCTCTAACAAAAAGGTTATAGAAGCTGTGGAATCATGGGTGTCAGAGAAAGATAAACTCCTTTTCGCAAGGTCTAGAAGGTAGGCTGTAATACATATATTTATTTATATTTTGAGTTTCAAATCTTCTTTGCTTCTATAGTAGGCAAAGAACTTTTCGATGGGTCCTGGTATTCTTCTATTGTAGTATACTTGCAAAAATAATATAAAAATCATAAACATATTTTAGATATTCATATTTACTCATTTACATATTCAAAATATTCTTATTAAAGCACGTAAATTAAACTCTTAAACTACGAACGATAAAAAACTTTGACAAAATTTCAAATTTTTGCAGTATCTAATAATGTTTAAATATATTTCAAATATTTACCCATTTTCTTCAAGGGAACATCTTCCCACGGTATAAAAATGTAATGGAAGCGCAAACATGGTAATACGTGAATATAAATTTTTAATATAGAGTTATTTGCTTGTTTCACAGTAATTTATTAAAGGCTGCAAAATTTGCTTAAAATACAAGGATGAAAGTTTAGATGGGGAATCTCAGAAATTACATTTATGTATATTTATCCCCAGGGAAACAACGAGCCAGCATATTTACAAAAATAAAAAACCTTTACTGAAACGTATTATTTTCAGTAAGTCTGGCAAACAAATGATGAAATTAGTCACCTACATGACTGCCCATACAAAAATTTAAGCTAATATCGCACCAAGACGTTTTAGAGTTTTAAACACGTTGCGCGATTTTCGTCGCTGTGACGTCCGTTGTGACACGTCGCTGTATATTATTGCCGTGGTTAGTAGGCGGTGGGTGTTTAAGCAGTAGTGAAGATATCTCTAGGCAAGGATGCGAGAGACTAGTGTCACAGCATAAGAAACATTATGCTGTGCTAGTGTATCAGTCCCTAAAAATATTATAGGCCGTGCATAAGTTACGTAACAAGGCCATAACTTTTAAGCCGAGAAAGGCATCGGACTTAAAATATCTAGGGTTGCATATTAAATTATTTGAGACTATTTGACATTATCTGCATTTTTAGCACCATCTTTTTGAGGGTGACAACGCTTTAATTTCTTAAATAGCAACATGGGTCATGCGACACATTTTTGAGGAGCGTATTCATCATACTTTTTGATGGTATTAATTATTTTTAAGTTACCTTTGGCAAGAATGAAAGCAGTCGGCTCTTCACGAATTTTTTTGGGAAGATTGTGACATTTTACTTTGTTGAAGTAGATGCTCAAATTGAGCTCCTTGAACTTCTTGTCAATAGTAAACCCTCTTATCAAACTGGTGAATCGAGTTTTGCAGTGACACGTTAGGCACTTGTTGAAAGGCTATTACAACTCGGTCTCGCAACTGTTCCAAATTTGCAGGCTGATGGTTGTAAACAATGATTTTTAAATAACTATAGAAAAAAATCGAGTGGAGACAAATCTGGAGACCTAGCTGGCCGCTCAATGGGTCCTCTTCTGCCTATCCATTGGTTAGGAAATGTCACATTAAGGTACTCCATTACCTCTCGGTTGAAACGAGGTGAGTAGCCATCTTGTTGGAAGTAGTCATTGGGAAAATCATTTTGAAACAATTCTCTGATACGGGGTACAATATATTCATGTAAAAATCTTAGATAGCGTGACACTGTTAAAGTGCTTTCAAAGAAAGAGGATTCAATTCTATGATGACTAACAATTCCGGCCCAAACGTTCAGTTTTTGAGGATACTGGGTATGAATTGCTTCCATCCAATGGGAGTTGCTGTGAGACTAATATTGACAATTGTGTCTGTTTACACTGACATTGGGACAAAAGGCAGCTTCATCAGAGAAAACAACGTAGTTTAAAAATGTCAATTTGTTGAATAATCTGAATTATTTTTTCACAAAATTCGCTCCGTCTATCACAATCCTTTGCAAAAAGTTATGAACTTTATAGGGAAAATACTTTTCCCGATGCAAAATCCGCTGTACAGAACGTCTGGAGATCTCCTTCGATCTAACAAGTTCCAATGCAGAAGTTTCGGAAGTTCCGTATACAGCAAGCAATATATCTAGCGTCTCTTTGTACGAAGTAGCAGTTACAGGGCAGCCGGACTTGGGGCGATCTTTTACACTCCCTGTTTCAGTAAATTTGTGGTAAAGTCTGCTTATCGTAGACCTGTTAAGGGGTGGGCGGTCAGAGTGAACCTCATTGAATAAATGACAAATGCCCTTTTACCATCACCATAACCGATCATCACTAAAACTTCGATACATTTATGTTCACTTAGGTAAGCCATATTACACAAAAGTAACTGAAGTCGATTAACGAAACACTAATGTTTTAATTCACAAACCAAAACGCTTGCCACTGTGAAAGATCAGTCTAATAATTTTGACAAAACTAATTTTCTGTGTGAAATTATTAAAGTGTAGCCTATATTATCGCTGAAATAAATTGCATGTCTGATCAGGTCATGCAATTTAGGCTTTTTTTGCACAGATATAAAATTACTTGAATAGCCTTTATTTTACTTCATTTATTTTTATTGGGTGCCGATCATTTTCGTTCTTGCCAAAGACAACTTAAAAATAATTAATACCATCAAAAATTACGATGAATGCGCTTTCCAAAAATCTATCGCATGACCTATATTTGCTATTTAAGAAATTAAAGGGTTGTTACCGTAAACTGGGGCTACTTGGCCATCCGGGGGCGATTTGATCAGATTGTGCAATATTTTGTAATTCTTTCTTTTTTTCGTTTTTCGGGATTGTAGGTATGGTTTCCTTTGTTACAGGTGTCTACTAGTTAGCAAATTGGTAAGAACTTAAGAAAGGACCACTGGGTCCAAAACATACAGTGATTATAGTGAACAAAATATGCTGGAAGCTATGGATTCTGTGAATGCTGGCATGGCAAAAAAAACGTGTAGACAGTGTGTATAATGTGCCACATACTACACCAGTTAGAAGGCTACTTGGTAAGAATCCATGGTCAGTTGGGCATCCTACAGTCCTCAGTTCGAATGAGGAGGCCCTAATCACGAAGACTCTCGGAGTAGTAGCAAATTGGGGCTTTCCACGTTGTAAGGCTGATATCCAGGATGTTGTCTATAAATACCTTGATAAACAAGGTAAACAGGTTCGAGTATTCAGAGGCAACACCCCTGGCCCATATTTCGTAGATTCCTCCATAAAAAGGAACAATTTGAACACCAGATTGGCCTCCAATATAAAGCGCTCTAGGTCATCTGTAGATAGAGAAGGTATTATATATATATATATATATATATATATATATATATATATATATATATATATATCAAGAGCACAAACTTATACAACTATGATGAGACAAATCTAACGGATGACCCCGGTGCCAAAAAGGTTGTGGTGCTCAGAAACACCAAGCGGGTAGAGAGGGTATAGGGGCATTCGCGAGCATTAATTATCTTAACGGTGTGTGGCAACGCCAATGGCGATTTGCTACCACGTATGATGGTATACAAGGCCATGAACTTATATGACAACTGGACAGAGGGTGGTCCAGCTAAAACGAAATACGCGAATAGTCCTAGTGGATGGTTTGATATGAAACTGTTTGAGAGTTTTTTTTTTAATTTTATTACCACATATTGAGGCCACTCGGGAGGCAGATGCCAAAGTGGTGGTTGTAGGGGACAATCTGGCAAGCCATTTTTCTCCCAAAGTAATACAGGCATGCAAAGAGAAAAAGATTTATATGACCTCATCCCTCCCCGAATGCAACGTACTTGATGCAACCGCTCGATGTGGCGGTATTCGCCCCCATGAAGAAGAAATGGAGACAAATTTTAGAACGGTGGAGAAAAGAAAGTAGATATCAGGGTAGCATTCCAGAAGAACAATTTCCACGTATGCTATAAAAACTGTGGAATGGAATTGATGACACCGTAAGCGAAAAATTAAGATCAGGTTTTAGAGATACCGGCTTGTACCCAGTAAATCCGGATGAAGTTTTAAAACGCATAGCTGGACGCCTTGAGGAACTTGGAAAAGCGGTAAGAGTTTTAGATGAAAGCTTGCTGCAGTTACTCAAAGAAACTCGTGCAACAGATGACAAACAAAAGCGCAAACGTGGAAAAAAGATTCCACCTGGTTATAATGCCTCCCCTACACGTGACCTGTAATCTGACGTCACAACTTCGGACCAAAACACTTCTTCTACATCTACTCTTGACCATGGTCCTTCTATATCTACCGCTTCTTCTTCGGGAACACATATTAGAAAAAGCAAAAGGAAAAGAAAGCAAGAGGATATCTCGAAATGCGGAATTTGTTGCATAAATTGGAAGGACTATAAAGATAATATAATAATACAAGGCTACAGAATAGCAAATTGCTTTACAAGGTAATCAACTTCTCGTGGTGGTGCTATGATATTGGTAAGAGAAGGAGTGGAATATGAGTCAATTGATCCGATAACTAACCTGTCTGTTGGGGATTGTATAGAGATAGCTGCAGCTAGATTCCCAAGTTTAGACATAACCGTTCTATCAGTTTATCGCCCCCCGGGAGCTGACATGCAAGAAAAAGCTGACATTGCACTAATAAATAGTGGGGTTAATAACCTTTTCGTCGCTGGAGACTTTAATGTGAATATTTTGGAGTCAACAATGGAGAGTACCAAGCTTCATCATCTGTTTGTGTCCTATGGACTTAATAATATATTTTCAGAAGCATCTAGAATAACAAAGACATCTGCAACTTTTATAGACAATATTTATTCAAATATAAACCTAAACAACTGTCTAGCGAAAACTGTGAATTCATCTTGCGCATAAACTCCTGATATATGAGGCCAACAAACAAGAGAATAAGTTTCATAATGTAAGGGATACAAATAACAGTGATAGTGTTCAGCTTTTTATACACCAGTTGCAAAACATTGACTGGAATTCACTTCTGGTACCGAATGCTGAAGAATCTTATGTTCGTTTTCATGAAACTCTAATCGAAAACTTTGAAAACTGCTTCTCTGTGAAAAGGAAGAGGGTTATCGCTGTTAAAGAACATTTTCCGGAGTGAAATTATCATAAAACTTAAGAATCGGGTAGATGCTGCATATACAATCTTTAGTGTAAAAAGAGATGATAACTCAAAAACTCTTTATGAGAGCCTAAAGAAACAACTAAGGAGACAGATTGACACTTCTATTAGAAACTATAACAGAGATAAAATTACAAATGCTGATAATAAATATAAAATCATCTGTAAGTTGATTAGAATATAAAAACCTCGAGGATTAGCCAAGGAGCAAGTACACTAAGTGCGGACTGTCTAAATTTCCATTTTTCCAGAATTGGTGAGGATAGAGCCAGTAGAAAACACGACAAAAAAGTGCCATTCCTATATAAAACGTTTCAAACTGCGGAACAATGGGTCAATGTTTCTCGAGGATACATCCCCACGTGAAGTTATGCAGGAGGTGTTGATGATAAAAAATAAGTCAGCTTGTGACATCTTTGGATTAAACATAGTACTATTAAAAAGGATCATCCACGTGATTGCAGACCCACTGAGCAAAATTATCAATATGTGCTTTGCTCAGGGTATATTTCCAAATCTATTAAAAATTGCAAAGATAATACCTTTCCCAAAAAGTGGCGACTGCAACAATTATAGGCCAATTTGTATTCTCCCTATAAAATTCCCAGCATGGATTCAGAAGAAATAGGTCAACAACTACGGCGATGATTTTGTTTTGGAAGCACTTGATCACAAATAAAATGCCGGGTTATTGTGCTTTGATCTTAGCAAAGCCTATAATATGGTAAACCACCAGATATTTATCTCTAAGTTGGAATATTATGGAATGAGAGGCAGAATAGGAACACTTTTACAATCATATTTAAGGAGCGGAGTGCAGTTGGTTAGGTGGCAAAATACCACTTCAAATTTTAAACAGGTGGGCTTGGGCGTACTACAGGGCTGTATACTGAGACCAATGCTCATCCTATTATATATTAACGATTTGTCCGAAAACATTAGGGCAGACAGAAGTTGCATCTTCGCAGATGACACGGCAGTAATTAATAAAGCAGTTCCAGACCTTATAAAACACAAAGGTGATCAATCTATCCAGCAGGTGGAAGCATGGGTTAAAGCAAACAAGTTTTTGCTTAATGCGGAAAAAACATCAAGATTTGTCATAACTACCAGGGACTATCTACAGAACTGAGGCGAAAATAATAAAGTTTTAGGCTTTCATATTGATGGTTGTTTAAGCGGGAAACCCCACATAGACCAAATGTGTAAAAAACTATCTTCAACCGTCTACTCAATCCGTAGCATAAGATACATCACTGATGAAGGCGCCGCAAGGGTTACTTACTATTCTCACTTTCAAAGCATTGCAACCTATGGGATTTTGCTGTGGGGATCCTCGCCAAATGCAGAGCGTGTCTTTTTCCAACAGAAGAGAGCCATCAGGGCAATTGCCAACGTTCCCCAGGACCACAGTTGTATAGAACTATTCCAGAGGTATAAAATACTTACCCTACCAGCAAGTTATATAATTATTTGCCTTCTTTACATTTATGACCATCAGGCCAGTTTTATCTCCCACGAACAGGTTCACAGTTACGAAACTAGAGGTAAAAGTCAGTTTGTGATTCCTCATCACAGGATAAGCCGCACGCAGAGAAGCCATGGGTATACTGGAGTTAGATTGTTTAATTCACTTCCAGCAGTGGTCAGGAATTGCCTAGAAGACCGTTTGCGTCTGTGATAAAAAGAAAATTAATAAAGAGACCTATATATTCAATTGAAGAATTTAATTTTTAATTAACTGTTGTGTGTTTTTGTCAGCTCATTTTATATTTTGTCTTATTTTATGTATATTGTCAACCACTCTTTGTCATGTGTAAGTCCATTATACAATTATTTTATTATTTTTATTATGTGCGACGAACCATGTAAATGTTGATGGTTAAATAAATGTTATATTATGTTATGTTATATGCAATAGTTTGACTGAGGAATGTCGAGGTTTATAGATTAGACAGCTTGTCTGGTAACTCTGAGGGGGGAGAGACGCGAGAGGAGGGTAATACGTCATGTGTATTCTAAATGGGAACAACACCTATAGGTTCAGATTGCGATTTGGTGTTTTAAATAACATTTATTAGAATTTTGTGTAACTTTGCTTAAAAATTTTCGAATAAAATTAGTTGCGAATTTATTTTAATGTTGATTTTGTAGGAAACAGCAGTTAAATCGAAACTATTGTCTTAAGGACAATATCTTATTTTTGATAAATAACTTGACCTAAATATCTATCTAAATGCCTGGTGGAGTTGTTTGTAGTGTATTAATGTACAAAAATAATTCTACAGGGTAAACGAAAAGTAGAGATAAACTTTCCTTCTTTTCTTTCCCAAAAGGGGTAAAAAGAAAAGTATTAGGTATATTTGCAGCTCACGGGGGATTTTTTTTTAAATCAGAAATGTGCTTAGAACCACACTTGAATGCATGAGTCACAAGAAAGGTTTCCTGCAAACAACTCCCAAGTACCAGGAACATAACGCATGTTTGCCTATCATACTACCTATTAATCGTAGGATCTAATTTTAATATGATTTTAAGATTGTGATTTCTAGTTTCCCCAATAAACGTAAATGAACCTTGAAAATTTTTTACAAAAGTGATCAAAGTATGCAACCCCTAAATAAAATCAAAAATTTTACATTTTATTTTTTGCCTTACAAAATTAAACACCCATATATATATATATATATATATATATATATATATATATATATATATATATATATATATATATATATATATATATATATATATATAGTTACATTTTTCGGGGTTCTAGATTCGTTGAATAACAAAACACAGCTCTTCAAACTACTAATTTATTACAACCAATTATTTTCCAACACCACCATCAACCAAAATATTTATCTCTATTACTAAATGTTCATAGAACTGTATTCCACTATACGCCTTCTATGATCGCTTATTATACACCAACACTAACTCACTACTGACTGACTTACTCTATCTGCGGTTCGCCTATTTATACTGTCCATGGAGAGTTTAGACCTTCTACATTTTTCTACACCTGTCACTTCTTTTCCCTCCTAGAAATATAATTCCAGAGTATTTGCTGTTACCAACACACTTTACAATATGCCTGTGACCATAGAAGTAACCGAGTTCATAAACTTCATTCTCATAGATGCGGATGTGACAATATATATATACAGTGTGGAACAGCCAAATGGAATAAATTCGATAACGGATAAATGAGGACGTGTTGGGAAAAACGCTTGGACACGTCGATTTGTATTTTTAACTGCGCATCTTTTTCAAGAAAAAAAAATTATATAGGGTGCGTCATGTGACAGTGGCCAATACCAACTTTCTTATTTTAAATACAAGCCTCTGTATATTATTAATTTTTTGGATTCTTCAGAAAATTCCAGACATAATTCATGTACAATGTCCTATACCTATCTTCAACTGTTTCGGAAATATTAAGTATTTTCAGATTTATTACAAAAATTAACATTAAAAATAGAAAATTATTTTATTTCACAAATTCTAATAAGAAATACTGATTATTTCTTAATAATTTAAAAAAACAAAAAAAATTAATGTCAATGTAGTAAATGTTCAAAATGCTCGCCACGAACATCTTGGCAACATGCTAATCTGGTATAGAAATGTCTTCTAACATAACTCAACATCTCAGGCGTGACTGATCTAATCGCAAGCGTGATTCGTCTTTTTAAGTCATCTAAGTTGAGGGGCTTAGTTTTGTATACAATACTTTTGACATATCCCCACAAAAAGTAGTCTAATAGCGACAGATCAGGAGATCGTGCTGGCCATTCTATCGATCCGCGCCTCCCTATCCACCGATTTGGAAAAATTTGGTTCAGGTACTGCCGGACATTGATTTGGTAATGGGGCGGTGCTCCATCTTGCTGAAACCATATTTTATTGGCAGGAACTTGTGGGTTTGCTGGATCTGGATATAAGTTTGTCAAAGTTGGCACGACATTATTTTGGAGCAGTTCTAAATATTTATCCCCATTCAAGTTGCCATCAATGAAAAAGGGACCTACGATATGATTTCCAACAATTCCTGCCCAAACATTAACTTTTTCAGGATATTGCGTATGTTCCTCTCTCATCCAATGAGGATTCTCATTAGACCAATAGCGGCAATTTTGACGATTAACATGACCGTGAAGTGTAAATGTGCTCTCATCAGAAAACAAAACATCTTCTAATTGGATCACATTGTTATCTAACATTGCCATCATTTGTTCACAAAAATACGTTCTCCTATCGAAATCGTCCTCCATGAGCTCCTGAGTTGGTATCATTTTATAGGGATGCATTTTACTTTCCTTTAATGTTCGAAAAATTGCTGTGTGGCTAACGTTGAATAGTTGGGCTGCTTGTCGACCAGAAGTATGTGGGTTTTCTTGAAACTCAAGCGTAATATCCAATTTCGTATCATCACTTACTGCATTGGCAGCTACTTTTTTTATCTGTCTCACATGACCAAGCTCGCGAAACTGCTTTTCTATTTTGCTAATTGTTCCTTGGGATACAGGCGGCAAATTTGGAAATTTTTCGTGAAATAAGCGAGACACTTCCATCTGTGTCCGTGTGTTATCTCCATAACCAATCATTTGTAGAATGGTTATTTTGTGCATTTCTGTTAAATGAACCATTTTTCTGATATTATTACGTACAGTTAACGAAATTCAAACGACAATAGCACTGACACTAATCACTACTGTCATGCAGGCAGACAACAAGTTGCTAAGGCTACGAGTTTTATACGAACAGAAAGAAAACTGTTTTTGTTTCATTTCATATCAGTAAAAAGAAACGCAGGAATGGTTTTTGTTTACTTTCTCATTATCAAGAGCTGAATGGGAAATAAGTATTGAATGCAATGTAGCGAATTTGTGAAATAAAATAATTTTCTATTTTTAATGTTAATTTTTGTAATAAATCTGAAAATACTTAATATTTCCGAAACAGTTGAAGATAGGTATAGAACATTGTACATGAATTATGTCTAGAATTTTCTGAAGAATCCAAAAAATTAATAATATACAGGGGCTTGTATTTAAAATAAGAAAGTTGGTATTGGCCACTGTCACATGACGCACCCTATATAATTTTTTTTTCTTGAAAAAGATGCGCAGTTAAAAATACAAATCGACGTGTCCAAGCGTTTTTCCCAACACGCCCTCATTTATCCGTTATCGAATTTATTCCATTTGGCTGTTCCACACTGTATATATATATATATATATATATATATATATATATATATATATATATATATATATATATATATATATATATATATATATATATATATATATATATACAGGGTTAGTAAAAAGTATAGAAAGGCACTTGCATTTCCTTATATATTCGTTATTAAAAAATGTTTTAACCAAAGTTTTTGGATATATTTTTTGACGTATATTTCTTGATACGGCACTATAAAACTTTAATCGGGTCCTTTGAGAAATAGATTGAGAAATAATTAACTTTCTTAAAAATCACCTCCTTCGTTTGGACTTATTTCTGATAAAGTTATCGATTAAAAATGTGACATTATTTGTAGCTGTCAATTTCAAACATTGTTTGTTGTCGGTAATCTACAATTTGTAATACTTTAGAGAACTTCGCATCAGAGGATTGGATTTTAAATATTACTGATGATGGCTTAGGGTGACAAGAAACGTAGTTATAAAGAATCGTACATGTTTTTTTTCTGAAATGTATCGTATCGGTCACAAATTAATGAAGGATATGTTTTCAAATTATTGAAAAAATTTAACTTAACTGGTAGTGCCAAAGATAAACTAATAACGGGAAGAGCAAAAACGGCTGTAGCGGGTGATAAGGCATTAGGTGTATTGTTGGTTTTTTTTTTATCAAAAGCTTCATTTGTCTATAAGAGGCGTGTTTAATTTTGTAATATTATGATAGGCAAATATAATGAGAATTCGGTATTTAGTAGAAACATTATTTTCTCAGATGAAGCTACCTTTACAGTTTTACTACTCCGCTAATAATATATGGCCTTCTGTGGCAAATTTTTTTACACGGCAGTTGTCGTGCTGAATAAGAGTCTGTTTTATTTCAGGCCTAATGACTGTCAAATTATATAATCTCTAAAATACTTTGACAACTTATCAAATACAGATATGAATATAATTTCCTTGCATTTTTGTTCGAAACTCTAGTCATTATCCTACATGCATTTTTTTTCTTTTAACATTTATTAACTATTTAGCTTACAATTGTCAGCAATTCAATAAAAATTCACTACCAGAACACACGTACAGCGTCGAGACTCTTACCTTACTTCACATAATTTAAAAGGCACTGCTGAAGGTACAGGAAAATTTAATGTTATTTTTTATTTGTTTTTTACATTTTCTTTATTTATATAATGATTCGTACTGTTGACAAATTTTGCTAATTTAATTTGACTTCAAATTATGGTACAAATAAATAAAAAAGTATGTGATAAAAAAGAACCTAAAATAGTTCAATAAAGTATTTATTTAATTTTATCCTCAGTGGCTACAAAGTTAAAACATTTTAAAACAATTTTGCTACAATATATATATATATATATATATATATATATATATATATATATATATATATATATATATATATATATATATATTGCAGTTCTGTCATAATAGCACCCCGTCCCTAGAGTTTAGTTGTTAAAAGTTAAATTAATTAAATTTGTTCATAAAATGTTGGTGTCATAAAATGCAATTATTATCTTTTTTTTCTGTCAACTTACAAAATACAAACTGCCAAAAAAGAGAGACTCCAGCTAAATTATTGTCGTGCATGTAACGCACGTGCCACCCGACGACCACGACCAGACTATAAGCTCGACTAGGGGCGTCTAGTTAGCATTGTGGAACGCGGCAGACTGCTTGACGTCGCGACGAGCGTCTCTAGAGCGCCTCTGAGCGCCGTTCCACCAGCGTGAACAACCAGGAGACGCACACACCTATGTGTCACACCGCAACATCCTACCATCTTTGCGCCACTATCCGGTGGAGTTAATGGTCTGCATGAATTTAACATGTCAAAACAAAAGAATAATGTACCAGACTGCGCCAACTATTCTCCAGAAGCAGTCATCGTCTAGGGTGATATATACTTCCTAGCGTTATTGTGTAATTTTATAACGATAAATCTTTGTGATACTTGACTTGAAACTTAATAATTTAGCTGAATGGCTAGAGTACCAGAAAGAATGAAAAGAAACGGAAAATGCTGCGAACATCCCAATCTCAAACAGCTTTCATATCTACCAAGAATCATGATAAATTGACAATTTTTTAGATTGTTAAGAACATTCCACGTAAAAAGCTGGCAAATCCTAAATTAATCAAAATAAAATTGTCAAGTATATTTTCCAAAGAACTACCTGAAAACGACATAACTTTCACCAGTTCATGATAGAAATTCGGGACGCAGTAAGTGCGTTATAGTAATGAATTTTTATAAGAATTGTACACTATTAGTACGGCATAAAATTAATACTTTAAATTTAAACAGACCTTGAAGATCGGTTTTAGAGGTCCTAATACGCGTTCATTTGAGGAATTTTTTCGAAAGTGTTACCACCGACATCTCTCTATTATCATAAAATGTATTTTAATCTTGTGTTCTAGCTCCTTTTGACAAAAAACTTTAAATGCCCAAAACTCAATTTTATATGAAAATAGATAATTAAAATTTGATGTCCGGGTACTTTGAGTCTCTCTAAAAGAAACCTGGATTACAAAGTTCATTAAAGTTACCGAAGCTTTGCAGAAGAAAACTTAATTCGTATTTAGAAAAGGAATGTATCTGCCAATTTATAAACGTGGTAGGTATTTTTCCTAATTAATAGCCTAGATGATTTTGTTTTAGTCAACCTAATCGACCCAGTTTCCCAAACACTAAAAATGGCTTTTTAAAACAAATTATTAGTGGATTCTCTGAATGAAAATTACTAATATTGCAAATAAAAAATGTATGTTGAAAATTATAATTTTAGACTCAAAGGTGACAGAGTGATCAAGACGTTTGTAACGATTGCGTTTCGTTACTGCTTTAATTATTCAAAATAAACCCGTAGGAGACTTAATTAACAGCCGACAATCCAATATGTGTAAGGCAATTCATGTTTTGGTTTCGAAATTATTTTCATGAAAAGTCGCTAAATCTTCAGGTACCGTAAACCCCTTTACTGCATTTCTAATGTGTACGTTAAAATTCATTATGTTTGCCATGGAAAACTACCTCGCATTATTACTGAACAAATATTTCCAGGAACGAAATAGGCCTTTAAAATATACGCTAAGAATGTTCGATAACAAAATATTGTTTATCTGCAATTTTCCGGTGATTTTACCCAAGAAAGACCGTTAAAAACGTTGCAGAGAATTGGCGGCAAAAACCTTCAACTGTGAACACGGGAGGTGCGACGTCGGGATTTCACCACCGATTGGAGGTCTCGTTTTATCTCATTCGAAGAATGGAGGATAGAATGAGCTCGCGCACAGCCACCAACCGTCACAGTAAGAATTTTTGCGTGCAGCGACTAACATTTTGCAGAACCCGAGACATTAGCAGGGACTCTCTGCTGAGCGTTGATAGAGTGAACATCCGTCAATTTCGGTGGCTGTTAAATTATCTTAAAAACGGGCTTATAATATTCTTTCTGTTATCTGTACTACCTAATGATATTGTCAGTGATTATTTAAAGTAATTTAAACGATTTTCGAGTTTATATAAACATAGTATTCAGCCTAAAACCGGGAGATAAGTTGTGGTTCCTTGTTCCGACCTGTTGATTTCTTGCCTTAATCAGAAAGACTTCCTGGTTATTATTAACCTTAAGTTAATTAGTAGTGAATTTTACTTAAGCAAATTTACGCTTTAATTGCGATTTGCAAAGTTTCCATCAAGCGAATTCAGAACATCGACACAGGTGTCAAATGGTCTTGTAGTATTGGAGCAATACATCCACCGGCCCAACAATCTCGATGGGAAGTCCCAGTCGTTTTCCCCAGTTTTTCCGCTCCTATTGGAGTCTGGCATCTGTGTCAGGCACTCATAATTGATCCCACCTGAAAAGCATCTTCACAGGGTCATCAGGTAGCTTAGTACTGGAGGACTGGTGAGTCTAAACAAATCTTTTCTCTGAATCAGCAGAATTTTCATGCCGAAATCTAACATCTGAACTTTTAATAACCTGAACTTTCAAAATCACATAATCAAGTTTGAGCTTAAACAATGTCAGGGAGGTGCTGTCAGCATGACTATAAATTTCCTGTTTAATCTCTAAGATTTTGTTAAGTTTGTGCATTTAAACACATCGTTTTTATTGATTTTGTTTTAAATTGTAATTAGCAAATTTTGTCTGTAAAATATCTAACCTATACATTCTCTTTGACATCTCTTATTTTTCATAATTAATGTAGAAATTTCACGTAGGATTATATATTCTTTTTTGGAGCCTCACTCAAAGAACTGACCAGTCAATTCACTAGAAAACCGAGCAATTGATTGACAAGCGTCAAGTAATTTACCTAATCACTTGTGTTTATTATTTTTTTGAGCGGTACCCTAAGTAATTAACAGTAACATTTTAGTAATATGCAACTATCTTTATCTAATTGTTTTGACACATGTATGTAATATAATAATTTCTTGCTCAATAAATTCTTGCCATTTATCTGATTGTTATTTGTGTGTAATTAATGTTTATCTGATATTTACCAACCATTTTTTATTTCATTTTGTTTGCTATTCCAAATTTAATTTATATGAATAAATTTATAGATTTTGTTATATTAAAATATCTGTTTAATTGAAGAGAAATACTTCCCTAGTATCTACTTTTCTTTTGACGTCGGCGCAAACAATTATTTCTTACTAACTATTATCTAGGTATCTAAATTTCAATGTAACCTGGCACTAGTCTGGAGAGCCCACAGATATAGGACTCTGGGCAGTGCGAAGCAAACAAAGGAAGAGAACTTGAATATCAAACTACATCCAGATCTGTCAACCTCTTAAAAAGTGCTGCTAATCTTAATAAGTTTGATAATCTGATAAATAGCTACTTTAGGGTAGGGTGTTATGGGCAATTGTGACCTCACCATTCAGCAGATTGATATCCACTTGAGGTCAATCATGATATACCACGGTTTCTAAGTATTTCTTTGAAGTAGGTAACACGTTTTAAAGAAAAATGGTCGAAACATATGAAACCTGGACAACATTGTTTCTACCAAATATTAAAGTTAGTGAAACAGAATAAAAAGTTACATGCATTGGGCAGGAATCGAATCCGGGCCGCTCGCGTTTTACGTGAACATTCTACCACTTAACCACGAATGCTGGATAATAAATTGTGTGTTTAGGTAATATTTATACAGACGGCAACTTGCTGTACCAGGAAATTTTATACTATATCATAAAAGTAAATGTAAGCAAACACCTAATTGCAGAATTAAATGCGTTGTTAGTTAGGCGAAACACATTCGTCGGTGTCGATCTTAGATGACGGCTTTATTTTGCTTAAAGATAAAAAACAAACTGCTTTAAAATCATTTTAATAGAGACGTGAGCCGATTTTGTTTACAATATTTATTCCATTATATGATATATTCTTATATTCTTATAATATGACACTTACGAATGAAATACATAATATAATACCATTGTATTTGCAAATGTAGCGTCATCTTTCAAAAAGCGACTGATTTTCAAATGATTTTGACGAAATAATTAAGGAATGTAACATGTTACGTTTCAGTTTGAATTATGTTTTTATTTTACTTCCAAAAGGCCTGAAAGTTAGGAAACTTGTTCCTAAATATCTATTCTAGGCGACGAGTGGCAACTTTTGTTCAAATCAAATGAGTATTTTATGAGTTAACGCTCATATATATATATATATATATATATATATATATATATATATATATATATATATATATATATATATATATATATATATATATATGCTTTATTGGGTTTGGTTTTGTGGAAACTTCTTGATTTGTATTTCATTATAAATACAATGTCTGTAGAATAGACGTCTTATTGGTTGTTCCGCTTCTCCGCTGAGTTACCTGTGGTTTTCCTGTATTAAAATTGTCAAGTAATACACAAAATTGCACCTAAGGACAATGCTGTTTACTAAGTGAAATTGTGATTAGGTTGTTGAACTAATAGTGTAAGAAAATACGAATTCAAAGTGGACATTATTAATATTGTTGATTTTTATTCTCCAAATATGCCAGTCACCAGAACCATGGAAACTGATATCGAGATCGCAATAAAAAATTATCTTGAAGGTAATGAATTTTTAACCGGCCTTGCACCAAAGATAGCAGAACTGGTATCGCAAAAATTAACATCGAAATTTGAAGATATTAATAACAAGATTGGAATGTTGGAATCCCGTGTCAGTGACCTCGAAGATAAGAATCGGCTACTGACAGAGAAACTGGACGTCATAGAGCAACAGTCCAAACTTTCTTGTGTGCGTATCTACGGAATACTGGCGGAACAGGGGTTAAGCGGGGTTATATCTGGGAAACGCGATGGCCAGGGTGTTTCCGAATACATGCTGATTACTGTACCTGGAAATCTCCTTGAGAGATATTCCCGAACAGCTCTGGAATTATGTGCAGCTGCCCCATCTTGCTGTATCCAACAGTTGCGAACTCTCTCCAAAGACATGTTACCGAGAGCATCATCTACGTCGTTTTGTAGCAAATGTAGATAGCGCTCTGATGTTAAGGTATGGTGATAAAGAAACGGTCTCGCAATCATTGTATCGAAGATACCAGCTCACATATTGAACCACTCACAGAATGAGCGACGTCGTTCTAAATCACCTGGTCTGAGTGTTTGATAAATGTTGTACTTGTACTATTGTAACTATTGTTTTCGTAAGATAAAATGTGCCGTTGAAATTGATATACCAACGTTTCGTTCAATCCGCCGGACCGATGTACCGATATCCTCAGAGCATGTGAACAATGCCAGGTGACAATTGAGCGTCTCCTTAACATGGAAGTCAGCAGTTTTTCCATCTCCATTGTTTGAGCTTACGTACGTCTAATAAATGTTTGTTTTAAAAATAATTTCAATATAATTATCAGAAATAAAATGAGCCATTCACAAGGCAAATTAGTCGATCCTATCCTCGTAGCTAGATAATCTATCGACACAAAAACTTACAGAATGCAGCTACGTGCAATGTATGTGTGTGTTTTGTTTCTTTAACGTCGGCCTATTTCCGCGACTATGGCCAATCACCGACGCCAGGGAGCAGTTTCACCTCACTATCCTGGAAATTTTGCCGAACCCCAGTCATTCTGTAAGGAGGGTAGCGATCTTTAACGTGCCCAACATCTCATGGACACGGGACCGACGGCTTAACGCCCCCTCCGAAGGGCGGAACGTGCAGACATTCAACTTGCTCAAATACAATGCCAGAACCTCGGTTGATGTTAATTTTACAGTTTGTACTGAAAAAGTGAAAGGAGTACCATGGGATCAAACCCAGTACCCTTCGGTTCAAAGGCACACGTTCTTACCTCTGAACCGCCGAGGTCCTTGCTACGTGCAATGATTATTATATGGGACTTATTTACATTTTTACCACACAAAAATTGCAATAGTTTAATAAAGTTGATTATGTAATTATGCGTAACATAAAGTGAAGTAAACCATCGTAATATAACTATAATAATAATAATAGCAATAATCCGCAGTCGTTAACATAAAAAAACTAATCTAAAAAAAAAACGTTACGAAGTATTCGAAATTCTGCCCGTTGACCTGAATACACAATCTAACCCTCCTAAAGAATTCTTCTTGTATATTGCTCAATACTTGCAAAATTATTGCCATCATATCAATTAAATCTTCTGTATTATAAGTCATTTTTAATTAAATAACTCAAAAGTGAGAACAAAATATTTGGATTAAACACCTGAAAACTGAAAATAGTTATGCTTTTGGTTAGATGACGTTTATCTGTCATCTCACAATAAATATCAGTTATTCCATCCTCTGTGCCTAGCTACAAGGAAACCCATGCTACGTAAGGCTAGATGTATTCTCACCGTAATTATAAAAGCAGACCGGTTTCTCTCTAGTTAGAGCACGTCAGTGCGCTATACTAATCACAGCGAGAACTCACCTATAACATTGTGAGATGTACCAAAGGGTCGTCATCTGTGTTCGGAACAAGGTAGTATGTTGTTACGACAGCTCTAATTAACACAAAATGTTATAGATAGAGACTGTGTACAACCAACTAACAATTTTATAAATTGTCAGCCCTGGCCCATTTGTTCCCTAATACGGAGACGATGTATGTAAAGCTAGATGTATTCTCGCCTTAATTAGAAACGCAGACCGGTTTCGCTTCAATCAGAGCTCGTCAGTGCGCTATATTAACCACAGCGAGAACACACATATAAAGTAATACGGCTATGGTAGCCAGCCTTCTAGAACATTGTGAGATGTACGACAGGGTCGCTATGTTGGTTTGAAACCAGGCGGTATGTTGTCACGACAGCATTAGTTAACACAAAATGTTATAGATAGAGACTGTGTACAACCAACTAGCAATTTTATAAATTTTCAGCCCTGGTCCAGTTCTTCCCTAACGCAGAGACAATTGTGTAAAACTATATGTATTCTCAGCGTAATTAGAAACGCAGACCGGTTTGGCTCTAATTAGAGCTCGTTAGTGCGCTATAGTAATCACAGCGAGAACACACCTATAAAGTAATACGGCTATGGTAGCCCGAACAATCAAGAAAAAATAGGGTGTTCTGTTTGAAAAACACAAGTTATGCCACTTTAAAGTTAGGTATGTTGTAATCCAAAAAATATACCCTGTACAATGATAATAAATTATTCTCTAACTGTTTCAAAGAAATGAACGTCGTCTATTGGACTTTCGAATTTAAGGACGCAAAATTCAAAACTCAGCCCACAGCATACGTTTGAAGTAACATATAAATCGAAGCTAAAAAAAAGAAATAACTTCTAAACGTCACAACGTCTGGGACAGACATACTTCAAAGGTAAAACATATAAGGCTATACTTCCAGACTATATTTATTGATGAAGGCCCCATGCCTTCATCAATAAATACAATCGGGAAGTATATCCTTATATGTTTAACCTTTGAAAAAAAAAAAGAAAATGGTAATATTTTCACAGATATCAAATGTAGCTATTGGGAATGATACACAAATGTCCAGTTTCACAAAGCTCGGTTAAATATTTAACGGACGATTAGTTAACCAAATCTTCACACGACCAATCAGTGTTTTTGCCATGACAACCAAATATTTTGGTTGCATTAATCCTTGATTAACTAACCGGCCGTTAAATATTTGATCAAGCTTTGTGAAACTGGGCATAAGTCATACTGATTTTTCAATCTATATCTAAAAATGTAATATAAAGTAAAACATTCTATTTGAAAGAACGAAGTTGACAGCTACTTCCGGTGTAACCAGAAGTTCCACAAAAGTGAGTGTATTTTTCCGATATAACCTAGACTAGATAGTCGCAAGAAAATTTTGTTTAGGGTTTTTTCGGATAGCTTTTAGGGTAAGTAATATATAGAGGAATTACACACACACACACACACATATATATATATATATATATATATATATATATATATATATATATATATATATATATATATATATATATATATATATATATATATTTATATTTATATTTATATTTATATATATATATATATATATATATATATATATATATATATATATATATAATATGTCCAAGATAAGGAGGACACAGACTTGGTTAAATGGGAGAAAAATTGCGCACTGAAAATCCCAACATATTGGTGGTTAGAGATATCCAAAAAAAATTTGGTTTGTGAGATAATTTGAAAAATTTGGATTCTTTTACATATTATTGTCCTCTGGCCTTACTAGTGGACCTATACCGATACCGATGACACTGCTTCGTGGAAACTTTCTATTTTATTTCACTTGGCATTGCTAATTTTTGAATCCAACGTTTCGTCTTTGCGGGACCCTCGTCAACTTATTTTTTTTAATACGGCCCTCATTTTCTGATATCATATTCTGAAAACCCTTTTTATCCCAAATTTAGCGATGTGTCACACTTTGTGGTATAGTACCAAATTTTCCAAAATATCTCAAAAACCCAAAAATTTTTCGAAGGTGCCTAACCGCCAATTTGTTGGGCCTTTCAGTGCGCAACTTCCTCCCATTTAACCAAGTCTGTATCTGCTACTGTTGTAGAGATCCCCATAGTGGCCCTCCTTATCTTGGACACACTATATATATATATATATATATATATATATATATATATATATATATATATATATATATATATATATATATATATATATATATAGGTGGGTAAAGGAAATATGTAAGGACACTCTAAGGCCTCAATCTGCCTACTCCTTAGAGTGGTGGACAAAGGTAGGTAAAGGAAATATGTAAGGACACTCTAAGGCCTCAATCTGCCTACTCCCCAAATCTCGCCGGAGATCGTCTGTGAGGTCTCAGTGTGTTCAACCCTAGGCCTCAGAGAGATCTCTCTGAGTAGGCAGATTGAGGCCTTAGAGTGTCCTTACATATTTCCTTTACCTACCTTTGTCCACCACTCTAAGGAGTAGGCAGATTGAGGCCTTAGAGTGTCCTTACATATTTCCTTTACCCACCTTTGTCCATCACTCTAAGGAGTAGGCAGATTGAGGCCTTAGAGTGTCCTTACATATTTCCTTTACCACTTGAAAATGGCTCCAAAACAGGAGCCGAAACGTCGAGTTTCCATAAATTCTGGACGCGGTTTAACCCGAGAACCAAGCATGTCTCATGTCTCACATTAAAGACCGCGGAAATCTCTCTGAACAAATATATATATATATATATATATATATATATATATATATATATATATATATATATATATATATATATATCCACAGGTGATCACAAAACAATATGTTGTATCGTTAACAAAATCTGTTAAATATATCAGACAAGGATCCCGTTTTCTTGGCCCAAAAAGGTCAGAAATGTTAGTAAAAAAAATTTTGAGAATTTGTGTGTAACATTACTTCAGCCAATTGTTGAAAAAGGATGGCGAATTTTCGTCAAAGAAATTGTTTACAAGTTTTCATGTAATTTTTTTTTTGGACTTTTATCAAAAAACTTTTGTGAATAATTCTTTCTTGTGAGGTGTAGTTTTTGTCTAAATTGCCTAAATAGGTTCGTTGGCCAGGAAAATCGGAAAAGTTTTTTTTTATTTTTCAAACAATAAAGTTATGTTGATGAAATCTGGCACATGGTTTCTACTATAAAGGTAGGTTACTATCTACCAAATTTGATGTCTTTTATTCAAAAAAAGACATATTTGAAATTAAAAACATTTATATGGAAATGACTAACGCACTTGCCGGGGTCCAGACTTTTCGTGAATTTTCGTTTTAAAATCACTAATGGGGAGATTCCGACTTTTTGAACAAATTTCTTCAAATGAGCGCTAATTAGGCTCCCTAGAACGCATATCCGGGGTCATTTTCAACTTTTATATGTTTATATATATATATATATATATATATATATATATATATATATATATATATATATATATATATATATATAAACATATAAAAGTTGAAACTGACCCCGGATATTCACCAATATAATAAAAATCGGCCCATATATATATATATATATATATATATATATATATATATATATATATATATATATATATATATATATAGCATATAAACATATAAAAGTTGAAAATGACCCCGGATATGCGTTCTAGGGAGCCTAATTAGCGCTCATTTGAAGAAATTTGTTCAAAAAGTCGGAATCTCCCCATTAGTGATTTTAAAACGAAAATTCACGAAAAGTCTGGACCCCGGCAAGTGCGTTAGTCATTTCCATATAAATGTTTTTAATTTCAAATATGTCTTTTTTTGAATAAAAGACATCAAATTTGGTAGATAGTAACCTACCTTTATAGTAGAAACCATGTGCCAGATTTCATCAACATAACTTTATTGTTTGAAAAATAAAAAAAAACTTTTCCGATTTTCCTGGCCAACGAACCTATTTAGGCAATTTAGACAAAAACTACACCTCACAAGAAAGAATTATTCACAAAAGTTTTTTGATAAAAGTCCAAAAAAAAATTACATGAAAACTTGTAAACAATTTCTTTGACGAAAATTCGCCATCCTTTTTCAACAATTGGCTGAAGTAATGTTACACACAAATTCTCTAAATTTTTTTTACTAACATTTCTGACCTTTTTGGGCCAAGAAAACGGGATCCTTGTCTGATATATTTAACAGATTTTGTTAACGATACAACATATTGTTTTGTGATCACCTGTGGATATATATATATATATATATATATATATATATATATATATATATATATATATATATATATATATATTTGTTCAGAGAGATTTCCGCGGTCTTTAATGTGAGACATGAGACATGCTTGGTTCTCGGGTTAAACCGCGTCCAGAATTTATGGAAACTCGACGTTTCGGCTCCTGTTTTGGAGCCATTTTCAAGTGGTAAAGGAAATATGTAAGGACACTCTAAGGCCTCAATCTGCCTACTCCTTAGAGTGATGGACAAAGGTGGGTAAAGGAAATATGTAAGGACACTCTAAGGCCTCAATCTGCCTACTCCTTAGAGTGGTGGACAAAGGTGGGTAAAGGAAATATGTAAGGACACTCTAAGGCCTCAATCTGCCTACTCCTTAGAGTGATGGACAAAGGTGGGTAAAGGAAATATGTAAGGACACTCTAAGGCCTCAATCTGCCTACTCCTTAGAGTGGTGGACAAAGGTAGGTAAAGAAAATATGTAAGGACACTCTAAGGCCTCAATCTGCCTACTCCTTAGAGCGGTGAATAAAGGTAGGTTGGGTTGTTGTAGCTCGATTACGGGGCCTCAATCTGCCTACTCCCCAAATCTCGCCGGAGATCGTCTGTGAGGTCTCAGTGTGTTCAACCCTAGGCCTCAGAGAGATCTCTCTGAGTAGACAGATTGAGGCCTTAGAGTGTCCTTACATATTTCCTTTACCTACCTTTGTCCACCACTCTAAAGAGTAGGCAGATTGAGGCCTTAGAGTGTCCTTACATATTTCCTTTACCCACCTTTGTCCACCACTCTAGATTAAAAAAAACAGAAAATTTGTATCACCAACGACTTATGGGTCACTCTGTGATTGTAAAAATATGTTTTAAGGTGCAGCTCAAAACACCCTATAATTAATATATACAATTTTTTTCGCATCTTGTACAATAACGGATATATGGGACTTTATTGATTTTTTACGAAAATTCGACAAAAATTATATACCATTAAATGATAAACTCTATAGCTGAGACTACTGCCAAAGCATCAGAGACAGGATCTATTTGAAATGAATTTTGTGGAAATATTTTAGTAAAATGAAGGACAATGACGGTTGAAGCTAAGACTTCAGGCTTCGCAAAACATTCTTCTTGAGACATTTTCTTGCCATAGCTCGTATTAGTTTCAGGTTCTTTGCCTAAATGTTGCCAATTTTGACGTTTTAAATCGCGACTTTGACGTTTTGAGGAAAACCCCAATTCACATTTCTTTAAATGCCTATAACTTTTTTTGTCTTAATGTACAGGGCTAAATTTTGGTAGGTTATTTACCTATAATGATATAAACCCGCGAACCAAATTTGGTTACCCTTACTTTGTTATTTCCGGAGATATAAATTTTTTCCGAAAGAAAACACAACATTTTCCGGGAAAACCTGAGCCGATTTTCCTGGCTAACGAACTTATCCAAAACACTTGCAAAAGGAAGGTATTCACCGAATTTAATCAAAATCGGCCCATTGTTTTTTGAGTTATCGGTGTGATACAGATATATATATATATATATATATATATATATATATATATATATATATATATATATATATATATATATATATATATATATATATATATATATAAATAATGGGCCGATTTTAATTAAATTTGGTGAATATCCGGGGTCAGTTTCAATATATATATATATATATATATATATATATATATATATATATATATATATAGCATATAAACATATAAAAGTTGAAAATGACGCCGGATATGCGTTCTAGGGAGCCTAATTAGCGCTCATTTGAAGAAATTTGTTCAAAAAGTCGGAATCTCCCCATTAGTGATTTTAAAACGAAAATTCACGAAAAGTCTGGACCCCGGCAGCTATATATATATATATATATATATATATATATATATATATATATATATATATATATATATATATATATATATATATATATATATATATATATATATATATATATATATATATATATATATATATATATATATATATATCTGTATCACACCGATAACTCAAAAAACAGTGGGCCGATTTTGATTAAATTTGATGAATACCTTCCTTTTGCAAGTGTTTTGGATAAGTTCGTTAGCCAGGAAAATCGGCTCAGGTTTTCCCGGAAAATGTTGTGTTTTCTTTCGGAAAAAATTTATATCTCCGGAAATAACAAAGTAAGGGTAACCAAATTTGGTTCGCGGGTTTATATCATTATAGGTAAATAACCTACCAAAATTTAGCCCTGTACATTAAGACAAAAAAAGTTATAGGCATTTAAAGAAATGTGAATTGGGGTTTTCCTCAAAACGTCAAAGTCGCGATTTAAAACGTCAAAATTGGCAACATTTAGGCATAGAACCTGAAACTAATACGAGCTATGGCAAGAAAATGTCTTAAGAAGAATGTTTTGCGAAGCCTGAAGTCTTAGCTTCAACCGTCATTGTCCTTCATTTTACTAAAATATTTCCACAAAATTCATTTCAAATAGATCCTGTCTCTGATGCTTTGGCAGTAGTCTCAGCTATAGAGTTTATCATTTAATGGTATATAATTTTTGTCGAATTTTCGTAAAAAATCAATAAAGTCCTATATATCCGTTATTGTACAAGATACGAAAAAAATTGTATATATTAATTATAGGGTGTTTTGAGCTGCACCTTAAAACATATTTTTACAATCACAGAGTGACCCATAAGTCGTTGGTGATACAAATTTTCTGTTTTTTTTAATCTAACATGCCTTATGTTATTGCATTTTTGCAGTTTCCATCGAAATATAATGCATGTTTGTAAGAAAAGAAATTTGAGACGCAGCAAGTGCGTTATGGTAGCGAATTTTCATTAAATGCTTCAAATTTGAATAGTTCAATTTACTATTAACCTATAAGGTTGACCAAGAAACCAGTTTTTTTCGGGAGCGCTAAGTTTACTTTCGAAAATTTTTGTACATTTTCAAACAATAAAGTTATTTGGATGAAACATGGTTTGTACTATATAGGTTATATTGGTAACAAAATTTGATGCTTGCTTACTTTAAAAAACACATATTTGCGATTAAAAATATTTTTATGAAAATTCACTACCATAAAGCACTTACTGCGTCCAGACTTTTTTTATTCCTACTGATTCTTATGTAACTATTTCAAAATTTGAAATATAAAAGTCCAACATTTAATGCAATAAACACTGTAATTGCTTGTTCTTTGTATTGTTTAATGTAATAATTGCACTCAGTTTTCATAGTGTGATTTTCTTTTATTTAAACCCCTAAATACTAAACAACCTGGGTGGAATAACACAGCGATTCATTAATTGATTCACTACATTAGTCTCAATGTATTATAAAACACGAGAAAATTCGACTGGCATGTGCTGTTATTCTGTCTGTCCAATATCAATTCACTTCATGGAATTTTGTTTAAATATGGAAAAGATCGATGCTGTATGTCAGTTTTATTGGTGCTGATCCAATATAAGGCTTCGGACAAGGGTTTCTCAAATATTTATACAATCGAACAGCTGTCAGATGTAATAGAGGATTAGTCCTATTCTTGAATTTTAAACAGTAAAATACAGTCTGACAATATGGGTACCTTTTTTTGTTAACATAAAATAATTCCTATTGATGTTACTACAAGAGCTTGCATAATAAATGGACCAATTAGATATTTTTTTTGATAAATTTACTCCCTCCGATCATCTTTCTACTCTTAATCCTTTTATTTTGTAGACTATGAAACCGTTCCATACTAAATATAAATTTAGAAACTTCTTCTTTGGCTTTGCAAATGCTTGTTTTCGTTCTGCAGTCCGTTTTGCCCTTTACGACATCGTTATGCAGGATAAAATTAAATTTATTTATAAAGCACCCATGACAACTATAAACAACAATCGGTTCCTACGTTAGGGTGTTTTGATAAAAAAGTCTTTAAAAATAAAATATAAATATCAATGACATAGGTCGTCTTTGAAAGGTCGATATGTGATCTGTGTCAATATTGAAATATTGCATGGGGATCATCCCATACCAACAGAAGGGGTAAGATAATAGAGGACGTGATCACTGCCTTGGATATTTCCTTACTCAACAACACGAGCCCCACACACATGGACTGTTCCACTGGAAGACTCTCGAATATAGACCTCAGCTTTTGTGATGCACAAAGCGCAGTAGACACTGCTTGGAAAGTGATGGAAGACCTGTATGATAGCGACCACTACCCCATCAAAATATCGGTCGGCTCTAACAATGAAAAAAGTGCAACTTCCTTGGTGAAATGGAGAACGAACAATGCTAATTGGCCTCAATTTCAGGCAACAATCGTCGAGAGCTTATCACAATTTGAAATAGACGATAACATAGATGATACCATCTGCAAATTCAACCAAGTCCTAATAAACGCAGCTGAGGGCTCTATGGGAAAAACTAAAGCACATTGTTCCTCCAAAAATACTCCATGGTGGAATAGAAAATGCAAAGAAGCGTTCACGCGATGCAGAACAGTCACAAGCCGCCTCAAGAGACATAATACACCTGAAAACCTCATAGAATATAAAAAAAATGAGATCCAATCTGAGAAGAGTCATCAAACAGGCAAAAAGAGAATCCTGGAAGGCATATGTTTCAACACTGGATAATCAAACATCCCTCAGGGAGGTGTGGAATAGAGTAAGGAGGATCAAAGGTCGTCACTCAACATTTAACATAGCAGCCATACAAGACACGAAACAGAACATAATCACATCCGCATCCCACATTGCCAACCATTTAGCAGAGACTATTCATGGAAATTCCAGCGATAAAATCTATTCAAACAAATTCAAAAATTATCGAGAACAAGCTGAATCCGACTTTCAACTTAACACAGTGGATTCACACGAATCTACACTGAATATCTCTTTTTCAATGCTGGAACTGAAAACAGCACTCAAGACTTCACACGAATCTGCAGCTGGACCAGATGATATTCCAGGAATTTTTCTCAAAAAATTACCAGAAGAAGCATTAGCTCTTCTACTAAGAATATATAATTTAGTTTGGCAAAAACAGACTTTCCCAATCATATGGAAACAATCCACGATATTGCCCATCCACAAATCAGGGAAGCCGAAACTCGATAGCAATAGTTACAGACCCATTTCACTAACCTCCACTATATGCAAATTGCTAGAGAAGATGGTCAACCGAAGACTGTTATGGTTTCTAGATCATCACGGACATCTTAACCGGCACCAATCGGGGTTCCTACCGAATCGCAGTACCCTAGACAATCTCGCCTGTCTCCAGTCAGAAGTACTTGAAGCTTTCGCTCACCGTCAAAAAGTAGTAGCTGTTTTCTTCGACATGGAACACGCTTTTGACACCGTCTGGAGAAAGGGCATTTTACAAAAATTATCAAGGTGGGGAGTTAGCGGCAATACACTCATATTTATTAGTAACTTCCTTACTGACCGAAATTTTAGAGTAAAAGTAAACAATACCCTATCAGACACATACAACTTACAAAATGGTGTCCCCCAAGGCTCAGTCCTCAGCCCAACACTGTTTAACGTCGCAATCAACGACATACTGGACACCATTCGAAGCCCGGTCAGGGCAAACTTATATGCAGATGACTTAGTTATTTACTGCAGAGGGAAAAATGTCATATCGACCTGCAAACTTATCCAAAATGCCATCCAAAAATTGGAAGTGTGGTCCGATCATAGCGGCGTCAATTTCTCCTCCACCAAAACCAAATTTATGGTATTCTCAAAAAAATGCGACAATTCTATCACATGTGCCCCCAAAATCAGAGGAATGTCGTTGGAAGAAGTCAAGGCACATAAATTTTTGGGCATAACGTTTGATTCTAAACTAAGTTGGAAGATTCATGTCAACCAACTCAAAGCTGACTGTATAAAGGCGCTTGGCCTTTTGAGAGCTCTAGCACATCAGAACTGGGGTGCCCATGAAACAGTGCTGCTCTCCATTTTTAGGTCCTTAATTAGATCAAAAATTGAATACTGCCAAATTATCTATGCAACAGCAACAAAATCAGTTCTGAAACCTCTGGATGTGATTGTAAATCATGCCTTAAGGATAATAACAGGAGCCTTCCGAACAAGCCCTACAGACAGCCTGTATCGTGAATGTGGAGAAAGACCCCTCTGGCTGCGAAGAGAAGCAGCGCTACTACAATATTCGGCGAAAATATCGGCAGACCCAAAAAACCCAGTTTACCATCTAGTATCTCAGTCGGGTACCAACAGATCTCAAAATAACTCCCTTGTGCCACTATCGATTGTTCAACATATCAGAGGATATCAGCAAAAACTCAATTTCAGCGAAACATTACCGCTGCGAAATGGACAAATACCGCCATGGATTATTAGATTACCAGATTCAGACACCAGTCTCACAACTTGTAACACAGACTCCTTGCCTACCGACAGTGTGAATAGACTATTTCAGGATACTATATCACAATATAAATTTGACCTGATCATGTATACTGACGGATCAAAGAGCACACGGGGTGTAGGAAGCGGTGTTATATCTCCCCTCAAAACAGAGGCGTATCACCTATCATCAGAGTGTAGCAGTTACACAGCAGAGTTATTTGCCATAAAGAGGGCAGTCCACACATTCATCGACTCCCCATACAAAAATGCTTTAGTGTGCACAGACTCTTTAACCTCTATTAATTCACTTGCATCGCTTTATGCAAGAAACCCTATAGTAATTCAAATACAAGAAAGCGTCCACGGTCTCTATCATGCTGGCAAGTCAATCACACTGATCTGGACACCTTCCCACAGTGGCATTTTAGGCAATGAAAATGCTGACGAATGCTCACGGAATGCGATACTAGAAAAGACAATAGTACCCATACAAACCCATTCAGACCTTATTGCCAATATTAAAGAAAGTTCTAAAGCCAAATGGCAAACCTACTGGTCATCCCTTGACAACAAACTTTGCAAGATCGAAACATCAGTGACCCCAAAGACGCTCCCAAGTCTAACACGCAGGGAAGAAGTCGCTATCAGAAGAACTCGTATTGGCCATTGTAAGTTCACCCATGGATACCTACTTATCCAGCAACAACAACCTCAATGTGAAATATGTGACAGAGTGATTACTGTTAACCATGTGCTTCAAGAATGTCCACTATATATCAATCCAAGACTCGAATACCTAAATGGAAAAACACTAGCCCAAATTCTTGACTTGAGTGAGCCAAATGTGACTAATTTACTCTGTTTTTTAAGACAATCCTCACTATTTGATAGCATTTGATTACAGATAATTTAATTAGCGAAACAAAATGTACCGATAGTGTCAATGACCTTAGATGTTAAGACACTTTAAACTTCCAAATAAAAAAAAATAAAAAAATATTGAAATGAGGAATAAAATGGACTAGTAACAATAATAACCATAATAGCAGTAATAATAATAAAATAACAAATTAGCGATAAGATCAGTAATAGAAGCAAGGTCGATATAAAGAAAATATACTGACTTCTAAAAAATCCTAACACCGGGTAAGAGTTGATAAATTTGAATAAAATTTATACCTAATGTGTATTTAATCAAACTTCAAAAATGATTACATTTTAAAACTAAAATATTAAAAACTCTGGACGTAGCAAGTGCGTTATGAAAGTGAATTTTCATTAAAATGTTTTTAATTACAAATATATCGCTCTAATGCGAGCAGGCATCAATTTGGTTACCGGTATAACCTATATAGTAGGAACAATGTAACATATTTTATCAAAATAATTATTTGAAAATGTACAACAATTTTTCGAAAATAAACTTTAAATGTTTCCGAGAAAACTGGTCTCCCAGCCAATGAGCCTTATGTTAATAGCAAATTGTGTTATTGAAATTTGAAACATTTAATGAAAATTCGCAACCAAAACGGCCTTGCTCCGTTCATAAAAAAAATCCGAAGATAAAGTTAAATGTTGGTTTCCTAACCAACAAAACTTACGTTAATAGCAAATTGAGTTATTGAAATTTGAAGGATTTAATGAAAATTTGCTACCAAAACGCACTTACTGCGTCCAGATTTTTTTCTTACAAACATGCATCATATTTCGATAAGAAATGCTAAAATGCAGTAACGAATTTGTTCTACGAAAATTAGCTAAAAATTATGGACCGTTAAACCATAAACTTCACTAAACCTACAGTGAAAGCATCAACTTAACTAAAACGACAGCCAAAGCATCAGAGAAAGGGTCTATTTGAAATGAATTTTCTGTAAATATTTTAGTAAAATGAAGAGCAATGACGGTTGAATCTGAAACTTAAGGGTTCGCAGAACACTCTTCTTGCAACATTTTCTTCTCACAATCCGTATTTGTTTGACGTTCTTTGCCTAAACATTGCCAATTTTAACGTTTTAAATTGCGCGTTTGACGTTTTGAGGAAAACTCCAAAATGTGTTTCTTTAGCTGCCCGTAACTTTTTTGTCCCTAAACTTAGAGATCTCACTTTGTTATTTCCAGATATATGAATTTTTTTAGAAAGGAAACACAAAATTTTCCGGGAAAACCTGGTCCGATTTTCCTGGCTAACGAACTTGTCCAAGCTACTTGCAAAAGGAAGATACTCACGAAATTTGATCAAGATCGGTATATTATTTTTTGAGTTATCGGTACTATATATATATATATATATATATATATATATATATATATATATATATATATATATATATATATATATATATATATATATATATATATATATATATATATATATACATATATATATATATATATATATATATATATATATATATATATATATATATATATATATATATATATATATATATAAACACGTATCTCCCCATTAGTGAATTTTGTTAAGAAAATTCCCTAAAAAAGAAAATTTGAATCACCTGTAATTGTAGACATATTTTTCTGATGTAGCTCAAGACACCCTATAATTAATGTATACAATTTTTTCGTATCTTGCATAATAACGGATATATTGAGCTTTAAAAAATGTTTACGAAAATTCGACAAAAATGATATACCATTAACCGATAAACTCTATAGCCAACACTACTACCAAAGTATCAGAGAAAGGGTTTATTTGAAATGAATTTTCTGGTAATATTCTAGTAAAATGAAGGACAATGATGATTGAAACTAAGACTTCAGGCTTTGTAAAACATTCTTCTTGAGACATTTTCCTTCCATAGCTCATATTAGGTTCAGGTACATTGCCTAAATATTACCAATTTTGACGTTTTAAATCGCGACTTTGACGTTTTGAGGAAAACCCAAATTTATTTTTCTTTAAATGCCTGTAACTTTTTTCTCCTTTAACCTACCAAGCTAAATTTTGGTAGGTACCTTAAGTACCAAATTTGGTTGCCCTTACTTTGTTAATTCCGAAGATATAATTTTTTTCGAAAGAAAACACAAAATTTTCTGCGAAAACCCTGGCGGATATTTCTGGCTAACGAACTTATCCAAGCCACTTGCGAAAGGAAGGTACTCACCAAGTTTTATCAAAATCGGTCCATTATTTTTTTAGTTATAGGTGTGACATAAATATATATATATATATATATATATATATATATATATATATATATATATATATATATATATATATATATATATATATAACATATAAAGTCTGAAACCGACCTCGGATTTGGGTTCCAGAGGTCCTAAATAGCGCTCATTTGAAGAATAAGTCGGGATCTCCTAGTGATTTTTTTTTAAGAAAATTCACTAGAAAATAACAAACGTATTTAATAATGAGTGGGTCCGCCGCGGTTTCTCATGCATTTGTCTTCAAGCATGCTTGAAATTAAATGATTCATGGTATCCTAAGGAATGTCATCACAGGCCTCTTGAAATCGGTGACGAAGGTCAAGGAGGTTATTTGATGGTTGATGTAAAATACCCAGTCGATTGGCAATCATATCCCACACATATTTGATTAGTGACAAGTCTGTGGGGCGAGAAGGCCATGGAAGCAGGGTCACGGTATTTTCCTGTAAGAACCTTGTAGCAACCCTCGCTGTTTAAGGACGTATATTATATTGCTGCAAAAGGGGTTGAATTAACCCTCGTATGTATGGCAGTGCAACAAGGTGCAGTACGTTTCGTATGTAATCATTTGCATTCAAATTTCTGTCTAGGTCTCAATGAGAGACATAAAAATGGTCTAGGTTTATACGTACGAAGCCCAAAAGCGCGTATTATATATCGTTGCCATAGAGACTCTTTGTTGTAAAACTCCCAACCACGCATTTCCAATCGACCGTGTTATGGAAACTGTCGTGTAAAGGCACAATCATCCCGTGCTAACGTTGCTATATACTGGGTGTCTTGTTCCAACAGGATATCTGGGCTGGCTTGATGGTAGTGGATTTGAAATTTTGGCTATCGCATATACGCTTAGAGATCTTAAAACACAACTGCAAAACAAAATGGTGGAGCTTCCGGTTTAACCGGAAGTGACAACAAATGTTGATTTTTTAATGACAACTTGTATATTTTTTCGAAAATTTGGAATTTATGCAACATGGCAGGTGGTAGTGGACTTTTCCTTTACGTGATAGTAAAGGATTTTTTCACGCACGAGAAGGAACCACCCCTTACATCATGGGCCGGTGATGTCCCAACGGACGTTTCTGGTTCTGGTGTATGAGTCGGTTTCCCTTATAAACAAAAATGATGATGACTTCTCCTTGTACAAAATATTCCGGAGATAAAATACCCCGCCTTTCGGATCTCCAGGAGAGGGGTGCGCAGGGGGCGCCGGCATCAAGATTGAACATATCCTTCTCAAATATATGTGGCCTAAATTCTAACCTGAACTCCGTCTACCATTTCCTCGAGGCTAATAGGCCCCAACTCCTCTTCCTCACCCAAACCCAAATCAGTGCCAAAACAGCCACTAATATCCTTAATTTTCCGGGGTATGAGCTCCTTGCTTCCTTTAAATTGCATGGAGGCGTGTGCGCATACGTGCTTGGCAATCTACCCTGCACCAGACTCCCCAACTTAGGAGCTGGAAGAAAAGACATACTTTGAATGAAATCACACCACGTATCGTTTGGCACTACAACTCTGCGAACTGGGACGAAATGCGGGATTACTTTTACTCATTTCAATGGGCGTCTGTCTGCTTCTCTCATCCTGACATCACCGAAATTATCCAAGCTGGCATGGAATTATTTATTCCACGTGCACAGAAAACCTCTTCAGCCACTCGAAAGCCCTGGTTCTCTAAATCCTGTGGCAAGGCCAGGCTTGAAAAGGTCAAAGCTCACAAAACGCTTCTAGACCATCCCAGCCAAGAAAACCGTCAAGCATTTAACAACGCAAGAAACCGCTATGTCCGCATTCTTTCTGAGGCAAAAAACTCATTTAATAATCACATCAAAAACAAAGTCCTCTCAAGCTCCAACAGCAGCAAACCCTTCTGGACTCTTGTTAAATCTATTGGGAATAATTTCTGCAGGAGCACGTTCCCACCTCTTGTTTCAGGGGATGAAATTGTTTCTGGCGCCCTGGGCAAGGCTGAACTTTTTGCCTCGTTGTTCGCCGGCAATTCTACTCTCAACTCACCTCCAAATGTTCAACCACCAACAGTCCCCAATGTCGGTCATAATATGACGGAAATCATTTTTTTCAAAATTACGAAAGATACTCTCTTCTCTTAATACCAGCAAAGCCTCTGGCCTTGACGGGATCCCTACAATTGTTTTTAAAAAATGCACACCAGAACTTGCTCCTGTCATGACTCGTCTGTTTCAGACATCTTACAATAGAGGCATATTCCCTAGTAACTGGAAAACTGCTAGAGTACAACCCGTCCCCAAGAAAGGATCCAGAGCGCTTCCTATCAACTACAGACCTATTTGTCTCCCTTCTGTCGTCTCTAAAGTGATGGAAAAGCATATAAATACCGAATTACTAAAATTTCTTGAAAAACACAGTCTAATCCACGACAGGCAGTATGTATTCCGTCAGCGCAGATCAACTACCGACCCCCTTTCCTTTGTCACCCATTCTTGGAACAAGTCTATGGAACTACACGGTGAATCCCAGATTGTCGCTCTAGACATGTCCAAAGCATTCGACCAAGTCTGGCACGTAGCGCTGCTTACTAAGCTACCAGCCTATGGCCTACCATCAAAACTCTGTACCTGGACAGCAAATTTCCTCTCCAACCGGAGCATTTCTGTTGTCGTGGATGGCCATTCCTCTAAACTGTATCCAATTAATGCAGGAGTCCCTCAAGGTTCAGCTTTAGCCCCTACTTTATTTCTTTCCCACATCAATGACCTCCTCTCTAGCACATCCAACCCAGTTCACAGTTACGCGGACGACAGCACCATCCACTCAAATATACAATATTCTAAGCCTGTCTCTTTAGCCCAATTCGATGAGGATCGCAGACTCATGGAGGGTTCTATCTCTGTGGAACTCCAAAGAATATTAGACTGGGGAAGTAGAAATCTTGGACAATTCAACTCCACCAAATTTCAGTCTTGCTTTCTATCTCATAAGAGACGCTAGCCCTAGACCCATCACAATGAACAACAAAGTTATTCAAAGTAATGAGTCCTTTTCACTTGTTGGCATTTCTGTGGATCGAAATCTCAATTGGCACCAACATGTCACATCAATTGCAGAAGCGGCTGCTAAGAAATTAGGTTTCCTCTTCCGGGCTCGCAAATACTTTTCACCAGCTAATCTCTATACCTCATATACTTCCAAAATAAGGCCAGCGAATCACCCTGTATATATTTCTAAAGCAGCAAGATTTCGTTGACATTCTCCATTAATGTAAACTATATCTATCTTTCTTCGTGAATAGTTTCCATATCACAAGTTTGATTTGGCATAACAATGCTTTGAACAGAATCATTACTTGAAGCGACTGGCGTTGCAATTTTATAGCAAAAGTCTTTCGGGATGAATAGTCGACCTCATGGCACCCTTGGAAAATCATGATTCGAACTCTTATCATGTAAGTCAAAAAATTAACATAACATTACAATGGTATAAAAGTGAATGTTAAATGAAAGAACAAAGCAAATACACTTTTTTCAAATCAAAATATGTAACGTTTAGTGGCTTAATACTTTTTTAATAAATAGATGAATCCGTATGTGATCATATTCAAAAAGTCTATTCTTAAACCATTATAAAATTAAAATATGACTTACGATTCATCATTGTAAAGGGAATGTTTTTTTTTTCAACAACACACCACGAGGGCTTACAGCCTAAATACTATCGTACCGTGGGTGTCGACAAGGAGGAAAGAGGCAACTTGTTAATTCTGGACTTGAAGGTTTGGAGGTTCGGAGGAGAAGGAAAAACACGTGCCGGCAAGGAATTCCACAACTTGGAAGTCCTATATCCTTGGATGTTCTATATCTGATGACATGCACAGTTAAAGAGTGCATTCGCTCTGTTCCCCTGGTAGATCTGTTGGGGGCAGCAGGTGGAGGAACTATGGAAGAAAGCTCCTCTGAGCAGTGCCCGTGCAGATATCAATAAAAGAGAGATAGAGGTCACCAACGGCACGTCGGTGGACAAGGGATGGCATCCTTTGGGTGAGGGTAGGGTCACCGATGAGACGTATAGCTCTCTTCTAAATGGAGTCCAGGATAGCGAGTGTAGAAGCGGCAGCGGCACCCCAGATGTGGGAGCAGTATTAGAGGTTTCGTCTTATTTATGAAGTATATAACGTATAGAGATTAGCTGGTGAAAAGTATTTGCGAGCCCGGAAGAGGAAACCCAATTTCTTAGCAGCCGATTCTGCAATTGATGTGACATGTTGGTGCCAATTGAGATTTCGATCCACAGAAATGCCAACAAGTGAAAAGGACTCATTACTTTGAATACCTTGGTTGTTTATTGTGATGTGGAGTATCTCTTATGAGAAAGAAAGCAAGACTGTGATTTGGTGGGGTTGAATTATACAAGATTTCTACTTCCCCAGTCTAATATTTTTTGGAGATCCACGGAGACATAACCCTCCATTAAATCACAATATATATAGGGTGTAGCAAATAAGACACCTCGTAGCTCCCCTGCAAGATATCGAACAAATTCCAGGAGCAAAATTGTGCATGATTACCATCGCCATATTCCTGAAATATTTGTGGTCACCAGTGGCGTGCCGTATTCTAGTGGTGTATCAAATTTATGTTTTTTTTTAAATAGAACAGTCTATATTTTATTACAGATTTGAAAAGTGCTCAAAGAGTATTTTTTTTAAACCACGTCATATCCCTAACTCTAACGGTTTCGCTGTTAAAACCTTTTATCATCACAGTGTGGCCATTTTTGGCTTTTTTTAATAAACTAAATTGCACCGGCGCCTCGGTTTTGAATTTGGGGCCGGGGTAAGACCAGGGTATTACCTTATCATAATTTTTTTCGGTTAATTTATAGAAAGAACCCTATTTTTGATTGGCCTTAGCAAATCGACATTTTTTTCAAAAATTTCCAATTGCATTCCCCTAAAAAAAATTACAGTGGTGGAGAGCGGAAACTCCAGATTTTTCATTGGTACCAAAAAAACACATTCCATAACAAAATATCAGAGGAAAAACAAGTTGTAACGTCCAATTTTTGGGAAAACGTCCTCTTCCGAAACCCCATTAGTCACGATAAAAAAATGTGGTCAACATGCTGTTTGTTCTCGAATGTCACCATAATTGTGAGTTATCATCAGAAGTTTACTCTCATAAATACTCTGACGTCACATACTCAAATCAACAAGCGTGTCAAAAAGTGTTGCATACATTTACAACCACTAAAGTTAAAAAATACGGATAAAGAAGTTGGAAAATCAAGCAACCTGAACTGAATGTTCTAAATAACGACCTTTCCGTTGGAAGCATAACCACAACCTTAACTCACAGGCCCTAGAAGCCGCCCTGAGGACTTCTGGTGATACATCACAAAAAAACACGCGAATCCGACCCGCATATCCTCGGCTGTAGTTAGTACCGTCCTGTAGACCACGTTCTTAATGTAGCCACAGAGGAAGAAGTCAAGGGGAGTTAGGTCTGGTGATTTTGGCGGCCATTTTACTGGACCGCCCACGACGAATACGGAAACCTTTCATCAAGATATTCCAGAACGGTACGGCTATTATGTGCGGGGGCTCCATCGTGTTGGAAAGCCATCTGTCGTAGAGCGGCATTTTCCAAGAGTTCAACCACCGCGAATGAACCTTAAATAACTGTTGCCGTTCAGGTGCCCCTCGATGAAGTAAGGACTCAGAAGGTGTTCTCCCAGTATGCCACTTCAAACATTGAGTGACCACATTTGTTGGTGGTTTCTCATTCTCATGGCGTACCGGTTTTAATCGGCGTAATAATGAAAGTTCTGGCAATTCCTACGCCATTTTTATGAAAGGTCGATTCATCTGAAAATAACACGCGCATAAGATAGGATTTATCTTGGTCGATTTTGTTGATAGCCCACATGCAGAAACCCTGCCTGGCTTGAAAATCTTTGGGTTGCAATTCGTGGAGCCGTTGAATCTTGAACGGATGGCTTGTACTTCTGTAGAGTACAATTCACAGAACGCATTGAAATACCCGTGTTCCTGCTAATTTCATGGACACTGATATAAGGATGTTCAATAGCCTCCTCCTTGCAATTCATTATCTTCGGTCAAAACTGGCTTCGTTCTAACTCTCCTTGCTTGTTGAACACTCCCAGTATTTGTAAATCTAGCCAACATTTTTTTAAACGCACGTGAATTTGGATGTGCTCTGTCAGGATATCTCTCAGCGTAGATTCGTGACGCCAACAAATAATTCTTGTAACATTCGCCAAGAATCAAAACCATGTCAACCATTTCTTCTTGAGTTCAGAGCATTCTCGCAACGTTTATCAAAAAACAATGATTTTGCCGTCAGTTTATATTTATTTGTACTGTCTATTTTAACAACCACATTTCTTTTGTTTTATCGTGTCAGACTTCGTTGCGGAAAAGGACGTTATCCGAGAAATTGGCGATAGAACTTGTTTTGTTCCTGAAATGTTGTTATGGAATGTGTGGTTTGTTTAGAATCAATGGAAAATTTGGCGTTTTCGCTATCCAAACCTGTATTTTTTTAGGACAGTGCCACTTTAAATTTTTGAAAAAAATGACAATTTGCGAAAGCCGACCAAAAATAGGTTTCTTCCCATAAATGAGCCGAAAAAAATTATGAGAAGCTACAAGAGGTATTAGCCTGCCGCTAAATTAAAACCGAGGCGCTGGTGCAATTTAGCTTGTTTTTTTTAATTGCCAAAAATGGTCGCATTGTGGGGATAAAAGGTTTTTACAGCGAAACCGCTAAAGTTAGGGGTATAACATGGTTCTTAAAAAATAAGTACTCTTAGAGCACTTTCCAAATCTGCAATAAAATATAGGGTGTTCTATTAAAAAAAAACATAAGTTTGATATGCCACTGGAATACGGCACGCCACTGGTGACTAGAACAATTTTAGGAACATGTCGATGGTAATTACGAAATCGCGATCTCCTCAATAGCGAATTTTTTCTACGAAAATTCTTTAAAGAGAGATAAATCTTATGTCGATTACTTCCATAATAGTTAGAATCGAGTAAAAGTTTTGTATTTCTCCTATAAAGTTTGGACTCGAAATTACAGACCCAAAATTATGAACATCAACCAAGGTTGTGGAATTGAATATGAGCAAGTTGAATGTCTGCACGTTCCGTCCTTCAGAGGGGGCGTAAAGCCGTCGGTCCCGTGTCCATGTGAGTTGGGCACGTTAAAGGTCCCCGTCCTCCTCACAGAAAGGCTGTGGTGTGGCCAAATTAATAGGATAGTTGGATGAAAGTACTCCCTGGCGTCGGTGATTCGCCATAGTTGCCGAAATAGACTGGCGTTTAAAAAAATAAAAATAAAAATCTTATTGTGGGGAAAATATGATGTGGCTCACCTATTTTGAATCGAGTAAGAGTTTTTATTTCTTCCTTAAACTTAAAAAATCTCTCAAAAAATCTACAAATTTGAATTCTAAATTGCATATAATTTTATCCAGTTTTCTTTTTCAGGTTTTCAGTGAATTTTCTTTTTAAAAAAATTCACTAATGAGGAGCTCTCGACTTTTGAATTTTGAAAAAAGTTCTTCAAATGAGCGCTAACTAGGCCCCCTAGAACACATATCCGGGGTCAGTTTCAATGTTTATATGTTTTAATTAATTTTTAATTTATTTTTATTTTAATTTTAATAAATTGGGGTTTTCCTCAAAACGTCAAAGTCGCGATTTAAAACGTCAAAATTGGAAACATTGAGGCTGAAACTAATACGAGCTATGGAATGAAAATATCTCAAGAAGAATGTTTTACCAAGCCTGAAGTATTAGCTTCAACCGTCATTGTCCTTCATTTTACTAAAATATTTCCAGAAAATTCATTTCAAATAGATCCTTTCTCTGGTGCTTTGGCAGTAGTCTTAGCTATAGAGCTTATCGTTTAATGGCATATAATCTGTGTCGAATTTTCGTAAAAAATCAATAAAGTTCAATATATCCGTTATTATACAAGATACGAAAAGAAATTGTATACGTTAATTATAGGGTGTCTTGAGCTTCATTTTAAAAATATATCTACAATCACAGAGTAGCCCATGAGCGCGAACTAGGCCCCTAGAACGCGGGTTCTAGGGAGCCTAGTTCGCGGTCATTTGAAGACATTTTTTCAAAATTCAAAAGTCGGGATCTCCTCATTCCTCATTAGTGGTGTTTTTTTTTTTAAGAAAATTCACTAAAATATGGCCATATCCAGGCTCAGTTTAAATTTTTATGTTTATATTATATATATATATATATATATATATATATATATATATATATATATATATATATATATATATATATATATATATATATATATATATATTGTGTGTGTGTGTGTATCACACCGATAGACCAAAAAATAATTGGCCGATTTTGATCCAATTTTCTGAGTACCTTCCTTTTGCAAGTGGCTTAGATAAGTGCGTTAGCCAGGAAAATCGGCCCAGGTTTTCCCGGAAAATGTTGTTTTATTTCGAAAAAAAAAATATATGTCCGCAAATAACAAACTAAGGGCAACCAGATTTGGTAGGCGTATTTGTATTATAAAGGGTGAACCATGTACCAAAATTTGGGTCTGTAAATTTAAATACAAAAAAGTTATGGGTATTTAAGAAACGTCAAAGTTACGATTTGAAACGTCAAAATTGGCAACATTCAGGCAAAAAACTGAAAAAAATACGGATTATGTAAAGAGAATGTCGCAAGAAGAGTGTTCTGCAAACCCTTAAGTTTCAGCTACAACTGGAATTGTCCTTCATTTTACTAAAATATTTCTAGAAATTTCATTTGAAATAGACCCTTTCTCTGGTGCTTTGGCGGTAGTTTTAGTTAAGTTTATGGTTTAACGGTGTACCTATAATTGTTAGCTAATTATTGTAGAAAAAAATGAGAATACCGCGATGACTTTTAAATTTCAAAAAGATTTCTTTAAATAAAAGCAAACTAACCCCCCTCGAATCCATATCCGGGTTTAGTTTCAGTTTTTATCTGTTTACATATATACAGGGTGACGCATTTCTACGGTAAATCTCAATATAATTGTTATTGTACAAGATGCGAGAAAAAGTTGTATAATTTAATTATAGGGTGTCTTTAGCTACATTTTATACATTTCTTTTGACAAGCACAGACTGGCACATAAGTCGTTGGTGGTACCTACAATTTTTGTTCGAGCACCCTTATATTATTGATTATTGCATTTTTAATCGAAATATGATACATGTTTGTAAGAAAAAAAATCGAGACGCAGTAAGTGCGTTTTAGTAGCGAATTTTCATTAAATGCTTCAAATTTCAATCACTAAAATTGCTGTTGTTAACCCAAGGTTTGTTCTCTAGGAAACCAGTTTTCTCAAAAACATTTTAAGTCTATTTTCGAAAAATTTTTGTACATTTTCAAACAGTAAGTTATTTTGATAAAATATGGTACCTACATTGTTTCTACTATATATGTTATACCAGTAACCAGATTGATGCCTGCTTGCATTAGAGACATGTTTGCTATTTAAAATATTTTAATGAAAATTCACTTCCATAACGCACTTGCTGCGTCCAGACAATATATTATAAACTAATTTTAGATTGAAACCGCAAAGGTTTTGATATAGGAATATTAATATTAATCTACAAATTTGAATTCGAAATTGCATATAGGGATAGTTTTGCATTGAAGTATGTCCAGTTTTGTTTTCAACGTTTTTTTTAAGCTAATTTTAGATTTAGATGGTTTTGATATAGGAATATTATGTTATTAATAAATTTGTCCAAATATTAAGTATACATACATACACATAGTTTACCAACTCTTATAGCTAATAAATATGTACCTACCTACTTGTACTTACCCCAATCAGAAGAAATCCCATCTTATTTCCATATAATTTGCACTTAAAAATAATTTACATATTATTCAAACATGTTCTAACATTTCACAAAACTTTGGTCCTAATATAGTTTTGAAACCGATAGAGCATCAACAAAAATGAGACGTGCCTACATTTCAAGACTTCTTTGAGTCTTCATATTCAAAAATTTAAGAGTTACTGTACCGTAATACACTTTTGTATGTTTACACTGGCTGCTTTCACAGCATAAACTGATAAATTCAATTTTCTTATCTACCACCTTATTTAGCAAAAAAAAAACAATGCAGTAGATTTAGAAGTCAGTTCAAAACCACAGCATGCTTATAATAGATATGCCGTGATAGCCATTGAATGAAGCAGCAGGTTATGCAACTAACATTACACGAATATTTACATGTTTGATTTCGTGAACATTTGGCCATTGTAATTCTTATTTTATAAGTTATATCTATAGTAATATATATGGTACACAAAAATTACACAATATATCATACATAAAAGCGAACATTGTGCATGTAAAGATATGATTTTCAACGTAAATATCCAAATAAAACGGCTAGAATATTAAGAGCTATGACTTCCAAATTTTCTTGAAAAATCAAATTAACAAAACCCTACCTTATGCTCTTCGCCAACCCTTTTGCTAAATCCATGTCATATAATCTTAGTTTTGCACAAAACTCTTGCTAATTTATAATTCAGATACCTAATAAACATTGACACATGATAGTTACAAAACTATGAATGTAATTCAACATCACAGTTGAGGCGATGTCGCCTCTTGTTGCTACCATGATTGTCGTCTCCAACGGTCCCGTTCATTTCATTATAGCTTCAGCACATCATTAAGTGTGCCGGGTTTTCCAGAAATTTTTCTCTTATGGTCTACCTCTTCCGTTTTTTCCAAGTATATCTCCTTCAAGTAATGTAGTCACAAAATTATTGTCTCAGTAGAATCTGAGCAATAAATTTTGGCTTTATCCCCTAAATTTCTTTTATCAAGCATCTTTCTTCTCTCACCTGTCACCTCTGTATGTCCTCAAACTGTTATTCGTCTTTCATAACTTGTATTTGTACCTTGTCTTTGTCATATTTCTCCATGTCTAGGTTCTAAATTTTACTTCTAAACGTCAAAACGTCTGGGTGCAAGATAATTACATTGAGTTGAATAAAAGGCTCTTCTAGACTCTTCTAGACAAAGTCCAGACATAGTAAGCCTTTTATTCAAGTTAAGCGCATTCTAAAACCATTTATTCTCTTCATGTTGTACTTAGTCCAGCTTTGTGCTCCATACATTACAACACTCCATACATATGACTTGATTAACCTGTGCCTGGGCTCGGATTTAAAATGTTTATTAGTGAGGAGGATGTACCTATTTTGTCGATTAAATATTTACTTTACTATTGGCACCCTCTTTCTCAGTACTTTTCTACATTTACCATCATCCATAATAATACTCGCAGAGCACGAGACCATTTCTATTTCCTCACGTTGTTGGCCGTTGAGCTTTATCTCCATTTTTGCAGTCATATTATTAACTTATCTTCAATAGGTAGTTTTCGCCATATTTGATCTTTAGTTTGACTCATTTTAACACACTATCCAGCACGTTCAGCATGATTTGTAATATTTTTTTTTGTTTTCTTAACAGGGCCATATCATATGTGTACCTTATATGCAATATGGTACCATTGTCCATTTAATTATGATTTCTGTGTCTTTTTTTATGCATGTGTAGAATGCTGTATGCACACCTCATTCACACACTGTAGTGTGTGGGATATCGAGGTAGTATGGGACTCCTACCCACTAAACCACTCCCTGGAATACCAGATCTTAGTCCATACCTCTGTCAGAAAGATTTCACACAATGAAGGCGGGATTTGAATGTTTCCATTCTGTTTTGCCGCGGGTACGTTATCGGGTAAGGATAAGCTTTGTACGCTTATGCCTAAGTGAAAGTTGCTCATCGTAGTTGGTGGCACTACGGAGAAGAGCATTTGGGTGAGAAGCGACTTTTGCGAACTGAGTGGTGAATAGTTGAGTTCTAAATTCAAGTATCAAAGGCATTTTCAGATCAGAGTTAATATGACTGTTTCTGACAAACCATGGTACTTCGGTAACCATTCTTAGATGGTTTTCTGGATTTGAAGGGTCTTGATGTGTGTATCAGCCGCGGTGGCCCATGCAGGGGATGCATATGTCTAGGCTGGCCGAAATATGACTTTGTACGAGTCGTTTATTGTTCATGGATAATTTGGAATTTCTGTTAAGAAATTGAAACATTGAAGCTTTCCATGGGGCATGTTGGACATGGGGCACCATGTTAAGCATTTGTCGAGGGAAACCCCGAGGTATTTGGCGGTGTCTTGACAGGGAATTAGACGGTTGTCTAATGATACGTGTTCGTGAGGTGTCTACTCTTGGGTAATAGGACTGTTATAGAACATTTATTGGGGTTTAAGGCTAGACATGATTTCCTATACCAGTCGTGCAGCTCATCTACGGCGGTTTGTAGACGTTTGGTTATCATGCGGTGAGTGGAGCTGCTGAGGATGGTAGTGTCGCCTGCGTACAGTGTGCATGTCACGTTTAGGGGCGGTGTCGGTATGTCTGCGATAAATATATTGTACAGCAGATGGGAGATAGCAAAGCCCTGCGCGAGGCCAGCCGTTGCTGAGTAGGTTTTAGATATGGTTCCCAGATGTTGTATTTTCCTTTAGCCTATTTATATGGTATCTTCTGTGAATAAATTGAACAAATAGAATGACAATAATGGACATCCTTGTGCATGACTCGTTTTTCTAATATTTACCCAAAATCTTCCGACCTTTCATATAGTCCACCATCTTTTGGGGGCTACTTTACCTATTTCCTGGGGTGTTTGAGCCTTTTTCAGACTGAGTCATGCAGTCACATAGCAAGTGTTTGGTTGTTTCTGCTGCTTCAAGTACAGTATCTGCAGTTTTCACTGTCCACCTTACCTATCTTCATAAGGTGATACTTTACTGGGGAGTGTCTTGTGAAAAATCATGTAATTATTCTCAAGTCGTTCCTGTTCAATTCAATAAACAGTTCAGACTTCTCTGTTGATATGGTGGTTATGAACCATTTCGCCTACCATAAGCCTGGCGTTTTCCTCCAGTATGACAGCATTTGGTTGCTCTCCCATGTATCAAGTTAATTTGTTACATAGCTAGACCACAATAGGAGTCTGGACCATATAATATTGTTGCTGCCCTTTTTGCAAGGCTGTCTGCTTCCTCATTTCCTTCAATGCCTTGATGCCCTGATACAGACATCAAAGTTACTTTGTTGTTCGTAGCCATTTGCTTCAAGGATATTTTGTAGTCCCAGGTCCGTTTAGAATCGGGTTTTTTTTCAGGCTTTAGTACTGGCTGACTACCTGAGAGAATGTAGATCTCTCTATTTCTGAGTCTTTGGTTTTTATATAGATTTAGAATAATGCGCCTTCGATCCAAAGTAATCCAGCTCTCTTCATTATATATGAAACTATATTTACCAATGCACATTATTGAACATTGTGATTGTTCTATATTAACAGTTTGGTTCTTGTTTGTACAAAAGTGTATCCCCAAATATTATATAATGGCAATACAGGACACTCCGGCTGATTTTGTGTTTCAAGAATCTCAGCGCCCCTGGCGGATAGTACTGATACTATGTCATTCGAGAACCTGTTTATATGTAAACACTAGCGAAGGCTGGTGTTTAACTGTGTATAATTAAGTCTGAGCATCCGAATATATTCGAAGGCGGTAATTTGAGAAGGATCGCCACAGTTTGGGCAAATACTTTATAATGACAATACAGGACACTCTGGCTGATTTCGTGTTTCAAGAATATCAGCGCCCCTAGCATATAGTACTGATGTTACGTCGTTCGAGAACGTGTAACACTAGCAATTGCTGCTGTTTAACTGTGTAGGAGGAATTTGAGCTAGATTTACGTAGTGGCATTCAAACAGAAAATAATAGTAATAGTGATGTGGAAGAAAGTGAAGAAACTGATAGTTTAGAAACACATACTGATGCATCATGGCATAATATAACAGTTGACCCTACAAATACTGCCATATTCCATACTCAGTCCATTACTGTTTAATATATTTATTGACCCAGTTAAACATGTTTTACATGTTCCTTTTTTAATGTATGTAGATGATATTAAGATTTTCGCAAATATTTCGAGTGTCGATGACTGTTTGCAGCTCCAGAACTGTCTTCAGATCCTTGATGAATGGTGTTGTCGAAGTGGTCTTTCTATGAATGTTTCCAAGTGTTGTGTGATGTCCTTTACTCGAAATAAGCACTCAATTACTTTCGGGTACAATATAAGAAGGCTTCCACTTGATCACCCCTGGACAGTTAAGGACCTTGGAATTGTTTTTGATGGTAATCTATCTTTTAAACCACACTATGAGCAGACTGTCAGTTCCGCTTACAAAACTCTTGGGTTTCTGATAAGAAACAGCAAAAATTTCTCACAGACTGACACCCTCCTCCTGCTCTTTAGTTGTTTGGTTAGGTCCCGACTTGAATATGGCTCAGTTGTGTGGGCTCCTACTTATGAGATACATGTGGCAAGTCTAGAATCAGTGCAAAGGAAATTTCTAAAATTTCTTAGCTTTCGTGAGGATGGTCGATATCCGTCTATTGGTTTTCCTCAGGTAAGTTTACTTCTTTAGTCTGCAGAGTCTGTCGATGCGCAGGCAGTGCAGTTTTATTATATTTTTATACAAACTGGTTAATTCTGTGTTCAACTGCCCTAGTCTGCTTCAGCAACTTAATTTCAATGTGCCTCGTATTGCAGCACGTTTTCCAGGCACAATCTATATCCCGACTGCTCGTACACGATTACTGCGATCGTCTCCAATTTACCAGATGTTCGATGATTACTCTGTACTGCAAGACCGCCTAGATATCTTCTCATGTAATATATCAGAGATAAAAATGTTTTTCAAAGCGATCTAATTTGTGACTCTTTTGTATAGTTTGTTTGATTATTGTTTGTTATTATGTTTTGTGTATTGACCCATCCTTAATTTGGCTTTTAAGCTGTTGGATGGTGTATGAATAAATAAATAAATAAATATGCCATTTGATTTATTTAGTGAAAGAAGCACACTCGATCCTAATATAAGTAACACATCAGGAAAACGTCCCTTGGACGTTTTAAAGTTTTTTGTGAACGATGATTTGCTCGAGTTAATTGTCACTCAGACAAACATATTCGCTAGTCAACGGCTCAACAAACATCACTCAAGTAAGTCGAGGATGAAGTCATGGATTGATACTAATAAAGTAGAAATATGCAAGTTCTTAGGAGTCACATTAGCGATGGGTTTAACAACAGATCCTACCATAAATCTTTATTGGTCAAAGGATCCCCTATATCACAACAAATACATATCCTCCGTAATGACAAGAGGTCGATATTTGTTTATTTTAAGCTGTATATACTACACTAATAATGAAACTGCAGATCTCAAGAGACTTTGCAAAATTGAACCACTACTATCCATTTTACTGAAAAACTTTCAGTGTTTTATGTCCTGGCAGGGTTTTGGTCATCAATTAATCAATGGTTCCTTTCAGAGGGAGACTTCACTTTCGGCAGTACATACCATATAAATCTCGTGAATATGATGTCAAGCTTTATAAACTCTGTACTTCGAATGGTTACACTTTCAATGTAAAAATATATGCAGGGAGGGGGATACGAATCCTGAACTCGGTCATTCACATTAAATTGTTTTGAAATTACTTGAACCTATCCAGGAAAAAAAAAAGGATGAATATTATTCACCGACAATTTTTATTCCAGCATACCTTTATTCAGAGAGTTGTATAGAGAACAATTGGATAGAATTAATGAACAGGGAACCAGGCGTTAAAAGGCAAATAATGGTTATTTTTCATATACTGTTAGTTTATTGTGCCATTTATTACATGTATTAGGAACTTTCTGATGCAACTAATTTCTGCCCTCTGGTGGCCAACATAAGAAGTTCTAAACCATTTATTTTGGTATTCTGATAGTGTATAAAGAACCACATGCTAGTGATTGTTTTCTGTATAAAAACTGATTTCGTATTGAAACAAAGAGCAAAAGAAGTAAATTAATTGTGGAAATGGCCCAGAAACAATCTAAGCTACTTTTGGAGAAGCTGAGTTACATGTTTATGCCTTAATAAAGAAAAAAATTTGTTGTGGTTCTGTTTACACAAATAACACTTTAAGAAACCATGTCACTTGGTTCCAAGTTTTGTCCCTTGGATCTTTATCACTTAACAATAACATTCCTTTAAACAAAAAACAATGTGTTCAGAATGATGTGATTTCTTGTAAAATAGTTGATTTCGTTTATTTTTAAAATGTCTTTGAAAACTGTTTATTCAGTGTTCACTGAATTTTGAGTAGGTTTTATTATTATCACCTATTCAAATTAAGTATATAATGTAATTGGGAACCAGATGGTTGGTACCGGTCAGAATAACACAATATTGAAATAAATGTCATTTTGCGGAAACCAAACGCCGCAAAATATCATAAAAACATATTTTCAAAGATGAAAAGAGAAATTTCAAATAGCGTATGTAATTATTATGTGTCTCGAAGTACACTAAGGAGTTTTCAACCATCTGGTAGAAAAATCATAGTTCATACAGTTAAAATACCTTCATACCTGGATTTCTCATATTCATAAATTCGCGAGTGGTTCTTTGTCCGTTAACACCATCCAATTGCTCTACTGTGGTACATTACATTCAAATCGAAAAGGAGTACCGAAAGACTTCTTAGGAAAAATGAAGAAAGATTCTAGGAAAGGAAAGAGATAACATAAAAATCATCAAATGTTTCGACAAAAGACCAGTTTTGATGATATCCACTCATCCAATGCAGACGAGTACTATAGTCCCTACAGGTGGGTACTTATTTATTCAGATCTTTGTATTCCCTCATTTATAAAAATGTATTATTCCAGGAAAGCATAACAGCAGGTGAGGTGGAAAAACCACAAGCAGTGATAGACTATAATAACGCAAAAAAAGGAGTGGACTTCAGCGACCAAATGTCCGCTTACCATAGCGTTATAAAAAAACCTTCAAGTGGTATAGCTAAGTTTATTACATTTTAGCCATCTCTTTTAAATTTCATATGTCTTTTTCTTTTAGAAAAGTGTCATTAGAGCTGTTACTTGGAACCACCGTGGTCAATGTATGGATTGTGTATAATGTTATCCGATAAAAAATTAGGTATAACTGAATTTAGAAGACAACTGTCAAATGATTTAGTAGGATTCTCCGAAAATATAGAGAATGGTCCACCTAATAATCAAAAAAAAAAAAAGAATACACACTTTCATAAAACCATAGGGGCCCAGTGTAAAGAAAAGGCGACCCTGCAAAGGATGGTATAATAAGTTGAGGAAAACGTTATGTAGTCGGGAAGCACACAAGAAAGTTCGTCGCATAATCAGCTTTTGTGACGATTGTCCAAATAAACCTGTCTATTGCCTTGCGTGTTTTTATGCACATCTCTCTTAAAATCTTATGTAATAAACCTTACATGAAAAAAATATTTGAAACACCTAGCAGTTGCTTTTTTTACAGTTTTGGTATTATTATATTATAACCGTTTAAACCAGTCTCATTTATTTTCTCATTATATGCAGTTCTAGTCCTCCAAGATATATATGGCTTTAATGGTACATGAAATGACTATAGAGCTGACAGATTTATATTCTTAAAGCTTTTATAGTTTAGTCTACTCACCTTCAGATGGAGCTAAACTCTAATCCCCCTACATATCTTCGAGGGTATGTATCGCACACTAGTAAGGTTTTATTACATATCTTCGGCAATATGTATCGCAGTTGTGGAGAGAAAACAAATTCTGCTTCTGCAGCCAACGTGTTAACATACAAAAAAACATGAAACGTAATAAAGTTTTTCATTTTTCTCTTTTATTTTTCGTCTTTTTTCTATAATCCGAAAAGTTCGAATATCCAGATCAACCAATGCAATTATCAATTAAGATTGAGAGGTTGTACTGTATTAGTATTATTATTGTTATTATTATTATAGTTAGATTACTGCCATTTTTTGTCATTCATGTATGTCATATAAAATAAGGTGAAACTCTTGGACTTGTACATACAGTACTGATAAATCGGATTTCTGGAGATGTAACAAGAAAAGAAATTATGGAATAGGCTGTTGGGTAGGAAAAATCGTGAAAATTCGTAAAGATATGGATATTTTGGAGCAAATCTAAAATGTGTCCATCCCAGACAAAGAAATATAGGTGATACCACGATGTGTAAACCACGTAGAGGTAGTCAGAGGTTTCGAAACATGTTTGAAATGAGTTGGAAAAATGCTGAATCGGAACATCACATTCTACTTATATCAGAAATGAAGAAACATGTGCAAAAGGCACAAGTTGCAAACATTAAACAGAGCAAAAGTACTAAAATTTTGTACCGCAGCTTAGATTTACATAGATATGTTGTATTTAACAACAACAAAAACATGACACCATAATAAAAGTTTTTCATTTTTCTCTTTTATTTTTCGTCTTTTTTCTATAAATAATAATTTATATATATACAGGGGTAACCTAAATAGCTGAAGATGGAGTGCTTTAAGTGCAAGATTACAACTGATGAGAGCGGCGGTTTCCCGTGTGAGAGTTGCAGTAGAATACTCTGTGAAAAGTGTAGTGGCTTGACTTCAACGGAGGTTAGGTGCCTGAAACTGAAACAGAGGATCCTGAAGTTCTTTTGTGGGGGCTGTCAGCAGGGCCTCCTACAAGTGCCAGTGTTGATAAAACATATACAGAAGCTTGAGGAACGTGTTAATCTACTTGTAGATGTTCCCCTCGGGTCGGCGACCACTGGGCAGCAAACTGGAGTGAATGAAAGTGAAGTTGTGGAGCGTGTCTTTGTGGAGATAGCTGAGCGAGAGAAAAGGAAGAAAAATTTGGTTGTGTTTGGTTTGCCGGAAGTTGCAGTCATCTGGTGTGGGAGACAGCGAGGACAGAATCTGTCAAGTTTTACGAAAGGTGACCGAGATTTCGGCCCGGGATATTGTCCAGATTGGTAGACTGGGCAGGTTTTCCGGGGAGAAACTTTACTACTTCGGGCGTTCCTCAGGGCTCTAATCTGGGGCCGCTATTATTCCTATTATTTATCAATGATTTGGACAGTAGTTTAAGTGGTCCGAGACTTTTCTATGCAGATGACTTGAAGTTGCATATGAGAGTGGCGTCGCTGGATGATTGCGTTAGACTGCAGGAACATCGAGACTTGCTCTATGAGTGGTGCTTACAGAATGGATTGAAACTAAATGTGAGTAAATGTAAGGTCATGACTTTCACATGTAAAGCTTTCCCTGTTCAGTTTGAGTATACTGTGGGTCGGTTGGTGGTCGATCGTGTGGAGACTGTGAAGGGGTTGGGGGTCCAGTTTGATAAGAAACTGTTGTTTGACATTCACATCAATGCCATAGTAAATTACTGTAACAGGTTTTTGGGATTTATAGTGCGGAACTGTGGGTCGTTTACTTGTTTTGGTGCTCTCAAAGCTTTGTATTGTGCTTTTGTTCTTTCCAAGTTACGATATGCATCTCTTGTCTGGGGCCCATATTATGGTGTGCATATAAGCTCACTCGAATATGTCCAGAGAAGGTTCGTAAAATATCTGTCTTTTAAGGAAACTGGGCGTTATCCGGAGAGGGGGTTCGATCATTCTGTTTTGCTTGGGCACTTTGAATTCGTCAGTTTGTGTAAGCTAAGAAGAGTTGACTCAATCGAGTTTTCATATAAACTGATACACAATGTCATTGATTGTCCGGAATTATTGGCGCAGATAAATTTCCATGTTCCCAGGATGAGTGAACGGCATAATATGTCATTTTATAATAATCAGGCTAGGACTGTTGTTATGTTAAGATCTTCAATATATGTAAAGTGTGAAACTTTCAATATCATTTGTTCATGTAATCATATATTTAGCGACAGTTTGTGTACATTGTTGCATAAAGCTATTGAGATGTTGTAGTTTTAGGTTTGTTTTTGGATTAATATTTTGTTATTGTTAATTGATGGTAATCTCACTCGCTAATTAGTTTGTAAGTGTCCTGTAATTGGTCCTGTACTTGGTCTGTTGGACACAATAAATCCTTATTATTATTATTATTATTATTATTATTATTATTATTATTATTATTATTATTATTATTATTATTATTATTATTATTATTATTATTATTATTATTATTATTATTATTATTATTATTATTATTATTATTATTATTATTATTATTATTATTATTATTATTATTATTATTATTATTATTATTATTATTATTATTATTATTATTATTATTATTATTATTATTATTATTATTATTATTATTATTATTATTATTATTATTATTATTATTATTATTATTATTATTATTATTATTATTATTATTATTATTATTATTATTATTATCCGAAAACTTCGAAAATCCAGATTAACCAATGCAATTATCAGTTCTGATTGAGAGGTTGTACTGTATTAGTATTATTATTGCTATTACTACTATAACATTATATTACTGCAATTTTTTGTCCTTCATGTGTGTCATATAAAATAAGTACATAACACAATTTTGAAATATCTAAAATATAGAAAAATGTCAAACACCTGATGCTACCATTTTTACAATTCTGCAAAAAAATACACTGGAGAAAAATGAACTACATATTCTTATATACATTTTATTAAGGTACCTATCAAAAACATTGCAATACAGGTACAATTAATTATGTACAAAATATATTTAACACTATTACATTCATCATAAAATTGTCTATGTGTTATATCTGCATTATCATATTAATACTTTACCATAGAATTATATTATAAATTAAATCAGTTAACTAAAATTACAAATTTTATACATCATACAAGCAGGAATGAAATAATTATATCTCAAAAATTGTCAACCCAACAATATACATGAAAACATTTTTAAATTAAGAAATAACTGCAGAATCGATGCTGAATGTCAAGATTTTTTAATAAGAAAGTGTATAACCCTAGAATGTAATAATTATTTAATTTTAAAATAATAAATAAATAAAATAAAAACTGTAACTTTACAAAATAAGGACTGGATATATACAGGTGTGTCAGAAAAGCCTGAACAAAATTAACACATATTCCTAACGTCAAAATATGACAAACTAATTATATCGTTCTTCTACAAAATATCACGCATAAGTGCATTCACTCAGCTGAATGATGTTTGTTGCACGTATTGTACACTAACCTTAACATTTGGTATTCAATAATTTGATCTGAAGTTTTAACACTTATGCAATATTTTTCCTTATATTGTGTAAATTTTAAATGTGCCACGATGAGAGTTCTGATAGTGAAAGAGTAAAAAATACACGAAGAAAAAAGGTGTCCTAAAACATGGAAACAAAATGAGAAGAAGTCTTGTCTTCTTGAAAGCCATTACACAACTAAGTGCAAAAATTATAGACAAAAGGGATGTCAAAGAATGGATGTAAGTAGTATTATTTTATTTATAAAACAAGTGTTGTTTTTTTTTATTCACACGTAAAAACAAATGCATGTAAAAACTTACAAGGGCCGAAAAAAGTATGTTTTAACAAAGTTATCCGAGAAAGGTCAAAAAATCAGCAAAATGAATATTGGCATGGCCTTGCGTAATATAAACCAGTAGCTAGGAAGAGACCAAATAGAGATTTATAGGCAAAAAAAGATAGCTTTGTCATATTTCATATGACAGTTTAGAGAGGGAAGTTTTTAAGCCAGCTTTTCTTAGTATTTCCAGGCTACGACTAGTTAGATTGTTGGTAAAGATCTGTAAGCAAGGTGCTTAAGTGTTTACGTATAAATTTTATATGAAATTTCTCTATACATAAATGTTCAGAGAAGATGTAAAATAATTACTTGGTTGAATCTCAAAAAAAGTTTATGAAAAATCGCCACAACAAATACTTTAAGCGATCATAAATGTAATCGGAATATGCATAATTATAGACTCTGGGCATGATGAAATTATAAAACAATCAAGTGCTCAAGTTGCAGTTAAAACCGGGTCACTTGAAACATAATGGATAGAGGAATGCTAGATTCGCAAGTTTAGGGTCGCCAACGAGGTCATTTGGTTTCAACAAAGAAAAAATGCAAACTTGGATTTTTGTTACGGGAACTTACTTACATTTTAATAATAGTAATAATTAGAATTTACAGTCATTTAAGAAAACCTTTGTTTTAAAGAAAAGCAAAAGGTAGGTAAAACCACCCCATTACAGATCTACGAGGTACATATAATAATCAACAGCAGGTTTTACCAAAGTACATTAACATCTAGGGTAGTTTCCACATATTCCACTATTTTTCAAAAGATTTTTACTATTTTGATTCATCTCTAAACATTAAAATTATGTATAACCTATCTGTGAAAAAATACCATGACTTAAAGAATGCAGTGAGATGTGAATTTTATTTGAAATTCTCAAAGGATAATTTTGTATTGATATGTGGCAGGCCTGGAGCAAAAGTAACTAATTTTACTGCGACCTTCACTACTTTGTGCCACGAACATGAAGGTGTTGGTCAAACAATTTTTGAGTATATTCAAAACATGCAGCTGCTTGTTATTCCGGTACAGGGGATGTTTTATTACAGACAACTGTGGTTATATGGATTTGAAATACATTATTTCAAACTGAGACTGGACCCTTTTAGGGACTTTGGCTCCCTCAAAGGAGTGATAGGAAAATACGATTGAAACGATCTTCCAGAGAATTATAAAACCACAATCCTCACTTGCTAAAAATGTAAACCATTCACTGTATCAACAATATGCTATAAAGATATAATCGACTACAAAATCGGTGGACAATTGCTACAAGAAAATATGTCAATCTTCCAATGAAGCAAAAGAGAAATCTGTGATATCAAGTTGCAGGCAGTTCACTTATGAAGTGACTATAATGGGGGACTCGCCTGAAGACCTTTTAAGTCAATTAAACCCACATATATCCCAACTTTCCTGACCACACCCGCATATTCAAACGGATAACCAATCAACATCAAGAAAATTGCTAAAGGTGGTGTGATATATGACAGGGGAAATTTTGGCATTCTATTACCATGTTACGTCACGGAAAACCACCACAGGGGAAGCTGAAGCCACAGAAATCAATGTTTTGTCATGCTAAGTAAGTTTCAAAGTTTATGTAAGGTGAATACCATATATACAGTGTGCACAAAAAGAATGGACTATCCTCAATATTTCCGTTATTTTCAATTGTTTTAAAAAATGCTTGAACACAACGATTCATTTTTTTGGTACTTAACTTATTTGCTAACTTTTCAAATGTCATCTCTCAAGATGTGACGTCCACGATTTTTTTTAAATGGCGACATATGGCTTGTGATACATTTTTTAAAGCTGGGTCCCTACTGAGAATGCGCCTAGGATTTTATTGAATTATGTCACGCTATTTCAAAAGGCGGCCATTAGCAGTTTGAATTTTATTGTTTGAATTAGGATATTTAAGCAATGAAAAATTAATTGTCGTTATTTCCACTACAATGATTATTTGTTCTACAAGAAAGTTAATTTAAATTTTTTTGCTGTAGCCATATTTCTGGAGTTAGCTCATCAGATTGTAATAAAGCGTAATTAAGGCTGGCAAAAGTTCATTTTCGAAAAAATGTAAATACGTTGACATCAAGTTCAGTGTTTTCATCAATCCTTGGTCTTCTGCTTTTAGGCAAATCTCTAACATGGCCTGTTGTTCATATTTTCTTATAATTTTGTAAATAGTAGATTGCAAAATCTATGTCTGGTCAGGATGGGTTTGAGTATGAAGTTCGTGTACTTCGTTAATGGATCTGCGACGACCTCCATAACCAACCATTATAAGAATTTTAACAGAATCTCGTTCACGAAGTGGCATAATTAAGTTTTAAGAAAACAATTACTCAAAAAATGCAATGGAGATAACAATTCATTCTGTTATTTCACTATCAGCAATTTACTTGGATGGTTAGTTTTTGTTCCTATGTTCCTATACTTATGAATTAAACCAGTATATCATAATTTTGAATGGCCGCCATTTTGAAACAGCCTGACAGACTTCAATAAAATCCAAGGAGCATACTCAGTAGGAACAGAGCTTTCAAACAATGTATCACAAGCCATATGTTGTCATTTAAAAAAAAAAACGATGACGTCACATCCTTGACAGATGACTTTTGAAAAATTAGCAACGAGCTCAAAAGTTGAGTACCAAAAAAAATGAATCACCTTGTTCGAGCATTTTTTTAAACAACTGAAAATAAGAGAAAGCTTAAGGGTAGTCCATTCTTTTTGTGTAAACTGTATAATAAGGAAAGTACTAATATGCAGCTCTGTTCATTGAGTAACATTGATATATTATGTATGATGATGTATTTTTAAAGTTGAGTGTAAAAATAGTATAAACCACAGCATAAGAAAAACCAGCAGGGTCACTCTTTGAAATATTTTCAGACTGCTGGATTTTGTCGTAGCGTATTGCCATCCCCAAAATATTATTTATTCCTGTCGACTTGAAGATTGTTCAGTGAGCAAGTGTGTGATTATATAAGAGGCATATTCAGTGTATTTTATTCAGTGGATTAATGAGAATAATAAGTGCTTGCGTCATGTTGTGTAGCTAGAGGCTGCTTAAATAGCTTTTTTAGATTTCCAAGGGTTCCCACTAAAAACAGCATATCAATTTCCCTGACTTTTCCCTGATTTTCCTGACATGCCAAAACCTATTTCCCTGACTCTGATATTCTACAATCTATCCCCAAAATGGGTAATACACTACTACAGAATACAGTAAGTCTTTGCCTCATTGCAGGAGGCACACTTCAGCAAAATTACATTTATAAAACATAACAATTTTCCTTACAAATAAACAAAAACGCTACTTTATTCTAATATGCCCCTATCATTGTGTTTTAATTATTTATCATATAACGGAAACAAATAATTTTTCCCTGACACGGACCAAAATTCCCGGACTTAGTACATTTTCACAATTTTTCTCACTTTTCCCCTGATTTACCTGACAACATTTTTCCTTCTACAAATTCCCTGACTTTTACAGGTTTTCCCTGTTTTCCAGACGAGTGGGCACCCTCTTTGCTTTAGATAATGATCAAAAAGTGTTAATTTCGATACTCACTTAGAAAATATATTAAGCAAACTTGCAGCTTAGTATGATAATGCACTTTTCACCTCATCAAATATCAATATAAAAATTTTAATTATACTATATTTGCCTTATAGTTTAATACAATAAAAGTATTATTTCTACTACCAATGGAGGTCTTAGGAATTCATAACGATTTTAAGAGTCAGCTAAGAAAGGTGAAAAAAGTTCGGGACGCAGCAAGTGTGTTATGGTAGTGAATTTTTATTAAATGCTTCAAACTTGAATAACTCAATTTTCTATAAACTTAGAAAGTTTAATTTTGGTATGTAGTAAGGCCTTTGCTAAGTCAAGACATCCACCAAATTTCATTAAAATAACTTTGTAAGATTCGGAGAAAAAAACATTTTTCGAAAGAAAATTCAAAATTTGAATAACTCAATTTTCTATAAACTTAGAAAGTTTAATTTTGGTACGTAGTAATGTATTTTTTTTAATAAAAATTCACTAAAAACATAGCATTATATTGCTCTAGCAATAGTAGAAGTATTGTATATAATGTAAATAAAAACCATCGATAATAATTTTATCACAACATAAACATCTTTACGTTTTGGTCTAATTATCACTGCACATACCCCCAATAGTAATGTGAACATCTTTGTGGCATTGTGTTTGAGCAAGTTGAAATCCCTACCCTCCTCACATAAAAGAAGGGATGCAGCAACATTTCCAGGATAGTGAGGTGAAGCTGCTCCCTAGCGTCGGTGATTGGCCATAGCCACGGAAATGGACCGATATTAAAGACAGAAAAAATTATCTAAACACCTATTTCTGTTAATAAATGTTTGACTCTTTAAATGTGTTTAGATTAATCCAACACATTTTATAAACCAAGTAATTTCACTTCTTTTTGTCATTTTGTGTTATATTTGTTGATGGGACTAAGATCCAACTGAGACTTATGGAATTTCTAAATACGGTTATGTTGAGGAAGGGTAGAGTGAAAGTTAAAATTTGTATATCTGCAAATTGAAAAACTATTTTACAGATAAGAAAATTGCCTGAATAAACATCAATGTGCTGATAGGAAGGTGACCCTACTGGTTATTCTTATGCTGTGGTACAAACGTAACATTTTGCCTCAAATGTCCCTTCATGATATAAAATGTACATATTTTACAGCACATTCTTCTAGCAGACTCGATTCCCTACAAATTTGCAATGTGTGAAATTGTTGTAGGATAAACAGTTTTTATATAAACCAGTTTTTTGTAATCTCCAAAGCATATTTTTTAAAATTATTTTTTAGTTATTCTTCCAAAAGACTCGATTCCCTACAAATTTGCAATGTGTGAAATTATTGTAGGATAAACAGTTTTTATATAAACCAGTTTTTTGTAATCTCCAAATCACTTTTTTTTAGTTATATCATTTTTGCACTCACTGATTCAAGTATTATTATTCGGTACAAGCTTTTCTGAAAAACCTGTGTATAATCTTTGATGTCCAAACAAAACTATAACCTTCTTATTAATAAAATCAGACAGGTTGATAAAGTTTCAGTTAATTTGATACAAATTAATACTATATACAAATATACAGACCATAAAGTTCAGAATTCATAAAAACCAAAACTGTACTAATTAAAAGAACGACAAATTATACATATAACAACTTGATGGTACAATCATAAAATCAGAACGAAATATAAAACTTAGTTAACACAAACTTGTAGGTATGAGAAACAGTTATTCAGCTCTACTGCAGACATTAATTGTTGTTGCCCTTACTTGGTGAAACCTTTACATACTAAATATAGATGTAGGGACTTGTTATCTGACTTCACAACTGTTTCTATGCAACTAGTCTGGTCTTTTACAGCATCGTAAAATGTCAAAGCAGTTGCAAAGGAAACAAACACTTGTGAAGCCAGAGAAGAAGTCTCTACATCTATATCTACAGCAGATACTCTTGAAAAGACCTTTAGACCACATTCAGTATCTTTTAAGTCAAAAGGACATCTTTTCAGATTTTTCTGTCATAAAAACTCTCACTATAAAATGTATATTCTCTCATTGCATAAAGTACTAAAACATTTATTTAAACACATAAATATATTTGTACTATTTCTTAAATAAATAAATGACACTCTTCTGTCCATAAGATCTCAACAGCTTGTGCAGGAGGGAGGTTAGATAGAAAAAAAAACAAAAGACACACACCCAACACACAATGACAGAAACTGCCACCACTAGGATTTGAACCTGAGTACTCCAGCTTAGTGGCCAAGGGGTTTGTAGGCTTGAATGATGCTGTTTGGACTGTTAAACGACACGGTTTTGGACTGGGTGTTGTGTATGTTAGGGTCGAGGGTAGGATTAATGCAGTATGCAAATTGTAAAAAATTATCTTCCTCAAATCAAATGGGACATATCATGGAGCAAGTGTTTACAAAATTTGTGTATTATATGGCATTTTCATCGTTTTTGTTTTCCAGAAATGAATCAGTCCTCCTTTGAGTCAGTAAATGAAGTGGAGAGAGTACAACAAGTTTTGAAGATTATTGCATGCTATACATGATGTTATTTAAAGGGTTAGGAAACTGGGAACCAACCAAAAACTGAAACGAATAAAGGTGATGTTCAGAGAGACTGACCTTGTGTCTGAAAAAGGTAATTACCTGAAAGCTTTTCCAGTATATAGAACCGTATATTTTTTCAGCTGAAAGAGTGCCCAAACAAATGGAATGTTACTGGTGTATATGTAAAAAACTGGAGGAGCATAAGCAATCTGGTAAGAATAACATCATAATAAAGCATGTCCATGAAATCCCAGAACTGTCCAAACACCTTTAAACTGATAAGTATGTCAAACTTTCAACAATTAAATACAGTGTCAAGATAGTAACATATGTTTTATAATTAACTATATGAAATTTTTGATTTCTCATTTATAAAAACCTTAAATACAGCCATCCCTCCTGGTTTCCAGTCATATTAAAAACAATATAACATTAAAAGATGATCATTGGTTTAAATATAAAATATCTAGTTCAGCATATTGTTTATAAAGATTAAGGGAGCTCAGATCTTTAATACATTTTCAAATCAGTCACAGATTACAGATTATTGGTTTCATAAATTTATGCAACACCAACGGTTAAGCCAGATAGAATCAAGAAGTGTTTTTGTGAAAGATTAAGTCATGAAAATGGTTAAGTAAGGGGCATTTGTAATAAATTACAAAAATATGTGGTCTACATATTGGATGGATAATAAATATGTAATTATGATATCAGCATTTAAAATACAACCTGAAACAATTGTTAAAAGATGAGATAAAGTAAGAAAGCAGTTTAACCAGCTTTTTCAAAAATATTTAAAACTGTAATGCTGCTCTATATGGTTTCTTTAAAAAAAAATATCCGATTTTCACAGATATTCAGCATGGATATTCCCGAGGCAAATCTGTTGAAACAGCCTTGTATAGTTTCACGCTCTTCTTGTTAAATTGTTTTAAGAATAGAGAGCTTACTTACTCTGGGAATATTCATAGACTTGACTAAGGCATTTGATGCTGGTGAGTGAGTGCCGAGACGAGACGAGCGACCTGGCTGGGCAGAATGAGGTGACCCTCATCTGGGTGCCGGGTCACTCGAGGGTTAAAGGCAATGAAGAAGCTGACAGTCTCGCGAAGAGAGGGTCAGCAGAACCATTTATGGGACCAGAACCGGCTCTGGGCGTGTCAAAGAGCACTGCCAGGGGAGCCATTAAGTCCTGGGTCAGAAACCAACACAAGGTGTACTGGGCGGACTGTCCAGGGCTCAGACATGGGAAGTCAATAATTGACGGACCCAGTTCAAAGAGAGCTGTGGAGCTGCTAAACCTTAGCAGAGGACAGCTAAGAAACACAACAGGTCTCTTGACGGGACACATGGCCGTCAAGAAACACCTGCATAAAATGGGGCGGTTCGAAGGGGACCTCGCATGCAGACTCTGCGGCGAGGGGGAGGAATCAGCCCAGCACATCTTGTGTGAGTGTATAGCTCTGGACCGGAAAAGGCAACTGATCTACGGTCACTCTAGACCGGAGACAGAGCAATATAAAACTTCACCCTACCAATCGCTGTGCAGACTAGTTCAAGGCACAGTGATTTTGGAATGGGTGGAGTAAGACTAAGGGTATGCACAATCAACCAAGGGTTGCGGTGCTATCGGGGCGGCAAGGCCGCGGACGAGCCCTGAGGGAACAAAAAAAAAAGGGCATTTGATTGTTTGAATCACGAGATTTTGTTATGTAAATTAGAACTGTATGGTATTCGAAGTGTTGCATTGCAGTGGATAGTGATATCTCAGTGGAAGAACACAAAGAGTTGACCTAAAGTAAGATGTATGACATGTCCTACCAATCAGTGTGGAAATTCCACAGGGAAGTATCCTTGAACCGCTTCTTTTCATCATTTATATGATAGACCTGAAAGATAAAGCTGCTGACAAGATGGATTGCCTTGTGAAGTATGCGGACGATACCAATGTGATAGTAAGTGCGAAACTTTTTCCTGGCTTGCTTTCAAAATGGAATATTTTACTTCATGCAATTGTAGAATGGTTCAGCAGTAACAAGCTTATGATGAAAAGACAAGATTCATGTGATTGAGAACTAAGCAATGTGGATTTTCTACTCCCGAAAAAACAGTTACAGGTGGTCATTTGGTGTTGTTCGCATTTTCTGCCAGATTGCTGGATATTCATGTCAATGATGTCTTGAGTTGATCTACTCATAAAGAAAACTTAGGCAATAAGTTGAGGCGTGCTTGTTACGCAATAAGAGTTTTAAATACATAGGTACTTGCATTATAAAGCAATGAAAACTGTATAGCATGCAAATTTTTCGAGCTGTTTAAAATATGGTCTCATTTTCTGGGCGGCAGTGTGGACTTCAACAGGGTTTTCTGATACACAAAAGGGTAATAAGAATTTTATTAGGCTCGACCTTTAAGGATTCTTGTAGGGAAACTTTCAAAAAAACTAGGTGTTCTGACAGCAGCAGCGGTCTATGTATATGAAGCACCGGTGTACATGTTCAAACATACGGATATTGTAGAAGAACGTATAAAACAGGGCTCCTACAATACTAGATCAGATATTTATAATTATCCTGAACATCGTTTAAACTTATATGAGAAACATGAACTGTGTGCTAACATTCAATTCTACTGTAAACTTCCTTCAGAACTCAAGGTATGTAACACTTCTTTAATTTTTGAAAGAAAATTATACAGTATGCTGTTGTCAATTGAACTATATGATTTGGCCGAATATTTGGATTGATTGGACGGCGTTATACACCAAGCGGCTAAGCGACAAAATTAGAAAAACTGAGATTTTGGTGTCATCACGTGCCCAGGGGCTCAATTAATTGCGTGTGAGAGCTTCAGCCTAGTTTCCTGCATTATTGACATTAATTTGAGCGAAACATGTAAGCGCCACTTTTGTTTCATTATGTATAGCATGTTATGCATCAAGCAACTATGTAGAACTGATGAATTGGAAGTTTTGCAACAAGACTATGCGCCACGATATTGGTGCTGACACTGTTGTTGCATAACCCGCTTAAGTAGATATTACGCTGTTCTTAAGCTTTGTGCGCCTTTTTATTCAACTGGTTTATTGATTATTATTATCAAAAGTGACGAGAATAAATTATTTTGTGTACTGACTTAAAGTGCTAAACAAAGCTCCAAATCCATTTAATAAACAGGATATACTATGGCCAGCAAATAAGAGAAAATACTGGCCAGCCTTTTGCATTGACTCAAGCACAACACCATTGATCTAGTCTTCTTAAGGCAATAAAATTAGTTGAAAAATAAGTTTTAAAAGTCAATGTTCATAGAATCATAGAGAAGATATATAATTTCAATCTGCGATTGAATGGAGACACTTCGAAAAGTCAATCATGGAATGCAAAATGAAACTGTATAATTTTATCATTTGCCAACAAACTGTATTTTCATATGATAATAAAACATGGGGTTGAGTATTGAATATTTCTGACATTAGATAATTATTTGCAGGTCTCTGGCAGAATCATTCCTAAAATCAGCGTTAAGCCATGTGTCAATTAATAGAGATAGTCAGATATAAGCCATGGTCAGCGATTTTGCGAAAAACTTTCAACTCTTTTGATGGTCAAGAAATTAACCTGAAGAAACTAGGTTCTAAGAGGCAGTCGATGAATAATGATTTTAACTTTCATCAGGAACTCTTGTGGCCTTCTGGCAAGCCCATTTCGCAGTTGAAATTGGATGACTTAACGAGCTTGATGCATTTAATACCGGGAGATTCTAAAGAATTTTATAGAAAATTACGTGGAGATCAAAATGTGGTTGAAGATATTGATGGATACAATGAGGATCTGGATTTTCAAATCGAAGAAGAAACAGTTTGCACATAATTTATAGATGATTATTTTTCTGTTAGTTATTATTATAATATCAGTTTCTGTTATACTCTTTTTCAATAAAATTTTGAAAGAGTATTTGTACACAGTTTTTTAAACATATTTCTTCTCAAACAGGTCCATTAACATTTTTTCGCTGCATTCATTATAATAATGAAGAGGTTAACTAAAAAATCAGAAAAGTATAATGAGAACAGTGTTTTGCTTTCCTAACAGGTTATAAAATCTAATAAAACACTTCATTGCAATACGTATCAGCAAGTTATGCGACAAATATGGCACTTATCTTCTTGATGCATATCGAATATGGCAATAAATGAAATAAGTCTAAACGTCTTTCAACAAAAAAAATGTATTTGAATTGGAAAAGGGTTAATTTTAGTTGAATGAACGTAAACGTAACAACTTGGACTCTTATGATAATACATTTAAGTCATTGACGATAAATAAATTATATTATAACATGTGTTTGTTACATTGAAATTTAAAACCGTCATATTTCAATTTGAGGATATTGCCGCTTAGCCGCTTGATGCATAACGCTCTCCGATTGGTTTTCAGCCTGGTCATGTTTTTGCACTTTGCGCCAGGTGTGCATATCTGTTTGAATTGTATTTTATTTACACTTTGCATTTGTACTGAATTTTTACTTTATTTCTATTCAATGATTGTGATTATAGTTTTCAGCAATTTTTGAAAATAAATATATTATTATTATGTTGTTTTAGTCTGAGAGTTAACCTAGCATATGGTTGTAGAAATAAGAGGCCTGTCAGCAAACCTTACTCCATTTCTTGTGTTGGCATTTTATTATTAGCATTATTATTATCTGGAGAGGCCACAATGTGGTGAAACAACTGTTATGTAATAGTAAATAGTGTAAATGTTATATTTAGATGTTTCAATAAATATCTAGAAATAGATTTACATCAAGTAACGGCCACAACTATATCATTTTCAAAACAAACAAAAAACCGATGTATTTTGTTCTATCTACAGTGCAGCTGTAAAACTGTTTTAATAATGGGCTATAAAATACTGACATTACAACAAAACAGTAAAATGTATATCATTAAATGGACTACAAATTAAAAAATTGTAAGCAATGTGCTTACAGGTTGAGTATCTAGATTTATGATATTTCATACATAAATGTTTGATTTGATCTCAGAAAAGTTATGAAAAATCGCCACAAGTAATTTAACTATCGTAAATTTATCTATCATAAAATGCATAAAATATGTATGCCACAAACATGTGGAGATTGAGTGTATTTAATTACATGTAATCAGAACACCTTACCAAGCGAAAAATGCGCGGTACAACGGTCAATTTAGTGCATAATGAAAGGAAATGAAATGCTAAACGGCACCGGCGACGATAGGACGAGTACGTAACCTCTAAAGAGGCCACTTGAGTTGCAACAGAAAATTTCCGCAAAGTCAGTGGTTTTGGGGACTCGGCAGCAGGGAAGAAACATGTCGGGGGCAGTGTGCATGCAGCCGGCCTCCGGGCTAGGCAGTGCCGCTGCGGCGATAATTGTCAAGGGTTTCTGTTAAGTAAATTAAGAAGTAAGTGAGATTTCAGTGAGAATTAGCTTTTGTTTGAAAAGGCGGTTATCACGAACGATCGCGGTTCAACGGCCATGGAGGAGCTGGTAAGGCACAGTACAGAGCTGGTGTATTGCCTCAGATTTCTGGATGAGTTCCTCATAAACTCGCCCTCTCACCTTTGCATGCAGAGTAATGAAACAGGTCGTAACCTATCACATGCCAAATGCACACATCTTATGAATATTCTGCACTTTAGCCGGAAGTTTTCCGCTAGGTACTCAGTCCAGCACTTTGTTATTTGTATGTATGTAGGTATGTACAAATAATATAATGATAAAAAGTCAATAGTAATAATATCCTCGTGGGCCACAATCTAGACTAGTGTAACAGTGTGCTGCACCGCACATTTTCGCCAACTCAGTTCACTGTGCCAAGTGTGTTAATTCACTTCTTCAAAATATGTTGGTGCACAGTGCAGGACCGGGAAATTGTTGCCAGGCGTCACTTTCAAAAATATACATAATATAAATATAACAATTCATTAAAAATATATTACCTACTTTTTTTAAAGCATTATCTATTTAATATTACTGAATAATCGATTATTACTAATCACGGTCGTAACATGGATTATAGTATTTTTCATTTAAGATGGGTACTGTGACAGTTCTAAGTGTCAAAGGTAATTATACTTGATTCAATGGCAATAAGAGGCATTACCTGTTTCTATAATTAACTATGGTTTTATGCCTTGATAACATTGAATTTAAGATTAATTTCCTTTCTCTCCTGTCATAGTACCTATCTTACGTGAAAAATATACAAACTGACTGAAAGAAAACAGCACCCAACTTTTTAACTGCATACCTATTAGAGATTAAGATAGAATATGCTACATACCTATTAAATATAAGATATAAGTTGAATGATGAATTATGAAATATTTATTTAGTTTAATAAAAATAAATATCACCACAATATAATGGATCTAAGTTTTTGATTTTTGGTGATTTTAATCTGCCACATATTAGTTGGTTTTGTGAAGATGATTTTATGGTGCCTTATTGTGGACAGAATATATGTGCTGAGATTGTGACTGACTCAATGTACTTCCTGGAAATGGAACAAATTAATGCTGTGCAGAATACTAATGATAAAATCCTAGATCTAGTATTTTCTGACTTCCACGAAGTCACAGTTGAAGAGAGTACAAATCCTCTATCTCGAGTTGATCTGCATCATCCTCCTTTGGAAGTGACAGTTAGTTTTACATATCTTCCCTCACTCAGGAGTGAAATTCAAGTTGAAACATTTGATTTTGACAAAGCTGACTATGCTTGTGTGAATCAGTGTTTCTTGGATTATGACTGGTCTTTTATTGATTACTCAAGTGATCTTGATCTGTTAACACATCAGTTTTACAATGTGTTGTACAAGGCTATTAGCCAAAATGTTCCATCTAAAACAGTGAAAAGTTCTAAATATCCTCGGTGGTTTGATTCGGAACTTCGTCAACTCATCACTGAGAAAAATAAAAGTTGCCGTAAATTTAAAAGAACTGGTCTTGAATCTGATTATATGAAATATTCTAATCTTAGACGTGACACTAAGTATCGCATAGACTACAATTATTTACAGTTTGTGAGTAGTACAGAGCAGATCATTCAGTCTGATGTCAGACAGTTATACTCTTTCGTTAATTCCTTGAGGAAGGACTCTGGGATTCCGAATAGAATGAGTTTTAATAATGTAATATATAATAATGAGTCTGATATAGCAGACGCCTTTGCTGCGCATTTTCAATCCTGTTATTCTGACCATGGTTTCATTGATGCTGACTTTTGTGATGTATCTAATATACGGTCTGCACATAACCTTTCTATGCATATTTTTACAATTGAGGAAATGGAGGATAAAATTGACTCACTAGATGGCAAAAAACGAGCTGGTTTGGATGGTATTCCTTCTTCATTTTTGAAAAATTGTCGACACTCTTTGCACTGCCCTTTGTGTAGTATCTTTCAAAGATTTTTCAATGCCGGTTTTTGCCCCTCACTCTGGAAGTTGTCTACTCCGATCCCCATTCACAAATCAGGTGATAAGGCACAAGTTGTCAATTATAGAGGTGTTTCAATTAAACCTGTAATACCGAAACTATTTGAATCTATCATTGAGGATGAGATTTCCAATACCTTGAAACACAGTATTGTTGGTGAGCAGCATGGTTTCTGTAGTGGAAGGTCAACGATCACTAATCTCACCATTTTTCAATATTATGTGACGGGTGCATTGGAGGCTGGTAAACAAGTTGATGTTATATACACGGATGTATCAAAGGCTTTTGACAGTGTGTGTCATACCCTTCTTCTGCGAAAATTGTTTGCAATGGGCATCTGTGGTTGTTATCTTTCGTGGATTCGATCTTACCTGTCTGACAGAAAGCAATTTGTTAGCATTGGTGGTGCTCTATCAGATGAGGTCCTCATCTTGTCTGGGGTACCACAGGGATCACATATAGGTTCAGTTCTCTTCAATCTTTTTATTAATGATGTTGTGAGTTGTTTTGAGTCATCAAAATGTTTATTGTATGCAGATGACTTGAAGTTTTTTTCTGAAGTTGTCCATGGTGTCAACACTTTGCAACATGATCTCGACAACATGACTCGCTGGTGCAGTTCAAACTTGTTGTCACCTAATGTGGGTAAATGTAAGGTTGTGAGTTATTTTAGGGTTCAGAATCGAATTGTTCATAGCTATACCATTTAGCCACAATAGACCTTAAGGTCGCGGTGGAGGGCCGATATGGCCCACTCACATACAAACCTAACCTAACCTATACCATTTATAACACAGTGTTGGACGTTGTCACTTCAGTTGCAGATCTTGGTGTAATTTTCAAAAATGATTTGTCATTTAATCTGCATATTGATGCTGTGGTTGTGAAATGTTTCAGACTTTTGGGGTTTGTTAAAAGACACACTAAACATATGACACACAAGGGCAATCACTAGTTTGTATACATCATTGGTTTGAAGTAATATTGAGTATTGTTGTGTTGTATGGTTTCCATCCTATGCTTGCCACATTAATCGTATTGAAAGGGTACAAAACAAATTTGTTAAGTACCTTCTTTATAAGCATCACTTTCCTTGCCAAGATATTGGGTGTGATGTCATATTGCTTCTTTGTGGTATGGTCAGTCTCAAAGCGCAACATGAGTATCTTTTATTGATGTTTATATATAAGTTAATTAATGGTCTCATTGACTGTAATAATCTGCTAGAGTTGGTCCTTTTCCATGCTCCACCACACTCAACTCGCCAACAGCAACTTTTTTTTGGGCGAACACACAGGACCAACTATGGATGTAACAGTTTCATGGGCATATTGTTGCATAATTATAATGCTAATTTTTCTAATTGTGATATCTTTTATATTCCTATGTCTAGGATGAAAACTGTCTTAAGACAGTGATTTTGTTACTTTGAGTCATTATTATTATTATTATTTTAAGTATCATTTTGAATTGTTTAATTCTGTAGGTGCAAATTTAAATAAATAAATAAATATTACTGAATAATCGATTATTACTAATCACGGTCGTAACATGGTTTATAGTATTTTTCATGTAAGATGGGTACTGTAACAGTTCTAAGTGTCAACGGGAATTATTTATTTATTCAATGGCAATAAGAGGCATTACCTGTTTCTATAATTAACTATGGTTTTATGCCTTGATAACATTGAATTAAAGATTAATTTCCTTTGACACTTAGAACTGTCATAGTACCTATCTTACGTGAAAAATATTATACAAACTGAGTGAAAAAAAAAACAGCACTCAACTTTTTAATTGCGTACCTATTAGGTATTAAGATAGAATATGCTACATACCTATTTAATATAAGATATAAGTTGAATGATGAATTATGAAATATTTATTTAGTTTAATAAAATTAAGCAAGCACATCTCAAATATAAGGTATCCAAGTCTGCTGATGAGTATGTTAAGTTTTCTAAATTAAGATCTCTATGTAAGATAAAATCTCGTGAAGCTTACATTAACTATGTTTCCGAAACTGAGTCAGCACTATGTAATAATACCAAACCTTTCTGGAAATTTGTTAACTCCAAGTATAAGAATGCTGATTTTCCAAGTACTTTAAAATATAATGATCAAATAAGTTCAGCGGGATTAGACATTGTTGACATGTTCGCTGAGTATTTTTCGTCGGTTTACAGCGGCGATAAGTGTTCTCCCCCTACCCATGAATTTTCTTATGCTGAGCTGAATCTGTCAGTGCACCACATTAAAATATCAGACATTTATACTAAACTTGCTGCCCTAGATATCAGTAAAAGTCCTGGGCCAGACGGTATTCCCCCATCTCTTCTTAGGTGCTGTAGTTTTAATTTGTCTAGACCTTTATGGTTCATCTTTAATTTATCTCTGGAAATGGGTGTTTTCCCTACATGCTGGAAACTTAGTTTCATTCTTCCAATTTTTAAATCTGGTGACAGAGGTCTTGTTGAGAACTACCGACCGATAAGTATTCTTAGCGTTATTCCTAAAATTTTTGAGGATCTTCTGTGTGAGACTCTTACTTCTCTCCTTAGAGGTTCAATCATTGACCAGCAATATGGATTTATATCAGGTCGTTCTGCTGACCTAAACCTGTTGGTGTACAGTGCCTACTTGTCGGAGTCCTTGGCGGCGGGTATTCAGGTTGACTCTGTTTATACCGACTTTTCCAAGGCCTTTGACAGAGTGAACCATAACCTCTTAATCCATAAGCTACATATGTTTGGTGTTGGCGACCCTCTTCTCAGCTGGATATGTAGTTAGCTTTCTGACAGATATCAGGTGGTGCGGATAGGGAATTTTATGTCCAATGGGATAAAGGTTTTGTCTGGTGTGCCACAAGGTTCTCACTTGGGGCCCTTGCTATTTAATATCTTCATTAATGATATTCATGAGTGTTTTTCTCATTGTAGATTTTTGTTGTTTGCTGACGATCTAAAATTATTCTCCGGGATTACAGTTCCCTCAGACTTTTTTAAGATTCAGTACGACATTGACAACTTAATAAGCTGGTGTCTTAACAATGGGATGGAACTCAATCCATCTAAATGCCAATCAATTTCTTTTTATAGAGGAAGGAACAGACTTGAACATACTTATTACATCAACGGTGTACCATTGAAGTCTGTTGAATTAGTAAGAGATTTGGGTGTTACATTTGATTCATCTTTTTCATTTAATCCTTATGTCTCTAATGTGATTTCTAAGTCTCTGAAGTTGCTTGGATTTGTTAAAAGATGTACCTCTGATTTCACCAACATCAGATCTGTTAAAATTCTTTATTTTTCTCTTGTACGTCCTCATCTTGAATATGCCTCTTCTGTATGGTCTCCCTACTATGCATGTCATTCAGTCAGTCTTGAACAAGTACAGTGCAAATTTTTAAAGTTTCTTGCTTTCAAAAGCCACCATGACTGTGGTGGTATCGATGATTTACTAACATATTTTAATAGCATGCCTCTTGATGTTCGACATAAACAAAAAGATTTAAAACTTTTTTATAATATAATTAACTTCGAGATATCTTGTCCTCACTTACTTTCTATGATCAACTTCTTTGTTCCACCAAGAGTAACTCGTTCAAAGAGTCACAACTCTTATTTAATTAGATGCTCAGTGTTGGCCAACAAATTGTCTGATGAACTTGACTTTTTCACAGGAAAGTCAGTTTTCTTAAAACAACTGTCACTTTGTAAGTTTAGTTAATCGGTACTTAATATTTATTGCCTATATTTTGCCTATATTGCCTATTTTGATTTATTTATTTATTTTTTTTCATTTTGTCTAACTTGTAACCATTTTGTATGCTTTATTAACTGCTTTTATTGTATATATTTTTTCTTTTTGTACTTATCTAAAATTGGCTCCTGGCCCGTAAATAAATAAATAAATATTACCACAATATATAACCATTTATATTTTTATATTGTGTTTCTCTGCTCGCTCGTCGCGTTTCGTTTTGTGCACCATGGCGCATATTTGAGTTAACGCAATGAGCCGACACAGTAAACTGCACCTGTGTTACTGAGTTAACGTAAGGAATTTTGCTGAGTTACCCTGTCTACCAAAATCTATCCACATATCAATACAGATAAGTCTTCGGCTTGTGTAGTACAGTATACTGTAAACTATTCGTGGGCGGTTTATCCGGTTTGCAGATTATCCGTGCTGAGAAACTGAGCAAAATTGCAAATCGGAATTTAATTTTTTTCATTTCCTTTCGCAAAAATATAATAAATATCCCTAATAAAAACCAATGAAAATTTTTAAACGATCACGATTTAGATCACTTCTGGTGCCACGCTGTGTATTGATAGTTTAACATGCGTCGATTCTAATCACTAAAATTTAAAATATTTATTTAAAAAATTCACTCTGGCTCTTCAAATTTGTTATGTTAGGAATTAAAACAGTTTTAATCTACCCACTCGCGAGCCGGTATGTGAAAAAACTATTTGAGCGTTGTTTGTGTAGTTATTAAACAGCAGAGAATGGACACTCAAAACAGTTTTTAAAAACTCAACTCTGCACTTGAATACATGGATCGTTGTTCGGGTCGATTATTAAATGCACCCAATATTAAATGCAGGTTTTTTTTTTTAATATTCGCTACAAAGATGCTGAGATATCAGCATGAGGTCGAATTGATGTTTTCAGGTTATCAACTTTAGGGCAGCGATATTTCTGCCAGTATCGCCACTGAGTACACACACAGGAGTTTACTAAACTTAAACCACACTTTTCAAACTTCTAAAGTAACTTTGTAACTGAGCTAATTGATGGAACATTATTTTGTTCAAAATGTATATGTAGATTTCGATGCACAATTGCATACACATAATATGTTTTTACAATTTTTGTTAGTGAAATGATCATCAGATTTTAAAATGTGTTAGTTGGGTTCTCCAAAGTGTACTTATCAGTGCCCATCACAGGTTCCAATCTTCACGTAGTACAGTAACTATTTTCCTGTATCTCTCCAAGAAGTATACTAAATTTGAAATATTTACGTAATATTTATGCAAAATGGCAGCCATTTCAAACCAGTTTCTAGTGAAAAACCCTTTATTACTGCTATATGTAAAGACACCTGGGAGTGACATAATTACATTGACTTGAATAAAATGGCCTTCCAGGCTAAATTTTATTTACCCCTGCGTGTTTATGCTGTTAAATAGCCATCCTCAAGGGAAATGTTCAATCTTAAAGTAATTTTAAACTATATAAAATATTGCCCAAGTTGGGAGTTTTGTCTGTTGTCATTAGTAATTTTAAACAATAATGGCAGCCATTTCAAACCTATTTCTAATGAAAAACCCTTTATTGCCGCTATATGTAAAGACATCTGGGAGTGACATAATTACATTGACTTAAATACAATGGCCTTCCAGGCTAAATTTTATTTACCCCTACGTGTTTATGCTGTTAAATAGCCATCCTCCAGGGAAATGTTCAATCTTAAAGTAATTTTAAACTATATAAAATATTGTCCAAGTTGGGAGTTTCATCTGTTGTCATTAATAATTTTAAACAATAACAGCAGAGAAGAAAACCAGACATCTCCCAAGTGGAAACAACAAATGTGAACTTAGATATGTTGGGCAAACCAAAAGACCTATTGAAACTATATTTAAAGAGCATTTAGCACAACTGAGAACTGAGATAGGGCACTATTGATAAATCATGTATTGCTCAGCATATTTCGGATAATAACCATCATGTAGATAAAGAAAATCTCAAGTTAATCAAAAATGTCAGGCAGTAGTGACAGTTAGATGCTTACAAAAGTATATACACACACAACATCATCAAATTTCTAACGATATATATATATATATATATATATATATATATATATATATATATATATATATATATATATATATATATATATATATATATATATATATATATATATATATATATATATATATATATATATATATATATATATATATATATATAGTTAGAAATTTGAACAAAAATGTTTTGATGAAAAGAGTTAGTCCGGTTCTATGTAGTCCATTATTTGACCTGTTATCTTAATAATCAGTGTGTTCTTCCTAGAAGAAATATTTGATAACGACACACAGTTTTACAAAAGCAGGTATGCAGTTTTAATTACAGGAATTTAAGACTCAATAGTGGGGGTCTGTCTGTATACCTTCATAGAGTACATTGCAACTGTTTGGCAACTAGCATATAAATATAGGGTACCGAGCAGAAATAAAAAATCAAATTCCCTGACATTTCCAGGCCCAAGTGATTTTTTCATAATACTTGTAATGAACAACACACATCTCTGAATACTTTTTTATTAAAAAGATAATAACAAAAATTCTGAATTTTTTTAATCATTATCAAAAACATAAATATGGTTAATTCTGTTGAACTAATACAGAAACGTGATAAATTTCTACCTGTCAAATTACTGAACTACTGAAGAAAATCATGATATGAATTACTGAAAGTTCACGTCAGCTTATTGTTGATTTCTATGTTTCCCACATCTCATAATTTCTTTACACTATCATACACAATGCGTTGCAATGATAAACTTTTCTCTTCTGGATTACAATACAAATGCCCATATACAAATGCCAACTATTTACACTCCAACTTCAACTCTATGTGACATGATCATAAAGGTTAAAATATAATACACACATTCACGCAGCTTTACGCCGCCAAGAGATAGAACGCATTTTGCATTTTATGCATTCAAGGAAGAGCATTCCCAGTGACATAAACGAATGAGACATGTTTGAGATAGATAAAGAAGACAATATATTATATTGCCGTATGACATGTCGCGTGTTCATTGGCGGTTTCAATGAATGTACCAAAAGGCAGCCGTAGGAGAAAATATTTATGTAAAAAAAAAATCATATAATATAAATATATGAAATCAAAATAAAAACAAATCTGCTAGTGATACAATTTTACAAATATATAATTTCCAGGTCTACTGAACGATTTCCATGACATTTGAGCAAAATCACGAATTTCCCTGACATTTCCCTGACATTTCCCTGACATTTTAGTGGTTATTTCAAATTCCCTAATTTTTTCAGGTTTTCCCGGTCGCTGGGTACCCTGAAATAAGAGTTCTAGTTTTTATTCGCTTAGTTTATTCATCTTTCTGATCACGCTAACTTTGATAGAGAAACGATCATCAGGTCTACAAACTGTATTGTGATGAATTGGGTTCTCCAAATTGTACTTATCAGTGCTCATCGCATGTTCCAATCTTCACTCATTGAAAACAGACCAATTTCAAGTAACAAGAATAAAATGACGTAAGGTCTTGTGTGCATAGCAAAGGAAATCTACACTTTACACTCTACATTTCTCTTAGCTGGCTTAATAAAATTGTAACGAGGTGAATAAAAATACTCTATATTGAATTACTGAATTAAACCCACATACAGACATGTATTAATCACGTTAAGATGTCATAACATTGTTTATCTACATTTTATCACCGACTGCTGAACAAAAGGACGCTGAGAATAAAAGGAAATCATTATTCTAGGAATGTTCTTCAAGCACGCCTCATGCAGTCAGCCAGTAGCAGCAGTAAACCGACCAGTCCATCTTCCACATGCTGGCCAGCCTGTCTCCAGTCGTAGGTGAGTTCACCCTGCTATACAGCAGAGTGGTAAATGATCTGCCAGCTATTACGAACAGCTGTTGAATCCTGGATGTAATAGCATGGTACAATCTAGCTAGTGTGACCCACCAGCACCATCAGTTGACCTCTGGATGTAAGCATTAAAGGCTGTACCGCACCACCGCTCCCTTTCATCCCTTTTTTTCTGAGTTCACCCTGCTATACAGCAGTGTGGTAAATGATCTGCCAGCTATTACGAACAGCTGTTAAATCCTGGATGTAATAGCATGGTACAATCTAGCTAGTCTGACTCACCAGCACCATCAGTTGACCCCTGGATGTAAGCGTTAAAGGCTGAATCGCACCACCGCCCCCTTTCATCCCTTTTTTTCTGAGTTCACCCTGCTATACAGCTGTGTGGTAAATGATCTGCCAGCTATTACGAACAGCTGTTGAATCCTGGATGTAATAGCATGGTACAATCTAGCTAGTCTGACCCACCAGCACCATCGGTTGACCCCTGGATGTAAGCGTTAAAGGCTGAACCGTACCACCGCCCCCTTTCATCCCTTTTTTTCTGAGTTCACCCTGCTATGCAGCAGTGTGGTAAATGATCTGCCAGCTATTACGAACAGCTGTTAAATCCTGGATGTAATAGCATGGTACAATCTAGCTAGTCTGACCCACCAGCACCATCGGTTGACCCCTGGATGTAAGTGTTAAAGGCTGAACCGTACCACCGCCCCCTTTCATCCCTTTTTTTCTGAGTTCACCTGCTATACAGCTGTGTGGTAAATTATCTGCCAGATATTACGAACAGCTGTTGAATCCTGGATGTAATAGCATGGTACAATCTAGCTAGTCTGACCCACCAGCACCATCGGTTGACCCCTGGATGTAAGCGTTAAAGGCTGAACCGTACCACTGCCCCCTTTCATCCCTTTTTTTCTGAGTTCACCCTGCTATACAGCTGTGTGTTAAATGATCTGCCAGCTATTACGAACAGCTGTTGAATCCTGGATGTAATAGCATGGTAGAATCTAGCTAGTCTGACCCACCAGCACCATCGGTTGACCCCTGGATGTAAGCAATAAAGGCTGAACCGCACCACCGCCCCCTTTCACCCCTTTTTTCCTGACCGGCCAAGGTGTCTATAAGCGGCGCTGATTCCCGATTATAACCCAGTGGTCTGGCCAAGACACTAAAGTTGTTTAGTACCAGATGCTAAGTCCTGCATACTAAGCGAGGCTCATTCCACATGACCCCTTCATTCTCCCACCAAAAGCTCACCGTCGGCTAACTAGGCTGTAACCAGAGAACGCTAAAAAGGAGTCCTCTCCGGAAGAACCGTCCAGGGTTCCGTTCCACAGTAGGAAGAACCGACCAGGCATTATATTTCAAATTATACAAAGTGTATAAATAGTTTTATATTTTTAGAAATTTGTAAATAAATAGATATAATAGAAAACTTTCTTCACTGAGTTACAAATGGCTAGGTGCACTAAATAAGCTTCCAAAATCAGATAAGATAATATAAACTTGGTTTATTATACATTAACAGTAAAACTTAAGAATGACGTAACAAACATCGACACTTGTTAACTTTGTTGTAATGTCAGTTGGTGATAAAATAAAACTCAGATGAAGTTAAAGAAAAAACGAGTGTCACCTATTTCATAGCAGATTAATCCACAACCATATGATGCTGCAACTGAGCAACAGCTAGCTGCGCCTGTAAACTGATTAATGGATCACTAACGACAGGTTTAGGTAGTGGAATAGTGATCGGTGGATCACTGGGATCTTCCTCCTTTTTATGAACGGGGTGTAAACGTCTGATGTTGCTGACTACATTTAAACCTGAAAAAGAACATTTGTAATAAGACTTTAGCTCTCAAATTTTAATTCTAATTCTAATTTACTTTTAGGAAAACTTCTCCACATGATATAAGTATACCTTTGAAAATAAACAAATGATAATAATAATAATAATAATAATAATAATAATAATAATTTATTGTGTCCAACAGACCAAGTACAGGACCAATTACAGGACACTTACAAACTAATTAGCGAGTGAGATTACCATAAATTAACGATAACAAAATATTAATCCAAAAACAAACCTAAAACTACAACATTTCAATAGCTTTATGCAACAATGTACATAAACTGTCACTAAATATATCACTACGTTAACAAATGACATTGAAAGTTTCACACATTACATATATTGGAGATCTTAACATAACAACAGTCCTAGCCTGATTATTATAAAATGACATATTATGCTGTTCACTCATCCTGGGAACATGGAAATTTATCTGTGCCAATAATTCCGGACAATCAATGACATTGTGTATCAGTTTATATAAAAAATTGACGAATTCAAAGTGCCCAAGCAGAACAGAATGATCGAACCCCCTCTCCGGATAACGCCCAGTTCCCTTAAACCACAGATATTTTAGGAACCTTCTCTGGACAGATTCAAGTGAGCTTATATGCACACCATAATATGGGCCCCAGACAAGAGATGCATATCGTAACTTGGAAAGAACAAAAGCACAATACAAAGCTTTGAGAGCACCAAAACATGTAAAAGACCCACAGTTCCGCACTATAAATCCCAAGAACCTGTTACACTAGTTTACAATGGTATTGATGTGTATGTCAAACGAGAGTTTCTTATCAAAGTGGACCCCCAAGTCCTTCACAGTCTCCACACTATCAACCACCAACCGACCCACAGTATACTCAAACTGAACAGGAAAAGCTTTACGTGTGAAAGTCATGACCTTACATTTACTCACATTGAGTTCCAATCCATTCTGTAAGCACCACTCATAGAGCAAGTCTAGATCTTCCTGCAGTCTAACGCAATCATCCAGCGACGTCACTCTCATAAGCAGCTTCAAGTCATCTGCATAGAAAAGTCTCAGCACACTTAAACTACTGTCCAAATCATTAATAAAAAATAGGAACAATAGCGGCCCCAGATTAGAGCCCTGAGGAACGCCCGAAGTAGCAATGAGCTCAGAGGACCTGAACCCGCCATAGCTAACAAATTGAACACGATCACTAAAATAATCGCCAAAACGGCATAACATGCTATCGCTGAATCCACAGGATGCAAGCCTCCTCAAAAGGACAGAGTGATCGACATGGTTAAAAGCCTTTACTAAATCTGTGTAGACAACATCAATCTGACCCCCAGCATCAATGCCGTCTGAGACCCACTGAGTGAAAACGGCCAAGTTTGTGACAGTTGACCTACCCCTCACAAATCCATGTTGACAGGGTGATATCAGTGTTTTCACAGAGTTGTAGATACCCTCGTATAGGACTATCTCGAAGATCTTAGCAAAAATGCATAGTAGAGCTATCGGACGATAGTTGATGACCAAAGATACATCACCAGTCTTAAATATGGGGCATATACGTGCCAACTTCCAGATCGAAGGAAACCGACCAGTGTTCAAACATAAATTAAATATGTAGCAAAGTGGAACAACTGAAACACCAGCGCAGTCTATTACAAGGAAAGACGGAATCTGATCTGGGCCAGACGACATTTTACTGCTTAATTTTTTTATAGCTCTCCGTATCTCTTCCTCTGTAATTCTAGATAGGTGGACGTAATACTGATTAGGCTCTGAGTCAAATGCATTATTCTGTAAGTCAATTCTGCCGGCTGGTGTATAAACACTACCAAAGAATGCAGCAAACGCATCAACTATTTGTTGTGAGCCAGTTAGCGCATCACCGTTATAATACATCTGACCAGGTATTCTTGTGCATTTTTTTTAAAATCATTTACATATGACCAGAAATTCTTAGGACAGTCAGTGATCGACTGCTGAGTGTCACACAGATACCTCTTATAGGCATTGCCAATCTGACACTTCACCAAAATTCTCAATTCCCTAAACCTTTGCAAATGATAGTCTGAACCACACCTTTTATACTTTAACCAATGCTCATGTTTCAGTTTAATATTGACTCTAATCTGATCATTATACCACACAGGGTAGTCATATTTACAATTCCTATAGGCAGGCACACTTGCATCAAACACCCCATACAGTGTGTCATAGTTTTATGCAATGAAGCATGTGATAGGTTTCTATCACATGCTTCATTGCAGTCAAGACAGTAATACAGGAAAGACCAATCAACCCCGAGCAGTGCATCATACAATGCAACGTAATTAGCCTTTCTGAAATTATACATCTTCAGTGCTCTACAAACATCAAAACACTTAAATGAACTGTTCAAAGAAATATCAACAAACACACAAGGATGCTGTAGGTCTTCCCTCACCAAAGGCGCCCCCCTTATGTGAAACTTCACACTTCATATCCGAAAAAACTAAGTCCAGAATTCTTCCATTAACATTTCATTATATTGAGTGTAGCTGAAAAAACTAGCAAAGTTTGTAACAATAAGTTTCTTACCATCTATACTAGCATTAAAGTCACCTAAAAATAAATTAGTTTTCAAAGATCAGTATGAACTTAGGGTGCAGATGGATACTCAAATGGCAGTTAATGAACTTTGCTCAATAATATTAGATCATTTTGATTAAAATTAATTTAAAAAAACTTATCCATTTTTGCTGACTTACAGAAAGCATTTAACACAGTATACCATCAATGCCTCCTTAAGAAATTAGAACATTATAGGATAAGGGGAGTACGTTTGACACTATTTTCTTCTTTTTTTTTCAATATTCTTTATTTATGAACTCAAAACAGTACAATTGTACTGGTAACAAATTCGATAATTAATAACATTAAATTACTTATGATCTTGAAGCTAACTTAAGTTATATCACTATCAAGTACTTCAGAAACCATATACTCTATAAATAGAATATGTTTTGTCTATTTACAGGGTTCCCACTAAAAAGGGCATATTAATTTCCCTGACCTTTCCCTGAGTTCCATGGCATGCCAAAACCTACTTCCCTGACTTTGATCTTCTACAATCTACCCCCAAAATTTACTACGGAATACAGTAGGTCATCGCCTCATGGCGAAAAACATGCTACCCCAGTTCAAATACAAAGCACCCAATACTGCAAAATTAAAAAAAAACATTGTGGTTTTGTGAAAAAAGAAATCATTAAAATAAACGGTCCAGAATTGCACAAGCAAACACATTGTTTATTATTCATAATTAATTTAAAAATTAATTATGAGGTTTTGAAAAAAAAAAACGTTCAAAGATCATAGTTGAATGCGAGTTCTGCTTTGAAAGTTTCAATTATTTATTATAAAACGGAAACAAATAATTTTTTATGACCCTTTCCGGTTTTCCCTGTTTTCTAGACGAGTGGACACCCTGATCTAATAAATGTCTGTTTAAGTTCATTGTGAATATTTGCATGTGATGTATTTTTCAGAGTTCTTCTGGAATTGTCTTAAATGATCTTATGCTCCTTGTAATCACACTGTTGAGTTTTATATTTGTTCTTGATGCTACTACACGTAGGTCTATCCTTTGCCTTGTTGAATACATATGTATGTCACTACTTCTTGCCACTTAAATGTTCGTTTTTATTTTATTATTCAATACAATTCATTTACTTTTTTTTATTTTTTATTTTTTTTATTTCAACAACACACCACGAGGGCTCACAGCCTAAATACTACCGTACCGTGGATGTCGACAAGGAAGAAAGAGGCAACCTGTGCCGGCAAGGAGTTCCACAACTTGAAAGTCCTAGGGACAAAAGAGCGGTCATAACAAGATGTTCTATGTCTGGTGACCTGCACAGTAAAAAAGGGTGCATTTGCTCTGTCCCCTGGTACATCTGTTGGGGGCAGCAGGTGGAAGAACTATGGAAGAAAGCTCCCCTGAGCAGTGCCCGTGCAGATATTTATAAAAGATAGAAAGGTCACCAACGGCACGTCGGTGGGCAAGGGATGGCAGCCTTTGGATGAGAGTAGGGTAACCGATAAGACGTATAGCTCTCTTCTGAATGGGGTCCAGGATAGCGGGTGTATAAGCGGCAGCGGCACCCCAGGATTCAAGGTTTCGCCTTATTTTTGAAGTATATAAGGTATAGAGATTAGCTGGTGAAAAGTATTTGCGAGCCCGGAAGAGGAAACCTAATTTCCTGGCACCCGCTTCTGCAACTGATGGGACATGATGGTGCCAATTGAGATTTCGATCCACAGAAATTCCAACAAGTGAAAAGGACTCATTACTTTGAATAACTTGGTTGTTAATTGTGATCGGGTCTAGGGCTGGTGTATCTCTTATGAGATAGAAAGCAAGACTGAGATTTGGTTGAGTTGAATTTTACAAGATTTCTGCTTCCCCAGTCTAATATTTTTTGGAGATCCACAGAGACAGAACTCTCCATGAGTCTGCGATCCTCATCTAATTGGGCTAAAGAGACATGCTTAGAATATTGTATATTGAGTGGAGGGTCCTGTCGTCCGTGTAACTGTGAACTGGGTTGGATGTGCTAGAGAGGCGGTCATTGATGTGGAGAAGAAACAAAGTAAGGGCTAAAGCTGAACCTTGAAGGACTTCTGCATTAATTGGATACACTTTAGAGGAATGATAATTCTCGACAACAGAAATGTTCCGGTTGTAGAGGAGATTTGCTGTCCAGGTACAAAGTTTTGGTGGTAGGCCATAGGCCGGAAGTTTATTAAGCAGTGCTGCGTGCCAGACCTGGTCGAATGCTTTGGATATGTCCAGAGCGACAATCTGCGATTCACCGTGTAGTTCCATAGACTTATTCCAAGAATGGGTGACAAAGGAAAGGAGGTCGGCAGTTGATCTGCGCTGACGGAATCCATACTGCCTGTCGTGGATTAGACTGTGTTTTTCAAGAAATTTTAGTAATTCGGTGTTTATATACTTTTCCATCACTTTAGAGACGACTGAAAGGAGAGAAATAGGTCTGTAGTTGCTAGGAAGCGCTTTGGATCCTTTCTTGGGGATGGGTTGTACTCAAGCAGTTCTTCCAGCTTTATAAGCCTGTATAATAATTTATAAAATGTTTAATGTTTTATACACACATTTAATGGGATAAAACCAGTATAATGTTTTTAGTACCCGGTTTTGTGTACTCTGCAATTGTAATCTCACCTTTGGCGCAGAAGCCCAAATAACCATCATATATCTCATTATGTGGTCCTATTAGTGAATTATATATTATTCTCTTCAATCTCTCTGTTAAATAATATTCACACCTTCTGAAGGCTCCATTAAGACCAGATATATTTTTTTCCTTACAGTATTGAAGTGTTCGTCAAAATTCACCTAACTGTCAATTGTTAATCCAAGGTATTTACAGTTGTTAACATGTTTTGTTTTTTATTGTTTATATTAATATTCATATATTTTATGCATTTTTGTGCTAATATTATGTATGCTGTTTTATCTAGGTTTTTTTTCAAGTTATTACTTAATAGCCACCTGTAATATATAATAATATTTATCATAACCTAGGGAGATGTAAGACAGTAGTTGCCAACTTGTTGCGGAACCAAGTAGTATGTTTTTTTATTTATTTCAACAACACACCACGAGGGCTCACAGCCTAAACACTATCGTACTGTGGGTGTCGACAAGGAGGAAAGAGGCAACTTGTTAATTCTGTACTTGAAGGTTTGGAGGTTCGGAGGAGAAAGAAAAACATGTGCCGGCAAGGAATTCCACAACTTGGAAGTCCTTAGGACAAAAAAGCAGGCATAACAAGATGTTCTATGTCTGGTGACCTGGACAGTAAAAGGGTGCATTCGCTCTGTTCCCCTGGTAGATCTGTTGGGGGCAGCAGGTGGAGGAACTATGGAAGAAAGCTCCTCTGAGCAGTGCCCATGCAGATATCTATAAAAGAGAGAGGGGACACCAACGGCACGTCGGTGGGCTAGGGATGGCCGCCTTTGGGTAAGGGTAGGGTCACCGATGAGACGTATAGCTCTCTACTAAATGGAGTCCAGGATAGCGAGTGTAGAAGCGGCAGCGGCACCCCAGATGTGAAGCAGTATTCGAGGTTTGGCCTTATATGTGAAGTATATAAGTATAGAGATTAGCTGGTGAAAAGTATTTGCGAGCCCGGAAGAGGAAACCTAATTTATTAGCCGCCGCTTCTGCAATTGATGTGACATGTTGGTGCCAATTGAGTTTTTGATCCACAGAAATGCCCACAAGTGAAAAGGACTCATTACTTTGAATAACTTGGTTGTTCATTGTGATGGGTCTAGGGCTGGTGTATCTCTTATGAGATAGAAAACAAGACTGAAATTTGGTGGAGGTGAATTGTACAAGATTTCTACTTCCTCAGTCTAATATTTTTTGGAGATCCACAGAGACAGAACCGTCCATGAGTGTGCGAGCCACATCTAATTGGGCTAAAGAGACAGGCTTAGAATATTGTATATTTGAGTGGAGGGTGCTGTGGTCCGCATAACTGTGAACTGGGTTGGATGTGCTAGAGAGGAGGTCATTGATGTGGAGAAGAAACAAAGTAGGGGCTAAAGCTGAACCTTGAGGGACTCCTGCATTAATTGGATACAGTTTAGAGGAATAGCCATCCAGGACAACAGAAATGCTCTGGTTGGAGAGGCGATTTGCTGTCCAGTTACAGAGTTTTGGTCGCAGGCCATAGGCTAGAAGTTTATTGAGCAACGCTGCGTGCCAGACCTGGTCGAATGCTTTGGATATGTCTAGAGCGACAATCTGGGATTCACCGTGTAGTTCCATAGACTTGTTCCAAGAATAGGTGACAAAGGAAAGGAGCTCTGCAGTTGATCTGCGCTGACGGAATCCATACTGCCTGTCGTGGATTAGACTGTGTTTTTCAATAAATTTTTGTAATTCGGTGTTTATATACTTTTCCATCACTTTAAAGATGACTGAAAGGAGAGAGAGTCTGTAGTTGCTAGGAAGTGCTTTGGATCCTTTCTTGGGGACGGGTTGATGGAGGTGACTAACGTCATAGCATTCAGGTTTTGTAGTAAAGATATCCAAGGGATTTGAGCTGCGTCTTGGGAATCGAGGAAAGTAAGTAGGTTGCTGAACCATATTGGCCAAAGAATTGCTGACTGCAAAAGCCTCCGCTGCTCTCACTTGTGGATCAGTTTTTGAAGATCCAAGCCATTCCTTATTATGGACATTAAAGTCACCAAGAATAGACCTCAAAGGAAGGATATTCAAAAATCAGATGGTCGGTTTTTTCAGAAAGGTAGTCAAAGAGCTGGACAAAGTTGTTGTCAGAAGATGACCAGTATGCAACAGATGAATTTAGCTGCAGCCCGGAGAGAGAGAGAGTTTCATCCAAAGTATGTCTTTTTTTCCAGCTCCAAATAACACAAAATGTTATAAAATAGAGACTGTGTACAACCAACTAACAATTTTGTAAATTGTTACATTGTCTAGTTTTTTAGGTTAGAATTTTTCTTCCTCTGAAGATGTTGACTTGGTCAACGAAACGATCGTAAGGTCTCTGAAATATGTGTTGTGGTGATTTGGGTGTTCTCCAAGTGTACTTATTGTCTTAGAAATGTCATGTCAGCACTAAGTAGATTTTTCGAATTTTAAAATATTATATTCAATTCTGTATTGGACAAAGCTGAGAACTTCAGCGAAACTGCAGTCACACATACAATATAATAAATAATAGTCTAAATTAATTTGTTGCTTTCTCTAGGTTGACAATGGATTTACATCAAGTAATAGCGTCCACAATATCATATTAAAGATATTATTCTAAATACTCACCATGGACTGTCCTCTTATGCTGTGTCAGCAAGTAGCCCATGAGGAAGCTTTCAGGGCACAACTCACAGTGGAATCTCTCTCCAGTATGCCGCCTAACGTGTGCTTTAAGGTCATTACCCTGTGCAAATGCAGCATCACAGTATGTACACTGATAGGGCTTCTCACCTGTGTGTGTACGCATATGCACAGTCAAATTATATGCTCGACCAAATCCACGACCACATATCGTACAGAGATGAGTCTTCTCACCAGTGTGGTAACGTTCGTGAACTGTCAGATCTGTGGTACGTGGGAAACCTAAAAATAATACCAAAATGTACTGTCTGAATAAAACTTATTTTCTCTTAAGCAATAAATACAGTTTTAAAGTACGAATTTTATTTTGTGTGTAAGTCAAAACATGTACAACAATCTTAAAGTATAAAGAAATTTAGAATAATAAAATAGCTTTTAAATTCAAAGACTGTAATTTCAGGGTACCCAGCAGAAATAAAAAATCAAATTCCCTCGACATTTCCAGGCCCCTTAAGTGAATATAATACCCAAAATGAACAACACACATCTCTGAATACTTTTTTTAACAAAATAAATAAAAGTTCTGAACAAAAAACGTTTTTTAAGGCATACATTGTCAAAAACATAAATATGCTTTTAATTCTGTTAAACTAATACAGAAAAGTGAGAACCTTCTACCTATTAAATGACATAGTTTATGACACATTGTTACAGTAAGTACTTAACAAACTTTCAATCATTTTAATCCAAATGAGCCACAAGAACCATATTGTAACTACTGTTCAAGCATTAAAAGGAAAATCGTCTTCTTACTTAATAAAATAAAGTTAAAAAAACAGTAATAATTCACATCTCAAATGTTTAGAAATAAAAAAAAGGCCAAGAGGAATCACCACATTGAAATAAGATAGTAGGAATTATTCATAGATATTTTCTCAATGTGGTAATTTTAGATTTTAAAACTTCAGTTTGGTATTTTGCATTTTCTTTAATGGGTTTTTCTCATTTCTAGTTGTGATGTTTCTCTACGTGCCTTATGTTTCATTTTTCCTACTTTCCACATCTCAAGCATTGTCTTCTGATTTTCATCGAGAATTGTTATATATTCATGATATGAATTTTTGACATACTGCCTGTGCTTATTGTTGATTTCCTTATTTTCCACTCATGCTAATTTCCTTAAACTATTACACAATACGTTGTGATATTAAAGTTTTCTCTTGGCGATTATGATATACATACCCATATACAAATGTCCAATATTTTCACCACAACTTTAACCCTATGTTACATGGTCATAAAGGTTAAAATGGAATAAACGCATTCACAGCGCAGCTCTACGCCACCAATAACTAGAATACATTTTGCATTTCATGCATTCAAGGAAGAACATTCGAAGTGAAATGAACAAATGAGACATGTTTGAAATGAACAAGACGCTATATTTATATCGACTCATGTGACAAGCGGTTCATAGGCAGTTTCAATTAATATACCAAACGACAGCCGTAGTAGAAAAATATTTACATGAAAGAAATTAATATAATATATGTGAAATCAAAATAAGAATGAATTTGCTAGTGACGGGATTTTAGAAATACATTATTTCCAGGTCTACTGATTAATTTCCATGATATTTGAGCAAAATCACAAATTTCCCTGACATTTTAGGGGGTATTCAAAGTTATGAGACTTTCATAGTTTTAAGAATAAAAGAAATATTACTTTTCAAACCAAGAAAAGTTGGGGTTTGGTTTATTAAGCAGCTGATGCGTTATAGAGCACATAAACTGTTCCACTACTGGCTAAGTGAACCAAGACATTCCTGTTAACATATCACATATACAGTGAAACAGGCCCAAACTGGCTCTTTCTGGGGCCCTCGGCTAGGTACTGAAAAGGGTCCCCCTACCGACTGTCCGGGGAGTATGGAATACACTGCAGCGAATACGGGGACAGGGTCCAAAATCTTTGAAAATTATGTGCCTGGAAACCGTATTTTGCTCTATTTCGGGACTTATAAAGTAGTTAAGTTGAAGCTACATTTTTATGTAAAAAAAAAACAATGTTTTGAGGTTTCGCTTGACTAACTGTTTATCACAAAGAAATTTTAGACTATTTTTACTTGATCTAGTAGATAGGAACTGAAAAAATTAGTAATAAACTATAGAATGCAATGAGAAAGGAAAATGTCTATGAGTAAGCTAAGAACACCTACTAAAAAAAGATTTATTTATTAAAGGACATCTATTCATTAAAGAAATAAATGCCTTCTATTTCAGTACTAGTACTATATGAAATTGTTTGTTAGCAAAATATTAAAATACTTGGAGAATAGATTTCATTAACATAGCTGTAGTTATGTCTACTAGTGATCTGAAAATCTTTAAAATTAGTTAATTTTAATCAACCCAACAGCTTCAGGTAAGTTCTTCACTGGTTTTGGCTACTTTATAATTTCTTCTTTATCCAACCTGTGAAATAAGTATGTTCATGAATACCAGTTTAGACAAAAGATCTTGGCTTGAAGTTGAACTAAGTCGATTTTTAACTACTTTAAACTTAGAAAATGTTCTTTCGCAGTTGACTTGTATACAAGGTATGGTAAGTACAAATTTATAAGCTACATACAGATGTGTAAAGCGTCCAGACTGTGTGAGTTCAAAAAGAATGGAAAATGCACATGATAAACACTGCAAACCTTGTTTTTTGTCAGAGCAGTAAACACGATTTTTTTTCTTCTTCTCCAGATCCTGAAACAAACTCAGCATCTTTACGGTTTATGTTTCCTTTATCTTCGTTTTGTTTGTCTCGTTTTCTTTACTCGTCAGTTTTTTCAGCCATTATAAAATTGCTGTACTGAACTTTTTTTAGTTCTATAAGTAACCGACTTCTATCAACTTTACAATGTTTAGAGACACTTGAGAGGGCTTCTGTAGGAAAATTATCAGGCTTCAAAATGGCGCAAAATTGTTTTTGGTGTAACCAGAAACAACTGTGGAAAATTTCTTTGGTTGGACAAAATCTTTCTTCAATACTTATCCTGGCACAGTCTAAAGCATCAAAAAAGACTAGTTTCTAGTTTTGAGCAGTTGACATTCCAGGGATGTTCATCTTTTGATTTGTCTGCACACATCACTTTTTTATTTGGCGCAGTGAACAAACCCAGCCGGTTACTTAAGCACGTGCAATGCCTGGATCTCTCTCGGTTGGCCAACAGACACGACTGGAGCAAGAACTTCTCTACATCTCTCATCAGTGTTTAACAGCGATGTTCAGGAGAGTTTTCTATTGGGCAAGAAAGTGAAACATAGCTTCTGCAGGGCATGTACACCTAGTGTAATTATCATGCAAGTGCTGCAAATAATTTGAGTTTGGTTTAGTGATTGTAACATCCCGTTTAAAAGAAAAATGGATTGAACAGTGAGTCTTCAATAAAGCTTTTAATGCAGCGGCAAGTCGTTGACGGCAATTCTTTGTGGTAATTGCAAGATTCAAGTAAACGGTTTCAAGTTTTCAATTTCAGTTCTCAGTTTCAAATTTGCCTTTATGTCCGATTTTTCAGTATATGTTCAAACATATCTTTGTGTCCGAGTTGATTATTAAAATACAGTTTTGCTGTTTAGATTCAAGTTTACATTTGGGTTCAAATAATTTTCAAGTTCAAGCTTCAACCCAGTGTCTACGTAACCTCTTGAATTTACATTGTACATTGCACGTACACTCTCTTCCTTTCTCCACCTCTGCAAGTATTTTCTACCAGTTACTGACTCCTCTGTTTGGGCAATTAAGCATATATTGTAAGCGCTAAGTGCCGATGCCACCCTATGCAGCTTTTACATTCCGTCTGCAGGATAATTAACACCTGTGGGGCCTCAGGTGAAGGCCTGAGATCAGCTTGGAGCCGCTGGAAGTGCTAGCGCACTACATGTGAGTCCTTTTCAACTTTTTGAGTGATTTTTAAGACTTGAGACATACGTAAACTTTCCTACATCATTTAAATTTCTAATTAAATATATATATATATATATATATATATATATATATATATATATATATATATATATATACATTATACATGTATTTTGTATTTTCTTTTGTATGTTGTCAAATACGTAAATTAGGAATAATAGTATGATAATTGATAAATTAACATTTTGCTCACGAACCTTTCAGACCTCCAAATATGTTTTAGAGTGCTAAAAAATAGCTTATAACCTTTTATTTAAACTATAGTTAACCATTTACAATATCTGAGCTTCTCTCACAAACTTTTAAGAAAGCAAAAGAGAGCAATTAACTATAAATTGCCTAACAAATCAAAATTGAGAGCATTGGTAGATTTATTAGAAAAACTTTTAACATTACATTTAATATTTATTTTGCTTCAATCATCAAGCTTCAAAATGGCGTTAAATTTTTTGGGGTCTAACCAGGAACAATTGTGTAAAATTTCTTTGGTTGGACAAAATCTTTCTTCAATACTTATCGTGGCACAGTCTAAAACATTGAAAAAGACTAGTTCCTAGTTTTGAGCAGTTGACATTCTAGGAATGTTCGTCTTTTGATTTTTCTGCTCGCAACATTTGTTTCTTTGGCGTTCTTTTTTCCTTCAAGTCAAACTCCATTTCCATTTCTACAATCTTTTCATCACCTACGTATAGATCATACTCGCAATAAACACACTGTTTGTGTTTAACGCTGCTGTGCTGACATTATGCTACTTGTATAAAACTGTTGTGATTGCGATATAAAGGATCCTGGGAAAAAGTATAATTAAGCAGGTGCAAATAATTACAAAGAAATTAAAGATCGGTAAAATCTTTTTTCCCCACAAAATTAAAAGTTTTTCCTCCCCTCCGGGTGGTCTGCACACTCGGTATTGTATCAATGCTGGCTCGGGAGTGCGCTGACGCTCTTGGGGACCTCGCCAGGGTGAAGAAGGTACAGCTCATGTGGGTTCCCAGGCACTGTGTCATGGCAGGGAAGAGGTGGCGAATGACCTCGCAAGGCTTGGATCTCGGCAGCCGTTCTGTGACCCGGGGCCTGCTATAGGCATAAGTAAAAGTGGTCTCCAAAACCTTTGATATATGGACTAGGGAGGCCATGGAGAAGCACTAGAGGTCGGTCAGTGGCTGTAGACAAGCGAAGGGCTTCGTGCAGGAGCTGGATAGAAACAACACTGGCTTTGTGTCATACTACACTTCGCTTTGTCATCAGGGAGCTAACAGTCCACTGTAACCTCAGAAGAGACCTCCATGGGTAGGTGTCAAGGGGATCCCATTTGCCAGAAATGTCTTACCACTTTATGTGGATGTGAGGCTTTTGAGAGTTTTTGAACAGAAATGTTTGGATCAAGGATTCTACGGAGGAGTCAAGTAAGTTCTGTTCAATGTAAAACTATCGAGACCTTTAGTTTGAGGTTTAAGGAGGTTTGGTGATGAAACCAGGGAGGGATAGGGTGCGGATTCTGGATGCCGGTGTTGGCAAAAAGGACTAGATGTGAGCTACTTGCCTGGCGCTAACCTCCCCACCAGCTCCTACATAGGCTCGGAAGCCACCTTTCTAACGGTCAATCAAAGAGAGGTTCTAAATCTCACGATCAGCTCAAGGCTGTTGAGTTCAAAAATCCTCAAATGGAGGGTGTCGTCTGAACCCTCATGTTCTGACCATGCCCATATCCTATTTGAGATTGTAACAGGCCCTAGACCTGTGGTGGAGTATCGTGACCCGAGAAGGACGGATTGGGAGGGGTACAAACAGTACCTCGCTGCCGGTCTTGGGTCCGCTATCCCCACAGTGAGGGATCGTGATGAGATTGAGATTGCAGCTGAACAGGTTAGGGAAGCCGTTGTCTCTGCATATTACGAAAACTGTCCACTAAGGTCAAAGAAAGACAGTCGGGGGTCTACTTGGTGGAATAATAACCTCGACAAACTACGAAGGGAAGTTAGACGTCTCTTCAATCGTGCTAAGACTACAGGCAACTGGGAGCAATATAAAACCGCTCTAACACACTATAACAAAGAGATTAGGAACGCTAAGAGGGAGTCCTGGAGGAGGTTCTGCGGGGACATTAATAATATGCCCAGCAGCGCCAGAATCCACAGGATTCTCTCACGCGACCGTGTTCAGGAGCTGGGATCGATAAAACGACCAGATGGTTCTTTTACTGAATCTCTGAAAGAAACGTTAGAGCTCTTAGCACATACACACTTCCCAGATTGTCTGATCCTGAGCAACGGAGAGGTCCTACCGGCTGAGGGACGATTTAAACGCCCTCATGGGGAGGACTGGCGAGTTGCTCGGCGAATAGTAACAACCTCGGCAGTGGAGTGTGCTGTGAATCATTTCCAGCCATTCAAGTCGCCAGGGGAGGATGGGGTGGTACCAGTCCTACTACAAATAGGTCTGGAGATTCTCCTACCTCACCTTATCAGGCTGTACAGAGCCAGTCTGGCCTGGAACTACATTCCTTCCAGCTGGACGGTGGTTAGGGGGGTTTACATTCCCAAATTGGGACGTAAGGACCTCCTACCTACATCACTGAAACCTCTCAGTATTACATCATTCCTCCTGAAGGGATTGGAAAAAATACTGGACGGACACATTAGGGGGAACATCTTACCCAATAACCCCCTAAATACCCACCAGTATGCCTATCAAACTGGCAAATCAACTGAGTTAGCGCTCAATAACCTCGTCGAGAAGATCACACACTCTCTGGAAAATGGCGATCTCCCTCTACGAGGCCACTATCGCTACCATCTGTGGCTGGATCGGAAACATGCTGCCTAATCGGACCATTATTACCTCGTGGCGGGGAGAGGTGGTCGGCGTCAGGGCTGCGAGGGGGTGTCCTCAGTGGGGCGTTCTATCCCCCCTGTTGTGGTCCCTTTTTGTGGACGATTTGCTGGCTATCCTCGGACTCTGGGAGGTTGAGGTCCAGGCGTATGCTGATGATCTTGTCATAATGGTTAGAGGCAAATCTGAGGAGGAACTGGCAAGTACTCTTCAAGAGGCACTAAATGTAGTCAATGATTGGTGCCGGAGGGAACAGATGTCTGTGAACCCCCGCAAAACGATCATTGTTCCTTTTAACAGAAGAAGAAGGTTGGACAAATTAAAACCACCTATTCTTATGGGGGAAACCATTCCATTTTCGGACCAAGCAAAATATCTGGGAGTTACCCTAGATAAGAAGCTCAACTGGGACATACAGTTAGAAAATGTTATCTGCAGGGCTAAAATGTCCGTGTGGAACTGCCAGAGAATCTGTGGTAACAACTGGGGAACAAACCCCCAACAGATGTACTGGCTCTATGTAGTGGTTATCAGGCCAATGATAACATATGGAGCCATAGTTTGGTGGCCTAAGGTACTTCGTGGTATCGCGAGGGCCAAACTGGCTCATCTACAGAGACAAGCTTGTCTGATGATAACGGGAGCGATAAGCACCGCACCATCAGCCGCTCTGGAGGTCCTCCTCAATATTCCCCCACTTCACATATGGTTGGAGAGGGTGGCGAGGTAGACAATGTACAGACTAAAACAAACGGCAGATAACATGCTGAGGGAAGTCAATCTGAGAGGGTCCGGTCTTCTTGATGACAGTGATTGTCACAGGATTCTGGGAATGGTCTCAGACTTGATGCCTACAAAAATCAGCAGAGATCTGTCTTTCAAGACCGTCCTCCCGGAAAGGGAGGACTGGGACCGGAATCAATCGACCCTGTTGAGAGCGGACCTCTGCTGGTACTCTGACGGCTCCAAAACCAATTTTGGAGTAGGAGCCGGCGCATATGGGAGCAGCACCGATGCTAGACTATCAGCTAGCCTCGGCAAGTACGCAACCATACACCAGGCAGAAGTGTATGCCATCGAGATGTGTGCAAGGCAAAGTTTAAAAGACCTGTGCACAAACAAATCGATAAAGATATATGCAGATAGCCAAGCTGCAATAAAGGCTCTTGGTTCCTACCGGTGTAATTCAAAGACAGTATGGAGTTGTAAATCTGCCCTTAACGAATTGGGCAGCTGTAATGAGGTGTCGCTGGTCTGGATAGCGGGTCACTCGGACCATGATGGCAACGTTGCGGCCGACGCGCTTGCCAGGAGTGGTGCCCAGAGTGACTTTGTCGGACCAGAACCGGTGCTGGGAATAACATCTTGCACAGCAAAACGCACCTTAAAGACCTGGACAGAAAGAATGACAATCCAATATTGGCAAAATCTTCGAGGATTAGCTCACTCTAAGGCCTTCATAAATGGCCTGTCTGAGTCAAGGGCTAAGAAACTTCTAGAGATGAACAGACAACAACTGAGTACTCTAGTCGGCCTGTATACAGGACACTGCCGCTGGCGGCATCACATGCACCGTATTGGGGTCGGTCAGGAGACCGAGTGCCGGCTGTGTATGGAGAATGACGAGACAGCAGAGCACGTGCTGTGTTCCTGTCCGGCAGCGGACAGGACTAGACACCTCCTCTTTGGCAAGGTAAAGCTTGCTCCAGAGGATCTGGATCAACTTTCGCCGACAAAGGTTATCGACCTCTGTAGGAGGCCGGATTTATTGGGCGAAATATAGACATTAGGCGTGAGCCACAATAGACCTTATGGTCGCGGTGGAGGGACCGATATGGACCACTCACATTCAAACCTAACCTAACCTAAACAAGCAGGTGCGCGAATAATGCTCTGAGCACTTGGGTTTGCTCGCATAGTCAGGCAGCCCTCCGGGCGGTCTGCACACTCAGGATTGTATCAAAGCTGATTCAGGAGTGCGCTGACCCTCTTGGGGACCTGGCCAGGGCGAAGAAGGTACAGCTCATGTGGGTTCCCGGGCACTGTGTCATGGCATGGAACGTGGTGGCGAATGGCCTCACAAGGCTTGGATCTCGGCAGCCATTCTGTGGCCCGGAGCCTGCTATAGGCATAAGTGAAAGTGGTCTCCAAAACCTTTGATAGATGGACTAAGGAGACCATGGAGAAGCACTAGAGGTCGGTCAGTGGCTGTAGACAAGCGAAGGGCTTCGTGCAGGGGCTGGATAGAAAAACAACACTGGCTTCATGTCATACTACACTTCGCTCTATCATCAGGGTGCTAACAGTCCACTGTAGCCTCAGAAGAGACCTCCATGGGTATGTGTCGAGGGGATCCCATTTGCCAGAAATGCAGTGAGACTGGCGAAAGGTCTTACCACTTTATGTGGATGTGAGCCTTTTGGGAGTTTTCGTACAGAAATGTTTGTATCAAGGATTCTACGGAGGAGTCAAGTAAGTTCTGTTCAATGTAAACCCATCAAGACCTTTATTTTGAGGTCAAGGAGGTTTGGTGATGAAACCAGGGAGGGGTAGGGTGTGGATTCTGAATGCCGGTGTTGGTAAAAAGGCCTACTTGCCTAGCACTAACCTCACGACCATTGCTACTACAACTATATTTTACTGAGGTCCATGTGTATTTATTCAGTTGATGCTTTGGTTTTCGTACATAATGTCAGAAAGTGGTTTCTGAGGTCTGTGGTGAAAATAAAATTATATAATACCTTAATTTTTTACTTTTCAGAACCTTGTTATGAACACCATGTGATTTAGTTCCCTACAAACAGCCAGTAAACACAAGATGAAATTTTTGGAACCTGTGGTAAGAACTAGCTATTTCAATATGTGATGAGATTAACTTTATTAAATAATAACTATCATTAGGTTGTAGTGTAGTAGGTTTTACCGAAGCGTACTTAGCCAGTAAATAGCCACCACCTCACGATGCAGAAACACTTTATTTTTTATGACAGGCTGTTTTTTATGATTGGGAGATGACGAAATTTGTCACAGAAATCAAGAAACTTATTGAACTATCAGTACCTTTTCCACAGAATTTGCATTTGAATGGCTTCTCTCCTCTATGTCTCCTCATGTGTATCACAAGATAATCATTTCGAATAAACCTCTGTCCGCACTCTGAACACAAGAACTTCTTGGAGTTTTCATTGTGGAACTTCATGTGTTCCGTGAGATGTGATTTGGACAGGAACACCTTGCTGCAAGTCTTGCATTCATGCTGTTTCTCTCCCAGGTGACCTCTGACGTGTATATCCCTGTATTTCTCTGTTGTGAATGATTTACTACAAATATCGCAGTCGAATTTCTTTATGCCTATCAGACGTTCACCTATGCCATGTTTGGATGCTTGATGTTTAGCCAGTTGGTCCAGTTTGTAGAAGGATTTCTGACAAACTTCACAGGTGTGCTCTTGAGAACGTTGGTGAAGTTTCTGGTGTTGGGATAAGTGGTCCTTTCTGCAAATAGAATAAAAAATGTATCATTCAAGTGGAAAAACTATAATAATAATAATAATAACAAACTATATGCTGGAGCAGAACAGTATTAACGAATCACTACACACGTCACAATAGACCAGGCATCTTATACTGGGACAAAGTCCAGAAAGATGTGACCATAGTTTACATAGCTACCAGATGCGAAAAACATAAGAGATTGCAAGCAGAGAGAAAATCTCCAAATACTTGGAGCTGCCAAGAGAGCTGAGAATTATATGGGACATCAATTTGGTGAATATCGACCCGATTGTCATTTATGCAATGTGAGAAGTTCCTGTCTAGATGCATGCTCACTTAGTAGGCTTGAAGATAACAAAGGACAAAATATTTTTCCTGCAAAATAGTGTGATTTTAGACACCTGTAGGATAGTCAGGAACTAAATAAAGTAGATAAAACAATTTTTTTAAGTAAAACGATTTAATTTTCATGTCATCCACTAAATGATATAAAATAACTTTTCTAACTATTTCAAAGTGGATTATCATACTATGCAATACAATACAATTTATTGCAGGATAGCAATTACAAAACCATAGTAACACTCTCAGTCTAATACAACTCAGAATTACTTTAGCTACAGTAAAATCAAGCAAGTGTTGAAAAAGAAAAGCAGGTAAATGATTCAACTACTTTATGAAAAGTCGCTAAACCTTCCGGCACCATACACCCCTTACCGCCTCTCAAATGGTTATGTTAAAATTCAAGTATTTGAAGGCGATATTATCTTTGTCAGGAGAAATCCTTGAACAAGTCAGAACTCATACCAATACGGAGGCAAGGGAAATTCCACTAGTAAAAAGACGTTAAGTTTTTTATGCAAGAGCTGTGAAATACATAGCTAAGATCATTGCAACTTTATCTGTATTTTTCCGTATCGATGATGTCACCTAAAAACGACCATTGAAGCCGTTCAACAAATATTCCCAGCAACACCTTGAATTGTAGACGAGGGGACGTGATACGTCAGGCAAAAAGGGTTAGGTCTGAACGCACAAGACGCTACCAACAGAGGAGTCTCTACTGAACATTTCTCGAGTAAAGACCGTGCTAGTTACCGTGGCTTGTAATTACCTTAAAATAGGTCATAAAACCCTTTCTCGTTATCTAGAATATCTGATAACAGTTGTCAGTGATGCTTTTCTGTATTTTGATTGGATTTTGAATTTAAATTAACGAAGTATTTAAAAGAAACACGCGAGTTAACAGTGATCCTTTGCTCATGACCCGGTAAATCCCGCAAGCCAATCACACAAAGTTTCTGTTTATTACCGAGCTCTGAATCAATTGGCATTGTAAATTTTACTTTGGCCAATTTACATTTTAATTGCCGAAGAGAGATTCTAATCAAATCAATTCCGAACATCGATTTAAAACAGCTGTTCATTTAGTGTTTGGAACCACCTGCCCAATAACTGTTTATGGAAAGTATCGCTTATTCTCTCCAACCTTCCCTCTCTTATTGGAGTTTGAGAGCCTGTGTTTGGCACTGATGGTTGACTCTGCTTGGAGAGCATCTTTAAACGGTCATCAGGTAACTTCAGGTATCAGGACTTGGTGAATCGATATAAAGTTTATTTCTGTGAACCAGCAGAATTTTTCATGCAACAATCTAATATTGGAACCTTTACAACTTCAACTTTAATAATAACATAATCAAATTAGAACTTCAATAATGCCAGTGAGGTGTTTCTAAGGACAACTGTAAATTTCCTGTTTACTCTTTAGAATTTTGTCAATATTGTGAATCTAAATACATAGTTCTTGAAATTGTAATTAGCAGATTTTGTTTGTAAAATATTTAAACTGTACTTTTTAATATCTTTAATTTTCAATCATTTAAGCAGAAATTTCACATAAGAATATTTTTTTTAATGGAGCCTCACTCAAAGGACTGGTCAGTTAACTCATTGAAAAATCAACAGAATTGATTGATAAACGTCAAATCATTTGCATATTAATTTTTGTTTGTCTTTGAGCTGAAAAATACAGTGTTTGATTTTTAATACACCTCTATTATGTAATGTCAGCATTTTTATGTAACATATAACCATCTTTATCTTATTATTTTGACACATACCATATGTAATGATAATTTCTCTTTTCTTGAAACTATTGCTGTTTATTTGATTTTATTTGAACAATGCTTATTTAAAATTTACCAACCATGTTAATTCAATCTTGCTTGCTATTCCAAATTTATTTATATGAATAAATTAATTATTATTGTTAATATTTACATATCTGTTTGATTGAAGAGAAATTCCTCCCTAATATCTCCTTTGTTTTGACATCAGCACAAATAATTATAATCGATAGATTATCTAGATATCTAAATTTCTATATAACCTGGCACTAGTCTGGAGCGCCCATAAATACAGGACTCCAGGCAGAGCAACACAGAAAAGAGAGTGAGTATCAAATAAGCTAAATATCTGCAAAGTGTGAACATCAGAAATATCTGCTTGTACTTTTATGGCTCTTATCACAAGTTTTGTATATCCAAATTTGTTAAGGTTTATGACGAGCTGCAGCATTTGTTTGTGTGCACTGGTGGTAGTGTTGGTTACGGATTCTGAACATTGTAGTGGAAGTTACATTTGAATTTTCTTTGTTGGAGTGTATTCTGCAATTGAACAGTTATTTTTTTTGCACCGTGGTTATCTTATCTCCTGGTATTGTGTTGATGGAAAAAGCTTTTAACTTTATCAGTTTATTTATATTTCATTTTATACTGTTTATCTACAGCTGTCCATAAATCATGAGTGACTGCTCAAAATGTGGTGTTACTGGTAAGACCTTTAGTTGTGACACCTGTAAGCTCTTGTTCTGTGAGCAGTGTTCAGACCTTAGTGCCTCTGAGATTAGATGCATGGAGTTGAAGAAGAGGAAGCTGTTGTTTCTGTGTTCTGATTGTGAGGATGGTCTCAAACAGTTGCCAAACCTGATTGCTAGAATTAGTGATGTCGAGAAGCAGCTTGAGAAATTGAAGGTAACAGCAGAGTTGCCCAATACTGTACAGGTTCCAGCTGGTAGTGACTCCTATATAGAGGATATAATACAGGAGATTCGTGAGCGAGACAAGAGGAAGTCAAATATTATTATTTTTGGACTCCCCGAATCTGAGTCTGGGTCTACTGCTAGCCGTGGTGAGAGTGATGTTGACAGACTGGAAGTGAAGAATATCCTCCACAAGTTGTGTCCTGAGGGTGATTACTCCCAGATTAGGCTATTTCGCCTGGGTAGGCATTCCAGCAGTGCATCCGTTCCTAGACCTCTAAAGGTTACTCTCTCTGATGAACATCAGGTACTTAGTATTCTGCGCAGGACTGGAAGACTCAAGGATGATCATTTGTATCGTAATGTCAGAGTTAGGCAGGACAGAACCCCTAGGCAAAGTGCATACTCCAAGTCTGTGATCAGTGAATTGAGGCGGAGGGTGGATGATGGTGAAGTAAACCTCAAGATTAAGTATGTTAACGGTGTTCCGACTATTGTTCCCCCCAAAAAAAACTAGGGGTGTCGGATGACCATTTATTGTTAAGCACTCCTGGTGATGAGAATTCCTTGTTTGTTCATTATCATAATGTTAGTGGACTACGAACAAAATTACCCAGGCTTCGACAGGGTCTGTCTTCTTGCTGTTTTCATGTTGTTATGTTGACGGAGACGTGGCTTACTGCTTCCCACTCTGATGCTGAACTCTCTTTTATGAATTATAATATTTACCGTAGTGATCGTGACAGTATTCCGGGCAATATCAGAGATCGGGGGGGTGGTGTGCTGATAGCTGTGCATAAAGACCTTGATTCTACTAGGATTGCTGGTGATATTTCACTTAACGAAGTTTATGTGAAGGTGAGGATAGGAAGGCGGAGCCTCATTTTTGGTGTTTGTTACATTCCACCCAATTCAGAAGTTGCTATATATGAACACCATTGTGATTCGGTCGACAGTGTGTTGTCTGATCATCCCAATTCTGAGGTCGTTGTCTGTGGGGACTACAACCTCCCAAACGTTACCTGGTCAAGCAGTGCTGAGAGTGCTCCAGTTATTAGTGGTAACAGTCCATCAGCCTCACTTGTTTCTAACAGTTTTGGCTTTTGGGGCTTGTTCCAAAAAAATTTTGTACTTAATAGATTGAATAGAACTTTAGATTTAGTTTTTAGTAATATAGATAACATATGTGTTGATGCATCTTTGGATCCGGTTTTTCCTGCTACTGCACATCATGTGCCCCTAGACATTTCTTTTTCACTTGAGACTCCCCCAACTGAACCCTATGAAGAGTATTTTTATGACTTTCGTAATGCTGATTATTGTGCCATGAATTATTTTCTTTCCGAATTTGACTGGGAATATCTTGAGTCATTGGAGATAAATGATGCTGTGAAGTGCTTTTATGACATTCTGTTTAATGCTGTGGATCGGTTTGTTCCAGTTAAGAGATGTAAGAAATCATGTTTCCCTCCTTGGTTTAGTGTCGAGCTTAGAGGCATGATAACTGAGAAGAAGAGGGTACACAGTCAGTATAAAAAATATGGTAGAATAGATGATTATATTAGGTTTTCTGGTCTCCGAGAGGAATGTAGGAATCTTCGTGATACTTGTTACAGAAATTTTATTGCTTATACTGAGAATAATTTTGAAAACAATCCGGGTTCTTTCTGGTCTTATATTAACAAGTTGAGGAGGATTTATGATCTTCCTGAGGCTATGTATTATGATGATGTTAGGAGTGATTCTTTGCATGATTCGGTGGATCTTTTTGCTAGTTTTTTCTCATCTGTGTATGAGGTACAGGCTGGCGGTGTCGGTCCCGATCCTTTTTTGCGTGAGTCGGTAAATATGACTGTGCCTAGTGTTACTTCTGCTGATATTATTGATCGTATCTGTAGTTTGAAAGATAAACTTAGTTACGGCCCAGATGGAATCCCCTCCCATCTGTTAAAATCTTGTGCCTTCACCTTGGCAATTCCACTGAGGATTCTCTTTAACATGTCCTTATTGTCTGGTGAGTTTCCACATGTTTGGAAACATTCTTATTTGATGCCCGTTCATAAGCAGGGACCAAAGCACTTGGTTACTAATTACAGAGATGTTTGTATTCAGTCAGAGATACCCAAACTTCTGGACTTTTTTGTCTCTAGACATATAACTTGGGAATGCAGACATGTTTTCGCCGAACAGCAGCATGGTTTTCTTAAGGGAAGATCTACAACGACCAACCTTCTTCTTTACCAGAATGTATTGGTCTCAGCTTTGGAGGATAGGTTACAGATTGATTCGGTGTATACAGATTTCTCCAAAGCGTTTGATAAGGTAAATCACGCCTTATTATTGTCAAAACTTGCATTGTTGGGTTTTAATGCCAATTTGTTGTCTTGGGTGCGCAGCTTCCTTATGGGTAGGTCCCAGAGTGTAAAGATCAGGAACTTCATTTCTGGTAGTATTACTGTTTCTTCAGGAGTTCCTCAGGGTTCACATTGTGGACCAGTCCTCTTTAATCTTTTTATCAATGATGTCATACATTCACTTAAGCATAGTCAGATTTTGATGTTTGCTGATGATATCAAAATTTTCAAGATTGTTCGTTCCAGACAGGACGCTTTACTTTTACAGGAAGACTTAAATCGTTTTGCTCGGTGGTGTGGTGACAATCTTCTGACTCTGAATGTTGATAAGTGTTTCTGCATTACATTCACTAGAGCTCAGTTTCCCATTGACTTTGTGTACTCCATGGGCTCTGATGCTTTACAGAGGAAGGAAATGATTAAAGACTTGGGCATTGTATTGGATAGGGAATTATCTTTTAGGGATCACATGGAGTGCATAGTATCTAAGGCATATAAAATGTTAGGATTTATTCATAGATCAACTCTGGATTTTTCATGCAATAGCTTTAGAAGGCTGTATTGTGCTCTGGTTCGCTCTTTGTTGGAATGCTCTTCTGTAGTCTGGAGCCCGAATTACAATATTTATATCAATCAGATTGAGGCCGTACAAAATAGATTCTTAAGAATTTGTGCTTACAGAATGGGCTTGCAGAGAAATGATCTTAACCTTTCTTATTTGCGGAATCGGCTGCACTTGCAGTCACTGAGAGGTAGAAGGATTGTCAGTGATGTTTGTTTTTTGCACAAATTATTAGTGAATAAAATTGATAGTCCTTCTTTGCTTGAGTTAGTCTCTCTAAGGATTCCGAACTGCACGAGAGCGAGGGAGGTTTTTGTGGTTCCCTTCCATCGAACCAATTATGGCTTTTTCAGTCCGATGTCGAGAGTGGCGAGAACGGCAAATGAGTATTCGGAGCTCTTGGACATGTTTAATGATTCTGACCGTGTAATTAGAGGAATTTTGAGAGGTGTTATTGATTAATTGTCATACATAGGGTATACAGGTTATGTTTTGCTTTTTTTTATGTTCTCATATTGTGATTATTTAAGACTAATGTAGTTTTAGATGTTCTTATTATTATTGTAAATGGTTAATCCGTTGAATAAATAAATAAAAAAAAATAAATAAATAAATTATATCAAGATCTGACAACCTCCTAAAACTATTTCTAATCTTAATAATGATAATCTGATAGATAGATATTTTAGGGTAGGGTTTTATAGGCAATCGTGACCTCACTATTGAGCAGATCTATATCCACTTGAGGTCAATCACCATATACCACGTCTCCAGCTTTTCTTTTTATTTGAGGAAGGTTACATAGTTAGTGCCCACTTTGCCTGTGTCAATCCGATGATAAGGAACAAGGTGCTTGTCTTTGCTTCTAGTATCATGAACATGAATGTGTTCATGCTCAACTCTAGTCTTTGTTCCTCTTGACAAATGTTGAGCTTGTAGTATATAGATTGCATAATTAGTAAAAATGCCCAGTTCAGAGAATAAGAGTTTGCAGTGCTCCATGCTTGTTTCTCCTGCCATGATTCTCACGGTCTTTCTTTGTAGAATAAACACTTTAGTTGTGTCTGTAGCTGAGCCACATAGGAGTGTTCCATAGCTTAAGTGACTACGAATGAAAGCAATGTAAGCTTTTTTAATCCATGTCTGTCATTTTTATTAGTTTCCTAATGGCAAACAAGCTTTTGGCTACTTTACTGCAAAGTCTCCCAATTATAGGTTGTAGTCTAGCAGGCATCGTAGAAACTTGATACTGGTCTTGGCGTTGTCAACACTGTTAGCAAATGTAAAGATCCTTGTCTTATCTTCCTTAAGCTTCAAGTGGTTAGCATTAAACCAAGCACCAGCTATGCTTTTCCAGCTTCTGTCAAACATAGATGTGTCGTCGGCATATTGGCTTTTATGGATTGTGATAGTGTCTGACAAATCATCTGTGAACAGGATGAATGGTAGAGGGCCTAGGATCCTTCGGGAACCCCAGATCTAACCACCCTCTCACAGGTCCCACTGATGGCCTGTTTGCGTCCCGAATTTTGGTTAATTCGATGTTCGATTTTAAATTTTTAAGAAGTTAGTTTCGAAGTTCGACTGTGAACCTTAGACATACCAACATACAAATTCCAAGGTTCGAACTTCGAAGCAGCATATTTGCTTGGATTCGTTCATAGTTCGATTTGGAAAAAACATGGATTTGCACACCTGTATATATATATATATATATATATATATATATATATATATATATATATATATATATATATATATATATATATATATATATATGACATACTTGGTTCTCGGGTTGAACCGCGTCCAGAATCTATGAAAACTCGACGTTTCGGCTCCTGTTTTGGAGCCATTTTCAAGAGGTAAAGGAAATATGTAAGGACACTCTAAAGGCCTCAATCTGCCTACTCCTTAGAGCGGTGGACAAAGGTGGGTTGGGTTGTTGTAGCTCGATTACAGGGCCTCAATCTACCTACTCCCCAAATCTCGCCGGAGTTTGTCTGTGAGGTCTCAGTGTGTTCAACCCTAGGCCTCAGAGAGATCTAGCAGTTCGTTGCAGTCTTGCCTTATATATGTTGTTCCGTCTACCTGCTTCGTTATCAGTGAAAGTAGTAGGGTCACGGTCAATTAAGTGGGGGGGGGCTTTGTTCATGGTACTTAGAGGATGAGGAGGATTAAAAGGGTCACCGGCATTTATTGAGACAGATAATGGGGAAATAAAAAAGTCTGTGGAATTTATTTTCTTTTTGTGTGTTTGTAATGAATAATAATACGTTTCCAAGTAGTCGGAAGGTAAAGACCATCATCACTCTTATTTAAACAATCGGGACGTTTTTCAATCTCGATTGCTTCACGGATAATTCTCGTTTTGAAGTTGTAAACCGATGCTATTGTTTTGGCATTATCGAAGTCTATTTTGTGTCCTGTATGAATATGGTGCATGGCTAGCGCCAATGAGGGGTCGGATTTTCTAACTGCGAGGGTGTGTTCATATATTCTATTAAGGATGCGTCTATTTGTTTGTCCTACATAAGTTCGGGAACAGTCGGAACAAGGAATTTCGTAAACTCCGTGGGATTCGTTTGGAATCGTATCCTTGGGAGTTTTTATCAATTTGAGTGTTTTTGCTCTGTTGTGAATATGGTTTTGATATTATAGGTTCTAAAAATTCGGCTGATTTTGTAGGCGACACCTTTAATGTATGGTAAAAACGCTGTGTGTTGTTGTGTGGACTCTGTTTGTTCTTGTTGTGGTGTAGTGGTTTGTTGTGCGTTTCTAATGTTTCGTAGTATGTGATTGTTGTCGTATCGGTTTTCTAGCAATGTCTGTCTTAAAAAGTTTAATTCTGTCTATTTGTTGTTGTTGTCCGTTAGTCTAAGGGATCGTGTTACTAGCGTTCGACCACAGAGTTTAGTTGCGATGGGTGATGGTGAAATTGGGCGTTAAGATAACAATTAGTGTGGGTTGGTTTTCGGTAGGCAGTGTAAGAAAATCCTCTGACTGGGTTTTTAGTGATGTGTACATCTAAGAAAGGCAAAGAAAAATTATTTTTTATTTCCATGATGAACTGGATTTGGGAGTTGATGTTATTTAGGTAAGAAAGGAATTCGTCTAGAGATTCTATACTGTGTGGCGAGACAGCGAAAATGTCATCAACGTATCTTAATCAACAGGTTGGTTTAAGTTGGGATGAATTGAGGGCTTGTGTCTCGAAGTCTCACATTAAAGACCGCGGAAATCTTTCTGATATATATATATATATATATATATATATATATATATATATATATATATATTAGAGGTGTGAAAAGCTGCGAAATTTCGAACTGAACCTTGAGGTTGAAAATATGTTCGCACTAGGCGATGTTGAAGTGGTCCAAAGTTCAAAAAACGTAATTACGAACTTCGTTGATAAAAAATACTTCGATATTAAACTTTGCAGGCATTAAATACTGCCAAGGGTAGCAAGGTTGCGGCCCCATTAACTCGGTAGCGGCACTTTAAACTTGTTATCAGTCCCATTGAGTCGATAGCGTAATTTCAGGTGATTTCACTCATGGATATTTTTGACAGTTGGTGGGACATATTGAGACATAAGTAAAAATAAAATAAAAATAAAAATTTTCAGAATTTATGAGGATAATTGCAGATTGCTTTTGGAAAACACGGGCTTAAACGAGATTTATTTCACAATGAGCCAAAACAGTTAAATATTCACAATCAGGAGACAGTTCAAATTTTAAGTGGTTATTTTATACCTATCATGCTCACTTTGAACCCTCTCAATCTAACTGTTTGCTAAAACTGCCTAGCCAATGCCAAACAGCAACAACATATTTATAACTGAGCTTATCTATATACCTAGACATATAAAAAAAGGTTAAAATTAGAGGGGCGCGAAGCTTCGAAATTTCGAACCAAACCTTCGGTTCGAAAATATGTTAGCACTAGCGACCTTAAAGTAGTTCAAAATTCGAAATATGTAATTCTCCAAGGTAGTTCCAACTTCGTTGCTCAAAAATACTTCAAAATTTAACTTTACAGGCATTGAATGCTGTCAAAGGTAGCGAAGTTGCGGCCCCGTAAACTCGATATCGATCTCACCGAGTCGATAGCGTAATTTTAGGATATTTCACTCATGCTTATTTTTGACAGTTGCGGGACAAATTGAGACACGACGGAGCCATTTAGCAATCACATAACTATTTTCCTTATATATCCTAGCCTCCCAACACATTTTTCAGTAACAACATTATGATGGCAGTGTTTGAAGGCGATCGGTAACGTAAATATTCAGAATTTATGAGGATAATTGCAGATTGCTTTTGGAAAACACTGGTTTCAACATGTTTTATTTCACAATGAACCAAAACAGTTAAATATTCACAATCAGAAGACAGTTTCAATTTTAAGTGGTTATTTTATACCTATCATGCTCACTTTCAACCGAGCTTTGAACCCTCTGAATCTGTTTTGAGCTTATCTATAGATCTAGAAATCTAAAAAAGTTTAAAATATCTTTTGTTTTTGTATTTTTGATTTAACCTTGACCCATCTCCACAACGATCAGCACCAGAAGGCATTTTCACCCAATCAACCTGCAAATTTGTTGAACCCTTCCTTTTTGTAAAAAGAATGGGAATCTTTTACACATCAAATATTGTATGTTACAATATTCCTAACTTTTGTATTTAGGGAAATGAACATTGAAGAATTTTCATTAGTTCGATATTCGATTTAAATTTTTAAGAAGTTCGACTGTGAACCTCAAACATACTATTTCTGAGGTTCGAAGTGTGAGGCAATATATTTGCTTGGGTTCGTTGATAGTTCAGTTCGAACAAAACATGGGTTCGCACACCTCTAATACATATATTATAATGTGTTAAAATTTGTAAATTATGAGAAATAAATAAAAAGAAATGAAAATACCATTTAGTGCTTTTGAACTGTTTTGGTGAATTGGGTTCTCCAAAGTGTACTTATCAATGCTCATCACGGGTTCCAATCTCCACTTAGTAAGAATGTAGTATATTTTCAAAAAAAGGAAATCTGTCTTGCAATACTTTCAATTCTACAACCCATTGTAACCTTTGTCATCTAACAAAGGCACCTCAATAACCAATATAAACCACGCTACGAACAAAGTAAATAACAAAGAAACTAATTCGCTTACCTGTTAAAGCTCTTTTTGCAGATATCACAAATGAATGGTTTGTCAGTTGAATGGGATTTCATGTGCCTCTTAAGATGGTTGGCCTTAGCAAAAGGCTTGTTGCAAATCTCACATAAGTGCAGCTTAACTCCCTCATGCTGTACTGCATGTTTATCAAGTTTCTTTTCACTTTCAAATATGAGATCGCAGCCATCTGCTGGACATACATACTTCTCTTGTTTGACATTTTCAGCTGCTAAACCTGGACAAAGAATTTAAATAAAGTCTCTATCTGCTACTGTGTAGCAAAACCAGTGATGAATACAATAAATGTAAATGAGAACATTGTTGTATTGAACTAAGCCATTTATGTATTTTAGTTGAGAGTAAAGAGAATGGTAAATATTTTGCTTTTACTACAAAAATACTATTGACCATCAAGGATGTTATTATTTAAAAAATATGTTCTGCCAAATTACAGTAAAAAATTTAGCTTGTAGGGTAATTGTGCCACTTAACCGACTGTCACCAGTTGTCGACCATTTCCTAATAAAGTATGTAATAATAGCAAAAATAAGCCTAACATATGATCACTGACTACACTCCTGTTTTCGACTATATGTTCTGTGCATATAGTTAAAACCACAGGGCTTTCTAGCAATGAATAGGGAAATTAGAGCCTTTCAAATAGTTGCTACTCACGACAGTTCAAACGTTTGTGGCTAAAATGAAAAAACTGCTAGTGGAGGTCCTTCTTAGAAACAGGAAGTATTCATATGATTTTATCCTTTAATCATGATTGCAAATTTGACTAATGTTTTAATTCCATATTGGCTTTGATTTAAAACGAAAATACCATGGTAACTAGATTTTCTAGTTAAATCTTATGTGGTCGAGAACTGGACTTATAAAATGACACAAAATCTAGTTTTCAACCAGGCTGGTCGGGAACTAGGTCAAAGCATTCAATCATTCGATGTCTTTTTCTATCACATGCAGGATGAAATTTGACAACTGCTCTTGGTGTTTCTATTTATATTGATATCATAGACATCAAGTCCAGTTGTCGACCACCAAATAACAGGAGTTTCAAAAAATAAAGTAGAGAAGATTTTTAGTGGACAGAAATAGGGTATTGATGTATCAGTTCTTGACCACTCTAATATCATGTACATCTATTAAAATTAGGTACTTCATCACCTCAATCGTCTCTAAAAAAAAACTGGCATCTCTGTTATCAGAAAATTCGAAGAGCGGCAGCAGCAAAACTTGTGATAAAAAATTCCAGGTTTATTTGTCTGTATCGTTCAACAAACACTCAATTTATCCAGAACCCATCAAAAAGTTATATTATAAGATCAAAGAAGACGTTACCAAGTGCAATTCTTTCAAAGCCCTGGAGAGAATATTATACCAAAAAAATGGACAATCTAAAAAAAAAACGAGAAGGCGTGATTTGTTTTAAAGACAAAATAAGAAAGAACAGAAAGGAAACTTTAAAAGTGACAACACAAGAAGAAAAACAAAGCAACAAGAACAGAAGGAACAAGAAAAAAAATTCAAATGAAGAGAACAAAAAATAAAAATACTGTAAAATTAATATCAACTGAGCTTGTGGCATTGCATTTGAGCATGTTGAATGTTTACACGTTCCGCCTTTCGTAGGGGGGTGTTCGTAAAACCATCGGTTCCACGTACCATCCGATGTTGGGCGCGTTAAAGATCTCTACCGTCCTTACCGAAAGGAGGGGGTTCGTCAAAATTTCCAGGATAGTGAGGTGAAGATGCTCACGGGCGTCGGTGATTGGCCATAGTCGCGGAAATAGACCAATGTTTAAGAAGAAAAAATATAAAATAAAGCTTTTGAGCTTTTCTTGTTTTTCTTATTTTTATTCCTAATTTATGGATAAGATTCTCTTTGACGTATTGATTTGACAGCAGTCGAGAACTGGTACTTAAGCAGCCAACAAGAGATCGATACTGGTCAAAAACTGGTTAAATTGACATTTTTCCATGATTTGTTAAATATTCATTCTTTTTTAGTAACTTTGGGGTATCGACGGTGAGACTTTGCAAAAAAAAATTTTAATAAGCACAAACTGGAACCCATATCCGGGGTCAGTTTCAATATATATATATATATATATATATATATATATATATATATATATATATATATATATATATATATATATATATATATATATATATATATATATATATATATATATATATATATATATATATATATATATATATATATATATATATATATATATATATATATATATATATATATATATATATATATATATATATATATATATATATATATATATATATATATATATATATATATATATATATATATATATATATATATATATATATATATATATATATATATATATATATATATATATATATATATATATATATATATATATATATATATATATATATATATATATATATATATATATTTATATATATATATATATATATATATATATATATTTATATATATATATATAAACATAAAAACTTAAACTAACCCTGGATATGGCCATATTTTAGTGAATTTTTTTTTAAAAAAATCCACTAATGAGGAAATAGGAGATCCCGACTTTTGCATTTTGAAAAAAATGTCTTCAAATGAGCGCGAACTAGGCCTCCTAGAACCCGGGTTCTAGGGGGCCTAGTTCGAGCTCATGGGCTACCCTGTGATTGTAGAGATATTTTTTAAGATGTAGCTCAAGACACCCTATAATTAATGTATACATTTTTTTTCGTATCTTGAATAATAATGGATATATTGAGCTTTATTGATTTTTTACGAAAATTCGACAAAGATTATATACCATTAAACGATAAGCTCTATAGCTAAGACTACTGCCAAAGCATCAGAGAAAGGATCTATTTGAAATGAATTTTCTGGAAACATTTTAGTAAAATGTATATATATATATATATATATATATATATATATATATATATATATATATATATATATATATATATATATATATATATATATATATATATATATATATATATATATATATATATATATATATATATATATATATATATATATATATCCGATAAATTTTTAAAAAAAATTACCGATTTCGATGAAACTCGGCAAGTGCCTTTCCTTTATGAATGGCTTGGATGAGTTCGTTAGCCAGGAAAATCAGACAGCGTTTTCCAGGAAAATTTTGAGTTTTCTTTCGAAAACAATTTTTTTCTCCGAAAATTACAAAGCTGTTTTAATGAAATTTAACGAATATGTTGCCTTGGAAGAGGCATTACTACGTACTAAAATTTAACTTTCTAAGTTTATAGAAAATTGAGTTATTTAAATTTTGAAGTTTTTTTCGAAAAAAAAATTTTTCTCCGAAAATTACAAAGTTATTTTAATGAAATTTGGTGGATATCTTGCCTTAGGAAAGACCTTACTAGTTACCAAAATTAAACTTTTTAAGTTTATAGAAATATGAGTTATTCAAATTTGAAGCATTTAATAAAAATTCACTACCATAACGCACTTGCTGCGTCTCGAACTTTTTGTTTAATTTACAAGGATTAACTTTTTCAACAATATAAAATATATCCGACGGAATCGGTTTAAAAAAAGGACTGCTGTATATTTTAAATATTTATTTTGGCAAGCAGTAAAACTCATAACTTTACCTTAACTGGTCGACAACTGGCGCATTTAAGTTAAAAGTATCAACATAACCTCAATTTGTTCAAATCAAATTAGAGTCCTTATTTTAGACATATAACAAATGTTCATATGTTTATTCTTTTAAAGCGAATTTGCAAAGAAAACGGTGTTAATAGAGATCACTATTTTTGAACTTTTATGTAACAAAAATAATTTTTATTTCAATAAACTGAAACGCACCTTCAACTTCTTCTTTGAGCAGTCTAATGATGTCCAATGGTTCATTCTTTACAACTGTTTCTTTTGTTGGCTTCTCCTTTCCTTCAGTCTGTTTTTTCGGTGGACGTCCTCTTTTCCTGCCTGGTACTTTTGGTGGGTGCTTCCTAGGACGACCACGACCACGTTTCACTTTTGGTTGTTCGATGATGAACTTAGTTGGTACATATTCTGAATGAACACTATCTGAATCATCGTCTGAAAATGAAATTAATAAATTACCTAATAAGTTTAACTTTAAAAGAGATTGGTGATAGATAATTAATACAGTAACAAATACCTTGCATTTGTTACTCTAGAAATCAAGGAAACTATAAAGCAGGCAAACTAGCAATAATAATTGAATAATTGAAAACAAATGATCTTGTCGCAACAAAACAAGACAACAAATTTTAAAATAAAACTGTCTTATATTTCACCAAAATATTCATCAAAGGGTGACTCAGGAAAAATTTGGGATGAATAAAATGGTGGCCACCCCTGAATTTTCAACCTCTCCTCTTGAAATGGATTGATATTAGCCTCAACATATAAAACTTTATTGACAACTAGGTCTGCCCAATTTTAACAAACTTCTGCAACCACTAGCAAATAATGTACAATAATATTTTTTTAAATATTGACCTTAAACTTTTTTAAGGATGCATTTTCGTATATAGGTTGGGTTAAGTTGAGCTATTTTAACCTCTAGTTTCCAGGGTATCAATTGGGCTACACATTTTAGAAATACCTGTATATTTTGTACATGGATGTAATGTAATCGTGTTTGCTGGGAGGAGATCCATTAATGAATGGACCCGAAACAAAACACTACAGTGATAAAAAGACACCCTAACAAAAGAGACAGGCCAAAGTGTTCATGGATAGATTAGCAATTTGATGTTTTATTGTAATCAGAAGAACGTTTATAAAACATTTTTTTATAAAACATGGCTGTTGCTATAAACGTTTTGGTAATGTCTATATAAAGCTTATAAACGTAAAATGGGTGCAGGTTTATAAAACACTTTAGTTATTTACTTGATCTTATAAGGGTTGCGCAAGGTGTTATAGAATAGTTTCATAAATGTTTCCCGAGGTGTAAAAACTATGATATACAATTCTTACAGAAGAGATTTATAAAGAACAACTAAAAAACATTTACCATGGTGCCAGTTATAGAGCTTTAATGGAGTCACATGTTTTATTACAATTTCTTTATAGTTTACTTTGATCCTTTTTGTTGCATGCTGCAATACCTATATAGGTAATTTTTGCTGTTGCGATTTTTGTTAAAACAATTTTGGGATAAAATAGTTCTCGAATATTCTCGGATTAATATAAGATCTAAATTATGATGACGTAAGAGATGTTAGTAAGGTGTGAAAATTGAACACAAAAAGTATCCTTTTGGCTACCAGCAAGATGGATTTCAACTGCAAAGAAAATTTGTGTGTGAAAATCTGTTACATATATGAAAACATTTTGAAGGGCCATGGAAATAATGAATATTTCATCAATTTGTAGACAAGGAGGTCGAAATAAACTCCCCCAATCTACAGTGTCACGTGACCCGTGTCCATGGATGGATGGCACCAGGGTGATGGTGTCGTGAACGAAACCTCTGGAGTACCGGACAACCCTCCAGAGTAACCTGCCTTGCACCACACAGAGGGTTCTGATGGTGTGGACCATATTTTCCCCATTCTCGTGGGAACAACATGAAGATCATAAATATATATGGAACCAAAACCAATGAGGCTCGATGAGTGGCTCCGGCTACAGACTCGTGCATTGAGTCTATTCCGGAAACGGAGACGAGCCAGGGAGTGGCAGCGTCCGCGGACTCTAGCGGTCTCACGACCGACGTAGATATGGGGGTAGCTTCGGCCACAGACTTTTCCCCGACACCCAAGCTGGAGGATGGGTCCCATCGGAGGGCGGCTAGGTCCGCGGACTCTGGGGGCCCCTCCACCAGTGAGGACCCCATTGTAGGGGTAGAGGGACTGCCCCGGCAGTCCAAGCGTCTTTCCGGGGCGCAAAGAAAGAAGTTCCGGAGGGCGCAGAAAATGGCGACCGGGACGTGAACGGTCGAGAAACCTGTAGAGGCGCAAGAGGAGAGTGCGAGTCAGAAGAAGTCGCGCTCGGACCCTAGTATGCCTACTACAGGCAGACGTCCCAAAAGGACCAAGGCCGGAACACCGGTGCAGACTGGCTCGTATAGGGAGGCTGCGGAGGGCCTCGGGATGGCGGTGATTGACAGATGCCATCCTGAGGTCACGCTAGACCAGGGGAAGGCGGACCTGATCCAGGCTGCGGTGGTAGCTGCAGTGGACTCTCTTCAGGAAGGGGAGAGCCCGCCTAAGTTCCACTGTGCGCGAGACTGGCTGTGGAAAACGATCGGGGGCCTCGGTCAGATTTGGGAAGGGGCGGACTTGACAGCCGTCGATACCAAGGAACTCCCAAAGAGACGCAATAGTTGCATTTGACTTGGTCATAAATGAACGCCAAGCATGGGAAAGAAACAGTAAAAGGCTGACAAACAACTCATCCGTATGGTATACACTTTGGTCTAAACAGGAGGGAGCAGGACGGGAAATAAGAGGACCTAGCTTTAGACTCACTCAGTTCCTAGGAAAAACGCCACCATCTTCCAAGCAGAAATGCTTGCTCTTATTCTGTGTGCACATGGGTGCATACAAAGAATACCCAGAAATAGAGAAATCTACATCCTCTCAGACAGTAAGGCAGTACTGAAGACTTAGATCTTACAAAATTGAGTCTTAACTCACCTGGGATTGCAAAAAATCCTTGAAGCAAGTGGCTATGGATAACAAAGTAACTTTGATGTGGGTACCAGGGCATCAAGGCATTCAAGGAAATGAGGAAGCAGATAGCTTTGCAAAAAGGGCAACAACAACACCATTTTATGGTCCAGAGCTCTATTATGGACTAACAAAAAGCCATGTAAGAAAAGAACTTGATATTTGGGAGAAGAACCAAATGCTGCCATACTGGAGGAAAACGCCAGGCTTAAGGCAGGCAAAACAGTTCATCACCATATCAACAGAGAAGTCCGAACTGTTTGACAGAATGATTTGAGAATAATCTTGGGACTTTTCACAGGACACTAACTTGTAAGGTATCACCTCATGAAGATGGGTAAGGCGGACAGTGAAAACGGCAGATACTGCACTGAAGCAGCAGAAATAACAGAACACTTACTCTGCAACCGCACGACTCAGTTCTACAAAAGGCTCAGATACCTTGGAGGGGTTATTCTAATGCCCCAGGAAATAGGAAAAAAAGCGCTTAAAAAGATAGTAGATGATATGAAAAGTCTGAACGTTTTGGGCAACTGTTAGAAAATAGAGTCATGCACAAAAGACCCATCAATGTCGCGATGCTGAGAGGCCAAAGGCCTATATGACTTATCAAACAATCTACAATCAATCTAATAATGTAGCAGGAAATTTTAAAGTTATAAAGCATGTTAAATTTACATATATAAAAAAACATCCACAAAACATAAACGGGCTATCTTTAGAGAACATGCTTCTAAATTCATGAAAGACCTACTAGGATTGGGAAGCAATGGCACTCGAATAATAGTAGGTCTATTGATAGGACACTGCCGACTCAACACTCTTGCTGCCGAGAAGAAAAAAAATTGTTTACGGCAACAGTCCAAGTAAATTTTATAGTCGGTTTTTAAGTTTTACTAAGGAATTTTAAATTATCTGTAATTTTTTAATTTTTTTTTCAGCGTTTGGAACTATTTTTGTATTGTGTATTATAAGGAGGTCACAGCGGACCAGATTAGAGAAAGAAATATCAGGTGAGGTGGTGTACTGCACTGGAGTTCCTCAGGGGAGTATACTCGGACCCCTACTTTTTATCATTTACATGAGTGATATTAATTGAACGCGGACAAAACAAAAGCTATGTTATTGGATAGTAAGTATAGGCTGAAGAAGATAGATTGTAATAATGTAACTTTGATGATTGAAAACAAGAGGATAGAATTTGTAAAAGAAATGAAATATTTGGGTTTTGTTTTGGACGAGACACTTAGCTTTAAGAGTCACTCTGCAAGGCATAAGCAAGAAAATAAGAAAAAAATTATTTTTGTTCAGCAGACTCAGTCGCAATATGTCAGTGTATGATAGTATCACGGTGTATCGCACACTGTTACAACCTCATTTTGATTACTGTGCTACCTTGCTTCACGTGATGGATCTGAACTCTCTGAATGTGTTACAGAAACTGCAGAATCGTGGAATGCGAATTGTGTTAAAAGTGAGCAGATATACACCTATAAAATTGATGCTAGCGACTTTGAACTGGCAATGCGTTGCAGATAGACTGTACTATTTAACGATGATATTTGTTTTTAAACTTGTGAAGAATCTGTTGCCAGCCTATTTGGATTCATTTCTGGTTTTTAACAGAGACATTCACCAATATAATACAAGGGGTGCTGATGGTCTGCACATATATAGAACCTATACAAGCGGAGCAATGAAGTCAGTGTTTTTAGCGGTATCAGCGAGTTTAACAGCTTACCTGATGATTTAAGAAATTGTGGTACATTGGGTTTATTTAGGAGGAAACTTTTTTTCAGTTATTGATGTTGAGAGCACATGTATGATTAAATTAGAGGTGTGCGAAGCTTCGAAATTTCGAACCGAACCCGAACTCGAACCGAACCTTCGGTTCGAAAATATGTTCGCACTAGCGATGTTGAAGTTGTTCGAAGTTCGAAATATGTAATTCTCCAAAATAGTTCGAAGTTCGATGCTCAAAAATACTTCGAAATTTAACTTTACAGGCATTGAATGCTGCCAAAGATAGCGAAGTTGCGGCCTCTTTAACTCGGTAGCGGCGCTTTAAACTCGTTATCGGTCTCATTGAGTGGATAGCATAATTTTAGGAGATTTCACTCATGCATATTTTTGACAGTTTGTGGGCACATTGAGACACGACGGAGCTATTTAGCAATAACAGAATTATTTTTCTTATATATCCTAGCCTCGCAACACCTTTTTCAGTAACAACATTATGATGGCGGTGTTCGAAAGCGATCGGTAACGTAAATTTTCAGAATTTATGAGGATAATTGCAGATTGACTTTGGAAAACACTGGTTTCAACATGATTTATTTCACCATGAGCCAAAACGATCAGCACCAAAAGGCATTTTCACCCAATCAACCTGCAAATTTGCCGAACTCTTCCTTTTTGTTAAAAGAATGGGAGTCTTTCACATATCAAATATTGTATGGTACAATATTCCTAAATTTTGTGTTTAAGGAAATGATATATGAACACTGAAGAATTTTGGGTAGTTCGATGTTCGATTTTAAATTTCAAGGAAGTTCGAAGTTCGACTGTGAAGCTTAGACATACTATTTGAGAGGTTCGAAGTTCGAGGCAACATATTTGCCTGGGTTCGTTCATAGTTCGGTTCGAACAAAACATGAGTTCGCACACCTCTAGATTAAATGTTAATTTGTTTGTATGTATTAGGATTTCCTATATTGAAATAAACTTATTATTATTATATATTATTATTATTATATAATATCATAAATGATACACCCGGCCTAAAAATATTTCACCATCACTAGGCCAGGTGTATCATTACTGATACACTGTGAAATAATTTCAGTTACATTTCATTAGTCCTTTATTTCGGGTTCAAGGTGATATTATGGTGTGAGTATTTGTGTATGACAAGTGACAGTTGACCATTTATGTCTGTCTGACAGAGGGTATAATTGTGTGTCCAGCGACAGTAATAGTTTCAAGTGAAATTATTGAGTATTAGTGTATGACAAGTGACAGATGACTGGTTATGTCTGCCTGACAGATGGTGTAATTGGGTGACCGGCGACAATAATAATTGCAAGTGAAATGATTACTGTGTGGGGTAAAACCTATAAATTTTGTGAACTCTTTACCTTGTGAACAGCAATAATACTATTTGCAACATTTTTTGTGACATTTACGTATCAAGTGTGAATCAACAAAGTCGAAAAAGTATTGTCCGACAAAGTACTACACTGATGAAGATATTATGAGAACACATGAGACTGGCGATTATTCAACATTCCAATGAAGAGGACCTGAGTACCGAGAAAGTTTGCGATGATTCTGACGTCGATCCATCGTATGTACAAGACGAATCAGTAGATGAGAGTAGTAGTGACAATAATATATCAAATACAATTCCATCAACATCCAGAGAAATGAACTTACAACCACTTGATGCATCACATGTATCAAAGCCTTCAACTTCTCAGCAGTCGACCTCTGGACAATTCCCAAACACTCCGAGAGTCAACTGGGCGGATCCAAGAGGCAACCAACATTTCCAGTTCTCAGGATCGGCTGGAATGGACACTATTAGTGAAATGCTGGCAATAGCTGAACCTATCGATTATTTCACATTGTTTCTTACACCAGAAATCATAAGCATCATGGTCGATGAAACAAATTTATATGCCACACAACTTTTGGCGAGAACTAATCTGGCCGTTGAATCAAGATTACATGACTGGAACCCCACTGAATCAGATGAAATGAGGCGTTTCATAGGTTTGATTGAGTGGATGGAATTGGTAAAAGTTCCAAAACTGAGTGATTACTGGAGGCGAAACGAGATATATGCTTTCGACCTTCCGAAAAAAGTTATGCCAGATAACAGGTTTGAGATTCTCCTAAACTTCTGGCATTTTGCCAGTAACGACGAGGCCATTCCTGGAAATCGCATCCACAAGATAGAGTGTATACTTGAGAAATTTATTACCAGCTTCCAAAATTCCTATATGCCAGGAGCAAAAATTTGCATAGACGAAACAATGGTACTCTGGCATGGAAAGCTTAGTTTTCGTCAATATATTCCCACAAAGCAGCATCGTTATGGGGTTAAATTGTACAAACTTTGTACAGGTAAGGGTTACACCTGCAATATGTCCGTTTATATTGGCCAAGATTCGACAGGTGGTCAGGTTTCCGCTTCCGAAAATGTATTGCTAAAACTGGTGAAAGACCTACTGAATGACGAGATGACACTATACATAGACAATTTTTATACTAGTGCGCCCTTAGCACTAAGGCTGCTTTCGTCAAAAACAAATGTCGTTGGGACTCTCCGAAAGAATAAAAAATTCATCCCGGATGAAATTAAAAAGGCTAAACTGCAAAAAGGTGAAATAATCGCTAAGAAATCCGAAGAAAGAATCGCTTGTCTGAAATGGAAAGACAAGTGTGATCTATTTACGCTCAAAACTTACCATAACGGAACAGAAACGAAAACCGTAACATCAAAATTTGGTAGACATGTGTTTTTGATTATGATGATGGTAAGTTTTCTCTTGATGTCAGTACTAACTGGCTTTATGTAATACATCGTTGCGCAGATGTATTAAGTGGTACAGACAACTTAAGATTGAGGTAATATGAGGCACTGCAGTCGTGAATGCTTACTACCTATACTTCCTGAATACTGTAAATCCAACTAAGTTGACAATTACAGAGTTTCGAGAAAAGATAGTGCAATCATTGCTGGACGCTGCATATCAAGTCAATGTTTCCACAAAAAGAAAGACTCATCATTTTATAAGGTCGCAGTGGAGGGACCGTTTGGCCCACTCACAATCAAACCTAAAAATCTAAACCTAAGTCATTCTAAGAAAAGGAGAGGCCGTTGTTCAGAATGTTACCAAAAATATGACAAACATGAGAAGATCGTAGATGGACAAAAGAAAATGGCATCACAAGTTTCTACAGTTTGTGACACATGTGACACATCTCCACTGTTTATCTGGAGAGACGGTTTCAATAAAATACACTGAACTTGATGTTTGATAAGTTTTTTTCACTAATATTATTCACATGTAACTATAAAAATTTATAAATATATATGGGCTATCCACTACGCTATCCTTTACCGCACCTGTAAATTTTCCATTAGGATTGTAGAGTCAAAATCAGCAGGAGGCCACAATTCGCAGTAAACATCAGGAATGTTAGGAAGAAGATATATATATATATATATATATATATATATATATATATATATATATATATATATATATATATATATATATATATATATATATATATATATGTGAGAAAGAGGTGACTAGAATATAGAACCCTGAGGCACCCCTTTATGAATATATCCCTCCTCACTGTATTCCCCATCATGAAAAACTATATTCTATTATTTACGTATGACCACAGCAACTCCAGACAGACTCCCTTAGTAACATAATGACTCAACCTTGTCAAACATACTTCGTGCGAGACACAATCCAATGCCTTTGTTCAGTCGGCAAAAACTGCACAGCAGTTTGCTCTGTTCAAAACCATAATTTACCATCTCTAGAAGATATGATATACATACATTGATGTGTACGAAAATAAATAAGAACAAACGTGAAACTAATAAAACTTGTGAATTCTTTACAGAATAAATGCAATATTTAATAAATCTTGACAACTGATATTGCCTAAAACCAAACCAATAAAATCATACTCACCATTCACTTCTGGTAGATAATTGTCCACATAATCATCAGGAATTTCTACCTTTGGTTGTGGAGCAGGATCTGTTTCACCAGCTATTTCCACATCCTGAATTTTTCTTTTATCGAGAATGACATCATCGTCACCATCATGATCATTAAATTCAACTCGATCATCAACCTCATCCATATCAACAACATCCATCTCATCAGCTACTAAGGCATCTTCTGTTGACGACTCTGCCAATGCTTGCTCACTTGAAGAGTTTGCATCTTCAGTCTTTCCAACCACTGATTGATCGTTATCTTCTACCTGATTGTCATTAGCCGCAACAAGCTCACATGGTTCTGCAATTTCTTCATTATCTGAATCACTTAATTCCATATTCTGATCATAATCAATCTCGTAATAATGTTGTTCAATATTGTCGAGATTCTCAAGTGTTGGCAAGACGGGTTTCTCAACAGTGTGTAGCTTTTTGTGCACTTCCAGGCTATCCTCTCGACTGAATGCTTTATTGCAGACATCACAGATATGAACGCGATCCCCTTTACAACGCACAACATGATTATTAAGATGCTCTAACCTACTAAAACCTCTACTGCACGTTTTACAAGTAAATGGTTTCTCACGTAAATGAGTGGCTAAATGTCTCTTCAAATGTTCAAATCTTGTTAGAGTCTTGTTACATATTCTACAGACGTGAACTTTTCGTTTACCGTGGGTAGCCTCGTGTCTTTCCAGATGATTCTTGCGTGTGTACTCCTTCTCACAGAATTTGCATTTAAAGAGTGCCCCGCTGTGTATACGTTTGTGACATTTCAGTCCTTCTAAGGTTGTGAACATCTTAGTACATTCACTGCAGGTCAAGAGCATTTGATTGTTATCCAATAACTGAATAAAGTCGTATGCACCAACAGAATCTGAAACCACAATTTTGTTAGTTTCTGTGCCGTAACTGTCATCTGATATTGAAGGTGGCATATCGTCATCCATTTTTTCACTTTCTTCTTGATCTTCAGGTTGCGGAGAATCAGGTGTACTTTCATTAACACCCAAACTCGCTGAAAATATAAAAAATACAATATAATAAGAATAATAAATCGACTTTATTGGTAAATTATTCTAATAAAATAATTCGAAGACAATAAGGGAGTTGCAGTTTAGCCAAGTGGCTACTCTTACATTTAACCCTCCCTCATGTTCAAAAGTACAATCACAGACATTCTACAAAAGCCATAAGTATATTGTTCCCAAAAAAGAAATAAAGGAAACAGGTGAAATGGTGTGCTAATTGAATCAAATCTGAACAATTCCAGTCCAATATCCAAAAATTTCAATTTTAGTGTTTACTTGACTGTAAATGAATCTTATCAATGCTTTACTGATAAACAGCAAAGATTTAAAGAAGATTCTTCTTTTTACAACTGAATCCTGATTTATGAAAACATAATATTGCAAAATAACCAATAACATTATACAGGGTGTTAAATAACATAATGCCGATAACAAAGGGGGTTCATCTATGCACAAGTTTGTGATGAAATATTATTTTCTATCGGTCCGGGGTACAAAATGCATAATTACTAATTAAATAATTAATCAAATAGAAAATAATTAAACACAAACTATATAAATATTTGCTGAAATATTTTCACCATGATATATTTTAAGGCGATTTATATTTAATTAAACAGGTATTCTATACTTATTATCTTATCCGGTTGTGATAAGGTGATAAAATTCCAAGCATCGCAGAGTTTTTGGGCCGGCTGTGAAATTCATATTAAAGGAGAAGCAACACGGGGTACAGGCAGTATTGTTAATTCAGCTGTTAAGCTATTAAGTCGCCACCAGTCCGCACCAAGTCCGCTTAAGTTTACCGTCCGACCACACCTGTTTCTACCGATTTCCGTATCCGCAAATATTGTTATAGATGAGAAATTGTCCGTTTTAATTAACCCATATTTTGTAGCGAATTTTCATATTTTTAAATTATCATTCTTCTCAGTCCAAATCTACCTAAGCGAGTTATTTCGGTCCTTCCTAGACAATTCCCGTATGTTAGATTATCTTGCATTATTTTTGTGGGGATGCTGAGGATTCACAGCTCACTTAAATAATCGAGATATATTCATCTTGGATTGATCCCGATAGGGACGCTGAGGATTCACAACCTATCTAGGTCACTCCAAGTGAGACGTTCCTTCCCAATTGGCCCTGTACACTTCGTCGGGCTCCCGGCTTTCCGCCCCATACAGTATAAGCTCTTGTATTATTTTAGTGAGGACGCTGGGGATTCACAGCTGACTAAAGTAATCAAGATGTTTTCGTCCCGATTTGGCCCTAGCGGAGATGCTGAGAATTCACAGTCCGCATAGGCCTCCGGGAACTGCCATCCCGTCTCTCCAGTCTGCACTCTTTCGTCTCCGCTGGTCCCTGCTTTGGCTGAGAAGTTATAGCTAGTAGTCTGATGTTGTCTATCGCTGTGTGTTGCCCGCCTGCCGTATCCTTGCTTGAGTGAAATACCGTCCGTGTCATATAGACCTGACCGAATTCGTACGCTTCGTCACACACTAACCTTTACCGCTTTAGAGAGGTCCACGTTCCGATTGATGTTAGTATCCACATATTTTATTTGTACATATTTTGTAAATATTGTGCTATATATATATATATATATATATATATATATATATATATATATATATATATATATATATATATATATATTGTAAATAGTTTCAAATCTGTAATATAGAGTTGGGTAAATTAAAGAGCTTGATTAATTCTTATCTAGCCCCTTAACATACAAAACCTGTTACACCTTTCGTTAAAACAGAAGTGGTCGGATCACGCAGAGTCAACGATTAAACCCCACTCACTCGGGGGTCACTAGGGGTAGACACATATTTTATTAAGAAGGCAAATTTTCTAATTTAACCAGTCGCACTCTCATTAATAATAAACCAAATTTAGCAAATAAATTTACTAATGAAAATACTAAGAAACTTGATTATTTATTAATCGATGTTAACAAAATCTTCAACAGGAACTTCTCACTGACTGACACCCTCTCCCTGCTCTTTCGTTGTCTGGTTAGGTCCCGACTAGAATATGGCTCAATTGTGTGGGCTCCTACTTATGAGATACATGTGGCAAATCTGGAATCTGTGCAAAGGAAGTTTCTAAAGTGTCTTAGCTTTCGTGAGGATGGTCATTATCCTTCTATTGGTTTTCCTCAGGAGAGTTTACTTCTTCGCTTTAGTCTGCAGAGTCTGTCGATGCGCAGGCAGTGCAGTCTCGTTATATTTTCATACAAACTGGTTAATTCTGTGTTCGACTGCCCTGATCTGCTTCAGCAACTCAATTTCAATGTGCCTCGTGTTGCAGCACGTTTTCCAGGCACATTCTATCTCCCGACTGCTCGTACGCGATTGCTGCGGTCGTCTCCAATCTACCAGATGTGCAATGATTACTCTGTACTCCAAGACCGCCTTGATATCTTCTCATGTAATATATCAGAGATAAAAATGTTTTTCAAAGAGATGTAATTTGTGACTATTGTGTAATTCCTTTGATTATTGTTTGTTATTATATTTTGTGTAACGGCCCATCCTTAATTTGGCTTTTAAGCTGTTGGATGGTGTATGTATAAATAAATAAAATAAAAATTAAAAAAAATCTCTGATGATCAACTTAAATAGGAAAGAGTCAGTCAACATAAATCATAGAATAAGATTACATGTTAACAAAATCTCTAATTATCAACTTAAATAGGAAAGAGTCAGTCAACATAAATCATAGAATAAGATTACATAATAGCTATATCATTACAGGACACTAGTTGTTTCTTACAAAGTTTTTAACTGATTGTAAGTCATCACCAAGCGCATCCATCCCTCTCTCATGAAAATGGTTGCAGCTGTGACAAACCCTGATCATTAGTGACCTTAATAACATGTTAATTCTAGCAAGTGGAAGAGCAAAGAGTCTCTCTGACTTCAGTAACACAGAAGGAACATTGAAATGCAACCCTTGACCAGAGCTATACAGTCGACAGTATCATGCAGCAACCCATATAAAAAATTAAACCATTAATTGCTCGCCTCAGCTTCAGGCTCTCAAGATTCCATGTGCCGTATATAACCTACTTCTCAATTCCCTGTTGTGGATAGATGCCAGTCATGACGTAGCACAGGTCCTTGACAAACTACCTCTAAACTGATTCAAGCAAATTATTATAAACTGAATAAAATGGCCTCCACACAACGCTGGTATATTCGAGATGTGGTGAAACAAACGGACAGTATGAGCCTCTCAAGCAGTCATAATCAGTAAAAGGCTTACAGGTTCTCCATATAAAGCCGCTACAGTCATGCCATCCACTTCTATATTTTTTTACACATTATGCCTATGTGGCTCTACCATTATATCGTTTTTTAAACAAAATTAACTGGACTAAGCATAACAATCATCTTCACATTTTACATTTCTTCATTTTTTCTATGTTTTTTTTTTAATTTATTTTTTTCTAGCTTGCTTTACAGCTTTATCTTTTTCTTATTTTTTTTTGATTTGTTTTTTGTATTTTTTTAACTATCATGTGGAAATACACAGTGACATATACTTTGAAGTGTAAATTTACTCCACTGTCATACATTAGTTACAACCACAGCCTACTAAAGAATTTTAGTATACGGCTTTAGTTTAATGACAGATAATTGTTCATTTCTTTTACTAGAAAACAATTCAAGACACGAAAAAATCAAGAGTCTTTTGTATCACAAAATGAAGCACTATTTAGAAAATAATTTTTGTTTTTGGAGAAAGCAATGGCATATTATATTTTTCATTAAAAATATTTAATAGGTACGCATATTAATGAGTGTGTGACTGGTGAAATTTAAAGATTTGTTTTCCTTATAAAATATGTGTTTCTACCCCAAATTTACACCCACCAGGTTTCATAAAACTATCTAATCAAAGAATGTTGCGAATGGTCTGACAACCGCATCCATAAAATGCGACAACACACACACACACAACTATCTAATCTACTTTTCACCTCATAAAAAAGGCATTAAAAATAATGTTTAACGCCTGTATTAAAATAAAGCAAAGCAAAAAAAAGGATCTACGTTTATATAAATGAATGAATATTGACAGGGGAGGATAAACGGTATGCTATGTGGATGATGCAGCGGTAATTTTCTCTCATAACTAACTGATTGGATATGTATCCTCAGCACTTTCAAAAATCAAATTATGGTTAGATTATAATCTACTTTCACTTGATATATCCAAAACTAAATTCTTGACCTTTGCAAAAACTAAGACGATCCTGAATATTAATTAAATTAAATTTAAAAACTATAATAACACATCACTTCGATAGCTCACATTGCATTGAATAGCGTGGATTCACATCCATCAGCTACTGAAGTGGGGTATCCATCTAATAAGTACACTTGCAGAACCCAAATCACCACAACACATATTTCAGACACCTTACGATCGTTTCGTTGGCCATGTCAACATCTGTCTAGGTAAACGAACTAGTCCGAAATAAAATTGTCTTGGAATACCCATCGTTTGTTTATTGTGTAGTGAAACTACGAGGTCGAAGACCTGGTCTAATCTTCTGGTCGACAAATTTATGAGCTCTTATCTAATATAAGGATAATAGGCTTAAAAGGAATGGTACCGAGTTATTTAAGGAATCTGCACATTCCCTTTCGATCTAGAAATTTACTATGCGGATATTGGAGCAAGCCGACAACCACATCTGGCGAGACAAACACAATAACCTCCGCTCATCTTTTTTATATAGAAACTAAACCCGGGTGTTTGGCTTACATTGTTAACTCTAACAAAGGATAAATAATTCAACTACAATACTACATAAAAAATTAATTTATATTGATTTTAATTCTTCGTTAACAGTATTTATATTGACTTCATAGATACACAGAAAACGAAAGGGTCTTTACATCGAGACAAGCGTAGAGATTAGTATATGTATATACCGGCAGAGTTATTAACAGTAATTTATTATTCTACCAGACAAATTACGAGTGTTTAAGTGGTCAAATGCAAAGTGAAAATAAAGGGCTTGAAATTGAAGGTGCCACACGATTCAATGAAGTTTTGTTCTTAATCAACCTTGATATAAAAATACTTTCTAATGAATCAAGCATAGTTTGATGTCTAACATTTTTGACAAGTTTCAAATTTTCTTTGTCAATGTGGTGATTATTATTCCATATATGTTGTGCCAGACACGATTTGTCCACGGTACCATATCGTAAATGTGCGAGATGTTCACGAAATCTGGTGGCTATGTTTCTCCTAGTTTGACCCACGTATTTAAGATTGCAATCTTTGCAACTAATCTCATAAATACCGGACCTTTCAGTGACTTTGTCTTTATCTTTCGTATTACCCAACAAATTTTTTAATTACTTCTCGTCGAAAAAGTCAAATGTAAATCGGCTTTCTTAAAAATACTTTCCAAACCCTTTGTGATTCGTGGTTCATAAGGTAAACACACAATTTTTTTCTCTATTTTATCTTTCTTAAATGTCGTACATTCAGATATCATTTTCTTTGTTCTGTGTTTGTCTAATCTCTATGCTTGTCTCGACTTAAAGGCCCTTTCGTGTTCTGTGTATCTATGAAGTCAATATAAATACTATTTACGAAGAATTAAAATCAATATAAATATATTTTTTATGTAGTATTGTAGTTGAATTATTTATCCTTTGTTAGAGTTAACAATGTGAGCGAAACACCCGGGTTTAGTTTTCTATATAAAAAAGATGAGCGGGGGTTATTGTGTTTGTCTCGCCAGATGTGATTGTCGGCTTGCTCCAATATCCGCATAGTAAATTACTAGATGAAAAGGAACCTGCAGATTCCTTAAATAACTCGGTACCGTTCCTTTTAAGCCTATTATCCTTATATTAGATAAGGGCTCATAAATTTGTCGACCAGAATAATAGAGCAGGTCTTCGACCTCGTAGTTTCACTACACAATAAACAAACGATGGGTCTTCGACGACAATTTTACTTCGGACTAGTTCGTTTACCTAGACGCGATATAAATACACGGTAGCTAGTAGTTTAATTTTAGAATTTCTCTTTCTCTGAAGATGTTGACATGGTCAACGAAACGATCGTAAGGTCTCTGAAATATGTGTTGTGGTGATTTGGGCTCTCCAAGTGTACTTATTAGTGCTCATCACAGGTTCCAGTTTTCACATAGTGTATCCGTCTAAATTATGTTAATAACACTATTCGTAAAACTATTTACAAATCTTCACAACTGAAACGTATACTTGAATGGAAATGGTTAAAAATATTTTATTAGGTCACTGTAGAATCCATTTTAAATTATGTCAGTGTTGTTTGGGGTCCTTAATTACTACTACTGCCTTAGGACAGGCTTGTTAGCCATCTGTTTGAATAAGGTTTTCCAGTTACCCATAGAAAATAGTTTCTTAAAAATAGAAGCATATTTATGGAACATTGTCGTGTTTGGTTGTAAACTTAGGAAAAAGAAGATAATTTGATGTTAATAATCTTTTAATATGAATTGTGTATATGTTGCATAATATGCCCGGTTGACTGTGGTGTTGCTTTCTTTAAAGTCTCGGGGATGAATACCCTTCCAATCCCAAAAAAACGTAGCCATCACTTTTTTCTTGATTGCCAGACCTTGAACTTTCTTGGTGGTGCAAAGTATCATAGTAGAGAACCACAGTTTCGTCCCCTGTAACAATTGTCTTCAACACGTCCACAGGGTTTTCTCCGCAGAGGTCCAAAAAAGATCCGGCGCATTCAGCACACTGCTGGCGCTGAACTGCTGAAGATGATTAGGGACACACCTTGTACTAACTTTATTCAAGCCTAAATGTTCATGGAGGATTTCGCAAACGCTTGTAGCTAAAAATCCCGACATTTTTGTTAATTCTTTCACTTTCAAGGGTTGATCGCTTAATATGAGATCCTCAGCAATCTTGTTGTCCGTCACCACTTCCACCGTCGTTCCTGTTATTTAGTCATCTTTCCAGGATTCCTGCTCCATTTTAATCCAATTTGACCTGTCCTTTACTACAGAATAAGATGGAGAATTTTCCCCTTACACCTCGTTCAGCCAATCTTTGATGATTTCAGGTGGAAGACCTTCTCGAGTAAGAAATTTAATAACAGCTTTATACTCAATTTTCTTCACTTCTGGCATCATGATGAACAAGTGTCAGTTATAAGGAAACTAACTGACATAAAATCCATTTTTTTTTTCCAAGGCTAACAAGACTTGAACCAATTTCTTACCAAATTTTGACAAGCTGGGATACCGTGGATCTATGTCAGGTGGAGAAATTTTGGCGCTTACCTCGTAATTACCCGAGTATGTATGTGCACACACAACCTAATTGAGTTTACAGTGTATTAAAATGTATATTTCCTGTATAATTTAAACCTGTAATTTCTGTGTATTTTGCATTTTGGGACAAATAAATATTATTATTATTAATATTATTATATAAACTTTTGTTGTTTTAAAGTATGCAGAGATTAAGTCCCTTCATTATTGACATCCAATTATGTTACACGCTGTAAAGTTTGTATAACTGCTAATAAAATAAAGCTACTTACATGTTTCCTCGATTGAGGACTTGATAACAGGTTTAACGTCATCCTTGTTGATTTTTGCAAACTCTCTTAAGCTGGCATCAGTCTTTTCAACTTGTACCTTAAAGGTGTAGGCAATTTGTAGCTGCTCTATGCACTTTAAACATATAAGATCGGGCAAGCCATCTCCCAAACTCGCCTGAAATTATAAGGTAAGTTAAAATATGGTTATAGAATTATTGATATCAAACTGACACTAAAATTACTAAAGGTGGCCCCCGCACAGAGTCTACAGAAAATCCTATCAAAGGATTATTCAAACTAGGGCTGGGAATTGAATACGAATAGTTCGAATATTCGAGTATTCGAATACGAATTATTTCAACGAGAGTGTATTCGAATATTCGAATAGATTCGAATATTCGAATACTCCACGACTATTCGAATACTCGAATAATTTGAATAGTTGTGAAGCTTACGGAACGAATATTTGAATACACAAACGGATACATTCCCAGCACTACTCAAAAGCACGCGCACCAATATTGTCAGTTCTGTCATGTCTATGTGTAATCGTGCGAATGCTTTTGGGTCTTGGATAAAATGGTTAAGAACCCAGCAATGCATGATTTTTTTTAAGTATCAATTGTGCTATACCGTTGAACTCGGAAGGAAATATTGCATTCAAATAGGTAACAATATACAGAATGTTCTGTTAAAAAATATAAAATTTATATCTATAACTGCGGCGAATGTAATGTCGTTAATGGCATAATAAATTACTAATATGTAATATGTACACTATTTACTATAAATTATAAATTAGCTATATTTTTCTAACTAAGCACATTATCAGCTTAAAACGCAAATACACGGGATGCAGATGTATTTATTTATTTATACATGTACTTGCAGATAAGGCATGATTTTTAAGTATCAATTGTGCTATACCGTTGAATTTGGAAGGAAATGTTGCATTCAAATAGGTAACAATATACAGAATGTTCTGTTAAAAAATATAAAATTTATATCGATAACTGCGGCGAATGTAATGTCGTTAATGGCATAATAAATTACTAATATGTAATATGTACACTATTTACTATAAATTATAAATTAGCCATATTTTTCTAACTAAGCACATTATCAGCTTAAAACGCAAATACACAGGATGCAGATTTATTTATACAAAAATTTCAAACACTTGTACAAATACAAAGGTAGCTTTTAAATCTTACAACACGACGCGTGATTTGTTATTTAACGCGAAAGAAAAATCTTGATTCCGCAATCTACATAAGTCAAACTTCTAGAAATTTTAACACCCGATACAAAGAACATATTTCTGCATTTAGAAATAACCACGCTGACAAATCTACATTTGCAAAACATATTATTGATACCGACATAGACCTACAATAAATAACCGCATACAATCACTACATTTTTATGATGTCAAACGTAAACTAGACTTTTTTGAAGCTTTAGAAGTCAAAAGGCACACACACGACAATAACTACCTTGTTTTAAACGAGCAAAGTGATTTAATGAATTCCCCTTTCTTGGATATTCTTCTTTCTAATTAAATATGTCAAAGAAAATAAATTTAACTATTATTTCAAAAAAGTTGTAATAAAATAATCAGTTGATGTATGTCGATATTTTCGTTGTATAGAGACTACTTTTATACTCTTATTGTTTAGTTATTTTATTGTTGTAACTGTTATTATAGTTATTATAGGCTAGTTCTAGTTTTTATGTTAAATATTGACATACATCACATAGACATTTTGAAAACCTCATCCTTCATCTGTGTTTCATTTTATTTTCAATTTGATAAAATGTTTTGATCAAAACATCATATCATAACCTAGCAACAGATATTTATTTGTAGTTGTCATGATTTCGTACTAATTCAATTTTAATCTGTCTGAAAATGCTGTCAAGCAGCGAAACTATAGTCACAGAAGCATTGAAGAACATCCTAGAACTTCCAGAATTCGAAGAGCCACTTGCTCCAGTTAGCTCACGCGCTGGCTACGTCCTTCACCACTAAAAACCAACAGTGAAGCCAGAGAAGTATTCTCCAAGTCTGTATGCAGTATGGACAAGTTTCACCAAGTAAGGGCAACAACAATCAATGAATTGAAGAGGTCTTCTATCGAAGAGCTTGCCCATTTGTATAGAAAATTGAAAATCAAGCAGAAGAACGCTTCCCAGAATGCATGGTTTAACCAAGAGTGCATAAGAAAGAAGGTCATCCCGAAGTACGTAATCATAACAACTACTATAACATCAAATCAATCAAAAATTGCTATTAGAAAAGCCAGTTTCATCTGGCTGAAAGAAGAATCCAAGAAATGGTTTTCAATTCGTGATAGTTTGCTTCTTCCAAATACATATTTTAGTTAGTGAATTGAAATTTAAAAAACGCTTAACACAGACAAACAAAATTAGAAACCTAGAAAACACACAACTTACATAATCAAGAAAGATCTCCCCCACAAACACATAAGTTTTACAAAAGGTTTGAAAACCTAAGCGATACAATTTTTACAACTGAAGAAATTTCTTTTCTAAATAAATGATATAAATACTGCCCAAAATTTAAATTTACAAACAAAATTAAAGAGATATTAGCTTCTGAATCCGAAATTGCTTCCAGATCTATAAGGCAATATGAAAAATTAAAAATATGTGAATTTTTAAGACATTTAACTTCAAAATATGACAAACGTCAAATTAACGAAACTCAAATTTTAAAATCTGTTCAGCATAAAATATTAGACAATGATCTAGTTTTTACTAAAGCTGATAAAGGAAATACAACTGTAGCTATAAGTAGGGACGCATATAACATTAAAATTAATGATTTTATTACTACGGAAAATTTAACAGAAATTAGGAGAGACCCAACAAACGCATTTCAGACAAAACTAAAAAATGAACTAAAAAATGTGTCTCTGTTTAGTCAACAAGAAAAGAAATATCTTTTATATAAAATCCCGCAACCACCAAAATTATATGGCCACCTGAAATTTCATAAGCCAAATATACCAGTGAGACCAGTAGTTAGCTATGTTAATACACCTAATCATAAGATAGCGAGCAAACTGGTTTCACTTATTAAAGAATACAATTACTTTCCAAAATATTCAGTTAAGAATTCTTATGAACTTACACAAAAATTAAATAACTTAATTATTCCCACAAATAGTAAATTAATCTCGTTTGATGTTTGTAGCATGTATTCTAAGATACCCCCTAAAGAATGTTTACCTCTATTAGAAAACGTTTTAATAGAAAAGAACGTAAATGTCATAAAAAGACAAGAAATAATGAATCTTTTTAATGAATGTATAAAACAAAACTATTTTAAATTTAATAATAAAATTTATATGCAAAATGAAGGTCTGCCTATGGGTAGTCCGTTGTCACCTTTATTAGCCAACATATTTATGGAAAACTTAGAAAACCAAATTTTAACATCAGAACTTTCACATAATATTGTCTTTTGGTACAGATACGTAGATGATATTTTAGCATGTTTTCAAGGTAGTCATACAGAATTAAATGAATTTTTAAATTTTATTAATAGCTTTCACACAAATATTAAGTTTACTTTAGAAGAAGAAGCTAACAGTTGTATAAACTTTTTAGACTTAACAATTAGAAAATTAGAAAATAATTCATTTGACTTTTCAATATATAGGAAACCAACTTACACTGACACAACCATACCATACGATTCATGTCACCCTTTTTCACAAAAGCTGTCAGCCTATCATTCTATGATACATCGTGCATTTTCAATACCTATGTCACAAAACAATTTTGAAAAAGAAATTTCAATAATTAAGCAAACAGCATTTAATAATCGCTACTCTGTTAAAATAATAGATAAAATGATAGAGAGAAAAGAATACAAATTAGCGATTAATTTAATTTATCCAAATATTAGAGACAAAGAAGACAACAGATACGTTTCGATAACTTATTTTGGAACCATTTCAGAAAACATTTCAAAAATTTTAAACACTTGTACAAATACAAAGGTAGCTTTTAAATCTTACAACACGACGCGTGATTTGTTATTTAACGCGAAAGAAAAATCTTGTTTCCTGACAAAAGCTGGAGTTTATAAATTAGCTTGTACACATTGTAACGCAATCTACATAGGTCAAACTTCTAGAAATTTTAACACCCGATACAAAGAACATATTTCTGCATTTAGAAATAACCACGCTGACAAATCTACATTTGCAAAACATATTATTGATACCGAACATAGACCTACAATAAATAACCGCATACAACCACTACATTTTTATGATGACAAACGTAAACTAGAGTTTTTTGAAGCTTTAGAAGTCAAAAGGCACACACACGACAATAACTACCTTGTTTTAAACGAACAAACTGATTTAATGAATTCCCCTTTCTTGGATATTCTTCTTTCTAATTAAATATGTCAAAGAAAATAAATTTAACTATTATTTCAAAAAAGTTGTAATAAAATAATGAGTTGATGTATGTCGATATTTTCGTTGTATAGAGACTACTTTTATACTGTTATTGTTTAGTTATTTTATTGTTGTAACTGTTATCATAGTTATTATAGGCTAGTTCTAGTTTTTATGTTAAATATTGACATACATCACATAGACATTTTGAAAACCTCATCTGTCATCTGTGTTTCATTTTATTTTCAATTTGATAAAATGTTTTGATCAAAACATCATATCATAACCTAGCAACAGATATTTATTTGTAGTTGTCATGATTTCGTACTAATTCAATTTTAATCTGTCTGAAAATGCTGTCAAGCAGCGAAACTATAGTCACAGAAGCATTGAAGAACATCCTAGAACTTCCAGAATTCGAAGGGCCACTTGCTCCAGTTAGCTCACGCGCTGGCTACGTCCTTCACCACTAAAAACCAACAGTGAATCCAGAGAAGTATTCTCCAAGTCTGTATGCAAATGGAATGTCGTTATTGGCATAATAAATTACTAATATGTAATATGTACACCATTTACTATAAATTATAAATTAGCCATATTTTTCTAACTAAGGACATTATCTGCTTAAAACGCAAATACACGGGATGCAGATTTATTTATTTATTTATATATGTACTTGCAAATAACGTAAATATGACTAAAAACCTAACTGCTGTTGTGATAAGCACAATGAAACCGACATTATAATCGTCATTAATTTTTCTAAAATAAACAAGCATTTCCGAAATTATTTGAAAGTTAAGAATTAAATAGATAATTTTCTAGGAAACAGAGGCAGACTCAAAAAAATGATAACGATACACATTCATGGGCTTAGAGGAGTGTTTATTACTGTGCGAATATTCGAATACTCTGCGAATATTCGAATACTCGACGAATATTCGAATACTCCGCGAATATTCGAATACTCCACGAATATACGAATACTCCGCGAATATTCGAATACTCGAATAATTCGAATAGTCGTGAAGCTTTCGGAACGAATATTCGAATACACAAACGGATGAATTCCCAGCACTAATTCAAACGGCATTGATCTACTTAAAAAGCCAAGCGATGAATATATAAACAGCCCAGAGGAAAGCACTAGTGTTCTCCTACAGACCACTTTCCAGGCTCACAAATTACAGAAGATAATTTGCACTAGAGCAGCCCAGGTGATCAAGGGTTGATAAAGTCAGTGAGAGTTGGGAAAAGAGTTGCAAATAAAATCTTCCAATAGTATCAGAATTAAATGTGTTGTAGACAGTTTTAAACCATAAAAGTCCCCTGGCAGAGACAGCATATTTCCGGCCTTGCTACAGCGAGATTTTCACATATTAAAACCCCACCTTCAACGAATATTCAGAGCTAGTTTAGTGCTAGGATATATTCCTCAGGTATGGAAAACGGCAAATGCGGTGTTTATACCAAAAACCAAATGTCGCCCTATGGACAAAGCAAAGTCCTACCGCCCTGTTAGCCTCACATCCTTTCTCCTAAAGACCATGGATACCATGATCAATATATGAGAAGTGAAACCCTAACAAGAAAACTGCTCCATATACAACAATTCGCCTATCAGGCAGGCAAATCCATATTAAACGCCCTACACTGTCTAGTGAGAGGGATAAAAAACCTTTTGTGGCCAAAGAAGTAGCCTCCAGCGCATTAATTGACATAGAGGGTGCCTTTGACAACACCTCCTATCAATTAATCAAACTCGCAATCAAATGAACCCTACCAGAAAAGGAGCTGGAATTCCCCATTGTAAGATGGATTGAGTCAATGTTAAAAAGGCGTGTTATCACAGCCTCCACAAATGAAATAACCGCAACAGTGACGACGGCAAAAGGTTTTCCTCAATGAGGAGAGCTATCACCTCTGCTGTGGTCACTCGTTATTGATAAAATTATGACTACTGGATTCATAGTCCCCGGATATGCAGATGATATTGTCATAACAGTAAAGGACAAGCATGATGCTGTAATATCCAGCTAATGCAAACAGCGCTAAATATAGTAAAGGGCTTGTGTGAGACTTAATGTCAATCCTCATAAGATAGTGACAGGTCTTGCCCCATTCACAAACGATTTTCCAATGAAGTTAAATATTTTGGGATCTTCTTGGACCAAAAACTGAATTGGAACACACACTTGGAAAAACCCTTTCGAGTGCCACAATGGCAATCTGCATATGCCGTAGACTCATAGAAAAGACATGGGAGCTGAATTCCAAGGATGGTATACTGGCTCTCCACACTGTGATCAAATCCATGGTCACATATGCATCTATAGTATGGTAGTCAAAAACGGAACAAGCCTCAACACAAAGCAAGATGCAAAAATTGCAGAGGTTGATCTGTCTTGGAAAAACGGGAACTATCACATCATGTCCTACAGCTGCAATAGAGGCAATGCTAAATCTTGCTCCACTGCACATATGCGTAGAGAGGGAAGCAGCACTAAGTGCCTCAAGACTATTCCAAGCGGACAAATTGAAACCAGGAGACTTGGTTGTCCACTTGAAAATGCTGGAAATTATTCCAATGGAGTCACTCGCCAAACCAACAGACCACATGCCAGACAAACTGGACTTCATAGTTACATTCGATGTGGTCGTAAACATGGGACAGAGACAGTGCAGTGCTGAGAAACAACTCATCTGCAAAAATCTTTGCAGCAACTGCCTATGAACAGCAAAGTAACTTTGATGTGACCACCAGGACATCAAGGCATTGAAGGAAATGAGGAAGCAGATAGCCTTGCAAAAAAACACCATTTTATGGCCCAGAGCCCGATTGTGGACTAACAAAAAGCCACATAAGAAATAAACTTGATACTTGGGAGAAGAACCAAATGCTGTCATACTGGAGGAAAATGACAGGCTTAAGGCAGGCAAAACGCTTCATCACCATATCAACAGAGAAGTCTGCTCTCTCTTGGATCGAACAGGAACGACTTGAGAATAATCACAGAACTTTTCACAGTAGACTCCCCAGTAAGATATCACCTTATGAAGATGGGTAAGGCGAACAGTGAAAACTGCAGATACTGTATTGAAGCAGCAGAAACAACAACACTTACTATGCGACCACATGTCTCAGTTCTGCAAAAAGGTGAAATACCTTGGAGGGGTGATCCTAACACCCCAGGAACTAGGTAAAATAACCCCCAAAAAGATAGTGGACTACAGAAATGCTACCATAATGCATTTGCTGCGTCCAGACTTTTTTAAACTCATAAAATACTGCAGGTTTCCATACGAGACTTGCAAAAAAGGTATACATTAAATTCATTTTTTGCAAACAGTTTCGACAAATGAAATGAGGTGACAATTTAAACATAAGTTTAACAACAGGCCATTCAATTTGTTTTCCAGAAGCCGTATTTGTTTAAGAATTTGCATTTAGATTTGAATCTGATACTAGATACTGGCCACCGCTCCAGGAATAATAATTGATTGACCCAAAGCTACACACCCAAACTGGCAGAAAGGGTGAATTTCAAATAAATTTTCTTCAAATATTATAATTAAGTGAAGATAAGTAACTATTGAAACAGAAACTTAAGACTTTGTCAAACCCATTTCATGCAACACTTGTTTTTTTTACAATCTGCATCTGTCCAGAATATTTGTTTAAAAACCGCCAGTTTTAACATATTTAACGCATTATAAAGCAGATTAGCAAAAACAAAAAACGACATGTTTTATACCGGTACTTGTTGCTTGAGGGTTTAAGATGGCAAAAATTTAAAAAACCAAAAAGGTTTTAGACATATTTTTTTCGGTAGGTCGATTATTCGACCGGTATCTCACTAGGCAGAACACTACACCTACAAAAAAAAAACAAATATCAACCACTTTCTAAAAATGAAAAAGCAGTATACCAGGCAATACAAAACTAAAAAAAAAACTTTTATAACACTCTCATTTCACAATAAGTGATGTATATGCTGCTGAAACCCACCAAATACAGACTGAAAGTAGTTTCTTTGACCAATGCTAAAATGAGCTATTTATACAATGTATATATTTATAGTGGTAAGAATGCAGATGGAGTTGGACTTTTGGAGGAAAACAAATTCAGGAAATTCACCCAGCCAGTGATTTGTCTTGCAGAACCTCTACAGGGTGGTCCTCCGGGAGGTCTCACGATCGATTGCAGGAAAACTATCAATAGGAAAAACCTGAAAATTGGATATTACACTAAAGTCGTTGGGGGCCACAGGTTAAAAATATTTTCAAGATGGCGGCACTTCCGGTTATACCACAGGTAGATGTCGATTCGCTTATTTTAAATGGAACAGCCTATATTTTATTGCATTTTCGGATTTTACAATAAATTCTGAACACTTTTTGTAGATAATGTTCTATACCTATAATCAACCGTCCAGAAGATATTTAGACTTCAAGATAAAATTTGACATTTACGGCCAGTCATAAAGATACCGATATTTTTATAATAAGAACATATTTCGTTACGATTTTTAGAATTTCCACATCGAGACTAACTATAGAGTATAGAGTGTCCAAAAAAAATTCTTGAAGTTTGCAATGAGAAATTGCAAAAATCCCGCGATTTTCAAATGGGAACCCCCTTTTTTTATAACACCATCGTGTTAAGCTCAAAAAATCACTGATACTTTGTATGTAATTACCTATACCTAAATCGAACGGTTTTCATTTTATTTTGAAAAAACTCATTTCAAAGCCTAATATTTTGATAAATTTCCTACCATAAGCGTTAGCCATGGAAAAAAATTTCCGAGTGTGTTTCTATGGAAACTTTGACAGTTTGTTGATTAACTAGCTAATAATAGCACGGTTAAATTACACATACGAAGGTTATTTAAATTTATTTACTATTTATGGAGAATGTAATAAAGTAATTTCGCGAACGTGTAATACATTTGCTGATAGATATCCAGATAAACAAAAACGGTCACGTAAAATCATCAAACGAATAGTAGTCAATTTCAAAAACTGCGGATCTGTCAAGAAAAAGGTGCAGAGGGCTAAACCCGTTGTTGACAACAAACAAATTGAGTGAGCAATTTTGGGATATTTTGCCGCATACCCTATAAAGTCAACGAGGCAAGTAGCACTGGAGTCAGGATTGTCCAAAACCTCCGTTCTGCAAATTTTACGAAAACATAAGTTCCATCCTTATGCTTGTTCAGTTGTGCAACATTTAAAGGAAACTGATTTTTCAAGAAGGATGGAGTTCTGTGAATTTATTTTAATGCGATTCCGAGAAAACGAGCTGTTTTTAGATAACATCATATGGACGGATGAAGCAAAATTTTCAAAGAATGGACTTTTCAATCGTCGTAATTCTCACTATTGGAGTGACACCAATGTTCATCCTTCTAGGGAAGGACATTTTCAGGAAAGCTGGCAGTTTAATGTTTATTGTGCTATAAGGAATGACGGCGTTGTTGCCGTAGAAATATACGACGATAATTTGAATGGTGAGAATTAATCCGAAATTCATAAAATACTTTGTGTAAAGTCTATTTATTTACTTGTAGGTGAGCGTTATTTGGAAATTTTGCAAAATTTGGAAGTAACTTATCTGGACAATCTTTCATTGAATGAATATAGGCAAATATTTTTCCAACCTGATGGGGCCCCTCCTCATAATGGTCACCTGGTTAACAATCTTTTACAATCTCTATTTGCTGACCAATGGATTGCCAACAATGGGCCACACCTTTGGCCGTCTCGATCGCCTGACTTATCTGTTCTCGATTTTTTTTTTATGGGGTACAATAAAAAATAAAATAGACAACACTGCAGTTTCTACTAAAGAAGATTGCATGCAGCGGGTTCCGAAATCATTTCGTGAATTGGATCCGGATTCAATAAGAAGTGCCACACATGAGGGATTGACACGTAGGGTTGTGAAAAATGTCTTGACGCCAGAGGTCGTCAATTTGAACACTTAAGCTGTTAATTTTTGTTTCGTTTTATTCAGTCCATGTTGTGTGTGAATTGCTTTTATTTTAATTTTCTATTATCTGTTTGATGGTTTTATATAAGGTTATATGGCAAGATACCTAAAAATTGCTGTCTCGAATTGCTGTCTCGATTTGCTCGTTGTCAACGGGTTTAGCCCTCTGCACCTTTTTTTTAACAGATCCACAGTTTTGAAATTGTCTAATATTCGTTTGACGGTTTTACGTGATGGTTTCTTTTTATCTGGATATCTATCAGCAAATGTATCACACGTTCGCGAAATTACTTCCTTACATTGTCCATAAATAGTAAATAAAATTTAAATAAACTTCGTGTGTAATTTAAGCATGCCATTATTAGCTAGTTAATCAACAAACTGTCCAAATTTCCATAGAAACACACTTATTTTCCATGGATAATTCCAGGAAATTTATCAAAATATTACGATTGAAATGAGTTTTTTTTTAAATAAAATGAAAACCGTTTGATTTAGGTATAGGTAATTACATACAAAGTATCAGTGATGTTTTGAGCTTAACCGGATAGTGTTATAAAAAAGTGAGGTTCCAATTTTAAAATCGCGAGATTTTTGCAATTTCTCATTGCAAACTTCAAGATTTTTTTTTTGGACGCTCTGTATACTCTATCGTTAGTCTCGATGTGGAAATAGATGAAGTAAAATATGTTTCAAGGTAATTCGAAAAATCATAACGAAATATGTTCTTATTATAAAAATATCGGTATCTTTATGACTGGCCATAAATGTCAAATTTTATCTTAAAGTCTAAATATCTTCTGGACGGTTGATGATAGGTATAGAACATTATTTACAAAAAGTGTTCAGAATTTATTGTAAAATCCGAAAATGGAATAAAATATAGGCTGTTCCATTTAAAATAAGCGAATCGACATATACTTGTGGTATAACCGGAAGTGCCGCCATCTTGAAAATATTTGTAACCTGTGGCCCCCAACGACTTTAGTGTAATATCCAATTTTAAGGTTTTTCCTATTGATAGTTTTCCTGCAATCGATCGTGAGACCTCCCGGAGGACCACCCTGTATATAGTTCCAATTGCAATAATACAGCAAGTGCTATCGGGGCGGCAAGGCCGCGGACGAGCCCTGAGGGAACAAAAAAATAATAATAATAATACAGCAAATAATGTTTTCATCAGTTGAAATTGTAGAAGAGCTGAAATAAGCTTATGTATGATGGAATGATGATACGCAATAAAAGGCAAATGTTAAAACAACTAAAGCCTCATCATGTAAGAAAAATGGAAGTGCTTTGTATAACACTGTTGTCATATTCCCTAAGAAAACCACAGCAGTGAATATTATTTCTTCAATAACCAAACAAAGAGTGGCATATAGCCTGGAAATGTGTTCTAAATAACCATGTAGCAGAAAGACAAACTGATAACCCTCAGCTGTTTTCTACAAGTCTTTGCTTTTCCTCAGTTAAAGCATTTATTTTCCAGACCTTTCCAGGACGCAATAAGTAGGTTTCAATTCATCAAAATTTTGGGTGAGAAATTAGTCGAAAATCACATTGAAAGAGGGCTAAAAATATTCATATTACGAACAAAATCTGCTTACTTAAGAATTAGCTGTATTCTTAGCGTACTACTGAGCCCCAGCAAGAAGAAAAACTAGAAAATGGCAAAACATGTAGACTGTGTCCCGCAAAGAAAATAAACACCTTTTACTACTGCGGTCACAGTAAGAAACCAGGTTTTTTATTTATTTTTTATTTCAACAACACACCACGAGGGCTTACAGCCTAAATACTATCGTACCGTGGGTGTCGACAAGGAGGAAAGAGGCAACTTGAAGGTTTGGAGGTTCGGGGGAGAAGGAAAAACATGTGCCGGCAAGGATTTCCACAACTTGGAAGTCCTTGGGACAAAAGAGCGGGCATAACAAGATGTTCTATGTGTGGTGACCTGGACAGTAAAAGGGTGCATTCGCTCTGTTCCCCTGGTAGATCTGTTGGGGGCAGCAGGTAGAGGAACTATGGAAGAAAGCTCCTCTGAGCAGTGCCTGTGCAGATATCTATAAAAGAGAGAGAGATGTCACCAACGGCACGTCGGTGGGCAAGGGATGGCAGCCTTTGGGTGAGGGTAGTGTCACCGATAAGACGTATAGCTCTCTTCTGAATTGAGTCCAGGATAGCGAGTGTAGAAGCGGCAGCAGCGCCCCAGATGTGAGAGTAGTATTCGAGGTTTGGTCTTATTTGTGAAGTATATAAGATATAGAGATTAGCTGGTGAAAAGTATTTGCGAGCCCATATGTTGGAGCAGTATTCGAGGTTTGGCCTTATTTGTGAAGTATATAAGGTATAGAGGTTAGCTGGTGAAAAGTATTTGCGAGCCCGGAAGAGGAAACCTAATTTCTTAGCAGCCGCTTCTGCAATTGATGTGACATGTTGGTGACAATTGAGATTTCGATCCACAGAAATGCCAAGTGAAAAGGACTCATTACTTTGAATAACTTGGTTGTTTATTGTGATGGGTCTAGGGCTGGTGTATCTCTTATGAGAAAGAAAGCAAGACTGTGATTAGGTGGGGTTGAATTGTACAAAATTTCTACTTCCCCAGTCTAATGTTTTTTGGAGGTCCACACAGATAGAACCCTCCATGAGTCTGCGATCCTCATCTAATTGGGCTAAAGAGACAGGCTTAGAATATTGTATATTTGAGTGGAGGGTGCTGTTGTCCGTGTAACTGTGAACTGGGTTGGATGTGCTAGAGAGGTCATTGATGTGGAGAAGAAACAAAGTAGGGGCTAAAGATGAACCTTGAGGAACTCCTGCATTAATTGGATACAGTTTAGAAGAATGGCGATCCACGACAACAGAACTGCTCCGGTTGGAGAGGAAATTTGCTGTCCACATACAGAGTTTTGGTGGTAGGCCATAGGCCGGTAGTTTATTAAGCAGCGCTGCGTGCCAGACCTGGTCGAATGCTTTGGATATGTCTAGAGCGACAATCTTGGATTCACCGTGTAGTTCCATAGACTTGTTCCAAGAATGGGTGACAAAGGGAAAGAGGTCGGCAGTTGATCTGCGCTGACGGAATCCATACTGCCTGTCATGAATTAGACTGTGTTTTTCAAGAAATTTTAGTAATTCGGTGTTTATATACTTTTCTATCACTTTAGAGACGACTGAAAGGAGAGAAATAGGCCTGTAGTTGCTAGGAAGTGCTTTGCTGTTTGAAGTTTGCTGAGAATGTACAGAAAAAATTTCACTATACATTTTTACATATTATTTAGGCTGTCAGTCAGTTTTTTCTATTGCATTGCATAACATGATTTGGTTGATTTCAAATATGGACTACCTATACCTAGACTTGCCATACATCCGGATTTAGTCTGGATCTGGTAACCATGTCCGGACTTGTAATTGCATCCGGATTTTAAATAATATTCGTGCACACTGCAGAAGTTGTCATGTGCAGATAAATGGCTGGGAGTTCTTGAGATAGCCCGAACCAGTTACGTCAAGTTGAAAATTTTACAAAAGATTGTGGAGTTTGTTTTATGCCCCTCCCTGGAACTTCAGTACCAGCACAGGGAACTATTTCTCTCGTGAAACATTTGTGGACACCAGATATGCAAGCCTTGGTAGTGGCAGGACTTTTGAATATAAAAATTAATAGCAATAATACTTGACTGCTCAAGTTTTTATGATAAAATAAAAACAGAGTTATATTAAAGAAGGCCCTTACGCCTCAAAACTACGAATGGTCCCCTGAATCAGAAGGAGCTAAATGAAGACATGAAAATGAAGCTGGGGATGAATAAAGAATATGTCAGTAGCCATTTATTATTTATATAATAATAAGTAGGTACATGATTGTCTGTTTTAAATACAAACAAATACATAGGTAATCCTGTCTTGTAGACACCTCAGTAGTAAACAAACAATTCGGGTGGAATCGGAACGCAGAAGTGGACGCTGGACGATGTGCACTGTTGCCAAATGAGTATTACCAAGGGTCATTTTAAATATAGAAAGAAATCAAGGGGTGAACATTTTTTTTATAATGTAAATAAATTATAATATGGCGTCATCTACATAAATCGATATTTGACATATTTTGCGGAAAGCAGTAGGAAAACGGAAATGTAAAAAGTTAATTTTCAGCCGCATGGTGGTCCAGGAGAAAAAACGTGGGCCTCTGGACCCAAGAGTACTGGGTTCGATCCCAGATTTCCCCCTGTCCTCTCTTTTTAAGTACATCAGTAACGTCAACAGAGGTTGTGCCATTGTGATTGAGCAAGGTAATCTGCATGTTCCGCCCTTCCCAGGGGGCGTAAAGCCGTCGCTCCCGTGCCCATGCAATGTTGGGCACGTTAAAGACAAATTTTCCGGACAGTGAGGTGATTTAATCACTTGAGTAAAGTGAATGAAGCAATTTCCGTTGCAAATTGCTGATGATAAATCCAACTGTATATGCTAATAGCAAACGGTATCCAATATATTATTTTGAAAAATCGCAATGTTTCATGGAAATGAAGCAATTTCTACTGATAACTGTCGATGATAAACATAACCGAGAAAATGGCTCTAAATGGGTTTCCCTTCGAAGTGTTTATTTATATTTTAGTTTCCAACCTTAAATGAGTATGAAAAATGAATGAAGCAATAGCAGACGGTATCCAACATATTATTTTTAAAAGTCGAAATGTTTCATGGTAATGAAGCAATTTCTACTGACAACTGTCGCTGATAAAGATAAGCTATTAGGATATACACTTGTATTTATCATCAGCAATTCGCAACGGAAATTGCTTCATTCACTTTTCATACTCATTTAAAGTTGGAAAACTAAAATAATTTTCTACAAAAACTATCACAATTCTAGAACTATTGCCGATATGAAATATAAACAAACACTTCGAAGGGAAGCCCATTTTGAGCCATTTTCTCGGTTATGTTTATCATCGACAGTTGTAAGTAGAAATTGCTTCATTACCATGAAACATTTCAAATTTTCAAAAGAATATGCTGGATACCGTCTGCTATTAGCATATACAGTTGGATTTACCATCGGCAATTCGCAACGGAAATTGCTTCATTCACTTTTCATACCCATTTAAGGTTGGAAACTAAAATATAAACAAACACTTCGAAGGGAAGCCCATTTTGAGCGATTTTCTCGGTTATGTCTATCATCGACAGTTGTCAGTAGAAATTGCTTCATTACGATGAAACAGTGCGACTTTTCAAAATAATATATTGGATACTATTTGCTATTAGCATATACAGTTGGATGTATCATCAGCAATTTGCAACGGAAATTGCTTCATTCACTTTACTCAAGTGATTAATTCACCTCACTGTTAGGGAAATTTAGGTCTTTAACGTGCCCAACATCGCATGGGCACCGGACCGACGGCTTTACGCCCCCTGTGAAGGGCGTAACGTTCAGATTACCTTGCTCAATCACAATGGCACAACCTCTGTTGATGTTACTGATGTACTTAAAAAGGGAGGAGAGGGGAAATCTGGGATCGAACCCAGTACCTTTGGGTCAAGAGTCCCACGTTTTTTCCCCTGGACCACCATGGCTAAAAATTAACTTTCTCCATCTCCATTTTCCTACTGCTTTCCGCAATATATGTCAAACATCGATTTATGTAGATGACGCCATATTATAATTTATTTACATTATAAAAACATTTGTTCACCCCTTGATTTCCTTCTATATTTAAAATGACCCTTGGTAATACTCATCTGGCAACAGTGCACATCGTCCAGCGTCCACTTCTGCGTTCCGATTCCACCTGAATTGTTTGTTTACTACTGAGGTGTCTACAAGACAGGATTACCCAAATACATAATATGTTGATTTTGAGTTTTTTTATTACTAATATCTACCTACCTCGCCGCTCGTGTACACTATCAGTACACTATTCTTAGTTTTCTCAATTTCTACAACTGACATTTGAATTGAAATACCACAAAAAATACCAAAAAAAATTTCTCGACGGTCATGAAGCTGGAGCCACGATTTATCTTGAGATCTACTGGATCGCCCGGACTTAACTCTAATAAATTATGGCAACTCTAACTACACAATTTGTGAAACAGATCTCATGTTTACAATTATTCTTTAGTTAGGGCACACTACCAATTAAGGGTTAGAATGAGCAATTTAAGGTACTATATAACCTGAATTATATCATATATTTTTCAATTATCTGCTAACATCTTCAATCGAGTATGGTTTTTAAAGGAAAGCAAAGGAGGCATAGCACACCGGATCTGATTGCAAGACAGTCACACAAGCTACTAACCGTGTAGATCTCTGAAATATACAGCCCAAATTGCATATTATGTAATATAATTTGTTTTAATTTGAAGAACAAAAATGGGACATGTATTATATTTAATATTATAAATAGTTTTACTAAATTAGGAAAACCACAAATGAATGCCATCCAAGTTGTCAGTTCTAGATTAGATTAGCGAAAACAGAAGGTTTTCACAAATTGCGGACTGCCAATGCCAATAAAAAATTATTTGTTTACCTCGACAGCGGCGCAAGCCATTAGCATCTCGTCAATACGGGGGTTCTCCTCAGGGTTTTCCGAGCTGGCGAATAGTGATGTCATGTCAGCATCCTCACATTTGCAGGCCCTGCATATGCGACTAAACACGTACTCTACACTATCCATTTTCTTGTTTTAGCTTTCAAAAATTCACTTTAAAAACACAACAATATCCACATTAACGACTCCACTGGTTATAGTTGACCGACACCAGTGGCTTCGGATTTGGGCGGGCGGGGAGCAAATTTCTACAGCTTCTTTCACATCCCTGAATCCATTTAGCGGTACAATTTCCAAAAAAACAAATTGTACTTTCCGCAAGTAATAATCACTACACGAACTGACACCACATATGCTGATTTTAAGTAAAATTTTTATTGATAATATAACGTTTCCATTTTCTTATTGCAACGCAAAACTATGAATGTTAAAGTTTCAGTTGTCCGAATTATTATTAGTTCAAAGGAAGTTCGTTCCAAACTGCTTATATCCTACTTTCCATTAGCACGAAACAAAGTTATGTATATAGAGACAGAAATCCTCTGTATAAAACACCATAATACAATCATAGACAAATTTGAATATCTAACAAAGAATCTACATTGTTGTCAAATGTGTAGTTTTCAGAACACAGCTTTTTCAATTTATATGTGATTCAAAATAAATATCGTTAAAATTATCTATAAAAAGAACCGTCATAAACATTTACTTTAATGAAAGATGATAGATATAGTAAAGATAACTTTTACTGATTTTTTGGTTGTGTTTGTTAATAACCATTGAACTGTATACTATATATTACGTAACTGGAAAGGACAACGTACGCAAAGAGCACGCTATAGTCGTTGAAGCCGACAAGGATAGAGACGTTTCAATATCAGTTTCTCGTTCTTGCTCATTGTGTTCATATAGCGTGTTGGTTATAACTGGGAATAATTAAAAAATTAGTTTGCTTTGCCATACGCATTAGTGTGGTAAACCACAGAACACTCCCTAGGGGCTGTTCTGTGTGGTAAACGAAGATGGAGATACTGAAATACGGGTTGCACACTTACATGACGGCTTCACATTTGCGTAACTACGTTCCCGTTCCAGTTCATAGTAAATAGTTTAATGTGAATAATTTGATACAATTAAACTGTTTTACACAAGCTTAAAATCAATCATTGTTATACATTCATAGTTCATGAAAGGCAAATGTCTCTAAGACCTCATGAACTTTATTGTTATCACACGATAGGTGTTTGCTCGCTTTTAATGTGTTTAGTGCTTTATTATAAGTTTCAAATGTATTTTTCACTTTTGTTAATGAGTAAAAGTTAAGTTTCATACCCAATTTAATTCACAACACATATAAGTTTACATTACTCTAAAATCATTGTTTTGCAGAAGGCTGTATTAACATATTAAGTAATTTACTAAATTTCTTACTTAAAGAAAGGGTACATCAGGGCCATAACAGATTTTTAACGACAGCAAAACTTTATGCCAAATTAAAGTTGAAATATCCCAGTAAAACCACTCGAACAAGAACTAAAACTCCACATTACATCGAATTCAACAATTCAAAACGATGCCGTTCTCGTGCGAGTAGAGTATATAGACTTAAGTGTAGAAATTTCCTAGAAGTGATATTTGATCATACGTCTAAAAATAGATCCTTTCTCTATGATATCTGTAATTTACGTCAAAACATATTTGAAAAAAAAATTTGAGCCGATTTTGAGCATGTACTAGCAAAAATTGCAAATATATAATTTCATTTAAATTCATAGTTTTCATAACGCTTTGAACATAGTATGATAAAAAAATTATATAAATTTTGAAATTGTCAACAATTTAGTTTTAGCTTAATAACCAAAGAATCAGAAACTGTCGGTAACATTGAGATTATAACATAAGTGAAAATGTAAACAAGTTGTAAATGTTCCTAAATCCTAGAGATGTTAAACAGTTGTAGTACTTTTAAGAAACCTTCAAATAAGTATAATACAGCTTGTCTATAGAACAGGACTTTAAAATATCTTTTATACATTATTATTAATGTATAACTAAAGGCAAAAACCTTACTGTTTAAAAATTGATTTACCTCAGCATATACTTTATATTATGGAATTTAACGAAACAGCATTAACTGCTTTAGCTACACTTCCATCTGAGATGTACCAAAAAGAGGGTATCCTGAAAGTCATCGAACCCACAAGAAATGTATGTTATATGAAAAGATGGTGCAGAGTAAAAGACAATTTATTGTTCACTTTTAAAGGTGAAAATACAAATTCTAACGTGTATGATGTGACTATATTGGAGCAGTGTAGAATACATAGTGACTTTTCCTTGGAGAAAATAAGTTCAATTAATAACTATGAATTATTTAATTGTCTATTTATTATAAGTTTCAATAATAAGGCCTACAAGATATTAGAAGCACAATGTGAGTTTGAAAGGACATCCTGGATGAATGTGTTGCGACAGGCTACACAAGAAAATATCAGTCGTGATTTAGTACTATTAAACAAAGTTGGTTATTCTCATCAAATTGTTAGTAATAGAGATTATAAAGATTGTGGTTTTTGTGAGATTTCACTTGCTTGTGAAAATATTCCACTAGATGATTATAGCCGATTACCTAATTGTATGATAGTAACCCATATTTATAATGCATTTATGAATCAATGGATTCGATGTAATAATACTGAGATCATAGAGAAAAATGCTGATCCTATATTTTTACATTCAATTGTTTATCCATCATATAAAGAAATGGTGAACAAATCTTTAGTACATTTCACATTACTAAATGTAAGTGAATTGTTATCTAATACCATGGTCTACTTAGGCTCTACTGTTGTTTTATTAAAAACTATTAACAGTAATGTTCAATTAAGGATTCCTTTGGAGGTGAAGCCTTTTTCAAATAGTTTTCTTTTGGTACATTCTCACCAGCATACAGGAAGATTAAAACAAATTCAAGCAATACACCAACAGAAATCATTTCATGGAGTCGAAAATATTTTACCACTTGACAAGAAGACCAAAGCACGTTCTTGCATATTTAAAAATAAGAATATACCAAGCAAACAATACACTTTTGCACATTTAGTTTCCAATCCAATTATAAAAACTTATCATTTTGAGTCAGATTTTGTTCGAAGTCTACATATAAATGAATTTATGTTCGAAAGCAATATTTGCTTCTTCTTTCCGCAATATCTTTTAAAAATGTGGATCAGTGATGAAAAATTAATTCTTTGGAAGTTAATGTCGACTAAAATAGAGACAAAACTAAAAGAACAATTGTTTATGCAACATCTTCAATTACTTTCTTTATATACTAAAGCAGAAAAATGTTTATTAAAAAACAAATTTAGACATTTTAAACGCAGCAATGAAAAATCTGATACTAATGTGGAATTTGCACCTACAAATTTACATTTACAAAAAATGTCAATCTGTATTTCACCAGATTTCATAAAAACATATGCCTGGATTACTGTTGGAGCTTTTACTAGCCATTCTGTCAAATCAAAGGATGGTGGTTTGAAGAAGATGTTACCATTAATTGATAAAGAATTGGAGAGAACATTTACTTTAAAGCAACCAGTATTAAATGAGACGGTAAATAAAAAAGAAAGCGTTAGCTACAAAAAACATGATAATCTAGAATATTGTACAGCTTGTGTAAAAATTTCAGCAGATGAAAAACCTATAACTAATGTACAAGAAATCCAAAGACATTGTACGTTTTTATATAGAAGGAATGTGTGCTTCTCTCAAGCTCTTACAAGTCTAGTGACTGGATTAATGACAAAGTTATGGTGCAATGAAACAAACCTTCCATTTTTTAAAATCATCGCCAAAATAGGTCCTTTAGTATGTTTTGAATGTCTTTTAAGTATGTATGAAGAAAATCATATGTGGGAGGATATGTATGTAGCAGTGAAAGATCTTCAATCTACAAAATTTATATTAGTTAAAAGTAAAAACAATTCAGTTCTTCCAAAAATTATCGGGACCAGTAATTCATTTGAAGTACACTTACCAATACCTAATTCCATACATGATATGATGCCTATAGAAAATGTTTCTTTTAATATCACACCAGTATTCTTTTCTATGGGTGTTAATGAGAAAGCAACAGTGGCAGAAGCAACAGGTGCTAATATCCAGCAATATGAATCTAACATTAGCAGTTATCACACACTTTATGATTTTTATTGCCAATACAAAGATTTGAATATCTTACCAGAAATGTGTAATAAAGATTTGGATTATTGCATGGATACCTTAAAAGTGATGGTCAATTCTCAATGCCCTAAGGATATTCAGGTATTGCATATGTCTTCAAAAATAGCAAGATGTCTGGAAGGATTGATTTTTGTGAGTTGCAAAAGTGCAAAAGATAGAACAGGAATGTTTGTTACTTTGGACCAAACACAGATCTTGTTAGATGATTTTAAACTGGTTAAAAATGATTTTAAGATTGTATTAAATTGTATAAGGAGTGTGGGTTGTAGAATGGAGAATGTGTTTAAGAATATAGGTGTGCGGAAATACGCATTTAATTCAGCACAGATTCACTCTTTACCAAAATTATATCGACCACCACTGGGCACATATGGTTCATCTGAGACATAAAGAGCTAATAAAAGGAAGACTGCTTAGTACTGAATTGTAACTTACAGGGTTGAACGAATTAAATCGCCACCTGTCCAATGTCGAATTGTAACTTACAGGGTTGAACGAATTAAATCGCCATCTGTCCAATATCATACTGTTTAACCCTTCAGTACTAACATGATTTTTATAATAATAAATACTAACATCAGTCTGTGAAACTGAAAACAGAAAGTACTGTTTTTCTTTGTCTCGTTGAAGAAAGTAACTTCATGTAAGAAAAATTAAGTATTTATTATGAAATATAACAAAAATGTGAATTATTAGTCTTAAATCTAATCAAATCTACTGAGTTGTCAAAATTATGCCATTACACAATCTCTGCACATTTGCTTTGAGGTGTTCTAAATACAAAAATTTGCCACAATGGGTGCACTTATATCTTGTTTTACCTTTTTTTTTTTTCGTGTAACACAAGAAACATCTACCAATGGGCCTTTCTTCCCCTGGAGATTATTTTCTAGTTGCATTTTAAAGATTTCCCTTGTTCGCATTCGGGATAAACGTGGCACTTGTTGAACTGTTGTATGCCTTTTGAGATGATCTGTGACCAAGTCAGATGAAAATTTTTCTAGAAAAACTGCAGGGCATATTTGATTCATGATTTTTTGAAAGGAAGACTGCAAAGGCATTTGTGAAAGCTTTATTTAGCAAACTGTAAAAAATTACCATAGGCCATCTTCTCGTATTCCTCGCACAGTTGTAGTTTACAAAATTGGTCCACTGTATCACCACTCTGTTTATGATTGTACATCCTAATAACTTCAGGTTTGTTCATATCCTCATCAATGCTGTCATCATCATGCATGCTTGATATCAAAAGTACATTTTTTTTAATGTACGACACCAATGTACAGTTCTCTGGAAAACCAAACATATTTGAACCTTCTGGTCTAGTCAGAAATGCATTGGGCAATTCTCGCTTGTTCTTTTTTATGGTGCCAACCATGGTCAATTTTTTCTCCAACAGGCTATTACATAATGGTAAGGTGCTAAACCAGTTGTCCATTGTGACGTTTCTTGAAGTATTGACTATTGGTTGTACAAGCCTGTTAACAACTGCTTTTTTGCTATTTTCAACAGAAACGGGTCCGGGGGGGTTGCTTTCTGGCACAAACCTCCATGTTTACTTATAATCCACTAACGGAAATATTTTTACCCATATTTTGCGTAATGGAAATGTACTAACGAAAATTACATTTTCCACGAAAACCCGGAAGCATTTTGTCCACAGTAGTATACTCTGAAGGCGTATAATTTTTCTTCCAATTTGAAACAAACATCTCCTATGGCTGCCAACTTATCTTTTTCTTGCCTCTCAGGTCTGGTGCTCTTATCATGAAACCCCAAATGTCTCAGTAAAAAATTGAAACTGTTCGAGTGACATTGTTAGCCAGAACATTTCAATTGAAGTAAGAGTTGGTTTTCCACAAATCTTTTGCATTTAGATGATTGGTCTTACGAACGGCGGAAAGTTATAAGAATCCTAGCAATGGTTTCATTTCAATAACATCTGTAGTAGTGGCTGTTCAATATTCACGATGATACTGCTGCTGGATTATGAATAATTTGGTGTGATCAACAAGTAGATTCATCATTTCATCCGTGAAAAACATGACCAAATATCCAGAATACTCAATCCATTGCGTGATCCTTTTATGCCTGGCAAATGAATGATTATATTTTGCACTCGAGTTTTAACTTTCAGATTGGATGTTGGATGAGCGCTATTTCATCCATTTTGTTATCTCGTCTTTGCCAGTAGAGAGGGATCGATAAGCCTTGCCTTTTTATTGGGAAAAGGCTCTTGATATGCATCAATTATGTTTTCTAACTCTGGCCCCGAACCATAATCTTTCACGCATTCTTCCACTATCTCTTGATCTAACTCCTGCTCCGTCTCTGAATCCTCCACGTGCTCTTCTACATAGTCTTCGTGCTGCAATCTTCCTCACGTGGAACATTATTATATAGATCTTCATTTTCTAGCTCCGACCATAACTTCCGCAGTCGTTCTTGCTTTTTTAATAACTCATCTCTGGTTAGGTTAATTTGTGAGTGGGCCATAATGGTCCCTCCACTGTGCGACCTTAACGTCTATTGTGGCTCACGCCTAATTGTCTTATATTTTGCCCAACAAATCCAGCCTCCTACAGAGGTCGACAATTTTTGTGTGCGAAAGTTGACCCAGATCTTCCAGTGCAAGCTTTGTCTTGCCAAAGAGCAGGTGTCTTATCCTGTCCGCAGCCGAACAGGGACATAGCACATGCTCTGCTGTTTCGTCATTTTCTATACACCACTGGCACTCAGTCTCTTGACCGAGACCAATTCAATGCATGGGGTGACACAAGCGACAGTGTCCTGTATACAGGCCGACTAGAGTTCTCAGTTGTTGCCTGTTTAGCTCTAGAAGTTTTTTAGCCCTTGACTCTGAAACGCCATTTATGAAGGCCTTAGAGTGTGCTATTTCTGGCAGATTTTGCAATTGCTGAATTGTCATTCTATCTGTCCAGGTATTTAAGGTGTGTTTTGCTGTGCATGATGATATCCCCAGCACAGGTTCTGGTCCGCTAAAGTCATCCTGAGCACCACCACTGGCAAGCGTGTGGGCCGCTACATTGCCATCAAGGTCCGAGTGACCCGGTATCCAGAGCAACGACACCTCATTGCAGCTGCCTAGTTCTTTGAGGGCAGATTTACATCTCCATAACGTTTTTGAATTGCAACGGTAGGAACCAAGTGCCTTTATTGCAGTTTGGTTATCCTGAATATATTTTTAACGATTTGTGTGTTCTATAGTTTTGTATAATTTCCCTTGCACATATCTCTGCCTGGTGTATGGTTGCATACTTTCCGAGGCTAGATAATATTCTTGCATCGGTGTTGCTCTCATATGTGCTCATCTCTGAAACAAACATGATTTTGCTGTACTATTTTACAAAGAATAATCAAAATTGTACCTATCACAATTATTCGAACTGTAACGCCTCTACTAACATCGGTTCAAGAGCCTTAAACCAAATGAGGGGGGGAGTCCTGTCTGTCAGACCGAATGTTAGCACTGAAGGGTTAACAATAGATTAAAAATTACGGTATGCATATTTCACTTTTATACAAAATCAGCATACATACCATCACACATTTTACATTGATGCCCTTAATTGGCCAAAATCAAACTTTTTTTTCCTATAATTTAGTTTTCGTATTAAAGGACTTGAAATATACAGGGTCAGACATATGCAGGGCATATTGTAAATATCTCAGACACCAATAAAGTCTACACAGCTGAAATTTTATACTAGAGGGTTTGGTTAGGTTGGGAACATAATGAGCATCCGATGGATTTGAGGCAGCTTCGGGTTTAACCGATAATGACAACGTATTATTTCTTTTCAATGCGAATACAACACCACTGTATATCATCTGCGAAAGTTATAACGTAGCTTTAAATTTTACTAACGATAGGTTCTGTGCATACAGGAAGTACACATTAGACCCAAGCACATATCCCTGTGGGACACCAGCTTTTACAATTTAAGAGTTAAGAGGTGCTTCTTTTACTATTCACAAGTTGTTTATTGCCCCCTGTTAAACAGATTACTAGATGTAAGTTTATGTGTGATGCCACATATTGCCATATGCCAAGAGGTACTCAAAAATACTTAGCCTGCAATAGAAAACGCAATGATTTTCTAGAATTTCTACAATTTTATTTAGTCAACAATCTCATAAGTACAATTTGGAGAAACCAATTCATCACAACACCGTTTTTAGACCTGACGATCGTTTCGCTAACAAAGTTGGCGTCACCAGGGGGATGAAACCTCTGGTGAAGCTAACTTTGTTAGCGAACGATCGCCAGGTCTAAAACCTGTGTTATGATGAATTGGATTCTCCAAATTGTACTTAACAGCGCTCATCACATGTTCCAATCTTCACTCATTCAACATAATTTCCTCTAAGACTTACACAATTAGCAGAAGGTTCATAAATCAATTCTAAATCCTTCACTATTAATGATGAGCGGTTACAGCGATCAAAAAAAATCAAACACAGAAGTAGTTAAGTGATTTAATAATAGTTTCTGAATCGTAACCCAATTATGAAAACTGCAGTTTTGAGAATCGTGAAGCACTTTGAAGAAGCAGGTGTTAACAGACATAGCCCAAAATGTGGGCGACCAAAGACTGCCACTAACGAAAAAAAATCCTTGGACATTATGCAAAACTGCATTAGAACATGATGTTAGTGTCAGATCTGTTCGTAATATTCTGATGCGGAATAATTTTCATTCGTATAAAGTAATGCTAATACAAGAACTATCTGAAAACGATTTTGATCGCAGATTAGAATTTTGTGAAACCATTATGCAAAAATGGATATGGAGCCGCATTTTACAAATAAGATAGTGTTCTCCGATGAAGCCACTTTCATGCCAAATGGTACAGTAAATTGCCATGATCGCAAATATTGGAGTGATACCAATCCTAGATGGGTGCGACATCAGAGAACACAAATACCTTCAAAAGTTAATGTTTGGGCAGATATTTTTGATACTACTATTGTTGATCGCTTTTTTTATAGAGGGCAATTTGGACAGACAGAAGTATTTAGACATACTAAGAAATCAAATAGTTCCTGCAATAAGGAATGCTGTTGGTAACAACTTCGATCACATTTGGTTCCAGAAGAATGGTGCATCACCATACTTTAGTATTCCTGTTCAAAATTATTTAAATGATAGGATAAGAAAAGCAACAATTGAGTGGCCATCACGATCTCCCAATTTGTCACCCTTCGACCAGTTTTTATGGGGTTATCTAAAAACTACCGTCTACAAAACAAAACTGAAAATTTAGATGATCTAAGGAATCAAATACCAGTGACTAGTGACATGCGAAGAAATAACACCTGATAAATGGCATAATCTCATATCGGCATTTTATAACGGAATTGGCTACTGCCAAATAGAACTGTCATTTTGAATATCTGACAAAATAAAATCAATATTGGAAATTATCAGATGTTTTTGACATGTGGCTACTTGTTAAATTTAAATCATTACTATTTTTAACTTTTCATTTCCAATCGGCTGCAAGTATTGAACCAATAAAGTTTGCAGTTTTAACTATTGTATTTTCAATTAAATAACGTATCCAAAAATACGAAAATATACAGGACGTTCCATTTAAGAAAATAATTTGTTATTATTCCGGAAAAATTGTGTACCCTGTATACACTAAAGAGATGTCTGTGCCTACAGCTTTAGTTATTTCCTGAAACTTTTTGTAACTCGTCAGGAAGAGAAATATTAAGGGGTTACGTTACTTTTTGTACACATTGTATAAGATACTTATATAGTCCTGTATACTTACTTCCAGTAAGATATTTGTGTGTTTTTTAATGCATTTTTTATAAATTTTAATTAAGTTCACTGTTATTTGTATAATTATTTTACTAAAGTGGAAAATATTTTATATAGAAGTAATTTTATCTAGGTGGTGCATTGTATATATTGGTGAAAAGCTAGTAATTATGAAATTATCTGGAGTGCCTTTTATATAAGATAGGTACTCAGTTAGTCTTGTGTACGTACTTACTCTAACCGATAAATGCATTTTTAAGATACTATAGTTTGTTATATTTTTTATTGTGTTCACTGTTTGTATAATTATTTTACTTGCTGGAATATTCAGTCTATCTAGTTATCAAATTACATGGCTTGTCTTGTATACAGGGTAACTCACGGTCGATGGTAGGTTAGACATTTATGGAGAACGGAACATAGCATTATTCTCAAAATTTGGTTTCTTGTGTAATTAGTGCTGCTCTATCAATCTAGCTGCGGCATTGCCGCTTATATTGAAGAGTAGCAACAGTTTTAATATTTTAGATGAGACACTCTGTATATTAATGCACTTTTTGCTTTGCTATTGCTTTCTGATTATTTTTGTATAATATACTTCCATATACCTAGCTCTAGTGGTTTTCGAGAAATTAATTGATTTCCTTATTATTTTGTGCAAAACATAGCTTTAATTAAATGTTTATTACTGTGGTATTTTGATCTGTAGAAAGCTGAAATTTTGGCTGTAGTTTACTAACGTCCTGTGTATTGGTTATGTCTATATCCTATGGAAATTCTTTTTCCATTATACAGATTCCTTCAAAATTTGTGATTTTTCCAATAGATACAAAAATTGTGAAAAGTGCATTTTTTTAATAGAATATTATCAAATATCCTGAAAATTGAAGTTCCTTTCAAATGATGTGTCATGTTCCTATACCTAAATAGTCAGGTTTCTTTTAAGCAGTTTTCTTCACTCCCAGTCCCGTAACTTCCGTGGGGGGTGTGAACCAGAAATTTTTCTTGTGGTTTGTGCATCCAGGTGGGGTCCTACTAATATTTCTGAAAACAATTTTTTGAAAAGCGTTCGGGAGCTAATCTGCAAATTTACCGAATTTTCATTAAATCCTTCAAATTTCAATAACTCAATTTGCTATTAACGTAAGCTTTGTTGGTTAGGAAACCAACATTTAAGTTTATTTTCGGAAAATTTGTGTATATTTTCAAACCATAAGTAATTTTGATAAAATATACTACATTTTTCTACTACATAGGCAATACCGGTAATCAGATTGATGCCTGCTCGCATTTGCTATTAAAAACAGTTTTATAGAAATTCACTTCCATAACACATTTGCTGCATCCAGACTTTTGAAAATTGTTTATATATTTTCAAACAATAAATTTATTTCGATGAAATATAATACATTGTTTCTACTATATAGGCAACCAAGTTTGATGCCTGCTTTCATCAAAGAAAGACATTTGCTATAAAAAATATTTTAAAAAAAAATTCGCTACCATAATGCACTTGCTGCGTCCAGAGATTTTCTTCGTGGTTCAATGTGATGTGATCAAATTATAGCAAGAATATGCACATGCACACCAATACAAAATGTGACAAAATAATCCGATATTTATAGAAACTTGCTTTTATTTCGGAAACCTGACTATTTAGGTATATGAACATGATACATCACCTGAAAGGAACTTTAATTGTCCTTCAGGATATTGATAATATACATATATTCCGCTTAAAAAATGCACTTTTTACAATTTTGTATCTATCAGTAAAATCACAAATTATGAACGACCCTGTATAATGGAGACCGAATTCACTTAGCCGTATGTAATACACATGACATTAGTAATAAACTACAAAACACGAAATTTCAGCTTTCTACGAATCCAAATACAACAATAATAAACATTCAATTAAAGCTATGTTTTGAACAAAAAATAATTTAATTAATTAATTACTTGAAAACCGCCGAGCTAGGTATAGGGAAGTATTATACAAAAATAATCGAAAAGCAATAGCAAAGAGAAAAATGGAATGATATACAAGGTGTTTAAAATATCAAAGTTTTTGCTACTTTTCAACATAAGTGGCAAAGCTGCATCACTGAAAATATTTTAGCTCGACAGAGCAGAACTAAAAGCCTGAACGCAGCAAGTGCGTTATGGTAGTGAATTTTCATAGAAATGATCTGGCACAAAATATTTTATTATAACATTTTTTCTTGTAACATGGAAATCCAAATTTTGGTGTATAGTTTACTTTTTATATCGTAAACCTATCAACCAAATTTGGTTATCATAGCTTTCTTATTTTTTAAGATAAACATTTTTTTCGAATGAAAACTCAAAATTTTCCCGGAAAACCTCGTCCGATTTTCCTCAGTAACGAACGTATCCAAGCCATTTACAAAAGGAAGGTACATGCCAAATTTTATCAAAATCGGCCCATTATTTTTTGAGTTATCGGTGTGATTGAAACTGACCCCGGATATGGGTTCTAGGGGTCCCAGTTTGCGCTCATTTGCAATTTTTTTTTCAAAATTCAAAAGTCGTGATCTCCCCATTAGTGAATTTTTTCCACGAAAATTCACTAACTCCCCAAGAAACCAAATTTTCAAAATAATACCGTTCTCTGTAAAAGTCTAACCTACCATCAACAGTGAGTCACCCTGTATACCATATAGGTATTCATTTGGTCTTCTGTATGTACTTACTCTAGCCAATAAGTGCATTTTTAAGACATTATATTTTGTTTTTGTTATAATATTTTATTAATCTTAATTATGTTCACTGTTGTTTGTAAATTATTTTACTTGGGTGGTATGTGGGTATGTGGGTAGTACACTGTAAAATTGTAAACATTGGTGGAACAACAGCTACTTAGTTATGAATTTATGTGGAGTGCCTTTTATATGAGATACTTATTTAGTCTTGTATATTTTTACTGTAACCAATAAGACCATTATTAAGATATTAAATTTTATTTTTGTTATAATATATACGGTCACTGTTGTTCTGTTGTTTGTATAATTATTTTACTTGGTGGAATGTATTTCATGTTAAAGTAATTTTATACGAATAGCACAAAATATTACCTTATTTTTGCTTGTTGAATTTTTAGCAATATAATTTGTGTACACTTATTTTAATTATTAAATATATATTATGTAAAAAAAATGTATTTTTCAAATAGTCAATTTTTAAATAAATATGTATAATTCATAAGTTATTCTTTAATTTTCCTGAAAACTAATTACTGTTATGTATAAAATTATTCTGAGACACCTTTAAGGAACAAAAACTTTGTGATAACAAATATTTTATTCAAAGGTTTTAGGTGATGAGTCTAGATAGGTAAAGTGACTTTAGCAACAACTTTTTTAGTTGTAGGTAAAACCGTGGCTGAATGTGAAGGATCAGTTCTATTTAATGTAAGTTCATTACTTTCCTAAATTTGTACTGGCCGCCACTTAAGCAAATTTTCGTTATACAAAAATTGCTTGAAAGAGTGCCAACATCAGTGAAATTTAATTAAAAATAAGTTTTGAATTTAGTACATCAAAATTATTTAAAACCGACCATCTGATTTCTGAATATCCTTCCTCCGAGGTCACTATTCTTGGTGACTTCAATTTTTATAATAAGGAATGGCTAGCATCTTCAAAAACCGATCCACCAGGGAGAGCAGTTCACAGTTACGCAGACGACAGCACCCTCCACTCAAATATACAATATTCTAAGCCTGTCTCTTTAGCCCAATTAGATGAGGATCGCAGACTCATGGAAGGTTCTGTCTCTGTGGATCTCCAAAAAATATTGGACTGGGGAAGTATAAATCTTTTACAACTCAACTGAACCAAATCTCAGTCTTGCCTTCTATCTCATAAGAGATACACCAGCCCTAGACCCATCACAATGAAAAACCAAGTTATTCAAAGTAATGAGTCATTTTCACTTGTTGGCATTTCTGTGGATCGAAACCTCAATTGGCACCAACATGTCACATCAATTGCAGAAGCGGCTGCTAAGAAATTAGGTTTCCTCTTCCGGGCTCGCAAATACTTTTCACCAGCTAACCTCTATACCTTATATACTTCACAAATAAGGCCAAACCTCGAATACTGCTCCAACATATGGGGTGCCGCTGCCGCTTCTACACTCGCTATCCTGGACTCCATTCAGAAGAGAGCTATCTGCCTCATCCGTGACCCTACCCTCACCCAAAGGCTGCCATCCCTTGCCCACCGACGTGCCGTTGATGACGTCTCTCTCTTTTACAGATATCTGCAAGGGCACTGATCAGAGGAGCTTTCTTCCATAGCTCGTCCACCTGCTGCCCCCAACAGATCAACCAGGGGAACAGAGCGAATGCACCCTTTTACTGTCCAGGTCACCAGACATAAAACATCTTGTTATGCTTGCTCTTTTGTCTCGAGGACTTCCATTATGGAATTCCTTGCCGGCACATGTTTTTCCTTCTCTGAACCTCCAAACCTTTAAATCCAGAATTAACAAGTTGCCTCTTTCCTCCTTGTCGACACCCACTGTACGATAGTATTTAGGCTGTGAGCCCTCGTGGTGTGTTGTTGAAATAAAAAAACATTTTCAGGCTTAATTGCACAAATAACAAGATCTTCAATAAGCAAGAACTTCAAGAATTCAGCCATTTTTCTGTGAAAAATAATATATATATTTGCCGATAAAGTGGCAAATTATATTACCAACCCAGGATCAGAGTGGATGTTGATAGATGATGCAGTATTCAGATACCACAAAGCTATCATCCATCCATTTTTTCATATAATGTTATTACCATGGCAACGGCATTACCAGCGAGTTACATGCCAACGAACAAATAAGTGAAAGCTATAATAAACGGTTTATGTAAACGACACTTATTAAAATTTAAATAATAGAATTTGTAATTAAGATAAATGTACATAAGAAAGAATTAATATATAAAGAGGGGGAATACGGATCCAAATAAATTAATGTACAATAAAGATTGTTGTAAAAGATAGGAATTTATATTCAGGTTTTTTAAAATTAAATTTAATGAGTTTATCAGCATAAAGGCTTTTATTTGTTTTATCGACTGGCGGGATAGTCGATCAATTTTAAGTAAGTAATCTGTAAAGTGGGGTTAACTTAACGTAAATAATTCTTCTGGTTATTAGAGGGAGCTTTTAGCTAGAAAGAGCAATATATATAATTTTCACACATGCTTAATATTTAATACATATATTTTTTGTGTGCTAATGAGATTTGTGGCAGGAATTTTGAACCCTGATAAGAGAAAAACCCTTAAGATGATGGAGTTTTATGGCTGAGGCAAGTTAAGATAAATGTATAACAGGTAAATTTTGTTATAATAAGGTATAGAAGAAAAAAGAAAAGGCTTTGCATTCAAAGATATATTAAGTAGAATTTCCATTGATTATTCTTTTATTTAATGTTGACAGCATAAAATATTCAAATACTAGAAATTTTATAGTAAAATACATTATTACACTACAATAGGAAACACGATCTTACAAAATTAAATAAATAAATACATTATATACAAATTTACATATAATAAAAGGCGCCCATACACATAAATAACAACATATAAAAACTATAAACCTGTCATTTCCATTTTTTAACAACATAAAAACGATTATAATAACTTACATACTATTTACAAAATAAAATACACTTAAATATAGATTAACATTCTTCCTAAACATAAAATAACTCAAAAACACACCCTCCAATATAAACCATTTTCGAAGCTTGGCACATATCGTCATTGTGTTAAGACCGCCAACGAGTTCGTAAATCAGATATAACATGGATTTTTCCCCCAAAAATATACAAAAATATTTTTGAAATTAGAGTAACTGGAATGTGACTTTTCACGTAGCTAGAAATAGTGTACACCTCTGTTGTGAATTTTAAGTAATTTGGAAAATTTGAAGTTTTTTCCATATTAAAAATAAAATCTGAAAGACATGAATTGAAACGACTTAAGTGGTTAAAGTCCAATTCCAAACAGACAGAGTAGTTAACTGCCATAAGTAGATTGATTCATACAACAGGCATAAATCGTACATCAATGATAACCAAACAATACAAATAACACATATAAAACATACTACCCGAACTATCAACCGGGAAATCTCCGCCACAAACAATCCCAAGAACCGTTTAAATCGTCTGCCAGCAATTACGAATGTGTTTCGAGTTACAATTCAATTAATTCTGTAATTAGCTGTTAATTTTACTTTTAATATAATATAAAATTTCCCAGGGCACGAAGTCGGCGTTCAAGTACATATGCGGTAAACAAACATTTTGTCAATGCGTCTGTGGTTCAGTGGTAGACTGCTCTCCTCGTAGGCAGACGGCTTGGGGTCGGTTCTCGCTCGGTGCATGTACCATTTTGTTTTGTTTCCCTTTAATATATTTGGTAGAAACGATAGTGTACAGATTTCATACGTCTGGAACAAGATCTCATTTTTGTTTAAAACGCCTGGATAACTTTATCACCTTTGAGTCTAAAATTACAACAGCAGACATTTTGTTATTGTTGATATTATTAAATTTTCATTAAAAAATTCACTAATAGAGAATTTCTTTTAACTTTTTTAGTTGTTGGAAAAACTCGTCCAATTAGGCTGACTAAAACGAAATCTTCCAGGCGATTTATAAGGAAAAATAACTGCTACGTTTATAATTTGGCAGATATTTTACTTTTCTAAATATGAATTAAGTTTTCTTCTGGAAAGCTTTTGTGACTTTCATGGAATTTGTAGCAAATGTTTCTTTTAAAGAGACTTACACTGCCTAGATATATCAAAATTTTATTTTCCAGCTTCATAGAAAGATCCACTGGAACACTTTAATTTTAGTAATATGCCGTACTAATAGTGTACAGTTCTTATTAAAATTCACTAATATAAGGCGCTTTTTGCATCCCGAAATTTCAACTCTTATAACCTTGTAATAACAAAAATAGAACCTCGGTGGTTCAGGGGTAAGAACGTGTGCCTCTGAACCGAAGGGTACTGGGTTCGATCCCAGGGTACTCCTTTCACTTTTTCAGTACAAACTGTAAAATTAACATCAACCGAGGTTCTGACATTGTATTTGAGCAAGTTGAATGTCTGCACGTTCCGCCCTTCGGAGGGGGCGTAAAGCCGTCGGTCCCGTGTCCATACGATGTTGGGCACGTTAAAGATCCCTACCCTCCTTACAGAAAGGCAGGGGTTCGGCAAAATTTCCAGGATAGTGAGGTGAAACTGCTCCCTGGCGTCGGTGATTGGCCATAGTCGCAGAAATAGGCCGACGTTAAAGAAACAAAATAATAATAATAATAACAATAATTATTACACACAGAGTTGTAGAAGAGTTAAATTCTTCACAAACATTTTAGTGAAGTTTCTTTAAAAAAATTCACTAATGAGGAGATCTCGACTTTTGGTGACTACCTTCCTTTTGCAAGTGGCTTGGATAAGTTAACCAGGAAAATCTGCTCAGTTGAAATAGATTAAACAATATTTTCTTTTAATTACACAGACGGATTCCCCCGATCAGTGTCAGTTCTGGGCCAGCCTTAAATGTATGGAATTTAGACCACGAAATTATAATGCCTGTTTGTAAGAAAATAAATTCGGGACTCAGCAAGTGCGTTATGGTAGCGAGTTTTTATTGAATGTCTCAAATGTGAATAGCCCAAGTTGCTATTAACCTATAAGGTTCGTTGGCCAGGAAACTAGTTTTTCGGGAACATTTCAAGTTTATTTTCGAATTTTTTTTTACATTTTCAAACAAAAAAAAAATATTTTGATGAAATATGGTACATTATTTTTACTATATATGTTATACTGGTAACCAAATTTGATGTCTGTTTTCTTAAAAAAAAAACACATATTTGCTATTTAAAACATTTTTATGAAAATTCACTATCATAACGCACTTGCTGCGTCCAGGCTTTTTTTCAATGTGTTCTTAGAGTTGAAAGACTCTATTCACTTTATTTTCAATGGGTGCATACTCTGTTGACTGAAGACCATCCTAACAAAGTTCGATTTTGTGGATGGATTCTTAGCATATGAAGCTTGCTTTACAAGAATTGGCGCTATGAATTTACATGAAAACTTTCATGCCCTATGACAAGTACATTTTCAACACCAGTTTTCAGTTAATGTTGGGACAGGAATTGTGAACGATCAGTTAATTGGTCCTTCTTTTACCAGCCTAGCTTACTCGAGAAATTTATTTAAATTTCCTGCAGCATGATGAAGCACCTACACATTTTCTTTGTGATTTAAGGAATTGCCTCAATAAAATGAATTTCCAGAAAGTGGGTTGGACGTCGAGCACGTCTTGACCATAATCCACTGTATTTTCATTTTTGGGGACATATTAAAACTATTGTATACCAAAGAGAAATTGAAAATTTGAAGGATTTCGTTAATCGAATCACTACCGCTGGAAATTCAATTTGAGAAAATCCCTTAGTGTTGAAAAAACTAAGCAGAAACTACATTTATAGAGCCCATGCATGTGTAGAAACAGGTGAAATTAATTTTGAAGATTTATTGTGATATTTTTGTTATTTTACTATTTTCCTGTTCTGTTATGGTTTTCTAATGTTATTGTATTTTATGATTTTTTTGTTTGTTTGGAAGAAGTAGATCCATCAACGACTAAATAAATTCTAGAGGCAAAAATACACATGTTGATTCGACAATTGGTCAATGACTACCCTGTGTTTACTAGAAAATCTAACAAGCCCTTTGCATTGACTTCCCTTGCCAGGGGACAATAATTTAACAGTCATTGGTTTATTCTTCTCAGTTTGAATAGTTAACACTTTGTGTCTATGAAATCTAGTACGTAATATGTACAGAAATATGTGTCTAGTGTAGATTTATCTTACCGGGTACTGTTCATTTGTTGAACCCTGTCAAATTTTAATTGTATGTTTTCATCCCGTCAAAAGTAAAGGGTGGTGTAAGGAGGTGAATTTTCGTGCCTTTTACTTCTCTTTAAAACAAAGGTTTTTCAATGACTGTAAATTCTAATTATTATTATCATTAAAATTTGAGTAATTATTCATTTAAGTATATTTTAGGATTGGTAACGTCCGAGCTGCAGAACGTGTATCCATTTTTCTATCCCCTTGTTTCCTTGAACTTAATACTTAAGTTTTACGACCTTCAAGGGAGGTCTTGCCTAAATTTATTTGGAACACTAAAACCGAGCATCTGGGTCAATTCCCAGACTTTTACTATATATTCAGTCTTAGCGTATACCCAGTGACCCAAGTACATCAGAGTCACCCTATAAGAAACTGTTAGTATAAACTCTAATTTAGGGCTTCCTAAGCTAATAATGAAACCCAGCATCTAGTTTTAAAATTACTTTAATGCAAAAATAAAATTTATACAGATAACATTTTAACAGCTGAACAAATTTTTAATACACCCTTTGATCTACAAAGGTTTCCGTATGATTAAAATTAAACAAAAGAAAACTATCAATAATTTTTCTATAAAATTCCTTAATTCCAATGGTTACTGTGGGATTAAAATTATACTAAACTCAAAATTCTAATAGTATAAATCCTAAAGGTTATTTAAACAGGAGGTAGGAGGTTTTTCCAAACCTTAGAATGGATTCTTCTGATTACAAATCCAGCGCTCTACGGCTCAATTATCTATACTAATTTAGCTTACAGCCCACATGATTCAAAATATACATACAATTTTAGTTTTAAGAATTAATTCGGTACTCGAGACAGCTGACCCATTTCTTAATAAGAAATTATGGAATATTTAAGACAAATAATAACAGGAAGGAACTCACCCAGAAAAATCCTAGGCTCTGTACTCTGCCTTACCCGACCCTATGTGAAACACGATCTTTCGCGATAATCGCCCTTTCAAACCAAAGCTAATTCTCTCACTGAAATCTCACTTATTCTTTCAAATTTACTTAACCGAAACCTTGACATTTATTGCTGTGGCGGCAACTGCCTATGCCCGGAGGCCGCCGCCAGAACACTGCTCTTTTCGATACGTATTTTCTACTTCACATATTAAATCCCGAGTTTGCACTTTTCTATGTGCAAACTCAGTGACCCTATTAGAGGTTACCAACTTGTCCTCTCATACACGGTGCGGTTTTGAGTTACACCATGCATTAAAATGACCCTTGTACCACGCGCTTTTCGCTTGGTAAGGTGTTCTGATTACACGTAATTAAATACACTCAATTTCCGCCTGTTTGCGGCCTACATATTTTATGCATTTTATGGTAGATAAATTTATGATAGTTAAATTACTTGTGGCGATTTTTCAAAACTTTTCTGGGATCAAATTAAAAGATTTATGTATGTAGAAATATCATAAATCTAGATACCCAAACTGTAAGCACCTCGCTTACATTTGACCCCAACTTGAAGACAAAATTTATCCATAGGAACATTTTGTCTCAATATAAATAGATATTTAAACAAGCCAGCATCCTGCTTACATCGGGATACTTGAGAGCTGGATTATATACAGCTTTGAAAGCTATGCACTTTACACTGTAAAAATTTCTCCATTTTGATTATGTACTTATTAGACAAATTAAATATAAAAATAAAAAGTAATGCATTATAAAATATTTTTATTTTATATTATCTGACAGTAACATTACATCTGAATTGGATGGTTTAGACAAATTATAAAATGACTCTTATAAATCGCAATTATCATATTTAGTTATGGAATCACTATAGATTCATTACTATGACAAAACATAAATTTAAGACAACTATATAGGCAAGAAAAATATTAAAATCAATTCAATGTAATAGTCCATCATCTTATTAATAATCACAGTTACAATTAATTTTCAAACAATAGCAAAAACTGTCAATTGTTGGTGCTATTGTGCAATCCTTCTATTGACATGCTGAGCTGTTCTAATCTCTGTATTAGCTGGCTCATGGTATTCTGAGATGTTCTGAGACTTTCATCGCTTAGTGAAGGATCCGTTGCTGCACCCAAATCAAAATGTAGCTTGGCCAGCTTCTCCTGTTGCTCCCTGATGTTGGTCATCTGCTCCATTGTGCATCCACTGCCAAAGGCTCTCAATTTACCTGAATGGAAGTCAGCAAGCAAACCCAACAATGCCCTTTCCATGTGACGTACATCAGGCACTTCAGATATAAAACAGTGGTGTCGGATATTCGTATTATTGTTATCTATTTTGGTGCACATGCAAAAAATACGAGAAAGTAACAAATAACTAAAACGGTAAGCAACATAAAGAACATAATAAAATTGTGCATTGGAAATAATTATAATAAAGCAATTTGATCTACTTACTGAGCTTTTAGATGACTAATAATATATAAATTATGTCAAAAGACTACTAATTGTTTATACTACTGACTCCTTTAGTGTACAAACCATATGAGCGTTCAATCTGGCAACATTGCTACTAGTGTGTCATCTAGCAGTAAAAAAACTACCCTCAAAGCTTTATCAAAAGAAGTAGTTTAGCATGTTTGGTGTTAAATTTGCATCAGGCCCGTTTTATATACAAGGTGGTTCCGAGGTAACAGGCGGGAATTCATGAGTAGATTCCTAAGGTAAAAATATTTCGATTTAGCCAAATTTAGTTTAGTCCAAAAGTTGAAACGAGGGCGGGTCAATAAGTCCGTGACGTTTGAATGAAACACAGGTTTTTTTAACAAAAAATCATTTTATTTCCCAACATAGTCTCCTTTGAGCTCTTTACACTTCGTCCAACGTTTCTCCAATTGTTTTATCCCTTCCAAAAAAATAAGATTTGTCGAGGTCCTCAAAATAGGTATTTGTTTGTGAGATGATTTCATCATTGGAGTCAAATCTCTTTACGTCGAGCCATTTCTTTCAGTTTGGAAACAAGAAATAGTCCCTCGGGGCTAAATCCGGAGAATAGGGCAGATGATGGAGCAATTCGTAGCCCAATTTATGCAATTTCGCCATGGAGACTACACGTGTGTGCCCCCTTGCATTGTCTTGGTGGAAAATAACTTTTTTCTTGGCCAAATGCAGTGATTTCTTCTTCAAATCGTCATTGAATCGGTCCAATAAGTTAGTATAATATTCGCCATTGATTGTTCTTCCCTTGTGAAGGTAATCAATGTGGATTATACCGCGTACATCCCAAAAAACGGTCGCCATGACTTTATTGGCTGACAAACCAACCTTGGCCTTCTTCGGCGCCGATTCGCACGGAGAAACCCACTGTTTTGACTGCTGCTGGGTCTCTGGTGTGTTGTCATGAATCCATGTTTCGTCCACGGTTACGAAACGGCGCAAAAACTCGTCCCTATTGCGGTTGAACAACACCAAACACTCCTTCGAAATTGTCACACGATTGTGTCTGTGGTCGATTGTGAGCAAACGCGGCACCCATCTTGCGGATAGCTTTCTCATACCCAAGTGATCATGCAAAATCTAAACCACTGAGCAATGTGATATGCCTATGGCTTCTACAATCTCCCGCACTTTCAATCTCCGATCGGCCAACACCATATCGTGAATCTTTTCAATTGTTTCGGGTGTAGCGACGTCAATTGGGAGCCCAGAACGTTCGGCGTCATTTGTGCTTGTACGGCCGCAACGAAATTTAGTAAATCACTTTTTTACCATGAAAATTGATGGTGCAGAGTCCCCATAGTATTTATCAGGCTGAACCTCGGTTTGAGTGATGGTTTTTTCCGCAAAAAATAATGTTTGATGAGCACACGAAATTCACTTTTTTCCATTTTCGTTATAACTCAAGAGATTGTCTGCTTTCAATGGCTATCTAACATAAACTAAATGACGCAGCTTGTTTAAAATTTGACAGGAGTCAACTGACAGGTGCTTGTTGGCAGGAGCAGTGTTGTCCTTCCTGTGAAGAGGCGGGAAATTCCAAAAGTCACGGACTTATTGATCCGCCCTCGTAGTTAAAAGGATACAGGGTGTGAAATGCAAAATATTAGTTTTTTTTTTCATTTGTTTCTTAAGAACTGCTAATATCCATATACAATTTTGGAGTTTGGGATCTTATGGGTCGATGAATTAAAATATGTTCACAGTTTGGTTATAGTTCATAAAGAGTGCCAGCTGTGGTAGACTAAATGTGTTAAAAACGTCAGGAATTTTTTATACTTATAAATCTTATCTTGGTATCAAATTCTTGTTTTTTTTACGCAAAAAATGTATACTTTATGATAGTTGCTGCCATGCATGAAAATTCCAATGTTGTTGCATTAAATTACAATTAATTATTAATTAATTTAGCGGTAAAATTTTTCTAGTATGCTTTGGACTAAAATCAAATATTGATGTTTTCCACTTGTATTATTGCTGTCATTTGTATGCTACATTCGGTTTAGTATTATTCGTAACTAATTAAAATAACATCTTAGTCGACAATTTCAATTATATGTACAGGGTGATTATTTATAATGTCGCCCCCCTTTAACTTTGTTATTTTAAGTGTCCCAAAAAAATTGAAAGTATGGTTATGTAGGTGCTAAAAAATACTTTTTTTCTACGTACAAAAAAATTTGAAAAATGATCAGTATACAGGGAAAACCAAAAAGTTCATTTTTTTCAATGGATCACCCTATATATGAATTTATTTTTCGATTCCACGTAAAATTCTAAGCATAATTTATATAACATACCGTATATTTAAAATGAATAGTTTTTGAAATATTCGCGATTAAAGCGTTATATGAAATACTTTATTAAACAACTGTTACAAATCAAGAAGTCCTAGGATACCACGCTTTTAATTGAAAACAAATAACTGACAGTGACATTCTGTCAATATTGTTGTAGTTGTATTGGTTAGAAAGTAAAAATGCCGTACTTAGACAGAGAAAGAAGAATTATTATATTGTACTGTATACTGATCATTTTTCAAATTTTTTTATACGTAGAAAAAAAGTATTTTTTAGCACCTACATAACCATACTTCAATCTTTTTATTAATGATGTTGTGAGTTGTTTTGAGTCATCGAAATGTTTATTGTATGCAGATGATTTGAAGTTTTTTTCATAAGTTGTCCATGGTGTCAACACTTTGCAACATGATCTCGACAACTTAACTCGCTGGTGCAGTTCAAACTTGTTGTCGCTTAATGTGGGTAAATGTAAGGTTGTGAGCTATTTTAGGGGTCAGAATCGGATTGTTCATAGCTATACCATTTATAACACGGTGTTGGACGTTGTCACTTCAGTTGCAGATCTTGGTGTAATTTACAAAATTGATTTGTCATTTAATATGCATATTGATGCTGTGGTTGTAAAATGTTGCAGACTTTTGGGGTTTGTTAAAAGACATACTAAACATATGACTGACACAAGGGCAATCACTAGTTTGTATACATCCTTGGTTCGAAGTAATATTGAGTATTGTTGTGTTGTATGGTTTCCATCCTATGCTTGCCACATTAATCGTATTGAAAGGGTACAAAACAAATTTGTTAAGTACCTTCTTTATAAGCATAACTTTCCTTGCCAAGATATTGGGTATGATGTCAGATTGCTTCTTGGTGGTATGGTCAGTCTCAAAGCGCGACATGAGTATCTTTCATCGATGTTCATATATAAGTTAATTAATGGTCTCATTGACTGTAATGATCTGCTCGAGTTGGTCCTTTTCCATGTTCCACCCACACGCTTGCCAGGAGTGGTGCCCAGAGGGACTTTATCGGACCAGAACCGGTGCTGGGGATAACATAATGCACAGCAAAACACACCTTAAAGACCTGGACAGAAAGAATGACAAGCCAGCAATGACAAAATCTGCCAGGATTAGCTCACTCTAAGGCCTTCATAAATGGCCTGTCTGAGTCAAGGGCTAAAAAACTTCTAGAGTTAAACAGACAACAACTGAGTACTCTAGTCAGCCTGTATACAGAACACTGCCGCTTGCGTCACCACATGCACTGTATTGGGGTCGGTCGGGAGACTGAGTGCTGGCTGTGTATGGAGAGTGACGAGGCAGCAGAGCACGTACTGTGTTCCTGTCCGGCGACGGACAGGACTAGATACCTGCTCTTTGGCAAGACAAAGCTTGCTCCGGAAGATCTGGATCAACTTTCGCCCACAAAGATTATCTCTGCAGGAGGCTGACTTTGTTGGGCGAAATATAGACCATTAGGCTTGAGCCACAATAGACCTTATGGTCGCGGTGGAGGGACCGGTATGGCCCACTCACATTCAAACCTAACCTAACCTAAGTATTGAAGATTCACGAACGCAAAGCCATGCAATATTTGGAGGTTAAATGACATTCCACATTCCCTGATGTTGGAATGTCAATCAGTAATCATCGATGTACCTTGCCTGGTCCTGCATTATTAATTTCAATTTTCGATATTTCATAATAAATACGTTTTTTTAAATTCTAAAAGTGGAAATTGATATTTATAACATCAAAGTTCTCAGTCTGGGTCGTTTAAAGTGTAAGAATTGCTTAATTTAAACTCTACAGGCAATGAAACTATAACTCTCATATAACAACAATGGTAATAAATTTAAACAATGAACGGGCGGCAATTTTCTAACCTTACTAATGTGGTTCATTAGGAAGCAACATTCTTTTTTTGAAAAAATAAACACAATAAGGCATCTTAAAGTATTTTAATGTAATTGTTTTTCATGACACCTACAAGGAATATATGTACAAAAAATCCCTATACCTTTCGGATATAATCATATTTACAAAATTGATAAAATCCTTCTCTTTAGACAAAAATAACTAGAAACAAGACACTATGAGTTTAACACTTCTAGCCCAACAGTTTTTACCTTATAATTTTTTTTTACCCTGGTAACAAATACTTTTTTAAATTCCATTAGGCCAGCAGAAATGATGGCAGGAATTAGAATAAATATGGACAAAAGCATTCATCGCAGAAATGGAAAAAGAATTACAAAGAATGCTAAGTTCGCTTCATGGTGTGTTGAGAAGAATCAAAGTAAAAATCAATACGACAAAAAGAGAAATAATGAAGCTAAATAAGGATGGCACTGTGAAAATTGATATAAAGCACTTAAACATGTACCTTAGCAGTATTACTACTGATGATAATAAATGGAGGGTAAAAATAGGGATTGTGATGGCAAAGCTAGCATTTGATAGACAAAATAACCTTCTCACTGATACACATTTCAGCTAGACCTGAGAAGGAACTATATCAGGTTACATTTAGAGTATTACAATGTATGAGGCGGAAAGCTGGACTTGAATAATTAGGATGTGAAGAAAATAGAAGCTTTCAAATATGGACATACAGAAAAATGATAATGACAAGGTACACTCATATAAAAGCCAGTGTTTTTTTACTAAAAGTACAAAAGAAGAAAGAAACTTACTAGAGAACACTGAGAGGAAGGCAAAACTTGCAGGACATAATGTGAGACACTACATAACAATTTTGTGAGAACAATATTTTAAAGACACTTCTTGAAAAAAGGCAGACCAAGAGGTAAACTTCTGGAAAACATGGCCAACTAACGAAGTGCAAAAGCTAGAATAGAATTAAAACAACTGCTGGAGAGAGACAATCATGGTTGTGGTAACAAGATAACAGCGCTGTTAGAATGTGATGAGTCCTAAACAATAAGAATTTGAAAATTAATTAGGTATATTTTTCTAAATATGTCAATTAACAACAACTCTTGATAATTTGCAACAATTAATTAATTAATGTTATACTAAATCAATTTCATTTATTGTTTCTAATGCCGGCCATACACGTACCGGCCGGCCTGTCAGTTACGCCTGAACAGTCCACAGGTAATCGGCTGCTGGAATGTGAGTGGGGCCCGGCTGTCCTGTCAGTTCCGGCGGCCTGTGATCGAACAAAAATACAATCGTCCAGCCGGTTGGCCTGAAGAGAGTTCAGGCAAACCGGTACGTGTGTGGGGTTAAGCGTCAGGCCGGTGATCACCTGACCGCCCAACCCCGTGATACAAGCATTGGACGAGTTCACCAGGCACCAGCAGCTGCATTGTCATGTCAAAAATGTCTGGACGCAGCAAGTGCATTATGGTAGTGAATTTTCATTAAAATGTTTTTGATAGCAAATATATCTTGTTTAATGAAAGCAGGCATCAAAATTGGTTATCAGTATAACCTATATAGTAGAGACAATGTACCAACTCGAAAACAAATGCATTATAATTCAATGGAAAATGCAAAATGCAATAATATAAGGGGTGTTCGATTTAAAAATGAAAATTTGTATCGCCAACAACTTATGGGCCACCTGTGGGTCAAAATATTTTTTAAGATATAGCTCAAGAGACCCTATAATTAAAGTATACAATTGTTTCTCGTATCTTGTATAATAACAGTAATATTGAGCAACCACTTTTAACACCACACTATGCATGTATTTCTCCGGTTTTTATTTGCCTCTAAAACGGCCAATAAAGTGTAAATCGCGCGAGCATCTTTATCACTGGGGAACATTATTTAAAAGCACAAATTAAAATAAGTAAGTATCGACTTATAAAGGATGCTTGCCATGGCCTGGATTCAACTGATAGCGTCGTACGGCTTGCCGGTATGTGTATGGAGATTTCAGTTCAACAGGTGTAACTAACAGGCCGCCTGGTACGTGTATGGCTGGCTTTACTGTCATACTTGTTCCATATTCTCTGCAATTAGTTATTTCTAAACACAAGTGCCAACAAACAATAACAGAGTTCAGTACTAAACTTCATCTAATTATACAATTAGCAACATCTAATTTTCAAATCTAGTCTTGTATGTATTAAGACAGTTTAGAAAAATGTACCTAAACAAAAACAAAAGAAAATCATCTGTAATAAATAAATTCACTAAAATTAACAAATAACTCAAGAGGCTACTAAGGAAAAAATAAAACTATTTTCAAGTGATACCTTTATGCACATTCCTAGGCCTTACTGTACTGCTTTTGGTTGGCTCTCGAGGCACACGCCTTTCATTTATAAAAGATATTTTGGAGGTGCTTGCATTCGTGGGAGCACTGCCATGGACTGAACTGTGACTGGTATTTCCAGAAGAGATCTAAAATTTATGGTCACCTATGAAACACCAGATAACAATAATAATTAAAAAACATACCCTGGCACTTCTAACCGGAGATGCAAGCTTTGTTTCGTTTAAGTTTTCATCTTGAGCTATACTGTCTTCGTTTTCACCTTCACCATCACTTGAAACTAACTGTTGCAATTCCGAGGTCTCTGCTCTAGATGATTCCATTATAATACAATATTGGAGATAAGATAGATCTCTGGGTATGTATTTGTAGATGTAAGATGTAAAATTTGAAATCTAATATCCCAAAGCAATAAAATATAGATATCGATAATAGAAAAACAGTTTGTGTGTGTGTGTAATGGTTGTTCCTAATATTTTTCAGTTATTAAATTTAGTATTGTTTTAAATGAATTAACTGTCGCAATAAACATAAGAAAATGGAACTGGATAATATTCTGTTGATAACTAAATTACAGGTAACAGCTAACAGCTAACAGCTGTTAATTATTATATTTATTATTTATATTTCATATTTAATGCTCAGAACTTCAACAAGGGAATTGTCAGATTTAATGACATAATAATAATGACATGTGACATGACTACATTGTTAAAATGTGTCAATAGTGACAGTGACAGTTACGGTTACGGCATGATACTAATAGAACGCATGATACAAAAAACGCGAGACCAATGAGACTACCTATTACCTATTTTTAGAACTGTCACACGCATGCCGTCATGTGGTGAGTCCAATGCAACAATAATATGCTGTCGTATAGTGGAGTTTGACGTTTCATCACCTCTTAACAAGTTACGTATTTTACGAATATTTAAGTGCATACTGTTGTAAGTAGTTTTTTAAGATCAGAATACTATACTGTGATTATGTGACATGATGATCAAATCAAGTTTAAGGATGTCATATATAATATAAAAGTTCGGGACGTTGCAAGTGCGTGATGGTAGTGATTTTTTATTAAATGCTTCAAATTTGAATAACTCAATTTCCTATAAACTTAGAAAGTTGAATTTTGATACGTAGTAAGGTTACCAAGATCAGAAAATTAATTCATGAAGTAATACGGAATTATTATTCATGACCTCATAAGATACTCGTTTTCCTCATCATCATCAGCACCATCACCATTATCGTTACAACATTCTAAAGGTTATAGTTTACGTACTTCTCTCCCTCGCAACCATGACTAATGTATTTAGCAGTTATTTTCATGTTATTGCAACTTTCGCACTTTACAAATTGGGCCAAGTTTGGTGCGCTGGTTTATGTCATTATAGGTGACTACCAAAATTTAGCTCTGTAGGTCAAAAGACAAAAAAGTTATGGGCATTTAAAGAAAAATAAATTGGGGTTTTCCTCAAAACGTCAAAGTGACAATTTAAAACGTCAAAATTCTCAACATTTAGGCAAAGAACTTGAATCTTATACGGGCTCTGGAAAGAAAATGTCTTAAGAAGAATGTTTGACAAACCCTGAAGTCTTAGTTTCAACCGTCATTGTCCTTCATTTTACTAAAATATTTCCAGAAAATTCATTTTAAATAGACCCTTTCTCTGATGCTTGGCAGTAGCCTTAGCTATAGAATTTATCGTTTAATGGTAGGTATATAGTTTTTGTAGAATTTTGGTAAAAAATCAATAAAGCTCAATATATCCGTTATTATACAAGATATGAAAAAATATTGTATACATTAATTATACGGTGTCTTGAGCTACACCTTAAAAAATTATTGCTACCATCACAGGGTGGCCCATAAGTCGTTGGTGATACAAATAATTATTTTTTTTTTAGTGGAAAACGCCTTATGTTTTTGCATTTTCCATCGAAATATAATGCATGTTTGTAAGTTGAGAAATTCTGGACGCAGCAAGTGCGTTATGGTAGCGAATTTTGATTAAATGCTTCATATTTGAAAAGCTCAATTTGCTATTAACCTATAAGGTTGACCAAGAAACGGATTTTTTCGGTTACATTTTAAGTTTACTTTCGGAAATTTCTGTAAGTTTTCAAACAATAAAGTTATTTTGATAAAACATGGCACATTGTTTTTACTACATAGGTTATACTGGTAACCAAATTGGATGCCTGCTTTCTGAAAAAAAAACCACATATTTGTTATTAAAAACATTTAAATGAAAATTCACTACCATAACGCACTTGCTGCGTCCAGAATTTTTTCATTTTTATTACCTCCAACTGTATGCACTTAAATATTAGTAAAATACGTAATTTGTTAAGAGGTTGCGATGAAACGTCAAACCCCACTGCATGACAGCATATTATTGTTGCATTGAACTCACGACTTGACACCATGCGCGTGGCAGGTCTAAAAATAGGTAGTCTGAATATCATATCTCTCGTTATTTGTATAATGTCTTGTGTTGACTATCGCCTGTCATAATTTTTTTCAGCAAGCATCATTTTCCGCTACCACCTCTTGTAGCACACTTTTATTCGTCTTTATATTGGTGTACCTACCTTATCTTTGTCATTTTTCTTAATTTCCACATTTCGGAAGCTGCTATTCTGTTTATGTCTCACCTAATCAGACTTCAAGTTTTCGCTTTATACATTAACGACACTCTATACCCTACTTGATACACCTCTTCCTCAGCACCAAGTTAAAGCGTCTATTAGTGAGAGGAGTATTTTGTTTATTTAATGTTTGTTTTCCCATCGCTATCCTCCTTTTCAGTCCTTTGCTACATTTACCATCATAAATAATAAAGATATGTCTATTTTATACCCTTTGGTCAGTAATTGCTTTTCGCAAAATATTAATCGCCTTCAAATCTCACTTTATTGTATTGTTACCTTTTTATCAGGTGATGTTGCATCATTTAATGAATCTACAAACCAGTTTAAAAGGTAAAAATTCGTAAAAGAAAATCACAGGTTCAAATCGCTAGACACTAATCGAATAAATTTTGGTGTCATTAAGTAAAGCCCCAGAGTTGATTTACAATATAAACTTTAAACATTTTATAAAGTTTTTGGCGCCCTCGTCATGGAGGTTGCTAGGTTTCGGCCTGCAAAGCGGGAGGTTCCAGGTTCACTTCCCGACAGAGTCAACGGGAAGGTGACCTTGTGTGGAAAACTAAAATTAAATAAAAATCGGAGAATTGCGCTAATGGCCAGAGATGTCACAGCAATTCAGTAGAATAAAAAATAAATAAATAAAAAGCTATGTTTGTTGCTATTTTTATCTCGAATTTTGAGCGACAACGCATGGCGTAGAGAATGAAATGACTACATCACCACAACACAAAAAACTGACGATCGTTTCACTGACCAAGTTAGTGTCATCAGAGGATGAATAATTTTGAATTATTAGAATTATTATAACTTGGTTAGTGAAACGATCGTCAGGTTTTTTTAAATATGTTGTGGTGATTTGGGTTCTCCAAGTGTGCTTAGGAAGGTTTTTAAAATGTTTTGTGGTCATTTGGATTCTCCACTGCTCTTCACAAGTTGCAATCTTCACTTAGTGACAAATACAGAAATTATGTTTGATTTCGATAAGAGAGACATAAAATGAGTACTATAAAATCAGCTCTTTTTGAGCGATGCCTATATTAAAACAATGTTGTGTTTATCTAAAAATCTAAAATTTAGTCGTGGTGATGAGTACTTTCTCCATGAAGAAACAAAAGCACACACACACGAGTTTCACTTTTTCGTTTGGTATATTTGCAGTATAAGTATAAACATATACAGGCATATTACTCCATGATATTAATGACTTAGAAGAGATATGATATTACGCATATGCCCCGCCCCCTCCCATGACGTCACGTGGTGAGTAACGTTATAGAAGTCCAACTACACACTTAAAACAAAGTCATTCGCAATTAAAAAGTATCTTTACGTCAGTTTAATGCGGTTAAAGTTACGCCTATATTGTCTTTTTCAGATAATATAGATCGCAGCACTAAATTTAATCATTTTCATTTTTATCACTCCCAACTGTATGCACTTAAACATTACTAAAATACGTAATTCGTTAAGAGGTTGTGATGAAACGTCAAACCCCACTGCACGACAGCATATTGTTGTTGCATTGGACTCACCACTTGACACCATGCGCGTGACAGGTCTAAAAACAGGTAGTCTGAATATCATATCTCTCGTTATTTGTATCATGGGTCTAAAATATGTAGTCTGAATATCATATCTCTCGTTATTTGTATCATGATATTTATTGTATTTATTTTTATACTTCCAGAATGCATTAAGCTAGGGCCATACACTCACGAATTTTTTTCTTTAACGTCAGCCTATTTCCGCGACTATGGCCAATCACCGACGCCAGGGAGCAGTTTCACCTCACTATCCTGGAACTTTTGCCGGACCCCTGCCTTTCTGTAAGGAGGGTAGAGATCTTTAACGTGCCCAACATCGCATGGACACGGGACCGACGGCTTTACGCCCCCTCCAAAGGGCGGAACGTGCAGACATTCAACTTGCTCAAATACAATGCCAGAACCTCGGTCGATCTTAATGTTACAGTTTGTACTGAAAAAGTGAAAGGAGTACTCTGGGATTGAACCCTGTACCCTCTGGTTCAGAGGAACACGTTCTTACCCGTGAACCACCGAGATTCTCACTCACGAATTGCGAAACTTATTATTGATATTGGTTAATTTTAAATAATACGACATTACTATTTAAAATGAACCAATAGCATAATTAGTTTTGCAATTCGCAAGTGTATTAACCTAGCTTTAGACACCGGGCTGTAAATGTAAACTTGGTTCATGTTCATACACTCGAGAAAACGTAGAAAAAAAACCCTATTGGTTTATTTTCAATAATATCGTAATATTAGTTAAAATGGACCAATAGAAATCAGTTTCGCAGTTCGCCAGTGTATAAACCTAGCTTTAAGGTTAATTAGAATAAATAGAAAAAATCTGAGAAAATTTGTCTTACAGCTAATATTATCATAGTATCATAAACTACAAGGATAAATATTTGTTTTACTGGCTTCAATTCACGCTTATTTGCAGATATATTTGAAAGTTCCAAAATAGTTGCATTAAAACAAAACATTTTACGAACATTCGTTAAAAGCTTCAGCTCTTGTCCTTGCCTAAAGTGAAAGATTTATTTAAGGCTAGATGTATTCTCACCGTAATTAGAATTAGAACCAGAAGTATGTTGTCACGACAGCTCTAGTTAGTACAGAATGTCACAGATAGAAACTGTGTACAACCAACTAACATTTTTGTAAATTGTCAGCCCTGGTCTATTTCTTCGATAATACATAGACAATGTATGTAATGCTAGATGTATTCTCACCGTAATTAGAAACGCAGACCGGTTTCGCTCTAATTAGAGCTGCTCAATCCACCATACCAACCACAACGAGAACACACCTATAAAGTAATACGGCTATGGTAGCCAGCGTCATAGAATATTGTGAGATGTACGATATGGTCACCATCTCAGCGCGGAAGTATCTGTCACGACAGCTCTAGTTAACACAAAATGTTATAGATAGAGACTGTGTATAACCAACTAACAATTTTGTAAATTGTCAGCCCTGTCACATTTCTTCCCTAATACAGAGACAATGTATGTAATGCTAGGTGTATTCTCACCGTCATTGGAAACGCAGACCGGTTTTGCTCTAATTAGAGCTCGTCAGTGCGCTATACTAATCACAGCGAGGACACACCTATAAAGTAATACGGCTATGGTCGCCAGCCTCTTAGAACATTGTGAGATGTACGACAGGGTCGCCATCTCGGTGCGGAACCAGGTTTTATTTTTAATTTTTACCACAGCATACGTTGGCTGCAATGCGTCGGCATCAAGTAAGCTAAGACATGCGTACTGCTTAGAATTACAAACAACACAAACGAAACAAAAGTCACAATAAAATAAAATTATCTTTGTATGTTGGTAATAGTAATATATCACTTGTCAGTGCAAAAATACCGTTATTAAAAAACACTAATACTCTAAATACGATAATTTGTTTGGGATGGGGTTACCGCTGCCACTGGTGTAGACTGTTTCTTGTTTCTTTCATTCTTTCCTATATTGTATATTAGCCATTTTGTTTGGTCGGAAACAAGCCGGCCTAAAACAAATAAGTGAAATAAGCATTAGTAGTGCAAGTGTTAATAGCCAGAACTTTGTGGGTTAGTTAAGGTTTACGTGAATATTTGAGAAATCAGACTTTGAAAGGCATTTAACTGCAGACGAGTGAGTATTGATAATCTAATATGGATTGAGTAGCATCACCGTTTACAAGACGCGGCACATTTTTATCTTACATAAAAGATATTGTGCATTAGGTGTTTTTCCTGCTAATATTATATACCGGCGTTCGTAAATAACCAAAAATCTAATTAATTTTTGATAATGAAATATTCATTAGGTAAAGATTGATTTTGTTTGCTATACATATCTAGCCACTTCTGTGTTTTGTGCTTGTTCATGACGGTCAAGTATGCGGTTAAGGTGAAAGGTAACCATTAAATGGATTTGTTTACAATTATTATAAATTGACTTATCTATAAACATGCTATTTTGCGTAATATTTTCCTGAGAACGGTTTTTAAAATTTTTACGATTCGTGTACCTAATTTTTATAAACTCTTGGTATGTCTATATAAACAATATTGTTAAAGGGATTTTATCTGAAATCGGCGAAAAGTTCGCTTAAAAATTTTGCTTTTGGATCTGTCTTCAAATTGGCTTATATTTTATTTAAATATTGATTTTTCCCACATAAAGATTTCCAAGTAATTTTAAAGATTTTCAATTTGCTACTTTTTAATGAGAATGTGACACCTGGAAAATTGTGTTTTATTACTGTTTTAAACGAGTAAAGGACAGAGGCGGCCACATAGTGTGGGAAAGGGCGAGTGATATATCTGAGAAATATGAGAATGAATTTTTTGTTTCAGATATGTAACCTTTGATAAATTGAATATAAATTAAAAATATGCTTTCTCTGCAATTAGCTAACCTCAATAAATAAATTGCCTGTTAATAAGTTGTGTTCTTTTGTATTTCAACCTCCTGAATCCATTTTTCAGTTATAATTTGTCAAGAGTTGAATTGTGGGTAAATTTGCAGATGACCTCCTGTACCATTTTTTAAACATTTAGATACATTTTATTTAGAAACATGCTTAGAACCCCCTGGATGCAAGAAAAATTGGTAAATATGTGTTTTAGACACCTCAGAAGTAAACAAAGAATCGGGTTGAATCGGAACGCAGAATTGAACACTTGACGATGTGCACTATTAGCATATACAGTTGTATTTATCATCAGCAATTCGCAACGGAAATTGCCTCATTGACTTTATTGAACTGATTCATTCACCTCACTGTACAGGAAATTTTGATCTTTAATGTGCCCAACATCGTATGGGCACGGGACCGACGGCTTTACGCCCCCTGGGAAGGGCGGAACGTGGAGATTACCTTGCTCAATCACAATGGCACAACCTCTGTTGATGTTACTGATTTACTGAAAAGGGTGGAGAGGGGAATCGAACCCTGTACCCTTGGGTCCAGAGGCACACGTTTTTTCCACTGGACCACCGTGGCTCAAAATTGACTATTTATATTTCCGTTTTCCTACTGCTTTCCTTAAAATATGTCAAATATCGATTTATGTAGATGACGTCATATTATCATTTATTTAACATTTGTTCACCCCTTGATTTCCTTCTTTATTTAAAACGACACTTGGTAATATTCATCTGGCAACAGTGCACGTCGTCGCACATACAATTCTTTGTTTACTCCTGAGGTGTCTACAACACATCTTACCAAATTTTTTTGTTACATACCTACCCCCCACCCTACCATCCCCCCAAAGTTGAGCTGGGCAGGGAAGAAGATGAGAGCTGCTCACAGGAAATTTGTTTTATGGTTTCTGCAACGAGGGTGGTTGTAGACTGTGAGAGGGGAAGGAAAACCCCCATGACAAAGCATCCCCCCCTTGCTGCAGGTGAAACGCTAGGGGAAGGAAAATCCATGTTACAATATAAGTACCCTAGTTTGTACAGCTAAAGAGAACACATAATAGCAAATACTGTCAAACAATCAAAATTTACAAAAGGCTGGACACAGCAAATGCATTATGGTAGTGAATTTTCATAAAAATTATCTGGCACCAAATATTTTTTTATAACGTTTTTTTTTCTTGTAACATAAATTTTGGCATGTGGTTTCCTTTTAACATCGTAAACTTACCTACTAAATTTGGTTACTATATCTTTTATATTTTTTGAGGTAAATATTTTTTCCGAAAGAAAACCAAAACTTTTCCCGGAAAACCTGGTTCGTTTTTTTTTTATAAAAGCACGGTACGTGCCAAATTTTATCAAAATCGGACTATTTGAACCGCGTCCAGAATTTATTAAAACTCGACGTTTCGGCTCCTGTTTTGTAGCCATTTTCAAGAGGTAAAGGAAATATGTAAGGACATGAACTCTAAGGCCTCCATCTGCCTACTCCTTAGAGCGGTGGACAAAGGTGGGTTGGGCTGTTGTAGCTCCATTATGGGGCCATTCGGTAGTACTATTAATTATTATTATTTATTCATTGATAAAAATTATACAGTATGCCTATAGAATATGTCTGAGACTTGTGCTGTACATTTGCGTAATTTTAAAAGTTATTTCTAAAGCAATGTGACAATTATATATCAAATTTAGCAAACTTCAAATTTTGACAAACCAGGTAAAAAATTTTCTTCACTTTTATTTCTTCAATCTAATGCTTCACCCATTGTCTTCATTTATGATAGATCTAAACCACTTCAATACACCATCTTAACTATCACTCTATCTCCACATACCATATTTTTGCCAAAATTATTAATTTTATATAAAATCAAAACTGACATTAAACGTCAATCAAGTATCAAACCGACCGATAAACTGAAATAATAAACCGCATTTCCTCATTCCGATAAGAAATATTCTGATAGTCAATTTTTTCTTTACAAACCAACAAAACAGTGACTATAAGCACATTTCTTAGAGGAATGAGTGAAATGCGTTTTTGCATCTTCAACTGTGAATAATTTTTACATATATGCAAAAGATAAGTGGCCCAAGTATAACCCTGAGGCACTCTATGAATGTATCCCTCCTCACTGTATTCCCCACCATGAAAAACTCTGTGTTCTATCATTAAAGTATTACCGCGACAACTCCAGACGGTTTCCTCTAATACCATTATGGCTCAACTTAGTCAAACATATTTCATGTGAGATACAATCAAAGGCCTTTGTTAAGTCGGCAAAAACTGCACAGCACTATTTTCTCTGTTCAAATGCATAATTTACCATCTTTAAAAGATACGATATCACATCCATGGTGCTGCATCTCTTGTGAAAACCGTACTGATGTTCATAGAATAGACAGTTATTCTCAATGTAAGTATAAGGTTGTTGGAAAATAAGGAATTCAAAGATTTTTGAGAGTATCTGCAAAACTGAAACCTGCCTAAAATTGCCAGGACCACTGCAGTCCTCCTTGAAACCCGAAACTACCTTCACACATCATAAACGCAGGGAAACAACCCTGTGTGATGCAGAGATTAAAGATATGTGTCGGTGACAGAGTAAGAAAATCCCTGGACCTCTTAATGACATAGTAGTCCATACCAAATATATCCTTTGATTTTGTATCTTTAAGTTTTTTTATAGCATCCCTGACATCCTCTTCAACAATTGGTTTCATAAAAAAAGAGTTCGCCGGACTTTGAATCCCAGTGAAATAAGATTCTGGGGAATTTAATTTATTTCCCAATGCATTACTTACCAACCTCTCGGCATGGGATCTAAAAAATTCTTTAAACATATTTGCTGATATATTAGTTTCAGAATTCAATATCTTCTACCTGTTTCACGATTTATAATCTGCCAAGTTGTTTTTGATTTATTGTCAGACTTTTGGAAAGCTTCAGTTGTCGCCCTGGCTCTCGACTGGATCAAAAGCAAATTATATCTGGTCCTCATTTCTCCATAAAGCTGTTTATTCGATGGTATAAGATGCATTCTATAAACACTATGTAAGAACAGTACTTGCTCCTTTAACTCTCTTTGTTGTGATGTGTTACCATCCTCAATACTCAATTGTTTCTTTCTCTCCTCCACGATGCAACAACGAGAAACTGTTCTCAAAATGATACCGAAAGATGAGCTACAAGCAACCTCTGCGGAATCAGTGGCATATACCACCTGTCAACTCTCCGAAGCCAAAGAGTGTTCAAAATTATGTATGTGCAAACTTCTGTGTGATGATGCCTACATTTATCCCTGTCAGTTAAAGCAGTTCCTTCACTGCTTCATTCCACCATTGTCTTTGCTAATTACTGTTATTATTATCTAGTCTTTGTATTATGTTTTACAGCATGTCTAGTGCTGCAAAGAGGAAACGTGCCCCACCAACTAAAAAACCAGCGAACAAGCGTGGGAAACGTAAGGAAGATAACTTCGTAGACTCCGATGCTAGCGACGGTAGTGACAATGAGAACACTACACCACCCGATGAAATACTGATTGCAGGTCATGGTGATGCCATGGACGAGTCAATGCAACTACCCAAAGAGTTACTGGATACCTTGATTAAACCAGCTGGCCAGCTGGTGTTGTTTGGGTGTGTTAATTGGGATGTGGCTGGTAGAAAAGAGCCTAAAGGGACTAAACTGCACCCTAACTTATATAGTCCGCATTTGTTTAGTGATCTTAAGGTAAGTTACGATCAGTATTGTAAAATAGTAACTAAAAATGCAGTGATATGGTTTTTAGTAAGTAATTGTGACGAAATACGGTTATCAATTTGTTAAACAATTATGTTAATTTTATTTACAGGTTCGGCTGGCTGTAAGTGGCTGTGTATCTGCTCATTCTGTTTTAGTGAACGAAGATGGTAAAGCTTACACTTTTGGACGTAACCAGTTTGGTCAGCTAGGAACAGGCAATACCACCACCATGGATAAGCCAACTTTGGTTGTCGCTTTGGAAAAGATGAATATTATTGGTGCTGCATGTGGCCGGAACCACACTTTACTCTTAACAGATACTGGAACTGTATACGCTTGTGGTGACAACCGCTCTGGACAATGTGGGGTTGGTAACTCACAACCGACCATTGTAACCCCTACTCGGATTAACTACCGTGGCCCTCCCATCATCAAGGTAGGCTGTGGAGCCGACTTCTCTGTCATACTGGATGTAAAAGGTGGTCTTCACTCATTTGGTTTGCCAGAGTATGGTCAGTTGGGTCATAACACTGATGGAAAATATTTCAAGACTAGTACCAAACTGTGCTTTAACCACGAAACATCTCCAAAACGTATTGTACTTTACATAGAGAAAAGTAAGGATGGGCATGTTTCGCCTGTGGATGTGACTGAGATTGTTGATTTTAGCTGCGGCCAAAATCATACAGTTGCGATTGATAGTAAGAAGAGAGCGTTCTCCTGGGGTTTCGGTGGATTTGGAAGACTTGGACACGCAGAGCCTAAAGATGAACTTGTAAGTAAACAGTTAGATTAGATTAACCAGTGTTTGTCCTTGGGGTAAATAAATAATTTTAAATGTCTATAATGTAAGTCGTAGAGAGGTGTTTGTAATGTAATAATAATAAAAATAGTAATAATACTTGGTGCTGATACATGTAAAATGTTTGCACGAGTTAGCACAATAGATAAAAGTTCCTGTATATATCAAACATCACAAAATTAAGACAAAAATAAATTAACAGTATCAACAGAAAAGTAATTGTTGCAAATAGTTCCGACCTGTAAAACAGTTAGATTTCTGTGTACAGTCTTGGATTCGGTATTATGTTGCACGGAACAAAAATTGAATGTGTCTAGTAGGCTGAATTCTGCATATTGTTGCATTTTCAACTTGACAGATATGCCAACTAGAGAATCTATTTTAAACGTAAATTATGCTCAGAAAAGGATTATCAGGTTAATTTTTAACTTAAAAAAATCTGTTCCCACTTGACTTCATTCGTGATTGCGTGAGCGGCAGGGCAGAAAGGAACAAAATAAAGTTTTCTTGGGAAAGACACAGCTGTTAAACATTCTGTATGCACTTTCTTTTCAATTTATGAGAGCTACCGAAATTATTTATTTTGTCAGTTGATTTTTGATCGCAAAGCGAGTTTGTGTGTTCACGGCCTATTTTCTATTTAATTCGGTATACATACAGCATGTTGCTGAAATGGAAAAGACACAAATTAACTATGAAACAAAAACTTGAAATCATCATAATTGATCTACTGTAATTTTTTCATTCAACCTCTATTATTTTGGTGTGCATATATATATATATATATATATATATATATATATATATATATATATATATATATATATATATATATATATATATATATATATATTATTATGTTCATATTATCCCTGTTTTTTTATTATCCGTGTTGCCAGTCCCGCCCATTAGTCCGGATAATCGAAAGTATACTGTATATTATTGATATGTTTATTTCGTTGATTACATAATTTTATCTATATTTTATTTATTTCGTATTTATTTGTACTTGTTATATTTTTTTTTTGTCATATAAGCTGTTGTGTTATGGTATTAGAGGAACACCTCTTGAATGGTTTTAGCCACTCAAAAGCCCTGGTTCTCTAAATCCTGTGACAAGGCCAGACTTGAAAAGGTCAGACTTGAAAAGGTCAAAGCTCACAAAACGCTTCTACACAATATCAGTCAAGACAACCGTCAAGCATTTAACGACGCAAGAAACCACTATGTCCGCATTCTTTCTGAGGCAAAAAACTCGCTTAATAACCACATTAAAAACCAAAGTCCTCTCAAGCTCCAACGGCAGCAAACCCTTCTGGATTCTTGCTAAATCTATTGGGAATAATTTCTGTAAGAGTACGTTCCCACCTCTTGTTTCAGGGGATGAAATTGTTTCTACTGCCCTGGGCAAGGCTGAACTTTTTGCCTCATTGTTCGCCTGAAATTCTACTCTCAACCCACCTCCAAATGTTCAACCACCAACAGTCTCCAGTGTCGCGCATAAAATGACGTATATCATTTTCAAAACTAAAAAGGTGCGATAGATGCTCTCTTCTCTTAATACCAGGAAAGCCTCTGGCCTTGACGAGATACCAGCAATTGTTCTCAAAAAATGCGCATCAGAAATTGCTCCTGTCCTGACTTGCCTGTTTCAGACATCTTGCAATAGAGGCATATTCCCTAGTAACTGGAAAACTGCCCAAGTACAACCTGTCCCCAAGAAAGGATCCAAAGCGCTTCCTAGAAACTACAGGCCTATTTCTCTCCTTTCAGTTGTCTCTAAAGTGATGGAAAAGTATATAAACACCGAATTACTAAAATTTCTTGAAAAACACAGTCTAATCCATGACAGGCAGTATGGATTCCGCAAGCGCAGATCAACTGCTGACCTCCTTTCTTTTGTCACCCATTCTTGGAACAAGTCGATGGAACTACACGGTGAATCCCAGATTGTCGCTCTAGACATATCCAAAGCATTCGACCAGGTCTGGCACGCAGCGCTGCTTAAGAAACTTCCTGCCTATGGCCTACCACCAAAACTCTGTACCTGGACAGCAAATTTCCTCTCCAACCGGAGCATTTCTGTTGGCGTGGATGGCCATTCCTTTAAACTGTATCCAATTAATGCAGGAGTCCCTCAAGGTTTAGCTTTAGCCCTTACTTTGTTTTTTCTCCACATCAATGACCTATCTAGCACATTCAACCGAGTTCACAGTTTCGCGGATAACAGCACCCTCCACTCAAATATACAATATTCTAAGCCTGTCTCTTTAGCCCAATTAGATGAGGATCGCAGACTCATGGAGGGTTCTGTCTCTGTGGATCTCCAAAAAATATTAGACTGGGGAAGTAGAAATCTTGTACAATTCAACTCCACCAAATCTCAGTCTTGCTTTCTATCTCATAAGAGATACACCAGCCCTAGACCAATTACAATAAACAACCAAAGTATTCAAAGTAATGAGTCCTTTTCACTTGTTGGCATTTCTGTGGATGGAAGCCTCAATTGGCACCAACATGTCACATCAATTGCAGAAGCGGCTGCTAAGAAATTAGGTTTCCTCTTCCAGGCTCGCAAATACTTTTCACCAGCTAATCTCTATACCTTATATACTTCACAAATAAGGTCAAACCTCGAATACTGCTCCCACATCTGGGGTGCCGCTGCCGCTTCTACACTCGCTATCCTGGACTCCATTCAGAACAGAGCTATATGTCTCATCGGTGACCCTACCCTCACCCAAAGGCTGCCATCTCTTGCCCACTGACATGCCGTTGGTGACCTCTCTCTTTTATAGATATCTGCACGGGCACTGCTCAGAGGAGCTTTCTTCCATAGTTCCTCCACCTGCTGCCCCCAACAGATCTACCAAGGGAACAGGGCGAATGCACCCTTTTACTGTCCAGGTCACCAGACATAGAACATCTTGTTATGCCCGCTCTTTTCTCCTGAGGACTTCTAAGTTGTGGAATTCCTTGGCAGCACATGTTTTTCCTTCTCCTCTGAACCTCCAAACCTTTAAGTTCAGAATTAACAAGTTGCCTCTTTCCTCCTTGTCGACACCCACGTTACGATAGTATTTAGGCTGTGAGCCCTCGTAGTGTGTTGTTGAAATCAAAAAAAAAAGAAGTAACTTTATACCCAGTTTGAAAGGTAATATGGGTAATATGCGAAATAGTCAGACTGAGACCTCATCGAGGCATTGTAAGGGTAGAAAAATAAATCATACTGACGCCCAGTAAAAAATTAAAGATGTACATAATTACGGTCTGGAGGTTATGGTGTTACTAAATCTCCAAGAACCTCTCTATACTGTGTTCAGCTGGTTAAAGCAGTTTTATCAGGAAATAGTAACTTATAAGATTTTTACTATTTTATAATAAATAAAAATAATAAATTTACATGACAGGAAACAATGTGTGGAAGTCATTAATACTGGCGCTACTAAGTGCTCATGTAGGTCTTTCACATTACCAGTTACAAGTGGAGTACCACAGGAATCCGTGCTGGGCCCTGCATTGTTTTTTCTTTATATAAATGACACCATATTTCATTAAAACATGAATTATAATGTATGCAAAAGACACGTCCATTAATTCTATGACTAGTGATACCATGGAAAATTTATATACATGTTTTTGTGGTAATAAATAGTTTCTGAATTTTGATAAAACGAATTATGTTTTGTCACATTGTACAAAACACGGTCTCGTATAACCCAGAAGTAATAGTCCAATATATCGCAATCCAGAAAAAAAGGGACAATTAAGTTTTTGCGAATCCATTTCGTAGCGACACTGAAGTGGAATGTACATTGTGAGGACTAGCAGCTAGGCTAAATGTGTCTATATTCAAATTAACAAATTAAGATCACTCAAACCCAGCCTCAATTTATCAGGATTAAAATGTGTATTGTCTCCTCTTTTGGAAGTCATCTCTCATGGCACGGCGCATATTTATGCTACAGAAAAGTATGATGAGATGCCTAGTGGGTGTATACTTCCGGTATTCATGCAGGGATCTATTTAAAAATTTTAGGATACTATCCATAACTTGTAATATATCTTAGCAATTGCGACATACACCCATAATAAGAGAGATTCTTTCGACTGTTATGTTGATATACATGCACATAATAACAGACAAAAGGGTAAAATAAGACTACCACAACATCGCCTGGAATTGGTTGAAAATGGCCCATTATGTGTGGGTATAAAAATTTACAATCACTTACCTGAGGAGTTCAAAATGTTAGAACGGGATACATTTAAGAAAAAACTAAAACCGTCATTACACAAGCCGTCTTTTACTCCCTACTGGAATTTTGGACGTGCTAATGATCTCAAATTAATTAAATTTTTATGGGTATTTTTTTTCCTGTGACTGCTAACATCCACGATTATATTTTGTATACATGGATTGCAGCAATAAATGGTATTATTATTATTACATTCTGTTTTTTAAATTTTAATGCAGATCCCAATCCAACATTAAAGCGGCATCTCTTTTACTGATATACCCGATGATGGGAAAGAGAGCGATTAGAAGCTCCCAGGGTTCTCTCATGCAAAAATATGTGTATACTGTATACATTTAAGCGAATGCTTGTTATATTGCACTCTTAATTGCTGTTTTCCATTTTTGTTTTTTCAGGTACCTCGTTTGATTAAATACTTTGACAGCCAGTCTAGGGGTGTACGATCAGTGTACTGCGGTTCCACCTACAGTTTAGCAGTGACTGATTTTGGAGCCCTGTTTCTGTTTGGGCAAACAAAACGCACTGGTGAGGCGAATATGTACCCGAAGCCAGTGCAGGATCTAGCTGGTTGGAACATACACCATATTGCTCCAGGCAACACATCTATTATCATCGCAGCTGATGATACTGTGATCGCATGGGGTGCGTCTCCGACATATGGAGAACTCGGTTTTGGGGAGTTGACCAAAAGCAGTACAGTACCTAAAGAGGTAAGTTGAGTCAAATTGTTCTTACTTTTTTTTATAATTAGCAAGCTGTGGCCAAAACGGTATCACATTATGGGTGTGCTGTTGAAGAGGCCATTTGTATATTTTCCATATTTATTATTACCTTGTTAATTATATATACTATTATTATTATTTTCATTACCAATTTCATTTAGATCTTACACCAGACCAGGCTTTGTTGTTTGCTGTCTAGGCTGTCACTTTTCCAGGAAGGTGTCAACCAAATATTAAAATTGAAAACAATTGGTGTATGTAAAAAAATGTTAGTAATCAACATTGTTTATTTAAAAAAATATAGTACAGTTAGTCCCCGCTTAACGTCCTAGTTAGCGACCTAACCATGGTGACGTTAAGTTGAACGACATAAAACGAATCACTGGGAATTAATATAATGTAAATATTTGTGACTGCAAAAGGGGTAAGAAAAAAAAAACAGTATTAATTTATGTATGTATTATGTACGCGCCTACCGTCTTCATTATATTCTGTAGTCCTTTTTACCTACTGTTTTAGACTTTTCTTTAGAATAACAACGTTATACTGAATCAGTTTGTTAAACGATACATTTGCCTACAACAAACTACGACTCTATAATGAAACAACGTTAAATGAGACGACGTTATGCGAGGACTGACTGTACATAAAAGTTAAAAATTACTTGCAGATGTGTATAAAGAGGTTTTTCAAATGTATTCTAATTAAATATTTCAAGAAATAGGATAAGACATCTCTAGAAAAGTGATTTACATTTAAAAGGTCTTTCTTGACTACGTATCATGCTAGTAAAGAAAGACCTTTAAATTGTGAGTTACAAATTACATCATTGTATGGAATGGACTTGGATGATTTGCACACTAATTGTTAAATGCTGAAGTTTTAAGTTATATATATATATATATATATATATATATATATATATATATATATATATATATATATATATGTCCTTTTTTAAATATTATTAGTATGTATTATAACACTTAAAATATTCCAAGAAATAGGATATATCTCTGGAAGGTGGTGATTTACATTTGAAAAGTCATCCCTGGCTGCATATTATGCTAGTTAAGGATGACTTTTAAAATGTGGGTTACAAATTACACCGTTGTATGGAATGGACCTGGATGATGTGCCCACTAATTGTTAAATGCTGAAGTTTTAAGGAAATCTTGGATCGTATGATTTTATCGTCAATGTGGTATGTTATTAGGCTAAGAAATTTATTTTATATATATATATATATATATATATATATATATATATATATATATATATATATATATATATATATATATATAGTGGCGCATTGAAAACGAAACAGACCAATTTGCGTCCAGAATTTTGTTTTTTAAGAAACGTTGAAACACGTCAATTTTAATATTGAGGGGGACATGTTTTGACATAAAACTCAACTTTGAAGTTTTAGGACAAATTGCTGCAGACCCAACTTTGAGCACGAGAAAATTGGCCACTGTTTCAAACATCAAAAGAAGAACTGTTCAGCAAATATTGAAGCATCATAATTTCACTTGTATAAAATTCATCTTGTACAACAACTGAATGAAGATGATTTTGATCGGCGGCTGGAGCTTTGTGAGGTTATGACCGCACGAATAGCTGATAACGGGAACTTTCTGTTGAATATCTGTTTTTCAGATGAGTGTACGTTTTTATTAAACTCTACAGTCAATCATCATAATTGTCGTTATTGGGCAGATAATAATCCAAGAAATTTTCACGAAATCCACAATCAAACTCCACAGAAATTGAATTGAAATTGAAATTGCCTGGACTGGCATTTTTGGAGACCGTTTAATCGGTCCAATTTTTCTTGATGGCAATTTGAGTGGCGAAACGTATTTGGAGTTACTAGAATATATCGTTTACCCTCTGCTAATTGACATTGTTGAAAATGATGATCGCTATCAAGAAAATCAATTAGTGTTTCAACAAGATGGAGCTCTTCCGCATTTTTCACAACGTGTTAGGAAGTTTTTGAACAGATAGTTTTCAGAGCAATGGATTGGACGTAGAGGTGCTATTGAGTGGCCCCCCTAGATCACCGGATTTAAGTCCTTTAGACTTCTTTCTATGGGGCCATTTAAAGAGTAGAATTTTCGCAACAGAACCGGAGTTATGGAAGAAATGCAACGACGCATTGTTGAAGAATGCCGTCTAATACCTCTACAAATGCTCCAGAATGTCAGAGCTCGTTTTGAACATAATTTGTACTTTTGTATGGAAGCTGGTGGTCAACAATTTGAATACTTATTAACTGAATAAACAATTTTGAACGTTTGGTTTTGTTTTTTAGTTTTTTTTTAACGAAAAATTTACTAATTAGTGCATTTCTTATCACAATGAATGAAATACGTTCCTGCAACTCCAACTGTGAAAAATTTTTAAACAAGTTGATAGAACTTCCAAAAAAATTTGTGTGCTGAATTCAGAAAGGAAAGAGCTTTCAAATGATGTAACACTCGACCCATGTTCCCTATTTAACACATCAGGGTGGTTGTTATCACCACCCTTAAGGGGTTGATGTGACAAAGTTGAGTTTTATGTCAAAACATGTTCCCCTCAATATTTAGATTAACGTGTTTCAGTGTTTCTTAAAAAAATATTATCGACGCAAATCGGCCTGTTTCGTTTTCAATGCACCACCCTGTATATATATATATATATATATATATATATATATATATATATATATATATATATATATATATATATATATCCTTTTCTAATATTATTAATATGTATTATAAGATTAAAAATATTCCAAGAAATAGGATATATCTCTGGAGATGATTTATATTTGAAATGTCATTCTTGGTTCCATATTATGCTAGTTAAGAATGACCTTTAAAATGTGGGTTACAAATGACATTGTTGTATGGAATGGACTTGAATGATTTGCCCACTAACTGTTAAATGCTGAAGTTTTAAGGAGATCTTGGATCATCTGATTTTACTGCCAAGGGGTATGTTGTTAAGCTAAGAAATTTATTAAATATATCTATTTTTAATATTATCGAATTTTTATTTAAAAAAAAATTCGCTAATAGAAAGGTCACGATGAAAAGCTTTTGAAATAATTTCTTCAGATGCGTGAAATTGGGTCCGTAGAACCCAGAACCAAGGTCCGTTAAAATTTTTACATTTATATATATATATATATATATATATATATATATATATATATATATATATATATATATATATATATATATATATATATATATATATATATATATATATATATTTTGTATTATTATCTAAAAATATTAGACTTGAAATAAGAACTAGGCATACAACACTAAAAATAAACCTGAAAAGAAAAACTTAAGAACTAGGCATTTAAAATTGAAATATTGTAAATTAAAACTATGTAGTCGGAAACAAAGTGTAACACAACACTGACACAGCGATACAATTCCAATCAGTTGAGAAATTGGCAGCATATCTTGAATGATATATGGCATTGTACAACCAAAGGACAAGCACTGTAAAAAGGCAGGTAGTACCTTGCGTTAGTTATACTGACTCCAGTGGAGAGATGTGCTTCACAGGACAGTTTTGAGTAACAGCATTGCCAATGGAGACTTGAAAAATCTTAAAAGTAGAAATAAAAATTAATGTAACAGTGGTAACAGGAAATTTAAAACACCATGTTTAAATAAATAGTCAGATGATGTTATTTATATTGGGGACAGGTAAAATAAGTAACACCCATACATATACACTTACAATATACATACGCTCGTATAAATTACACAATATAACATTCGAAAGTAATGCAAAAGTAAAAATAATGTAAAAAATCTTACTGAACGTGTAGACGCTCAGGTATCCAGTAGAATTTCTATGTGTTGGACTATAAGTACACGATTTCCAGTACTGTTTCTAATCCACAAGGATGGAGATTTGAGAACAAAATGAAAAAGATAATTAAAATCAATGTATAGGAGAAAATAAGTCTGAAAATAGAAATGTTAGTAAAATGCTGAACGCAGTTTGAAAATTAAAACAATTTAATCTTCAAATGTATAATAAAGGCGTTTCTCAAATAAATAATAGTAGGAAACTTGTTTGTAATCTGAATATAAGCAAGTTATCAAACATTTAATCAAATATGAACACTAAAGTGAAAGTGTAAAAGAACTAGTTCGGGTCATACATATAAACTTTCAAAGTCCATAAGATACGGACCTGATTCCAGTTTTATGATAATTAAAGTGGAAATGATATAGACAGTGTTTTTGAACTGCACTAATAGAAAAAAAAGTGTTTATCTAGTTAAGTTATAATTTAATTTCTGTGGATAATTTGGTGATAGTTAAATGTAAACTAATTTTGATGTTCAGATTAATCCACCACACTAACCTTATAAATGGTGTGATAGCCACAAAACCACTACTAAAAACAAGTTAATTTAATGTTCTATGTAATTTCAGGCATTTAAAATCAGTAGATTGAATCATTTCTTGTAAAATGTATAAAATGTGACAAACTTTGAAGTGCATTGAAGTTTTTTAAAAACAGTCAGATTAAACTTAATCTAACTGAAATAAATATGTAATTAATCTTACGACTCTTTAAGAATTAGATTTTGTGATAACAGTCATAGTTGAATGATGTAATGAGTTAAAGACTTGAAAATTTCCATGTAAAATTGAAATATGACATGAACGTCACAATATGTCAAATCAGACCGGCGTTCACGCGAAGCGATTTTTGACAATTGACAAAACAAGGAATGAAAGTAAAAGAGAATGCTTTGGAGATAAAATTTGCAATTATGAGATGAAAATAGTTGGCAAACTCTCTTGTGTTTGGTTTTTGAAGGAGGACGCTAAAAGGCGTCGCTCCCAGAAAACAGTAAATATTTTGAATAAATTAAAGAAAATAATATCTAAATGTAGTATTGAAGATGAGGCCAATACAAAGTAAGGTTTAAGTAAACGATTCTGTGAAAAGTGATTAAAACGACCTTGTAATTGAAAGATAAAATTTTCATTAAGAAAAATTCACTATTAGAGCGGTCACGATGAAAAGCTTTTGAGAAAATTATTTTACTGTCAGGATGGTATGTTGTTAAGCTAAGAAATTGATTATATATATATATATATATATATATATATATATATATATATATATATATATATATATATATATAGTGTGGAACAGCCAAATGGAATAAATTCGATAACGGATAAATGAGGGCGTGTTGGGAAAAACGCTTGGACACGTCGATTTGTATTTTTAACTGCGCATCTTTTTCAAGAAAAAAAAATTATATAGGGTGCGTCATGTGACAGTGGCCAATACCAACTTTCTTATTTTAAATACAAGCCCCTGTATATTATTAATTTTTTGGATTCTTCAGAAAATTCTAGACATAATTCATGTACAATGTTCTATACCTATCTTCAACTGTTTCGGAAATATTAAGTATTTTCAGATTTATTACAAAAATTAACATTAAAAATAGAAAATTATTTTATTTCACAAATTCGCTACATTGCATTCAATACTTATTTCCCATTCAGCTCTTGATAATGAGAAAGTAAACAAAAACCATTCCTGCGTTTCTTTTTACTGATATGAAATGAAACAAAAACAAAAACAGTTTTCTTTCTGTTCGTATAAAACTCGTAGCCTTAGCAACTTGTTGTCTGCCTGCATGACAGTAGTGATTAGTGTCAGTGCTATTGTCGTTTGAATTTCGTTAACTGTACGTAATAATATCAGAAAAATGGTTCATTTAACAGAAATGCACAAAATAACCATTCTACAAATGATTGGTTATGGAGATAACACACGGACACAGATGGAAGTGTCTCGCTTATTTCACGAAAAATTTCCAAATTTGCCGCCTGTATCCCAAGGAACAATTAGCAAAATAGAAAAGCAGTTTCGCGAGCTTGGTCATGTGAGACAGATAAAAAAAGTAGCTGCCAATGCAGTAAGTGATGATACGAAATTGGATATTACGCTTGAGTTTCAAGAAAACCCACATACTTCTGGTCGACAAGCAGCCCAACTATTCAACGTTAGCCACACAGCAATTTTTCGAACATTAAAGGAAAGTAAAATGCATCCCTATAAAATGATACCAACTCAGGAGCTCATGGAGGACGATTTCGATAGGAGAACGTATTTTTGTGAACAAATGATGGCAATGTTAGATAACAATGTGATCCAATTAGAAGATGTTTTGTTTTCTGATGAGAGCACATTTACACTTCACGGTCATGTTAATCGTCAAAATTGCCGCTATTGGTCTAATGAGAATCCTCATTGGATGAGAGAGGAACATACGCAATATCCTGAAAAAGTTAATGTTTGGGCAGGAATTGTTGGAAATCATATCGTAGGTCCCTTTTTCATTGATGGCAACTTGAATGGGGATAAATATTTAGAACTGCTCCAAAATAATGTCGTGCCAACTTTGACAAACTTATATCCAGATCCAGCAAACCCACAAGTTCCTGCCAATAAAATATGGTTTCAGCAAGATGGAGCACCGCCCCATTACCAAATCAATGTCCGGCAGTACCTGAACCAAATTTTTCCAAATCGGTGGATAGGGAGGCGCGGATCGATAGAATGGCCAGCACGATCTCCTGATCTGTCGCTATTAGACTACTTTTTGTGGGGATATGTCAAAAGTATTGTATACAAAACTAAGCCCCTCAACTTAGATGACTTAAAAAGACGAATCACGCTTGCGATTAGATCAGTCACGCCTGAGATGTTGAGTAATGTTAGAAGACATTTCTATACCAGATTAGCATGTTGCCAAGATGTTCGTGGCGAGCATTTTGAACATTTACTATATTGACATTAATTTTTTTTTGTTTTTTTAAATTATTAAGAAATAATCAGTATTTCTTATTAGAATTTGTGAAATAAAATAATTTTCTATTTTTAATGTTAATTTTTGTAATAAATCTGAAAATACTTAATATTTCCGAAACAGTTGAAGATAGGTATAGGACATTGTACATGAATTATGTCTAGAATTTTCTGAAGAATCCAAAAAATTAATAATATACAGGGGCTTGTATTTAAAATAAGAAAGTTGGTATTGGCCACTGTCACATGACGCACCCTATATAATTTTTTTTTCTTGAAAAAGATGCGCAGTTAAAAATACAAATCGACGTGTCCAAGCGTTTTTCCCAACACGCCCTCATTTTTCCGTTATCGAATTTATTCCATTTGGCTGTTCCACACTGTATATATATATATATATATATATATATATATATATATATATATATATATATATATATATATATATATATATATATATTGTAGGCGCCAAAATTTGAATTTGAATTTACCGCGAATGTCATATGTTGACAAGTGACATGTTGAACAGGAAGGTAGAATGATTATTATGATTAGAGGATTGTAAGTGATGGTGGTTAATAAAACGTGGTTTAGATTATGTTTTTTTTAGAAAAGTGTTTTATTTAAGTAATCAATTTGCTATCCTGATAAAGAAAAGCCCTACAAAGTTTCAGAAGTGGGATTGAACGAAGAACTTATTGTAATTTCGGTGTTTGTTGAAGATTTGTAATTGTTGAAAATGAGTGAAGAGTCTATCAACGTGGCCGGCGTCGACGAGCTGATGGAGCACCCGCTCGACGAGCAGGAAGAAGTAGGTGGTCGGAACTCAAACACTGGCCATAATTTGGAAGATATCATTCATGTAGCTGTCCAAGCAGCCATTAGAGCGATACATGCCACCCAGCAATTAACCCCTCCTCCAGTAGCCCCCGTATCCGTTCAGAGACCTACAGATGTTGGACCGTTATTACCAGATTATTATGGAGAAAATGATGATGTCGAGACTTGGTTTCAGAGAGCAGACCTGCTCAAAGTTTCCTATGGATTGTCTGATGAAACAATGTTGTTTCAGGTAGTTTCACATTTGAAGGGTAAAGCACTAGCATGGTACTATTCAAGAAATGATTTCGCAGCTGCAACGTATGGGTATTTACGTGCTAAACTAGTGGAAGCTTTTGCTACGAGGGAAAGTAAATTAGCACTAATGAGGAAACTTGAAGCAAGAAGATGGAAGAAAGGTGAGCCATTCTGTGATTATTACCATGAAAAAGTGATACTTGGCAACAAGCTTGGGTTAAGTGAAGAGGAAATGATTATGCATCTGATTGAAGCAATGGACAACCCTGTTCTTCAGAGTCAGTGTAAAATGAAAGAGTTTAGGAGTCTGAATCATTTATTGCAAGTAATGAATTCTCTTAGCCAGGTAGAAAGAACGCATTTAACAAGAAATATAAGTCAGAATCCAGTCGCCAGAAGTTTTATATCAAGTAACCCAAACAGAGGTCAAAGAGTGGAGCCCGTTATACAACAGACCAGTCAGCAGCAGAGGAATCAGCCACCTTTTCGTAGCCGATGTTTTAATTGTTATGGTGTGGATCATTATGCCAGTAATTGTCCTCATCCAAGACGGGAACGTGGCTCTTGTTTTAATTGTGGTTCCATGGATCATCAAAGAAGGAGTTGCCCACAGTTAACGGATGCCAGGCGAAGACAGCGTGATCCAGATAGCACAACTAATGTGGTAGTAAACATGCCTGTACAGCAACCAGTTCCGTCTTATCAGATAGATGTAGATTTGAAAATAGAAGAAGACTTCATTAGCTTAAGACCCATTTTAGATACTGGAAGTCCAATTTCGCTTATCACTGAGTCACTGGTCCCACCAAGATTAAGAAAACCGTACACCGCAGGTGAGTGTTATGAAGGCGTTAACAAATCAAAACTTTGCATATCAAGTACTTTTACTGGGAATTTTCAAGTTTGTGATGTTGACGTAGAAGTTTTGTTTTATGTTGTACCTAAAGACACTATTAAATATGACTGTCTCTTAGGCAGAGACTTTATTTCAAATCCAAAATTTAAAATTACTTTTGGCAACAGTCTAACTATAGAGAAAGTTGTTGAAAATTTAATTGAGAGTGATAGTAATGACATATTCTTAATTAGTACTGAGGATGATAAAAATCAAAGCTCTGCCTTAGACATTAATTCTGATATTCCTCATCGTTATAAAATTCAGTTAGAAAATGTTTATTTAGAAAATTATGTCAATAACATTAAGCCACAAGTACCTGCAACAGATTTTGAAATGAATATTATAATTAAGTGGGATCATAGTCCCTTTTTCTTTAAACCTAGAAGACTTTCGTTTTGGGAGAAATCTGAAGTGGGTAAAATTATTGATGATTTATTGGAAAGGAAAATTATAAAAGAAAGCACTTCAGTTTATAGTTCACCAATTGTTTTAGTTAAGAAGAAACCCTTGGGAATACGTCTTTGTGTTGATTACAGGAAGTTAAATAAATTGTGTCCACGAGATAACTTTCCCCTGCCATTAATTGATGATGAATTATTAAAGTTAAAAAATAAATATTACTTTTCCAGGCTTGATCTTAAAAATGCATTTCACCATATTCGTTTACACGAAGATTCCATGAAATTTACTTCATTTGTTACACCAGATAGACAGTATGAGTTCACCAAGCTCCCTTATGGATTAAAAAATGGATCAGCTGTTTTTTCAAGATATATTAATCAGATTTTTAGATCTCTTTTAAATCAAAATAAGGTAATAATTTTCATTGACGATATTCTAGTCGCTACTGAGACCATTGAGGAAAACATTTTAATATTAGCCGAAGTCTTTAAAATTTTGAATGATAATTTACTCAGTCTTAAGCTTGAAAAATGTAGTTTCTTGTATAAGGAAACGATATTTTTGGGGTACAGTGTGGGTAATAATGAGATAAAACCAAACCCAGAGAATATTAAGGCTGTTACAGATTTTCCCGTGCCAAACAACTTTAAAGCAGTACATAGTTTCCTTGGCTTGACTTCATATTTTAGAAGATTTATCTTTAATTATGCATTCATTGCAAAACCTCTTACTGATCTACTTAAGAAAAATGCAACATTTTGTTTTGGGGAAGAACAGTTAATAGCTTTTGAAAAACTTAAGGAAAGTTTAACGAACAACCCTGTTTTGGCAGTATATAACCCGAAAGCTGAAACACAGTTACATTGTGACGCTTCGAGTTTTGGGTATGGATCAATCTTGATGCAAAGGCAGGATGATAATAAGTTTCACCCTGTATTCTTTTTCAGCAAGAGAACTACCGATGCTGAGTCAAGATATCATAGTTATGAACTGGAAATGTTAGCAATTGTGTATTCCTTGAAAAGATTTAGAGTCTATTTGCATGGAATTGATTTTAAGATTATTACGGACTGTAATAGTGTGAAATTAGCCCTACAGAAAAAGAAATTAATACCAGAATTTTGAGGTGGGCTTTAGAATTACAAAACTATTCTTACACTATTGAGCATAGACCAAACACACATATGAATCATGTGGATGCACTTAGCAGAGTTAATTCTATTTTGATCTTGGAAGGTAATACAGTGGAAAGGAACTTAGCAATCAAACAAAATAGTGATCAGTTAATTAGTAGTATTCGAGCTCGTTTAGAAAATGGGCAGGATCAGAAGTACGAACTACGTAATGGCTTGGTTTTTAGGAAACAGGGTGATACAGCACTCTTTTTTGTTCCTAAAGAAATGGAAAATTCAGTTATGCATACTTATCATGATGATATGGGTCACTTTGGCGTTGGCAAAACATCAGAGCTTATATTACGTACATACTGGTTTCCTAATCTGAAATCGAAGGTGAAAAAATATATTTCAAATTGTTTAAAATGTATACAATACTCACCAAAGTCAGGAAGAGTGGAAGGCGTATTGCATAGTGTTCCGAAAGGAAACAAACCTTTTGTTACTATACACATTGATCATTATGGACCAATACCGAAAACTAAAAATAGTTTTAAGTATATCTTTGAAGTAATAGATGGGTTTAGTAAATTTGTTCGATTTTATGCTTGTAAAACGACAAACGCTTCAGAAGTAATAAAATCTTTAGATTCATATTTTCGTAACTATAGTGTGCCTGAAGTAATTGTTTCAGATAGAGGATCTTGTTATACTTCAAATTTGTTTGCAGAATTCGTTCAGGGTCATGAAATTAAACATATTTTAATAGCTACTGCAACACCACGTGCAAATGGTCAGATTGAACGAATTAATAGGTCATTGACCCCTATGTTGGCGAAAGTTTCGAATAATAATTTAAATGAATGGGACAAACTACTAGATGGTGTAGAATTTGCTTTTAACAATACACTCAATAGGTCTATAGACACCACTCCTGCAAAGTTACTTTTTGGCAGGGATCAAGTTGGTAAAGTTCATGATAATCTAAGAAAATATTTGTTAGATCAGGAAGAAAGTGAAGATCATTTTGAAAGCTTACAGGAGTTGAGACAGCGAGCTTCTGAAAACATTATTAAGTCTCAAACTGAAAATAAAAACTTGTTTGATAAAAAACACAAAAGTCCTGTTAAATATGAAGTAGGTCAATATGTAATGATTTCTAATACTGATGTAACTCCCGGTGTGAACAAGAAACTTATACCAAAATATAGAGGCCCTTATGAAATAAAGAAAGTCTTACCGAATGACAGATATGTTGTGAATGATATCATAGGATTCCAAAGCACTCAAATCCCTTTTGATGGAGTGATTGAAGCATCTCGTATGAAATTTTATGAAAGTAACTAGAAAGATTTTACTTTATTACGGATTATGATTATTGACATCTGCACTTATACTTTTGGAAATTTTGTATTTTTATGAATTTTGTTGGTAACTTATGGCTTATGTTAAATCAAACTTATGCTTATGATTTATGTATTTTTGAGAAAACTTATGTATGATTATGATTTATGAACTTTTGAAACATGTTAACTTAAGATTATTAATTGTTATGATTGTTTGTGTATTTTTGAAAATCTTTTAGTAATGGCATATGTATTCTTAAAATATTATGTTACGTTATGATTATGCAATCGTTAAACTTTTTGACTTGAGCTTATGACCCATTTTTGTTAAACTTATGTAATACCTTTTGTGAAATCAGTTAAAGATTTTGATTTACATATGTACCAGGATGAATTATGTACTCATTCTTTATGATGATAGGTGTACTTACCTGTCTTGTGACTTTTGATATTAATTGATGATAACTTAGCACATATTATGAGAGTGTCATATGATGAACGTTACTGTGTTGTGAAGTGATGATCGATGATTGGGACAATCATCTGGTCAGGAAGGCCGAGTTGTAGGCGCCAAAATTTGAATTTGAATTTACCGCGAATGTCATATGTTGACAAGTGACATGTTGAACAGGAAGGTAGAATGATTATTATGATTAGAGGATTGTAAGTGATGGTGGTTAATAAAACGTGGTTTAGATTATGTTTTTTTTAGAAAAGTGTTTTATTTAAGTAATCAATTTGCTATCCTGATAAAGAAAAGCCCTACAATATATATATATATATATATATATATATATATATATATATATATATATATATATATATATATATATATATTTAAAATATTCCAAGAAAGAGAATATATCTCTGGAAAGGCGATTTACATTTGAATCTTTATTCCTAGCTTCGTATTACGCTAGTAAAGAATGACCTTTAAAATGTGGCGTACAAATTACCTCATACTACGGAATGGACTTGGATGATTTACCCACTAATTGTTAAATGCTGAAGTTTTAAAGAAATCTTTTTTTTTTGTACTTTAACGTCGGCCTATTTCGGCGACAATGGCCAATCACCGACGCCAGGGGGCAGTTTCACATCACTATCCTGTAAATTTTACCGAACCCCCTGCTTTTCTGTAACGAGGGTGGGGATCTTTAACGCGCCCAACGTCGCATGGACACGGAACCGACGGCTTTACGCCCTCTCAGAAGGGCGGAACGTGCAGACATTCAACTTGCTCAAATACAATGCCACAACCCCGGTTGATGTCAATTTTACAGTTTGTACTGAAAAAGTGAAAGGCGATCCCTGGAAATCAAACCCAGTACCCAGAGGCACATGTTCTTACCCCTGGACCACCGAGGCTCTTTAAGGAAATCTTGGATCGTATATTTTACTGTCAAAGTGGTATGTTGTTAAGCTAAGAAAATTATGAAATATATATTTTTGTAATGTTAGACCTATGTAATGTTTAATATTGTTTTGTAATGTGACCAGTTGATTGTTTGATTGTTCTTTTACTTATACCTGCTTGTGAGTATCACTTGCTAATATTGTACTTGTTTTTATATTTATATTCTGAATAAATAAATAAATAATTATGTTGGATTAGAAAACTAGAAACTAAGAGGGACTGTCAGACAATATGGTAAATAATTAGAATGTATATGTATATGTATTACGGTAAATAAAATACAAAAGTGGTATTAATTGGTTAAGTAGTTAGTGTACCTGAGGGGTAAATAAGTTATTTGAAAGTATCTTAATTATGTTTATAGTGAACAAGGTAGTTATTCCGTGTGTGATCACAAACGTTTGCATGCATAATAAAACTAAGATATATGACCTCAAATGTCGCAATAGTAATTGTTATGAACATTATTGTGTTCACTAAGTGAAGATTGGAACCTGTGATGAGCACTGATAAGTACACTTGGAGAACCCAAATCACCACAGCACATTTTAAAAGACCTGACGGTCGTTTCACTAACCAAGTTAGCGTCATCAGAGGATGAAACATTCTAAAGATTTAAAAAACTAACATCAACTTATATACCAGATCTCAGGTAAAGAGATCGAACTGAGATGAGACACTAGTCGTAGGCAAATTCCACAGTGATTGTATTTTTATTTATCCCTAGATAAAGCAGTAGGGATAGCACAAAGACCTTGTCCGGCGATAAAAATACAATCACTGTGGAATTTGCCTACGACTAGTGTCTCATCTCAGTTCGATCGCTTTACCTGAGATCCGGTATATAAGTTGATGTTAGTTTTTTAAATCTTTAGAATGTTTCATCCTCTGGTGACGCTAACTTGGTTAGTGAAACGATCGTCAGGTCTTTTAAAATGTGTTGTGATTTGGGTTCTCCAAGTGTACTTATCAGTATTGTATTTATCAAGTGATAAAATGGGGTGGCAACTTATCTGTCTCCTCTTCAGCTGTAGTGTACATTATACCCGGACGTCTTTGTTGGAGTTAATTAAGCAACAATCAATTGGGTCCAATGATATTCACACAATAAGCCAGCCTATAAAAAAATCCAGTTATCCAGAAACAACCAATCGATTTTACATAAAATTACCAGTGGAAAATGAAGATTAAGCCAGACTGAACAATACCAGTCTGGAAAACTAATACTCCCTGGACAATAAAACCTCGTACATAAAAACTGGTACGTAAAAAAAACCCTGCAAGAAGTCAAAACTAACATTGGAATTCAGAGATATTGTGGAAATTAAACTTACCCTGTATATACATACATTCAGGGGTTTTAATTATATTATTTATAAGATGGTATCTGGTGATGAATTAAATCCCACTAAAGTGGTATATTGTACAACTCTCAGTACAAATATTTAATAAGGAATGTTGACAACATCCAGCACAACCTGCATTGCAGCCTATATGTTCAAGACCTTAAATTCATCTGACTTTTCAACAAAGTAATTTTTAAAAACTCCGCCCTTTAAGAGAAAAAATTTGCAAATCAGCATATAAGAAACATGTGGATAAGATAAGAGTGATAAAAACTGGAAATTGGAAATATTTCAACATAAAATCTCAAGGTATTTATCTGCTATTTACTTATGGTTCGTTCACCAATTTTATTGTTTTGAAAATACATATAGTCTGTGTCAACTTTTATTTAATAAATTAATAAAATTGAAATTAATGTTTGAGCTTTACAAGAATTTGCAGGTGATGTTTAGAACCGTCATAAAAGGCAATATTTATTTAGTTATTTAAACCTATTTTCTACATTGTGATATTTTTGATAGATAATTCTGTGGGAACTTCAGTATTCCAACAGATTCCGAGATAATTGAAGTTGCAAATTTGGACACTACCCAAGAAGTGATAGAAGATTCTGATTCGTACATAGAATCTAAGAGCCCTGAATGCATCAATGTTTCACTGCAAGATGCCATAGATTCTGCCCAGAAGCTTAGACGATTTTTAGAGAGGGCCTCAAACTCAGAGAATGAGCTAAGCTTACTAACTTCCATAGAAAACTTTTTGGAAAAGAAGGAAAAAGAAAAACCGACAGTATAAATGAAATTTACAGACTACTTTTTATGATGTGTATAAAGTTAGATAATGTACAGTATATCCAGTGATGTGTTTTTTTATGCGAATAAAATTGTTCATTCAAACTAGACAGTAACAGTTGAATTTCAATATCGATGGAACGGGTTACAGGGGTAGGGTTGCCATATATCCTAGTTTTCCCGGACATGTCCTCTTTTTAGGCTTACGGGAAATGTCCGGGCTAGTTTTTTTCGATTGTCCGGGAAACATGTGGGTTAGTTACGTTTTTATATTTTGTTACTTTGCTACTCCTCTGTCTGTTGTCTATGCGATTCCTGGGAGAATACAAACGCCCGACAGCCGAGACATAGCGGCCATAAGGATACATGTAAAGTTATGTATAATTATTGCCACGTGTCAAGTGGTGTGCTGTTTGCAATGCAGCGTGCCATAGACATTTACTTTATGCATCTATGCAGTGTCCTTACCTGATTGTTCTGAGTGTGCTAATGGCTGTTGTGGGTGTAGGCTGATCACTGGTGTGTCTGTGGTTGTTGGTGGGTACGTGCAGGGTGCATGCGTTCACATTCACATGTTTAGATATAGTACACCCAACCTGACCTTGTTCTATGTGTAGTACAGTTTAGTGTCTAGTGTGAATGAGTCCTAGTCTTGAGATGAGTATGAGTCCTAGTTTTGTCTTCTTTTTTCGAAATCGAGATGTACACTTACATATAGGTATGTACATCCTACATTTTTTGTAGTTACTTCTTAGTTCTGATATAACGAGATCCGGTTTTTACGAGAAATTATTGCCAGTTCCTTTACTCTTTGTTAAACTCAGATTCTACTTTATATATTATAAAAAGCAAAGGCCCCAAAATGGTTTTTTCAGAGAGGACATCTGTATAGGTAGATATTAACCACAATTTTGCATTTTTCTATCAGCCAAATATGATTCAACCAGCAACCTTGATGACTCATCAAAACCATAATATCCAAGTTTGACACAGAGTAATTGGTGATTTATGGTATGAAAGGCCAAGTAAAACAAGCACACTAATCAATTAAGCATCATTAGCCTCCATAATGTCACTAGTGACATTAGCCAAACCAGTACTCACCATATTCCCTCTTGAATCCACATTGTACATCAGGAAGCAAATTCCTATCATTAAAATAACAATTATTTGGTTATATATAATTTTCTCAAAAATCTTAGACAAAATTGGCAAAATACGAATGATTCTGAGGTCTGAGAATTCTTTAGGGTCATTCTGCTCAGGCACTGGCATTCCGTTAGCAATCTTCCACAACAGAAGAAAGTACTTCCTTTCTATACAAGGATTTATAATATGAACAATAAATTTATTGATAAAAGGCCTGTGCAATACTTGAGCATAGCACAATAAATATTATCGGCCTCAGTAGTGTTAGTTTTGATATTGTTAAGTATCCTGTCAACCTCTTCTTCACTAGTAAGTGTAAACACAGTTTGCTTCACAAATATTATTTTGACTATAAAAGTTGTCACAATTATTGTTCACATTTTGAAAAAAAGGGGCGATATAATCAGCTATTTTTTTGTGGGTGTGGTGGCAATTGCTTAGAAGAAGAGCCATTAACATTTAAATCCTTCAGTGCCTGCCAAGATGTTACATGGATTATTCCACAACTCGACCGTAGATATCCCCTCTTTTCATTTCTAACCTTCATGAGGGTATGATTACGAAGGTCTCTATAGGCTTCCTAGTCTGTATTTATACGAGTTAATTTAAATTTTTGTAAAGCATCATTCCTCTGCTTCATTAACAGCTTGAGATTATCTGTCCACCATGGAGCTGGGAGCTTCGTTACTTTTTTCCAAAGTTGGTCAAACAGACTCAAAATTAACGCATTAAAAACGTACAGCTTGTTATCAATGTCAATCTCTCGCCAGGGTAACTGATACATGTCATGTAAAAAAAAAAATATATTTAAATTGAAATTTTTAAAGCTACGGGATTTAACAAGTTTTGGTTTCATTTTATTGACGACTATTTTCAGTGTGACAAAAACCATACAATGATCTGAAATACTGTCTATTTAATGTTCCAACATTCTGTATAAAGTCAGCATTAGTAAATAAGATGGGATCTAGGAGTGTACAGCTCGTTTTTGCCACCCTTGTAGGTTCACTCGAATATTGTTTTAAGCCATATGTTTCAAAACAGGGTTATCCAGATTGAAGAAACATACATTCATGTCGCCCAGACATAGAATCTCGTCACATAGTGGATATATAAATGAAATAATATCAACAGCACTAATAAAAGTACCTAGATGAGCATTTGGTGGTCTATAAAAGTTAGCCACAATGATGATCTTCCTACCCTGTTTGATATTAACTAAAATAAACTCTGCTTATTTACTGGTTCATCACAAATAACTTCTTGAAAAGCAATTGAGTTTCTAATGTACTCTGCTCCCTCTGTTCTAAAATCTAAATTATTTATTATGAAGTATATGCAATCATTTTATTAATTTTGTTTCCCTTGTTGCAGGTAACCAAACTAGGTGGGCTAAAGGTATTTGGCTTATCAATGGGTCTATCACACACTCTGTGCATTGTACAGAATGATACAGACGAACAAAAAGCCAAACTAGAGGACTTGCCGAAGTTCGAACCATGAGGCGATAATTTTTATTGGCTTTTTTAAAGCCGTTTTATGTAAGGTACTACATGTTTAATGCTGTATGGGTTTCACAGCAACAACATAGACTGTCCTTTCTCACTGTATCTCTGCTATATACATTACATAAATTCCCCATTTTATAATCATGATGCATTTATGTTGTGTAGAGGTGTTTCTTTTCCTAATTGTTTTTTAAGCAAAATAACTCTTAAGTTTACAAAATAATTTTACATTCTGATCAGATACAGGGTTTCGGTTTTATGAGCTTGTTTTTGATTGCTTATGAAAGTATTAAAAATATTATATTCCCAGAAACACCTTCAGATATAAATGTATCATGATTTATTGTACCCCTATAATGTATACATTATAACAAACATATATGCATACATAATATGTCTCTTTGGAATGGTAGATAAAAGGTATGATACTTTTTGTTTATCTCACATTTAAGGTCTTTCATTCACATTCTTTTACACTTAGAAACAGTTTTTTAATATATTTTTTATTATTTATCAGGTGGATGTAAACATGGATATTTGTGTAAACAAGTTGTAATGTCCGTATTTTTTTCTTAATTGTTTTCACCATTTTAATAAATATACATTTCTATTATATTTTAAGTTGTCTTTACTTCATTATCAATCCCGGCTTAACCCTTCAGGTGGGGAGAATCTCATGATATCAACACAAAGTGAGCGCTATAGTGGGGATGATGTCATATGCCATCTTGATATCTGAAATTTTTCTATTGCATTGGCAGAGTTCACCACGCGCCAGTAGCTGCTTTTTTATTTATTTATTTATTCACTTATTTATTTATTTATTTATTGAAAACCATCCTACACAGTGGCGGATTTGCCCTAAGGCTCAGTAGGCCCGGGCCTAGGGCGGCCAGATATTAGGGGCGGCCAATAAAGTAAATTCATTATGTAGTCTATATGATGGGTGCTGAGAAAGGGGCGGCTGGTACTTACTACATGGCCTGGGGACTAGGGCGGCCAAGACTGCAAATCCGCCACTGATCCTACAGAAGATCCAATTATAGGATGGGATACAAAACAAAACAAAAACTACAATATATAACAAACAAAAAATGTTATGTCAAAAAATGTTGACATTCGTCAACATTTTTCGAAATAACACTGCAACTGCTGACAGCTGCAGGTGCCTGGTGAACTCACCCATTGTTTCTCTGCAGAGACTAACTTATTAGTTTATATACTGGAGATGTGTGAACCCCTGTTATTTATTTTAAATTTCTAATTCTTGGGTAAATTTTATAGAATCAAATTTATTGTTTAATTTGGCAATAAAATCTTCTATTCTGCAAATGTTTGTGTTAAACACTGCATAAATATCATCCACATGACGAAAGCACACTCTGGAAAAATACTTATTTTCACTTTCAAGATTTCTTCCAAATCTACTCATGAAAAGGTCTGCAATAAATGGTGCTAGCGGGTTGCCCATTGCCGTGCCTTTAGTTTGTTCAAAAAATTCATTGTTGAATTGAAAAATATTTTGTGTAATACAAAGGTTTGTTAAAGTTAAATATTCTTTGCAGACCTTTTCATTTATGTTATTAATTTTTAACAACTCTTCTAGATGCGTTAACGTTTGCTTTGTGGGAACGCTCGGACTCAATGAGGTTACGTCAAATGGTACCTACTAAAACCTCGCCCTCAATTTACTTTGTTACTGAAAAGCTTTCTTGTTTGACGGGCAAGCCGTTAGACTCATTTGTTAACTACTTTGCTAAATTGTGCGAAGAATATATGTGGAAGTTTTTAAAGTCCACATACTAATATCTAGTGCGTGCGAGAAGGTGTGTGTGTGTGCGGGTATGTGGAACGGTGTTAGGTAATCCAGTGTTGTAGACACCTCAGTAGTAAACAAACAATTCGGGTGGAATCGGAATGCAGAAGTGGACGCTGGACGATGTGCACTGTTGCCAGATGAGTATTACCAAGCAATGTTTGTTGCAAATTGTTTATGAGAAATAAAAATCTAATGTAGTGTATTGACCCGTTCCCACACCACCTTGACCCAATAATTGTCATATAGACTGGGGAGTTAGGGTCGCCGGCGCGCTTTTTTAGCGTGGTTGGCAAGACATCACAAAAAGTATTTCTATCTTTAATTCGTGGATTAGGCCTCCTGGGGATACCACGCTAAAAAAACGCGCCAGCGGCCCTAACTCCCCAGTCTATATGACAATTATTGGGTCTAGGTGGTGTGGAAATGGGTCAATACACTACATTACATTTTTATTTCTTATAAGCAATTTGCAGCAAACATTGCTTCATTGACTGTTCTTATATGCCATTCAAGGTTAAAATGTGGTTTTTAAATTATTAAGGCAAGTTAATGTCTCAGAATGTGCATATATGCCTGCATGCATACTGCTTTGAAATTCTTAAGATATATTTCATATTTAGCCAGTAGAAAATGCAAAATGCGTCCCTCCATCTTAAACAAAAACAAACGCTTCGAAGGGAAGCCCATTTTGAGCCATTTTCTCGGTTATGTTTATCATCGACAGTTGTCAGTAGAAATTGCTTAATTACCATGAAACATTTCGACTTTTCAAAATAATATGTTGGATACCGTCTGCTATTAGCATATACAGTTGGATTTATCATCGGCAATTCGCAACGGAAATGGATTCATTCCCTTTTCATAGTCATTTAAGGTTGGAAACTAAAATATAAGCAAACACTTCGAAGGGAAGCCCATTTTGAGCGTTTTTCTCGGTTATGTTTGTCATGGACAGGTGTCAGTAGAAATTGCTTCATTACCATGAAACATTGTGACTTCTTAAAATAATATATTGGATACTGTTTGCTATTAGCATATACAGTTGGATTTATCATCGGTAATTTGCAACGGAAATTGCTTCATTGACTTTACTAAAGTGATTAATTCACCTCACTGTCTGGAAAATTTGTGTCTTTAACGTGCCCAACATCGCATGGGCACGGGACCGACGGCTTTACGCCCTCTGGGAAGGGCGGAATGTGCAGATTACCTTGCCCAATCACAATGGCACAACCTCTGTTGATGTTACTGATGTACTTAAAAAAGGAGGAGAGGGGGAAATCTGGGATCGAACCTAGTACCCTTGGGTACAGAGGCCCATGTTTTTCCCCTGGATCACCATGCGGCTGAAAATTAACTTTTTACATTTCCGTTTTCCTACTGCTTTCCGCAAAATATATCAAATATCGATTTATGTAGATGACGCCATATTATAATTTATTACATTACAAAAACATTTATTCACCCCTTGATTTCCTTCTATATTTAAAAAGAGCCTTGGTAATACTCATCGGGCAACAGTGCATATCGTCCAGCATCCACCGTCCACTCTGTGTTCCGATTGCACCCGAATTGTGTTTACTACTGAGGTGTCTACAATACAGGCTTACCCGGTTTTATATTGTGTAATATAAAACCGTTCTACATACAAGCACACACACGCCCGCGCGCACGCACTTGGTATTAATATGGGGACTGTAAAAACTTCCACATTACAATATATTCTTCGTCAAATATGTATAATGACATGGAATATCTGGTTCTTTGTTTATTATTCTGGAGTGGTTCAAGTTTGTTTACAAATGTATTTTTTAGTTGTTAAGGATACATGTAAATATCAGTAGCGGCTCGTGCCTTAATGCATTGGGGGTGCGCAAGAAACAAAAAGTTTGGGACGCAGCAAGTGCGTTATGGTAGTAAATTTTTATTAAATGCTTCAAATTTGAATAACTCAAGTTTCTACGAACTTAGAAAGTTGAATTTTGGTGTATAGTTACCCAGGGCAACATATCCACCAAATTTCATCAAAATAACTTTGTAATTTTCAGGGAAATTTTTTTTCCAAAAGAAAACTCAAAATTTTAATAACTCAATTTTCTAAAAATGTAGAAAGTTGAATTTTAGTGTGTAGTAAGGTCTTCTACAAGCCAACATATCCACAAAATTTCATTAAAACACCTTTGTAATTTTCGGAGAAAAAGATTTTTTTAAAAACAAAACTCAAAATTTTCCCGGAAAACGTTATCCGATTTTCCTGACTAACGAACTCATCCAAGCCATTAATAAAAGAAAGGCCGAGTTTCATCGAAATCAGTTGCTTTTGCTTTTTTGAGTTATCGGTTGGATACACACATATGGGGTCTAGGGGTCCTAGTTCGTGCTCATTTGAAAAAATTTTTGCAAAGTTTTTCCTTCGATACATCTTTATTAGTTAATTTTTTAAAATAAAAATTCACTACAAATGAAGGGCTCGCCTATTTTTTCTCCGAAAATGTATTATAAAGAAACCTACTTACTAAACTTAATAATTATTAACTACTTACCAAGTTTTCCTCTAGTTATTTAAATTTAAAATATACACTGAAGTAATCACAATTATTTTGTCCAGTTATTAAGCAACCCGAAGTAGTAACTATCATAATAATAATAATTGTCTTGTTAGAGCATGTAAACAACAACGAAATGATCTAATTAAAAATCCATCCGACGCGAAGACGAAAATTACTAGGTAGTAGTAGTACGTACACACGCTCTACCAAAAGTCCACTACAAACTGGAAGTGTGTAATTTTATAGCGCACAACAGATGGTTATTCGGTCGTTTTCGACGTAGATCATCAAGATTCGGCGATCATTTCGCACTGAAGTATCGCACTTCATAAGAGCGCCGAAAAATGCACACCGCCGTCCGAGTGCTTTATATGGATATGGATGTATATAACGTCTGCAACGATTAACAATACTTATTCTGATTCTGTATTAATGGCAGCCGACTCTCGGCGATCCTCGATATACCAATTTTGTTTGTTGAATGCAGGAGGTAAAAAAGTAAATAAAAATGTATTAAAATATAGCATAGCAAAAATATTATTTTTTCCACGGCAGGTGGCAGTGCGCGCGCACGGGCGCACTTATTGAGGAGCCGCCCCTGGTAAATATATTATTCTACCTCAATAGGTTGTCCACCCACCAACTCCCATCTCTCTTACTCGAATGTATCTGGTCATTTTGTGGTCCTTAAAAAGTCTCCCCATAATGTATAACCATTTGATATTTATATGTTGAAAATAATATAGTCAGTTAAGAACAATAATAAATTAATTTTATTTTAAACAGTATCTTATTTGTACAATGAGATCAGACTTATCACACTAAAGGTTCGCATGTTTTTGCATCAAGTCTTCAATGTTATCAGCAAGAGGCAAGTTCTCCCAGAATTTCATTCTATCATTATAAAGACCGGTCTGCATTCTGAGTTGAATAGATTCTCTTTGATTTTGAGAACCAGTAAAATTTAAAAACCTAAAATTTTTGCCTTCCTCAGAAATGAGTTCAGTTTCACCGACTGTCAGCCATTGTCCATGTCTGGAGAAATTTTGCATAGGAGTAGGATTCCTAAAAAATAAAATATTAAGTAATGCTTCAATAAAACAAGAACCCAAGCTATTATATAAAATACAGCAATGTCCAGTTATATGAAACGTCAAGTGTCCGGCAAAAACAGTCCATTATAAGCGAAATTCATTATAGGTGATGAAATCAACTGCTCATTTGAGTAAGTCGATTTTTATTGTTACATGTTACAAACTTTTTTTTTTCAATTTAACTTTAAAAAAATCGTTGATATTAATTTTTTTAGGTTAATCTCATTCATATAAACTTCTACATTCTAGTTTATTTAGAACTCTCTGTGGAGTAGTATTCCTCGATTAAATAAATTCATAAAAGAACGAACGGCTACAATGTTTCAAATTGCATCAGATGCAGCTGGAGCTGGTATTAATATATTGTTTTTAATGTCTTCGTTGTATTATTCGTCTTGGTCGTCAGCATAATCAATTCCAGAAGACACAGACGCTACAATGACAATGTTATTCAAATATTGTACATACATGGTTTTGCCATCCATCGTAAATAAATTTTATCATTTGCTGGTCCATTATCCCCTGGTATGTGTTATTTCTTCGTTGATCCTGTTGACAGTACTTAATTCCTGGTGTTCTTGTGTAATCATTGTTTCTTCTCTCTTGGTGTCTATTATCCTGTCGTCTCCTATTGTCATTATAATTGTTGTTATTTTGGTTATTTCCATAAAATCTTTCTTTTCCCCAATTGTTCTGAAGTTTTGGCCTATTTTGTTGTTGCTCTTCTTGTGGTCTTCTATTGTTGTTATAATTATTCTGGTAGTTCTATCGATTTTGATTTTGATAGTCTTGTTGTCTTCTGTTAGTATTGTTGTTCTGGTACACGTTTTGTGGTCTACGCCACCTTGTGTTATATCCTGTTTCTTTTCTTTCGTTTGGTTTTCTTTATGTTTCCTCATTTTTCGCAGTTCTCCCTACTCTACCCAGATAACTTGTCAACTGATCTAATGTTTTATAGTTTGGATACTGATTGTTTCGGCTATCTGATTTTTATAATGTCTGGCTATGTTTCAACAATCTCACAATAACAAGATTATTTGTCCCTCAGTTAGATAGAGAAATAGCATTCTAAAACTGTGGAATTTGATTTTTGAGACTAGAATAAAGATTGCCCCTAGTTAGTTGCTGGTGGAGTTATCGACACATACATACAGGTATCCCACGATTGCTGTTGGTTAAAAGTATTTGGAGAACCGCAAAAGCTAGCAAATCACAATTTGGTGTGAAGCCTTCTGAGCCTGCGATCTATTGGTCGAAAATAACACTATTTCTTCTTCCGTCATTTTTGGTTGAAATTTCTCAAATTATTTCCATCATATTTGCCAAAATATACTTGTTCTCGAACAATGGCTTGTTATGCTTCTCCCAAGGAATGTTGTAGGAACTTTTCTTTGAAGTTTTCTTCGCTTTCGAACTGTTCCTATTTGCTTACGAACCAAATTAAAGGGTTTCCTACTAGGTTTATCTTTACCGTTTCTCATTTGCTCTCCATCTCAGGTATATTTTTGATTTGGTTCATTATTGTTTTTATAAAAACCTTTGGGTGGATATATTTTATGTCCCCATTAAATTTTGTACCACTATCATACTGTACATGATTGTGGGCACAGTCTGTGTTATTGTCTGTGGTTTTATAGTTTTCCTTAAATTTTCTAATTCTGTGTGCATCTTTTCTTCCAATTGTACATCTTTATTGTTTAATGTTCCTTCTAAAGTGGTGATTTTTCTTGTGTTCGTTCTTACTTCCCCCTTTAGTTCTTCTGCCCGGTCGAATTCATTTATTAAACGAATATTTACTTCTTGTTGGAAGTGTTCTAGCTTTTCTTCAGTTATGTAATTCATTCTTTTTATTTTCACATAATATTCATCTTCCACTTTTTTATGCCAAGAATTATTTCATCCCTCTTCTCCAAACTGTCTTTTAAATCCTCTCTTGTTTCTTGTATTTTATTTTCTACCTCAATCTGCACTTTGAAATATAACTCTTCTTTCATCACTTCCCATTTTATTTCTTGTTGAGTATTCCGAATTTCTCGTTTACTTCATCTTTAATGCTGACCTCCATCCTTACCTAATTTTGTTCATTCTTTATTTAATCTTCTTTTCTATTCTCTTCATGTTCTTTTCCATTCTTACCATATTTTGTTTGTCTACCATGTTTTAGTTTATATCTGGCATATTCTGTTCCATTATTATTAAATATTGTAATACCATGTCGATATTTGGACCTGTTTGCTTTTCATTTTCTTTTTCACCTCCTTCTTCTCTTCTAACATTCTTCAGTTCATCCACATTTACACTTTCTTGCGAAATAATTTCAGTTGCACTAACTTCCCCCTTCTCTTGTGCATCTTCTCCTATCTCTTGTTCTAAATTTTCCTCCATTTATTCCAGATGAACTTGTACCATTTCTTGTTCACATCTTCTTTCCTCATCCATTTACATTCTTTCTTGCTGTTCATGTTCCATTTTATCTCACTTGCCTTGTTTGTTTTTTGACGTTGTTATTTTCCTTCCTTTTGGCATTTTTAGCGTTACTATTTTATGTTTGTGTTGAAATTCGTGTAATAATTTTCAAAGGTTCACGTTCGGGCGACAATTGTTATGTTTATAATTTAGGTATTAAAAGTTTATGATTGGTTTTCTTTGGGTTTTTATCAATGTTGGGTGTTAATTGTTATCACATACAGCATAATATATTCTCTTAATGTTCTAAGAACAATTATGGAATTTCAAACTGCATCTTGAATATTCGGAGTACATTCATTCAATCACATCGTAAGAAAATTCTTCATCAATATACTGAGAATATTGGAATAGATTATTCAGAATATTCGCTCAGAATGTGCTTGAGATGTCCTTATAATATTATATAACTTTAAAATTTAATGAAAAAGATAGATGATGATTACGGTATAGTGGTGAGAATTATAATAGTAACTATTTTGCGTGGTTGTTTCTGTTGCCATCCATCGTGAATAAATTCTATCATTTTTGAAAGACAGTTGCCGGTAATGACTTTCTGGCTATGGATAATACCCTCGTCAATGGATTGCGTTTAGCACCAGTGTTAGGCGGCATGAACACTACCTTAGCCAGGCAGTTGTCCACCCATAACGAGATTTTTCAGTTCTTACAACATAATTCATCATTCCATTCTTGTAACTCGTTCATAAAAATTTCAAAGGTCATCCAAGATTTTTTTTAAAATTTGTATGTTACCGGCAATCGATTTACATTCTTAAAGCATTTTTAGATTTTCATTTTAGGCTTTCCAATTACCAACAATTTTCTTTTTTCTGTTTCCAATAAACTTGCCACCAGCAATATGGTAATTCTTTCCTTGGAGAGATTTTCATCCACACACAGCTTGCCTTTGAACTTCAATCAGTAGCGGCTCGTGCCTTAATGCATTGGGGGTGCGCAAAAACGTTCGGGATGCAGCAAGTGCGCTATGGTAGTGAATTTTTATTAAATGCTTCAAATTTGAATAACTCAAGTTTCTACATACTTAGAAAATTGAATTTTGGCGCACTAAATTTCATCAAAATAATTTTGTAATTTTCAGAGCAAAAATTTTTTTTCAAAATAAAACTCAAAATTTGAATAACTCAATTTTCTAAAAATGTAGAAAGTTGAATTTTAGTGTGTAGTAAGGTCTTTTACAAGGCAACATATCCACCAAATTTCATTAAAATAGCTTTGTAATTTTCGGAGAAAAATATGTTTTTGAAACAAAACTCAAAATTTTCCCGGTAAACCTTTTATCCGATTTTCCTGACTACCAACTCGCCATTATTAAAAAAGGCACTTGCCGAGTTTCATCGAAATCAGTTGCTTATTTTTTGAGTTATCGGTTGGATACATACATACATATATATATATATATATATATATATATATATATATATATATATATATATTTACAGTAATGATACACTCCTGAGCCAACCATAGTAAAACTTAAGCACAATCCTGAACCACAGTGACAAACCTGAACCTGTATATTGGCTCAGAATTGTTTTTCATCATTATTTCTGCCGAACATCTTTGAATATCTACTGCCATAATGCTAGAATGATGTCAACCTCACGCATGCCTGGAAACTTTAACGTAGTCAAGTCAAAATTCCCTAGATGACTTGTAATTGTTTATAATGAAGAGGTTTGGATTTGTATCATTCTTCAATATTTTGGTTCAGTGATTCATTACTTGCGGCGCTGGCATCGGTCGTGGATTTATATACATATAGGGGCAAGTTTATTATAATTCTGAGCCAGTCGACTTGACAACATGGCAAAAGTATTATTGCGATTATGTCGTTTCATGTCGGTGCGGGTGCGGTAAAAATATAATTATTGTTTGATTGTGAGACAGTGCTTGTATCTTATTTAATGTGAATAAACTATAAAAATGTCACAAAGATGTAGAAAAATGGTTCAGATGTGTCAACAAAAAGGTAAGAGAGTTTTATTTCATTCCAGTTTTGTTATTATATATGAAACTCAAGGTTATGCTAAATTTCCCGCCTTCCTATAATAGCACCACATAATGTAAAAGTTTTTAAAAACAGATATTGACTTTTCCTGGCGCACAATTTTTTTCTCTGCAACCGGTTTCGTCTTTCATGGCATCGTCAGGCAGGAGAATATTATAAAATATTAATTCAAAGTAGGTATAATGTAATTACCAGTTATTTTTGTTATTAGTTCTAAAAAACAAAGTGTAATGTAATTAACAGTTATTTTTGAAATTATTTATAAAAAACAAGTACTTTTTATAAAGTACCCATATTTTTCTGCATATCCCGCCTTCCTATAATGGCATCACATTATTTAAAAATTTTAAATATAAATATCGACTTTTTCTGTCCTCATAAATGTTTTTTTTTCTGCAACCGGTTTCGCCTTGACGGCACCGCCGGGCAAGAGAAAATTATAAAATATTTATTGGAAGTATTATGTAATTAACAGGTATTTTTGAAATTACTTCGATAAAAACCAAGTCTTTACGTTATGAAGTACCCTATTTGTTATTCCATTTTCCGCCTTTCTGTAAATAGCATCACATTGTTTAAAAGTATTTAAATATAAATATCGGCTTTTTCTCGCCTCAAAAAAGTTTTGTTTGCAACCGGTTTCGCCTTTCACGGCATCATCAGGCAGAAGAACATTAAAAAAATATGAATTCAAAGTATAATGTAATAAATAGTTATTTTTGAAATTACTTCTAAAAAACCAGTTCTTTACTTTATGAAGTACCCTATTTGTTGCTGCATTTCCCGTCTTCCTATAATAGCATCACATTATTTAAAAGTATCTAAATATAAATATCGACTTTTTCTGGCCCCAAAAATGTTTGTTTCTCTGCAAACCGGTTTCTCCTTTCACGGCATCGTCAAGGAAGGGGAAAATTATACAATATTTATTCAAAGTATAATGTAATTAACCAAGTCTTCACTTTATAAAGTACCCTATTTTTTTGGGTAAAATGTTGGATAGAGCACCAAAACACTAAAATGTGTTTGCGATAAATGAATTATATTATATTGACTACAGGTAAATAATTTGTTCAGAATGCAGCATTCAAAAAATCAATCAATAGATAATGAATAGAATTTTTTTGAAAATTACTTTAAGAACAAATTGAATAGTTAGTGGCTACAGAATGACCCAGTTTTTACCGGGATAAATCCATAAGTTGATAGAATTCGACAAAATAGTGCAAGTTTTTCTTATGAACTATCATTTGAAAACGCACCATTTCCGGAAAATTTCTCAATGACGTTGTTGAAGGTCACAAATAACAGCCGCATGGAAGTCGTACGGACTTAGCAGTCTCTATAATTCAATGGAAACATATAGGATATACATCCTTTCAGTTACAATAACCAACGTGGTTAATGCGTAAGGAAAAATGTATGTAGATGTGCCCTATTAAGCAAAATATGGATTTATAACTCTTTCGACGGCCTCCCTTTTCTACACTGCCTCATCAAACAGTGACCTTCTGTAGTATAATGTCCAAGATTTTTGTCGGCGGATAATATTCTTGCCTGTAACTCATTCCGCGTCGATACCTACTCGTGTTACATAGATTTTCAGATCACCCACCCAGAACGTCCTACGATTCCACGATTACATGTCAGAAGTGGTATTTCATCTAAATTTCATTTCTTGCTTTTAGAGTCCATCTGGAAAATTACAATATCTGATCAGAATCGCCAGGATAAATATTTTGGACACGTTGGCATTTATATTATCTGCACATTACCATCCCAGACTAGTAGAGCGGGATATATTAAGTTATCGGGCGTCATCGTGGCGTTGCTCGATGTTCTATTGTCACAAATTTTTATGTGAAATACTCAATTCATCCTGCTCAGTTTTTTTTCTTGTCCCAAACTATCTACAAATTCTTGTGTATTTCACTGAAAACTTTTATATTAGGATTTTTTGTGTTGGGAAAACTTTATCGAGATTCCTGAACATCAGCTCTGCTAGAGATAAATAAGTAAGTGCATGCTGTTATTTGCAAATAAATGGTGTTTATAAATGTTACAATTGAAATGTTTGCCAAAATGAAGACAAATGACGTTAGATCTGATATAGTACCCTTTGGAAACATTATTTTAGCTGCCCAATTAAAAACTTGTGTTATAATCCTACATAATTATGTTTTAATCTCTTATTAAGAAAGAAGATCACCAATATGTAGCCACAGTGAATTTGATTTGCCATTATCACCTTCGAATTCGCTTAAAAAAAGAACATGCCAGAGCATAAAATAGAAATAATTGAAGACTGGCTTTTGGGTGTTGTACCTAAATGTCTGTATGCAAAAGAGGAAGCTGAAAATCAGTCGGTATTTTCTGAGGCAAAAAATGATAAGTTGAGTCACACTAAAGTATCTCCAGCTTTATTGCCAATAGCAGAAATATCCAAATGTAACTTGATGGAGGATACCCAAGTTAGTTATGTAAGCGATTCTTACAAGTCTAATGAGGAATATGAAGACAATGATGATTCTCTAGCCGATCCGGATTACGATCTTATTTCTCCTACTAAGTTGTTTCCACAGTTTGGAAACTTAAGTGTAAGACGAATATTAAACTTTTATCACGACCAATATTTATTTACCTAACTGACAGAGACTTTTTTAAATTAAATTTTATTTATTTATCCACGACTGTCAACTAAGACAATCATTAATTGTAAATATGTCGACAACCTTAAACGCCATGTTATGTGGCACAAAACAATAATTAGCATTGTTCAACTGTATAGTGTTATCAAAATAGTCGTAGAAGATTGTACTGGCTTTTATAGGGCTGATATTACTATTATTACAACATTCACTTACAATGACACGTCATACCACAAGCTTTTAAGTTTGGGTTTTCTATATTTAAGTTTCTTCATTTCATTTCAAATATTTTTTTATTAATTATTGCTTTTACAGTTTTCTTCGCATTCAGTTAGCGATATTTCAACAAACAATTTCAAAATAGTCTCAGATCCTCAAATATCATTGACTTTGGAAGAAAAATCATCTCAAAATATAAAGGTATATGTTTTCACATTGAATTTATTAAGTATGTTAATACAGCGTAATAAAATAGATAATATCCTTTTTTCTTGAACAATTCTACTGATGTATATCCTCGTGAAAGTCCAGTGGTTGTAGTTCCAGTGGAAAAAGAAATCTCTTTGGGAATAGAAGATAAGGTAAATACTTTCAACATTTATTTACTTTCCAAATAAAAATATTTACATTCCTAATATTTTTAGAACCAGTTTTTTGACTACTCCCACAAAGTCACCACTTAGTCATTATTATTCCTTTGAGGTGAGGTAACTTTTATCAAAGGTAAAATAGAGATCTTCCAGAGGCACTCGAATATATTTTTCAGAAAAACAATTGCTCTTATTTCAACATGTATCATTAAATTATTATGATAGCCTAAAACAGTGAGTGAATATTGGAAGCTGTGATGAGCACTGACAAGTACAATTTGGAGAACCCAATTCATCAGAATACATTTTGTAGAGCAGACTATCGTTTCGTTTACAAAGTTAACTTCATCAGAGGGATGAATAAACTCTCTTAAACAGCTTTCTTTTAGTGGGTGATCTCTGTGATATTATACAACATATATTAGCACAATTAGTATGGCTACTATGCTAATAGTGGGCTCCTTTAAGATTTAATAAAGTAATAGTAGGCTGTAAAAAAATGTAACCGCTCATGCCACCATTCATTATGAGTTTAGGATTTAAACATTTAGATCATACACAAGATGTTTCATTTAAAAACAAGAAGTTAAATTCATTATTCTTTCATGCATTTCAGTGCTTCACTGCAACAGATTAACTATGTAGCTTTTTTAAATCTTATACCGTTTATAAGTATTTAGCATATTTTTTATATTTCAGCTAATGGTGGAGACAGTTTCAAGAAAAAATTATAGTGACTGCAAAGATTATTGCATCTTCTGTGAAAAAGATGTTTCTCATTTCGCAAGACATGTGATTAAGTGGCATGAACAAGAGTTTGATGTACAGCAAGTTTTATCTTGCAAAACAAATTCAAAAGATAGGCGACGGGCTTTGGGAGCCTTAAGAAAGCGGGGTAATTTTGTAAAAAATCGGGTGGAAACGAAATTGAGACCAGTTAAGAGACTTCCATCAAATGAAAAATGTACATCTTCAGACAATTTTCTTCCATGTAAATATTGTTTAGCTTTCTATAAAAAGAAAAGTTTATTTAGACATACCAAAATATGTCCATCTAATTATGAACAGGACATCACCAAAAAACGGCAAACTTCCCAAAGCGATGGCCAAACCACATTGTTCTTACATTCTATGTATAAGCACGATGAGTTATTGAAGTCTGTAATATTCCCTAGAATGCGTGCTGATGATATAGGTCTCATAGCTAAAAAGGATCCGTTAATATGTAAGTATGCATATTCTTACGCAAAAGGTCGACGTAGTAAAGGGAACTTTGATTTGGTAAGACAAAATATGAGAAGACTGGCGAAACTTTTGAAATATGCACAGAAAGAAAACTGTGAAATAAGGCAGTTGGTAGACATCCTTCGCCCGTGTCATTTTCAGTTAATTGTTGCTGGTGTCAGTAAGATGGCACAATATAATCCGGAAACAGAAATCTACGAGTCACCAACATTGGCAATTAATTTTGGAACCCTATTAAAAAAATGCTGCGATTTAGCATACATTGACCTTTTGCAGATAAAGGACAAAAATGAACAAAGGAAAGACATAAAGCTATTAAAAAGGCTTATAGAGTCTCAATGGGCAGATGAAATTTCAGCACAAGCGTGAACTAATTTGAATCAAAACAAATGGAATAAGGAGGAACTGTTACCACTTACAAGTGATTTAAAGAAACTTAATTTGTCTTTGCAAAAAGTTTCAGGGGAAGCCTTCAACAATTTAAAAACTAAGAGGAACGATGTATTTGCTTACACCACTTTGAAAGAGGTGTTATACACCCAGATTATTCTTCTTAATAGAAGACGGCCAGCAGAAGTAGCGCAACTAAAAGTTCAAACGTTTAAATCTGTTAATTTGCAAAATGAACACAATAACGAATTTGAAAATTGCTTAACTGAAACCGAAAAAATATTGCTAAATACGTATAGTAGGTTCATCATTAGGGGAAAACGTGGAAGGGGTGTTCCTATCCTATTATCACCAGAAATGAAAAAGCAGTTCGATTATCTGATAGAAATACGAAATAATTTTGTATCTGGTAATGACTTTGTATTCCATACTAATGGTAAAGGCTTTATTGATGGAACCAAAACCCTCCATAAATTGGTCAATAAATGCAAAGTTGAGAGACCTGCAAGTATAACAGCTACAAGGCTTCGAAAACATTTAGCCACTATTACCCAACTTCTCCAATTTTCAAATAATGATATGGAACAATTGATCAAATTTATGGGTCACACACTAAAAACGCATTGCAGTGTTTATAGAATGTCTGACAAAATATATCAAACAGCGAAAGTTTCCAAGCTCTTATTGCTAATAATGGAGGGAGGCGCCGAAAAATACAGAGGAAAAACATTGGATGAAATTAATATTGACCTGAATCCTATTTATGATAATGAAAATTTAATGGAAGAAAAAGAGTTTTACCCAACGAAACAAGATGATATTAACCCTGATTTTGAAAAGGGACTCAATGTAAACAATAATCAGACACAAAAATCAGTATACACTCAAAACTCTCAGCAAGCTACATTAGAGACACGACAAACATGGTCAATTGCTCAAAAGAAAATAATAGCAGATTACTTTTCCCAAAATATCAAAGAAAAGAAATCTCCTAGGCAACACAATGTTAATGAATTTGTAAACCTTTATCCCGATTTATTTAAGGACAGAAAGTGGACGTCAATAAAAGCAGTAGTTTACAACATTTATACTGGCAAATTGAAATATTAATTATATTTCTAACATAACCAGAACATCAAAAAGTATTTTCTGTTTTGTTAATTAGTGATTTCTTTCAAGTGTTCACAATAATTCCTTGTGCAGTTAATTAAATAATCATATAATTACTGCTAATATTGAAATGACTGAGTAATTTAAAAAATTTAATGCAGAGATCGCATTTTTTTTAATATGATTTTTTTTATATGAATTTGATATAATTTGTTTTCTGTGAATAAAATATTTTAAATAACTTAAGTTTTTCTTTTTTCATTCGCACTAAAGGTTACACCAATATTAATTTCCATATACCAGAGTGAGAGCTAATACCAAAATTACCTGTAAAGATATCAGCTGACTTGAGTACCAAGGTCATTATTATTACCTCTTTGTCTTGCACACAGTAAAGCGAACAGCATGCATTAACTAAACTTGGCAACGTTGCACTGGATCAGGTTTGTAAACTTCTTTTTCCAAAAGTGTATATTTTGGCTTGAAAAAGTATGAAATAAATGATGGCACAGAAATGTATCGTTCTAGAATAAAATTTTGCTATATACGGTTTTAATATTACTTATAATTCTGCTGTATATTTGTGATTATATGCTTTAGGTTACGATTCATAACATTTTGATCCAATCCTCTCCTTTGTATCTATAAGATTTCTGTATGGTTTGGAATTGTATGTTGTTCTCGAAGGCTTGGGAATGATATAAAGATGTAAATATATATATATATATATATATATATATATATATATATATATATATATATATATATATATATATATATATATATATATATAAACATATAAAAATTGAAATTTACCTCGGATATGGGTTCTAGGGGTCCTACTTCGCGCTCATTTGAAAAAAATTTTGCAAAGTCTCTCCATCGATACCTTCTATTAGTGAATTTTTTTTAATAAAAATTTACTAAAAATGAAGGGCTTGCATATTTTCCCCCCGAAAATGTATTATAAAGAAAACCTACTTACTAAGCTAACTAAACTTAATAATTATTAACTATGTTTACTAAGTTCTCCTCTAGTAAGTTATATGTTATCGTAGTTAAAAAGTCCCTTAACAAGTTAACCTTTAAATTTATAATATTATCCACTGAATTAATCACAGTATCACAATTATTTTGTCCACTTATTAAGCAACCCGAAGTAGCAGCCATAATAATAATAATAATTGTCTTCTTAGAACATGTAAACAACAACGAAATGATCTAATTAAAATGAATCCGACGCGCAGCACTACACGAAAATTACTAAACACATGCTAAACACAGACACGCTCTGCCAGAATTCCACTGCAAATTGCAACAAGTGTGGAATTTGAGAGCGCACACCAGATTGCTTATTCGGTCGTTTTCGACGATCATACTCGATCATTTCGCATTGAAGTGTCGCATTTCCTCAAGAGCGCCGAAAAATACACACCGCCGGCGACTGATGTATAATATGGATATTTGGATATGGATGTGTATAACGATAACGTCTGCAACCAACCATTAACACTATACTTATTCTGATGCTGTATTAATGGCTGCCGACTCTGCGATCCTCGATATACTAATTTTGTTTGTTGAATACAGGAATGCAGGAAGTAAAAAAGCAAATATACATTTATTAAAATATAGCATAGCAAAAATATATTTTTTTCCACGGCAGGCGGCAGTGCGCGCGCACGGGCGCACTTATGAGGAGCCGCCCCTGACTTCAATGTTTCATCAGGTGTTAGCTTAAAGAATAATCTTGTCTTGTCAGCGTTGAAGATGTTTTAAAGTTTCTCTTAATTTTAGGCCACTTGTTTTTTTACCAGTCGTATTTACTGCGGCTGCTTCTACGATTTTTTACACTCTTGATGCTGTCTTTTCTTGGATTTTTAAAAAACTTATTCCCAGGGCCTTCAGTTTCTGCCTGCAACACTGCTCCATTAATCGGCATATTTTTAGCTACTTTTGCTACGAAAACTATTTCAAGAGACCTTGGTAAACTTCAAATTTAGAAACGTTTTAAAGATGTAACGATGGTGAGACTTCCGGATTTTTTTTGGAATGACCCTGAATTAGGGCCTCTAGAACCCATATCCAAGGCACTTTTGAATATATATATATATATATATATATATATATATATATATATATATATATATATATATATATATATATATATATATATGAGCGATAACTAAAAAAATACTCAACTGATTAAAACGAAACTTGGCACATGCCTTCATTTCGTTCCAATCGCGGACGAGATCGTCTATCAGCTATAACGGGCATATTTTTCCCCAAAAAATATACAAAAATATTTTTGAATACGCTATATTTCTGGAAAGTATTACAGCAACTGGAATGAGACTTTACATGTAGCTAGAAATGAAGTGAGTGTTAAGTAATTTGGTTTACAAAATTTTGAGTTTTTGCCAGATTAAAAATAAAATTTGAAAGACATGAATTGAAACAACTTAAGTGGTTAAAGTATGATACCAGACAAAGACAAGAGTAAAGGGTAAAGGTAAGATGCTTACTGGAAATTAGGCCATTGCTGACCCTTTTTGCTCATCTAAACTAACCTACCCTCTACCTTGAGCTCGATCGCAACGACGACAGTGATTTTGAAAAATCATCCGCCGCCGGTGAGGACCGAACCGTCGACCCCCGAGTCCGTATTGGAAAGTCTGAATCGACTTTCCCGCACGGCCACGGAGGCGCTTAAGACAAGAGTAGTCACCTGCCACGCGTAGATTGATACAGATACCACAGGCATACATAATAATGCAACGATAACGTTCATACCCGAACTGTTGCGATACTAATGGCCGCCTTCGGGTATATTCGGATGTGCGGATTTGTAGGCGAAATAAGGAAGTTTTATATCAGCTACTTGAAACAAAAATCTGTGTTTTGTTTATTTATTATGATTTGACAGTTGTTTTGAGGTTAAGTAAATGATTGTATATGCTTCTAAAACTGGAAACCAAAGAATAACGTCTTTTGTTTATTTATTACTGGTTGACAGTTCTGTTTTGAGATTAAGTAGTAAATGATTGTCATTGAAATAGATATAACAACTTGTACCTAATATATTATGCTTTTAAAATTGGAAACTCAAGAATATCAACGTGTTCTGTTTATTTATCATGGTTGACAGTTCTCTTTTGAGATTAAATAGTAAATGATTGTATGGAAATCAAAGAATAAGAATATTAACGTTAATATTTGTTAATTTATTGTTCAAGTAGGTAAGTTATTTGAATAATGAATTCACTTCTTGGGTACGAATTAAGTATCCTTCTGATAAGCTTTTGCAACTTTAATTAAATTTGTAATACAAGTTTCTTTTAAAGAGACAGTACCTAGATTCACAAAATTTTTTGTAACGCCATAGAAAATTAATATTTGGGCATTTAAAGTTTGATGATATAATGACTTAGAAGAGATATGATATTGCGCATGTGCCCCGCCCCCTCCAGTGACGTCACGTGGTGAGTAACGTTATAGAAGTCCAACTACACAACAAAGTCATTCGCAATTAAAAAGTTTCTATACGTCATTTTAATGCGGTTGCATTACATTCCACTTCGTTGCCTATATTGTCTTTTTCATAATATAGGTCGCAGCACAAAATTTAATCTTTTTCAATTTTCTATTACACACACACACACACATATATATATATATATATATATATATATATATATATATATATATATATATATATATATATATATATATATATATATATATGCACAAGTCAAGTATAATAATTAAGGGGAGCCCTTAATTAGCATTGGGGATACACGAACTTAAAAAAGTAGGGAACACGTTCGCAGACATTTAGAGTGCGTTAACATTCATAAACTTGATTTGATCATCATCTCACATAATCACAGTATAGTATTCTGATCTTAAAAAAATACTTCCAACTGTATGCACTTAAATATTAGTAAAATACGTGATTTGTTAAGGGGTTGTGATGAAACGTCAAACCCCACTGTACAGCATATTATTGTTGCATTGGACTCACCACTTGACGGCAAGCGCGTGACAGTTCTAAAATAGGTAGTCTCATTATCATATCTCTCGTTATTTGTATCATGTCAAAGTTTTTTCTTAAAATGAGCTAGAACACAGGATTTGAATATTCTTTATAATAATAGAAAGAGAGAAATTCTTCAAATGAGCTTGTATTATTAAGACCTTTAAACCTGATCTTCGACGTCTGTTTGAATTAAAAGTATTACTTTCAGTAACATGCCGTACTAATAGTGTATAATTCTTATGAAAATTCACTAATCTAACGCACTAAACAAATTTTCATCTATTTAAGAAGCTTTCAAGTTTGGTCAATATGTTACCAGAAACCCATAATTCTACCATAGAAGGAAGCACGTTGGCTTTATCACACAGAAGGATATAATTAGCTTCACAAAGTATAACAGAAGCAGAAGGAATTTGAGAAAATGGTTGGTAGAAATGTCAAAATTTTAGTTGTCAGTGTCAATTGTTGCATTCCAGATAAGTTTCTTTTATTATAAAACTCCCAAATTGTGGGCGGCAAGTACAAGCCTAAAGCTTCTTTGTCTTAGCTACATTGTATGATTAGTCAATAAAGTACTACTACTTGTTGCGTACCGAAATTTTATTTTTATTTTTTCACATTTGAGTTGACTTGTTCAAAGCTCTCCAATATTTTTTTCTTCTAGATTTTTAACCACAGCTGACTTGCTTAGTCCCATTCCAGTACAAATTTCACTTTGTTTGGCTTCTCGTTAGACGTTCTACTAGATTGTATGTAGCTTTCTCAATGTAAAAGATTTTCTTTTATTTTTAAGCAGCTCATGTTTGAAGTTATTACGAATGCGAACTATACCTTCCTAATTGACTCACCATTCACCAATCATGTAAAGGAAGTCCCCAGTTTTATGTCAACAAATTTTTTTCGAAATACTGTATTAAAATATGGTTTGTTTCATCTGAAAGTTCACTACAAGTGAATTCATTATTTTCGAAAAAAATACACACAAGTCTTACACAGCTTTAGTTTATGTACTTTCCAGATTGATTCGTTGTAACCAAAAGTTCAGTATCACTGGGTTCGTTATACTCAGACATTACTATGTATGTTGAGTAATAAGTAAGTCTGGCAACAGCGCCATGTTGAGATCTTTCTTGTATCTCGATACTTACTTATTAGTCAACAGTGCATACATATAAGGCTAGATGTATTCTCGCCACAATTAGAACCGTAGACCGGTTTCGCTCTAATTATAGCTCTTCAGTACGGCATCCTAATTGTAGCGAAAATACACCTATAAACTAAAACGGCTAAGACAGCCAGCCTTCCAACACTAAGTGAGTGGTGAGACACGAAGCAACGTGCGGCCACCTAGTTGCAGAACCAAGTAGTATGTTGTCACGCCAGCATCAAATAACACAAAGTGTTAAAAAATAGAGACTGTATACAACCAACTAACAATTTAGTAAATTGTCAGCCCTGGCCCATTTCTACCCTAATATAGGGACAAAGTATGTAAGGTTAGATGTATTCTCGCCACAATTAGAACCGTATACTGGTTTCGCTCTATTTAGAGCTCTTCAGTACGGCATACTAATTGTAGCGAAAATACACCTATAAAGTGAAACGGCTAAGGTAGCCAGCCTTCTAACACTAAGTGAGTGATGAGACACGAAGTAACGTGCCGCTACCTAGTAGCGGAACCAAGTAGTATGTTGTCACGCCAGCTCCAAATAACACAAAGTGTTAAAAAATAGAGACTGTATACAACCAACTAACAATTTAATAAATTGTCAGCCCTGGCCCATTTCTACCCTAATATAGGGACAAAGTATGTAAGGCTAGGTATATTCTCGCCACAATTAGAACCGTAGTCTGGTTTCGCTCTAATTAGGGCTCTTCAGTACGGCATACTAATTGTAGCGAAAATACACCTATAAAGTAAAAGGGCTAAGGTAGCCAGCCTTCCAACACTAAGTGAGTGGTGAGACACGAAGCAACGTGCCGCCACCTAGTTGCGGAATCAAGTAGTATGTTGTCACGCCAGCTCCAAATAACACAAAGTTAAAAAATAGAGACTGTATACAACCAACTAACAATTTTTCGCTTCAATTAGTATGCTGTACTGAAGAGCTCTAATTAGAGCGAAACCGGTCTACGGTTCTAATTGTGGAGAATACATTTAGCCTTACATACTTTGTCCTTATATTAGGGTAGAAATGGGCCAGGGCTGACAATTTACTATATATATATATATATATATATATATATATATATATATATATATATATATATATATATATATATATATATATATATATATATACACGAGGCTTGTTCAATTGAAGCCCATCTTTGGTAAGGTCAGCCTTGGAAACAGTTGTAATCACTCAACTGACGTTTTGCAATGTTACTTGTGTTTGTAAACATCACACTGATCAGTTCCTATATCATTTGTATTTGACACCGATTTTAAGTATTGTGACTTTAAAATGGCGTTTGTTGTTAACAATCCGTCCAAATATAATCAGCGTGCGGTCATTCAAATTTTGTGTGCTGAAGGTTTGCAATCATTGCAAATTCAGACGCGACTGCAAGCAGTGTATGGAAACGCATGTTTTGCGTATCCAACTGTCAAGGAATGGTGTCGAAAATGTAAGAGTGGAAGAGAGAAGACGAATGATAAGCCGCGACCAGGTGCATTGAGAACTGCATCAACAGACAGGAATGTGGCATGTGTAGAAGGCCTGATTAGAGAAAATCGTCGAATGTCAATCAGAACAATGTCAGAAAATGTTGGTGTGAGTATAGGATCTGTCCATAGTATCGTACACAAACTGGGTTACAGCAAAAGGCGTTAAAAGGTAACTTTTGTTTTCAGTCGGACGAAGAAGTACGAAGCCGTAGAGGGGCCACGACAAATTTTTTCTATAATTGCCACTTTAAACTGGCAATTAGTGCTAATTGCGACTTTAAACTGGCAATTATCTACAATTGCCAGTTTAAACTGACAATTAGTCTAATTGCCAGTTTAAACTGGCAATTAGCGCTAATTGCGACTTTAAACTGACAATTATGAGATTGAAAAAATGGATGTTGTATATCAACAGCTGGAAGTAAAAACCAGATGTGATAGTGTGTTTATATTATGGTTTGAGTTTGACAGTTCTGTTTTAAGGTTAAGTAAACGATTGTGATTTACGTTGATTAATTTTTCAAGTAGGTAAATTATTTGAGTAATGAATAGATTGAATAGATAACTACCTTCTTAATTTTTATTAATTCAGGAGTAGGAACCTTTTGTTTGCTTTTACTTGCTGTGTTAAATAGCCATTAAAATGGATCGCAGAAGAAATCAGGGTTTAGTTCACCATAATGGATTCTTATTCTATTCCTATATATAATAATAAGGTAGGTTAAGTAATGATAAAGTTAAAAGATAAGGCTAGTTGTATTTTGAAAGAATTGCTTGCCTGTTTTGTTTAGATATATGGCTTGTAAAAGCAGTAGAAACTTGGGATGTAAAGCAACCGGGATAAGATGCCAGCTGATCCGGGAAGGTGCCAGCTGATGTTCATCTAGATAATCAGCTTCAATTAATAATAGCTCACTACAACCACCCAAGGGAAGAGTATAAGACCAAAGCACTGGAGTTTAAGAGACAATTAAAGGAAGTTTGTGTTCGGGAGAAAAAACATCTATGAACTATTGGTACGAGGTTAGAAATGAAAAAAAATTTCAATTAGTGATGCAGTAGTCGGCCAACACCAGAGTTGGGCAGTAGTTAACTATAAAATGAAATAAACTACTAATTTAACTACTTTCCATGAGAAAGTAAATATAGTTAACCTACTTTAAAAAAAGTAATTAATTAGCAATTTCAATTACATGTAAGTACTGTAACTTCTAAAAATTTTAACTACTTTTTAAAAAGTAATTTTATTAATTTTACAATATTTTAATTAACGAAGTATTAAGATAAAGTTATTAAATTGCATGTTGAGACACACTATTGGCAATTTAGCTTGTCAAGCATCACCTCATCACTGTCAGTGGTGTAATGGTATGTAAACTATTGCAGTGATGAGTTATACTGTTACTTTGTAAAATATGCTTTTCTTTATAAGTAATTGAAGTTTATAGTTAACTACTTTTTGTAAGTAGTTTACCAGCCTCTGGCTGATACTGGCTAAAGTATCAATATGATGTATTTTATACATACAGTATGGAGAAAAATCTATAAAAATATATTTAACACTATCACTATGTAACCAAAATTATGCAATTATGTTTGCTCTGCCAACATTGGCACCTGATTTCCACTTTTTGCTGATGAGCAACATGTTCGTAAATATCAATACAAGATCTGTCAATACTTGCTGGTCAAGTATAGTATATACATCACAGTATCATAAAGTGAAGCATCAATACAACATATCGAGCATCACAGAAAAAAATATTTTAAGCAACAAAATATCAATAGGTTCATGATAATTTAAAAATTCCACATGGCACATTCTTTCCACTATATGGGTTATACTAGTAGCCAAATTTGATGCCTGCTTTCGTAAAAAAAGATACATATTTGCTAAAAACATTTTTATGAAAATTCACTACCATAACGCCCTTGCTGTGTCCAGACTTTTGCATATTTTCTTTTAGCCTTCTTCCTCACTTAGCATCCTTAATTATTCCACAACGTTTTTGTTGTGGTTTATGCATACGTGAATACTTCTAAGCATATTTCTGATTATTAATATTTTTGAAAACTGATCGTGGCATAATCTATAAAACTAACAAAATTTTTGTCAGGTACTGTGGCCATAAATAATGGAAATCGTGCCTAGATTTTTGTAAATCATGAATTTGTTACAAATTTTACAGGTTCTAAATGTACTTTTATTCGTGGTACTTTTAAGGTGCAGTAACTAGGCGACCACGTTTTACTCAAATAGTAATTATATTTGCTACTTTCATATACCACTTAAGTTCCAAATATAAAGATATATGCAACTAATTAATTCTGTAATTTAACTGTTGTTTCAGGCTTTTCCAGTTATCCTCATTTTCATGGAGAGAAGGACAAAGGCTCTGTATCATGCCGTATTTTAATACCTGCTATAAACATTCCCAGTTTTTGTAAATGTAAATTTCGTGACAGATTTTGAGGTGGCTCTGATTGAGTCATTGCTAGCTTCACACCCTTAAGCTTCATTACATGTTGTTTTTTTTCGACTATTGCCAGGTATTCGTCTACCTTTTTACATAACACTATACTGTTACAAATTAGTTTGCTGCAACATTGTCAGTATCAATACTACCACCAAGATAATAACACACAAACATAATTGAAGGAAATAAACATTTTTATGACAATTCATGAAAGGCAAAGCCTATGTGTCTAAGACATCTGGCACTTGACTGTTTTGCCACAAGATGGGTGTTTACTCGCTTCTTGAATAGTTGGAGATTATATGTCTGCTGGAAGAGCATTCCAAAGCTTAGATGCTCTAGGAAAGAATGAAGATTTTTAATGAACTGTTCACAGGTGGGTAATTTGAGACTAAAAGCGTGTGCTTTTTGACTAAAACGGGTTTGCAGATTAGAGGTCTCAAGCAAAGGTACTAACGAAGCAATTTCTAAGGACCAAGGGCGATAGTAATAGCGAAAGAAGAGGCAGCGATCTCCAATCTTTCTCCTGCGGGCGAGAGAAGTGAGATTGACTGTGATAGATAAATCTCCTATAAGGCGAACAGATCGTTTCTAAATCGAATCTAGGAAGGACAAGATTGTCTTTGGAGCAACACCCCAGACATAACAATTTTCCAACTTTGAACGTTTATGTGCTTTATACAGCAACAAAAGCTGAAAAAGAAACTTTTAGTCCGCAGCAGAAACTCAAGATTTTTTGCTGGTGTTTTAGCAATATTGGAAAGACGTCAGTGCTAGCAAAGATCCTCTGTAACAGTTATGCCCAAGGTAGAGATTGTGCATTTTTTGGGCAGTATTTTGCCCGCCACTTGAACGTCCGTGCCCTGCAGGTCACTCTTCCTAGAAAAGAGGCAATTCTGCGTTTTTGAGGCATTAAACATAACCAAATTTGCAGATCTCCAGCTGAGAATTTTAGACAGGTCATCATTTAGGGAGTTGATTACTTCAACTCTCATTAATAAGCAGCTAGAAACACTAAGTGAGTGGTAAGACACGAAGCAACGTGCCGCCACCTAGTTGCGGAACCAAGTAGTATGTTGTCACGCCAGCTCCAAATAACACAAAGTGTTAAAAAAAAAGAGAATGTATACAACCAACTAACAATTTAGTAAATTGTGAGCCCTGGCCCATTTCTACCCTAATATAGGGACAAAGTATGTAAGGCTAGATTTATTCTCGCCAAAATTAGAACTGTAGACCGGTTTCGCTCTGATTAGAGCTCTTCAGTATGGCATACTAATTGTAGCGAAAATAGACCTATAAAGTAAAACGGCTAGGGTAGCCAGCCTTCCAACACTAAGTGAGTGGTAAGACACGAAGCAACGTGCCGCCACTTAGTGTTGAAAGGCTGGCTACCATAGCCGTTTTACTTTATAGGTGTATTTTCGCTACAATTAGTATGCCGTACTGAAAAGCTCTCATTAGAGCGAAACCGGTCTACGGTTCTAATTGTGGCAAGAATACATGTAGCCTTACATACTTTGTCCCTATATTAGGGTAGAAATGGGCCAGGGCTGACAATTTACTAAATTGTTAGTTGGTTGTATACAGTCTCTATTTTTTTAACACTTTGTGTTATTTGGAGCTGGCGCGACAACATACTACTTGGTTCCGCAACTAGTTGGCGGCACGTTGCTTCGTGTCTTACCACTCACTTAGTGTTGGAAGGCTGGCTACCATAGCTGTTTTACTTTATAGGTGTATTTTCGCTACAATTAGTATGCCATACTGAATAGCTCTAATTAGAACGAAACTGGTATACGGTTCTAATTGTGACAAGAATACATCTAGCCTTACTTAGCTAGAAGCAGATATTGGTTATTCTTAAAAAAAATTTAGCACTGTTAAGTTTTTGCAAATTTTTATTTTACATAGGTGCAGTAAGTAGGTACTGTATATGATGGTTTACACAAACATGTTTTTTTATACCTTGTTGACTACTGATCTAATAAAAGGTTGAATTATATTTAGGTAATCTCTTTTATTTTCCTTTTCATGTTAAACTCATAAATATATGTAGTTGCACAATTACTGAATATTTGTTAACTAAGGACAATAAATAACCCTATTGTAAATAAAAAATTTCAATCACACTTTTAAACATGTAGCTGGATAAACATTCTGTTCTACTCTTATCTCCTGACAGAGCTAACCTATGATTGCAGAAGCGTTCATATAATTAATAATTATTATAAATTATATGGCTAGTTTCACAATAAGAAGTTGATTCTGTTCAGAGACTGAAAGTGGATTGTGCAAGCCTAGTCTGTACCTATAAAACCCTACATTATCATTACTAAAGTGGACAATGATATATAGTTCTTTGTCTACACTTTTGGCTCTTCAAAAGAGCTCCCGAATTTGGGAAGTGCAACAAACCTTAATACATTTATTATATGTATAATAAAAACATTGCAACTTTCCAAATTTTTTAGAGGCTAATTTATTTGAGCATGTATGATTTTAGTTATCATCAACAATTTGCAACGAAAATTGTTTCATTACATTTTTATCTAAACTCTTGAAAAGTTAAAATGTCTATAATTTATCAAGCTAATTTAAAATGTTATGTGTTAAATCGGAATGTGATATATATATATATATATATATATATATATATATATATATATATATCGGTATATATATATATATATATATATATATATATATATATATATATATATATATATATATATATATATATATATATACCGACATATAAACATTTGATTGCCTTATAGATCTGATGAAGACTATAATCTTAAACATAAATAAAGATTGTCATCTTAAATATGTTGAGCAGACTAAAATAACCATTGAGACCAGATTCAGGGAACATCTGGCACTGAGTACGGTAGTGTAGACAAGTCATGCGCGGCACAACATATTTGAGATAATAGCACCACATAGATAAAGAAAATCTGAAACTTATCAAAAATATTAGACAACCAGCAAAGCTAGATGCGTACGAGAGTATTTATATTTCTAAGGCAACAAAAGTTCCTTAAACCGAGCGCCGCCACTTATTTATAGCCCTTTGTTGCATTCTGTCTTTGATATAGAAAAAACACACACACACACACACACACATATATATATATATATATATATATATATATATATATATATATATATATATATATATATATATATATATATATATATATATATTCCGAAACTTGGCCGGTAAAGTTACGACAGTTCAAAAACCTCGTCCGGCAATTAAAGTACAATACACAGTGTCAGTCTACCTATAAGACTCGGCATTAACGGTGATGTTCAGTTGCATGTAGTTTAGAATTTTTCGTCCTCTGATGACGCTAACTTTGTTACTGAAACGATCGCCAGGTCTTTAAAGATATGTTGTGGTGATTTGGGTTCTCAAAATGTACGTATCAGTGCTCATCACAGGTTCCAATCTTCACTTAGTGAATTATACCTCCCAGGTCCACGGAACTGAGTCTTTATCGAAAGATCTGATGATGACACTTAATCGCCGGGATTGGAACATCTTGTGAATTCTCAATTTCAATTGACATAAACAGTGCATAAATAACATAAGTAACTTCTCAACTCTCGGTAGAGTAAAACAGCAACTTAGCAGGTTTACTTTATAATTATGATAATTATTTTTCTACATTAAAAAGAGAAATATTGCCTTTAATTATATAACAAAATCGCTTATTTGTAAGGTGTATCCGCTGAACCGAAGTTTTTACTGAGCAGATTTTCAATAATAATATAAACTAGAAACTAAATAAATATTTAAGTTTTACCGCGAAAGCAACCATAATTTATAATAGTATGTCCCAATAGTTTTCAAAATTGCAATTTATTGCGAAATTACAGTAGTTACATCATATCATCTGTGTCACCATACTTATCACCATATACTATTCGTATTTAAAATAATTAAATAAAAAAATTGCTTTTCAACTTTGTTAGTTTAGAAATTAAAACGGTTTTTTTAAAATGCACCAATAACCTTTATCTATGGCACAAACTCTCGACTTGATGCGTGAAAAGCTGCCAGAGCGTTTACTCGTGCAGCTAGAAGCTTAGAACAGTTATTAAACGACAGTGGAAGTGGACGTTCAGACAGTTTTAAAGGCACAATTATGCGTTCGAGTACCGAATAGTTATTCGAGTCGATTATGATTATTATTTTTTGTACTTTAACGTCGGTCTATCCGCGACTATGGCCAATCACCGACGCCAGCGAGCAGTTTCACCTCACTATCCTGAAAATTTTGCCAAATCCCTGCCTTTCTGTAAAGACGGTAGGGATCTTAAACGTGTCCAACATCGCATGGACATGGGACTTATTCTTCTCCGAAGGGCTAAACGTGCACATGAACGATATTCAACTTGCTCAAATACAATGCCACAACCTAAGTTGATATTAATGTTTCAGTACGTGCGGAAAAAGGGAAAGGGGAACCGTAGCTGGAAATCGAACTCAGTGCCCTTTAGTTCAAAGGTACACGTTCTTACCCCTGCACCACCGAGGCTCTGTGTCGTTCATTAAACGCTCTCATTGCATAGCATCAGCATAATAACAAATATGCTATGCTGATTCTATTTTGTATCTATTTCTATTCACCAGGCGCCATCAGTTGAATTTTATCGCCCATCTGTCGACTGTGGCTTTCTTCTGTGCATAATACTTATGCTGTGGTTTATCTATGAAGTAAGGTTAGTAAGTTACACTGAACCACTGACGTAGATACGTCAGTGCACTGAACATAGAACTTGTATTTATCTATGGTGAGTTAGTAACATCATCACTTATGGTTGCATATTTGCGGATCCCACTCGGTAGTGCATATACCTAAATAAATAAACAAAGACACTATCACATCTGGTTTTTACTTCAAGCAGCTGATATAAAACTTCCTTATTTTCCATCTCATAATTGTCAGTTTAAAGTCGCAATTAGCTCTAATTGTCAGTTTAAACTGGCAATTAGGCTAATTGTCAGTTTAAACTGGCAATTATAGATAATTGCCAGTTTAAAGTCGCAATTAGTGCTAATTGCCAGTTTAAAGTCGCAATTAGCGCTAATTGCCAGATTAAAGTGGCAATTATAAAAAAAATTCGTCGTGGCCCTTCCACGGCTTCGTAAAGAAGTACAAAATGCCGTAAAAGAATTATTCGAGCAGCAGCCACAGGAATTCTTTAAGCAAGGTATACATCGGTTGGTGAAACAATGGGATACGTCCCTTAATAATAGTGGTAATTATTTGTAAATATATTTGCCAATAATTTTTTTCTGAACCAAAGATGGGTTTCAATTGAACAAGCCTCGAGAAAACAAACATTACTATAGCAGATTCTACAGAATGAAAAAAAGATACATTGTGAAATTTCACAGATTTTGAACTTACCCATGGGTAGCAAAATTAGTCCACAGTTTAACCATAATTTTGCTCATTCTGATATCATTTGTATTTTCAAGGTCATTAAATAAACCTACAGATTTGAAAAGGTAAATTAATTCGTCACAATGACTGACACCTGCAAAAGATACAAATGCAATAGGTAATTAGAGAAATACTCGTCAATTCTGTTTTCATAGTCCATGTGTAAAAATAACTTAATCATTTATTAATTGCAATGTATTGTTTTAAACCTTATCTAATAGGCAAAGTGCGCAAAAAGAATAATCTCTAGTGCTCGATTTATGCAGTAACGGGTTTGGCAAATAGTTGTTCTTTTTACATAAATGTGGAATGGTTGGCCAGTACATTTTATATAATGGAGCCCCATTTTCGTCTTCCCCTGAATTACAATGTTAAGTAATTGGAGGTCTAAAACAGTGGTCGTCAACCTTTTCAATGTGTTACTTTAATAATTTTGGAATAAACAGTGACCGTCCTAGTCGTAGGTGACGTAGCCAACCTAAATTAAATAATGCACAGTTGTATTCGTCATACATGTATTTATTTTACTAATTATTTAATACATACTACTAATAAACTAATAACAGGATAAGTAGTATTATTAATCCATACTACATAACTACATCCAAATCTACCAATCGTAGGGAGTGAAAAATAAACAAAATTTTTATGCAGCCACAATGACATGTTGCATTCGATTTAATAGTGTGAATAAAAATAACAAAAAAAGTAACGCACTATTTTAAACAAAAACATGTCCATGATCAATGAGAAGGCTGACACTCAAGACTCATCGATAATTTTGTTTAATGTTTGCAGTATAGTTTGATACAGTCATTCGAATACAATTATCCAAATGTTCATTTGTAAGTCGTTTGCAATATTTGTTCTCTATAAACTTCATATTGGAGAAAGAAGATTCACACAAATAGGTTGAACTAAGTAACGCTTTCACTTTCAAGGCAACACGGCACAGAACTGGATATTTGTCTTTATTTACTATAGGCCAGATACATTTTGTACTTGAGACTAACGATTTTAAGGCTAAACCATTTTGAAACGCAATCACTTCCATTTCTGTTGAGCAATGTCTTCGCCAAAGTTCTGCATAACACAAGTTGCAAACTGTTGGATATTAATTTCGTTTAAACCCTTAAAACGATTTTTGAAGTTATCCTTCAAGTTATAAACTATTTCTACATGAAATTTAGTGTCATAGGGTTCCAATGGATTTTGAAATATCTTTTCGGAGATAATGAGAAAATACTTGGCATCGTGGTTGATTAGGTTTTATTCCCAAAACTCAAGCTTTTTGATAAATGCTTTTATACCAGAAATCATTTCCGCTAGTTGTTTGTCTCATCTGAAGCTGCAAATTAAGTTCATTTAATTTGTCTGTAATGCTCACAAGAAAACCAAAATCTCTAAGTCAGATTGAATTTCCCAGTTCTCGGATCAGTTTATCGCCTTGTTAGAAAAATTTAACTATGGCAGATAGGACATTGAAACGTTTCAGCACTCGTCCTCTACTTAACCATCGTACTTTATAGTAAAGAAGTATAAGTACACTTGGAGAATCCAAATCACCAAAACACATATTTTTAAAGACCTGACTATCGTTTCACTAACAAGGTTAGCGTCATCAGAGGATGAAAAATTCAGAATTTCAGAAAATCAGAGGTAACAGAATTTGCGGAAAACTTTCATCTTTACGACGTAACGCCACCAGACCCTTATCACAACCCACCATATCTGGAGCGCAATCGGTTGTCGAGCCCACCATTTTTGACATTGGAATTTTCTCAGAACAAATAATATTTTTGAAATGAGAAAACAACTCCTGCCCAGTAGCATGTCCTTTCAGTGGAATAAACTTCTCTAATCGTAAAATCACTCAAAATCATGAACCACATATGTTGATTCACCCAGTTGTCATGAATAGTAAACACAGTTATCTAAGTCAGTTCTTAGGGTCGAGGTGTCAAGGGCCAAAGGACTCCACGGGGCAAGCCGAGGAAGTGGAAACAACAACATGAGCTTTCGATGAAGCTTTCCACAAGACCGTTCAGGCCTGGTGAAGAGCCGCATCCTGCACGAACTGGCCCTGCTTATAACTAACTGCTCTGGTGCCTAGTCAAGGACGGCCTGCTAGGGAGGCTCTCGGGAGGGGGTACGAGGTACAGGGCTATGCGGACGACATTGTCATAATAGTCCGAGGAAAGGTTACACAGTCAGTGTGGGAGCGCAAGGAGACAGAACTGAAAGTGGTGGAAAGGTGAACGGTTCACCAACGGCTCGGGGTGAGCCCTGAGAAAGCAACAGTCATACCGTTTACGAGGAGAAGGAAGTGGAAGAGCCACAGAACTCTCGCTCTATACGGTAGAAAGATTCCAATGGCCAGGGAGGTAAAATATCTTAACCTAACCTGGGAAGGCCACGTTAAAAAAATACTGCGTAATGCCGTTATGACCCTAGCCGTCACTAGGAGGCTATATGGAAAAACGTGGAGGTTAAGACCTAGTATGGCCCACTGGCAGTACACAAGCGTGATCAGACCATTGTTAACATACGCGGCACTGGTCTGGTGGACTAAGGTGTCACAATCCAGTGCCAAACAAAAACTAGGCAAGATCCAAAGGATGGCTTGCCTCGGCATCACACGGGCCATGACTTCTACCCCTACAGCCGCAATGGAGGTGTTGAAGGATCTGACTCCCCTACACTTAGTTATCATGGGGGAGGCCAGGCTAGGACTATACAGACTAGCCTGCAATTATAGACTGAAGATCAGGTCAGGCTGCAGGGGACACTGCAAAATCTAGGAGATCGTGAAAAAGCCCATGCTTGAAATGAGGTCAGACTTCGCGAGCCCGCGAATCTGCAGGGAAAACAAGTTTACAATGGAAATCCCCGTCCGCGAGGCTTGGCGGGGGGAGACGCTGGGCCTACCACGAGACGCGCTCGTCTGGTTCACGGACGGATCCGCCGGGGAGCGTGAGACGGGGGCAGGCGTTTATTCGAAAGGACCCAGGGTAAGTCACAGTATTTCCCTTGGAGCTCATGCAACGGTCTTTCAGGCCGAAATGTACGCCATCTTGCACTGCGTGGGAGAAAACAAGCGGATCTTCATAGCCACAGACAGCCAGACAGCCCTTAAGGCACTAAGTGGCCCACTGGTAAATTCCAGGCTGGTAAGTGAATGCCGAGATGATACTCGGGGGTCAAAGGCAATGAAGAAGCTGACAGTCTCGCGAAGAGAGGTTCAGCAGAACCATTTGTGGGACCAGAACCAGTCTTGGGCGTGACGAAGAGCACTGCCAGGGGATCTATTAAGTCCTGGGTCAGAAAGGAGCATAAGGTGTACTGAGCAGACTGTCCAGGGCTCAGACATGGGAAGCCAGTAATTGAGGAACCCAGTTCAAAGAGAGCTGCGGAGCTGCTAAAACTTAGCAGAGGACAGCTCAGGAACATAACAGGACTCTTGACGGGACACGTGGCTGCCAAGAAACACCTGCATAAGATGAGGCGGTTTGAGGGGGATCTGGCATGCAGACTCTGCGGCGAGGGGGAGGAATCAGCCCAGCACATCTTATGCGAGTGTAAAGCTCTGGACCGCAAAAGACAACTGATCTACGGACAGCCTAGACCGGAGACAGATCAATGTAAAACTCCACCCTACCAATTGCTGTGCAGACTAGTTCAGGGCACAGTGATTTTGTAATGGGTGAAGTAGAGAAGACAAAGGGCATGTACAATAAGCCAAAGGCTGTGATATCGGGGCGACAAAGACGCGGACGAACCTTAAGGGAAAAAAATCAGTTCTTGACTGTGAAAAATATCATTGCTCATTACTTCTACTAGTCTCAGCACTGTATTAGCAGAAAGCTGCATAGATTTTGAGCTGAAACTATCTCGTCTTTATTTCTAAAGTTGGCAAATAAAGGCTAGTAATTTATTATTAATTTCTAATTCATTAGTGAATTTTATAGAATGAAATTGATTGTTCAATTTGGCAATAAAATCGTCTATTTTGAAAATGTTTGTGTTAAACATTGCGAAAATAGAATCCACATAACGAAACCATACTCTAGGAGTAGTATGGTGAGTATTTACTCACTTTTAAAATTTGTTTCAAATATACTCATGAAACAACAGATCTTAAAAGTGAAAGTGGGTATTTTTCTAGAGTATGGTTTCGTTATCTGGATGATATTTTCGCAGTGTTCAACACAAACATTTGTAAAACAGACGATTTTATTGCCAAATTAAACAATAAATTTGATTCTATACAATTTATCCACGAATTAGAAATTAATAATAAATTAAACCCCTTCTAGATGTAATAGTTATCCAAAATAAAGACACTTTATAATTCGATGTTCATATGAAGGAAACCACCACTCTAAGTTACATTCCGAATGACTCACATTATACGTACGCATAATAAATGGCCAGTCTGAACTTTTTAGTAAAAAGGTTAACTAATTTTCCTTTAAGTAAAAATAGATATACCAAAGAATTAGGGTATATAAAGGACGTGGCCGAATATAACGGATACACTGCTTGCCTAGTGGAGAAATTAATTAAGAAAATGTTAGCGGAATGAACAACTTTTAGAAGAGAGAAAGCCGAAATAACATTGTTTGCTTACCATTTAAACCTCTAATCAGGGGGGGGGTCTAGATATGATTTAAAAAAAAGCCAATTTGCAACTAAAGTTTTCGACAAAAAATACTTTTAAAAACTTGCTAGGTAACCCAAAAGACAAAGATAGTACTGCTAAAATGTCGAGAATTTATGAAATAAGTTGTATACATTGTGATCTTAAATACCTCGGACAAACAAAAATCTATTGAAATTAGATTTAATGAACATTTAACACAATTATGATACGGTACTACAGATAGATCTTCCGTTGCCCGGCATATTTGGGATAATATTCACCACGTAGATATAGGAGAATATAAAATTGATTAAACATGTTAGACAACCGGGACAGCTAAACGCCTTTGAAAGTATATTTATATTGCTAAATATAGTAATAATAAAAAGTATATGAACTTGGCTCCGCCGCCTATGTGGAGTCTATTGATAGATTACTTTACAAGAAATACCGGCAGAAGCACGTCCGATGGATAACAAAAAATTCAGGTATTTCCGACGACTACTTGCACAAGAATATAAGCAGGATTGTAGATGTAGATGTAACATATTTAAAATTATTCATCCTCTGATGACGCTAACTTTGTTAGTGAAACAATCGTCAGGTTTTTTAATGTGTTGCGGTGTTCCTAACCCTATTGTAATTTTTATTATTATTATTATTATTGTACTTATATTTTCGATCGGCTTAAAGATGCTTTTAATTCATTAACTTTTGATGCGTCTATGTATTCCGTAGATTCTGATCGTCATATTATTTATTTTATTTCAAAATCACGTTTAAACAGAAACAAAATGTATGACTATGCGGGCAAAGCAGCTGATTAAAGCCATTATACAATATTTACCCCAGTCATAATTTACGTCATCATCATCTGTGGCAGCAAAATGATCACCATACGTATATTGTCCTTTATAATTAAAATGGTAGAACCATAAGTTTTCATGGCCCATTTTGGAGTGTATAAGTGCGGATTGGTAAGATGCGTAAATGAAGGAGCGGTCGGTATAAAGCTAGAAACAAAAGAAAAAGTATATTAATTGAATGCATTAAACTTGAGTTTCTAAGTATATTTCAATATTAGTTTTGTGGAAAATAGCTTATATACATATAACAATATACGAGCACGCTTATAGTTAGCTTTGACCGTGAGTATTTATTGTTATTAGAAATATCAGTGTGAAATTTCGTTTATACGATCGTCTGATTGACACTGACATGTGCACTTCAGAGATTAAAATACAGATGTCCAGTTTCACAAAGCTAGATTAAATATTTAACGGCCGGTTAGTTAAACAAGGTTGAACACACTCAGTAAGTGATGGACGTGCCGCCACCTAGTTGCAGAACCAAGTACTATGCTGTCACGCCAGCTCCAAATAACACAAAGTGTTAAAAAATAGAGACTGGATACAGCTAACTAACAATTTAGAAAATTGTCAGCCCTGGCACATTTCTACCCTAATATAGGGACAAAGTATGTAAGACTCGATGCATTTTCGCAACAATTAGAACCGTAGACCGGTTTCGCTCTCATTAGAGCTCTTCAGTACGGCATACTAATTGCAGCAAAAATGCACCAAAAGTAATACGGCTATCGTATAGCCAGTCTTAAAATACTCAGTAAGTGATGGACGTGCCGCCACCTAGTTGCGGAACCAAGTACTATGCTGTCACGCCAGCTCCAAATAACACAAAGTGTTAAAAAATAGAGACTGGATACAGCTAACTAACAATTTAGAAAATTGTCAGCCCTGGCCCATATACGATAGCCGTATTACTTTTGGTGCATTTTTGCTGCAATTAGTATGCCGTACTGAAGAGCTCTAATGAGAGCGAAACCGGTCTACGGTTCTAATTGTTGCGAGAATGCATCTAGCCTTATAAGGTTGAATACAGCCAATCACAGCTTGAAAATATTTGGTTGTCATGGCAAAAATCCGAATCATAGTCTGTGATTGGCCGTCTGAAGCCGTGATTAACTAACCGTCCGTCAAATACTTAATCGAGCTTTGTGAAACTGGGAATTAATGTTCTTTATTCACTCAAATGTCAGATGCCGAAGCACATTGTCTGTCCCTGTCTAGGCGAGAGAAAACTACCACATTTTAGACGATTTTCGGTTTTCCTGTCTTAATTGTGTATCCGTGATAAATACTGAGGCCTAATCTTAATGTTAAGTATGTTCCGAAAATTAAGGCTTTTATTATCAGACGTGTGATCCTATGATCTACTGAATATTAATACTAAACGTGGTGAAGTAGGCAGCTGCTAAGCACGGAAGTAAATACTATAGAAACAGATTTAAATATACGAGGGGGTACCAAAAAAAAAACAACTGAACTGATGTGCGGAGTTTTTGTAATACGGCCTTCTGCTGCTAGGAACGTATATCGCTAAATAACGTTCCGTCCGGCTTGTGTGAAACTCTTGAAATGTTAAAAATGGCCTACAAGGATGATGCTATTGGGAAAACTCAAGTCTTTGAGTGGTTTCCTGTTTCAAAAGAGGTCAAACGTCAATTGATAGCAAACCTCGTTCTGCTTGTCCTTAGCTCGAACCGATGAAAATGTTGAAAAAATACGCTAAATACTGGAAGATCGACGACGGACTATTGACGAAGTTGTAGAGCTGTTTGGAGAGACTGTTTTAGTTCAGCGAATTTGTACGGAAGATTTGAGGAGGAAAAGGGTGGCTGCCAAATTCGTGCATCGACTGCTGATTGCTGAACAAAAGCAAGGTCGCGTGGAAGCATGTTGTGCTTTGATAGGAGAGTTCCGAAGTGTGCCAAACTTTCTTTCAAGGTCATCACAGGTGACGAATCATGGTGCTACGATTACGACCCTGAAACAACAATTAAGCCAGTGGAAAACTTCGAGTTCGCCTCGCACCAAAAAAGCTCGTCAGGTGAAATCAAACGTCAAAGCAATGTTGATTTGTTTTTTTGGATGTGAGAGTAATTGTCTATTCAGCGTTTGTGATAACATTCCTGTTCACAAAGCTCTGCCTGCGCAAATTTTTGACAAAAAATGGCATGATCCCTCTGGCCCACCATTCCTATCACCCGACCTTGCCCCCTACTAGTTTTTTCTTGATTTTCCCGAATGCAAAGAGACATGAAAGGAAGGCGTTTACCGACGTTGCTGAGGTGAAGAAAAAAACGATTGACGCCCTGTCTGACATCACAGAAGACGAATGTCAAAATTGTTTTGAACAATGGAATAAAAGATTAGACACGTGTACTAGTGCCAGTGGAGAGCGCTTTCAAGGGAATTGAATGTTTTTTGTTTAAACATTAAATTAATAAATTTAAAAAAGTTTGGTTTCTTTTGGGTTCCCCCTCGTATATACTTTTATTGTGTAGTACATACTCCATAACCTCTTACAATATTTTGCTCAGAAAATCATTCGATGTCTTCGATTGAAAGTTAACACAAACAATTTGGCAAACTGCACTCTTGTTAAAACTAACATCAAACGGTGGTAAAAGAAACATTTCGTGAAGCTATAGTACTATTTGTAGAATATTTTAAGTTATAAATAAATATAAAAGTTATATGTTCTAGAAAAAAAAAAGAAAATATGTGTAGCAGAAAAATAGTGCCATCTGATCACAGAATGATATATGTTTCATGAATCATGGGATATTACAACAGGACTGGCTGAAGGCGATAGTGACAGCTATATTTAAAAAAAGGGGACGAAACAGGTCCAAATAATTACAGATCAATCAGCCTTACAGGTTACAGGTATTGCATGCAGAGTAATGGAACGGATTGTGGTAAAATATCTTCTTCCTTTTCTCATCGATAATGGCATAATACCAGACACACAGCATGGCTTTCTTTCTGCCAGATCTGTGATGACCAACCTGCTCTCAGCTGCTAACGAGTGGACTCGCTTGCTCGATCAGAAGTTACTTGTGGACATCCCTTACCTAGATTTTAGCAAAGCTTTTGATAAGGCGCCGCATAGCCTATTGTTGCTGAAGCTAGAACACATTGGTATTAGAGGAAAAGTGTTGTTGTGGATTCAGAGCTTCCTGACTGGCAGAAATTTCTCAGTACGAGTCGGTTCATCATTCTCCAGATTAACTCCTGTTAGTAGCGGTGTGCCTCAGGGATCTGTTCTTGGTCCTGCCCTGTTCCTGGTCTATACAGCAGATCTACTACGGTGTCTCACTTCTCCCCATAATGCTTATGCGGATGACTGCAAAATAGATGGACGCCCTCTATTGACTAATAATAGCCTTCAGACAGATCTAAACACGGTAGTGCCTTGGTGTTCGATGTGGAGTATCTCACTTAATTCTGATAAGTGTACTGTTGTTCACCTCGGTCACAACAAAGCTCGCCAAGTTTATTTTCTCGAAAATAAGCAGATTGCATCTGTAGGGTATCAGGCTGACCTTGGAGTCATTGTAACACCAGATTTGTGCTGGTCAGCCCAAGCTATGTCGGCGGCCAAGAAAGCCAATAGGATAATGTATTTGTTGAAGAGAACCTTTCGAAAACCTACTCCTGCTCTTGCCAGAAAACTTTATACAACATACATTCGACCACATTTGGAGCATGGAATACCTGCGTGGTCACCTGTACTTGTCAAACACTGCAAACTCTTGGAGAAAACCCAACGTGCAGCGTCCAGGTGGCCTTTCGGCACCAAACCTATGAAGAACGCCTTAACTGCCCCAGACTTACAACCCTGCAGGAAAGGCGATCGATATGTGAATTGATTTATTTGTAGAAAGTAACTCATGGTCTGTGTCCACCTTCGTGTGAAACCTTGGTGCTTCTTAGTGATGACTCTAGACTCTAGGGATATTCTTTCAAGTTGAAGAAGAAACCTTTCCGCACCAACAACAGACTCAATTTCTTTTCAAACCGTGCGTTTGATATGTGAAACCTTTTGCCTGAACGTATGGTCGCTTTCCCAAATATTGGTATATTCAAGAGAAGATTGGATGCTCATTTCAACAATTTAATTTGCCATTTATTATACACGTTCTGGGTATTTCATTTAAGTTTTTGAATGTTGCCCTTTTTGTTTTACAATATGGGCTATAGTCTTTGTATTATCCTCATAAATAAATAAATAAATAAACAAATGTTTTGGAAGAGAGTTGTCAAAAAATATTTTGGAAGGATGTTATTAAATTTTGTCATAAAGTACTATACAAGTCTTAGACCTTTCTTTTACTGACATATGTATGACTTTCGGGAAATAAATAACAATAATATTATTAATAATAATATAAGTATATGAGTGTATGCGTACTTACTCTTAAAATGTTAGATTAAGGAATGCTATAAGAATGAAAGTGGAGTGAAAGGGAACAAAAAAGTAGTGAAAGGATGCAAGAGATTATCGATAATATAATTTGTAAGTAACAAAATGGTTGGAAAAAGGTATACGACACTGAATTTTGCGCTGATGGCTCTACACTCACAGATGTGGAAAACTAGGCGAATGGATACTGATTCCGTAGCCAAAATAATGGCGAACAAAAATTTAAAAAAAAACAGTTATAGGTTCTTATAGTGGCACAATAATTACCTACATTTATTAAGCCCTGTATACTTGCTGGATTACTGATATCAATAGATTCTTCTCCTTTTAAGTAGAACTTCTTTATTTCGTCCCATACCATGGGAACATTCTCTTGCTTAGTAGTGAGCGGTAGTGCCATTAGCTGAGGCATCAAATCATTAAACTTATCATTTAGAATACTTCGTGTTTCCCGTTGTCTTAGGAGACCTAAAAATATAAAACTAAAATCTAGAATTTCTTTTTAGTAATAGAGAAATTAATTAATTTATGTATTTAGAGCAATATAATTTGTGCTGTTTTTATAGATCTTGTGACCTTTCTTAAATAATAAGTTAAAGTCCGGACACAACAAATGCGTTATGGTAGCGAATTTTCATAAAAATTGTGTTTTCTTAAAATAAGTTAGTGAGGTAATTAATAAAAGTTGAAAGGAATAAAATTTGTGGACGCAGCAAGTGCGTTATAGTAGTGAATTTTCATAAGAATTGTACCTTATTATATGTATATTACTAAAATTAATACTTTAAACTTACACAGACCTTGAAGATCTATTTTAAGGGTCCTAGTACGCACATATTTGAAGAATTATTTCTAAATTGTTACCATCTATATATCTCTATTATCAAAAAAATCTTGTTTTACAACACCTTTTGAGAAAAATGCCTAAAACTCATTTTTATATGAAGCTAAAAATTAAATTTTGATATATCTACAGCTAGTGTAAGTCTCTTTAAAAGAAACTTGTATTACAAATTTCATTAAAGTTACAAAAGCTTTCCAGAAGGAAACTTTATTCATATTTAGAAAAGCATCTGTAAATTATTATAAAGGTAGCAGTTATGTTTTTTAATTAATCGCCTAAATGATTTCATTTTAGTCAACCTAATCAACCCAACCGGTTTCGTTCAATATCAACAATACCAAAATGTCTGCTGACAATTATAATTTCAGACTCAAAGGTCACAAAGTTAACCAGGCGTTTTAAACAAAAATGAAATCTTGTTCAAAACGTATGAAATCTGTGCACTATTGTTTCTTCAAATGTCAAAATAAATTTAAAAAAAACATACATTCATGGAGGCGGAATCGATCACGAAACTGTATGCGTAGGAGACAAGCCGGTTACCACTGAGATATCTAAGGATACGGTAATTCACGTTTTGCTTACATGATACTCGGCACGGGCTTCATGCCCGAGATATATTATTATTATTAAAAGTATAGGTAACAATTAATTACAGAATTAGTAGAATTGCCATTGAACCACATTCAACGACTGTTTCTATCTTATATGACGTATTATGTTTAAGTTTAAAGATAAAAAACTCTGGACGCAGCAAGTGCGTTATGGTAGTGAATTTTCATAAAAATGGTTTTAATTGCAAATATGTGTGTTTCCTTTTTAAGAAAGCAGGCATTAATTTTGGTTACCAGTATAACCTATATAGTAAAAACAATGTGCCATGTTTCATAAAAATAACTTTATTGTGTGAAAATGTACAAAAATTTCCAAAAGTAAACTTAAAGTGTTCCCGGAAAAACTCGTTTCTTGGTCAACCTTATAGGTTAATAGCAAATTGAGCTATTCAAATTTGAAGCATTTAATGAAAATTCGCTACCATAACGCACTTGCTGCGTCCCGAATTTCTTTTCTTACAAACACGAATCGCTGAAAAATTCAAAAATGCAATAACATAAGGCGTGTTTGATTAAAAAAAAGAAAATTTGTATCACCAACGATTTATGGGCCATCCTGTGATTCTAGAAATATTTTTTTAAGATGTAGCTCAAGACACCCTATAATTAATATATACAAATTTTCTTCATATCTTGTATAATAACGGATATATTGAGCTTTATTGATTTTTTACGAAAATTCCACAAAAATTATTTACCATTAAACGATAAACTCTAAAGCTAAGGCTACTGCCAAGCATCAGAGAAAGGGTCTATTTGAAATGAATTTTCTGGAAACATTTTAGTAAAATGAAGGACAATGACGGTTGAAACTAAGACTTCAGAGTTTGTAAAAGATCCTTCTTGAGACATTTGATTTCCATATCCCGTATTAGATTCAAGTTCTTTGCCTAAATGTTGCCGATTTTGACGTTTTAAATCGCAACTTTGACGTTTTGAGGAAAACCCCAATTTATTTTTCTTTAAATGCCTATAACTTTTTTGTCTTTCGACCTACATAGCTAAATTTTGGTAGGTGGCTTACCTATAAGGATATTAACTAGCGTACCAAATTTGGTTGCCCTTACTTTGTTAATTCCGAAAGAAAACACAAAATTTTCCGGGAAAACCTGGGCAGATTTTCCTGGCTAACGAACTTATCCAAGCCATTTGCAAAAGGAATTTTTCCACCAAATTTAGTCAAAATCGGCCTATTATTTTTTGAGTTATCGGTGTGATACATATATATATATATATATATATATATATATATATATATATATATATATATATATATATATATATATATATATATATATATATATATATATATATATATATAAACATATAAAAATTGAAACGGACCCCGGATATGTGTTCTAGGGGGCCTAGTTCGCGGTCATTTGAAGAAATTTTTTCAAAATTCAAAAGTCGGGATCTCCTCATTAGTGAATTTTTTTTTAAGAAAATTCACTAAAAAGAAACTATTTTAAGAGCTTTTTTATAGAGGCGACTTGATTTTGTTTACATTTCTACTATATAATATTTCTAGTCTAAAACTGTATTTGGAGCCGTTTATTTATCAAGCTACAAATATAGTTTATTTTAAAAATGGATTGAATCCCCCAGTTATATTGAGCTTTATTGATTTTTTACGAAAATTCGACAAAAATTATTTACCATTAAACGATAAACTCTAAAGCTAAGGCTACTGCCAAGCATCAGAGAAAGGGTCTATTTGAAATGAATTTTCTGGAAACAGTTTAGTAAAATGAAGGACAATGACGGTTGAAACTAAGACTTCAGAGTTTGTAAAAGATCCTTCTTGAGACATTTGATTTCCATATCCCATATTAGATTCAAGTTCTTTGCCTAAATGTTGCCGATTTTGACGTTTTAAATCGCAACTTTGACGTTTTGAGGAAAACCCCAATTTATTTTTCTTTAAATGCCTATAACTTTTTTGTCTTTCGACCTACATAGCTAAATTTTGGTAGGTGGCTTACCTATAAGGATATTAACTAGCGTACCAAATTTGGTTGCCCTTACTTTGTTAATTCCGAAAGAAAACACAAAATTTTCCGGGAAAACCTGGGCAGATTTTCCTGGCTAACGAACTTATCCAAGCCATTTGCAAAAGGAATTTTTCCACCAAATTTAGTCAAAATCGGCCTATTATTTTTTGAGTTATCGGTGTGATACATATATATATATATATATATATATATATATATATATATATATATATATATATATATATATATATATATATATATATATATATATATATATATATAAACATATAAAAATTGAAACGGACCCCGGATATGTGTTCTAGGGGGCCTAGTTCGCGGTCATTTGAAGAAATTTTTTCAAAATTCAAAAGTCGGGATCTCCTCATTAGTGAATTTTTTTTTAAGAAAATTCACTAAAAAGAAACTATTTTAAGAGCTTTTTTATAGAGGCGACTTGATTTTGTTTACATTTCTACTATATAATATTTCTAGTCTAAAACTGTATTTGGAGCCGTTTATTTATCAAGCTACAAATATAGTTTATTTTAAAAATGGATTGAATCCCCCAGTTAAATAACAATTAGGTACTTGGCAAATTTTTAATTTCATATCGTCTGTAATCTGCGATATTTGTGGCCGAGATTTCACAATTGTTGGTTCGGGTAGTATGTTTTATGCCTGTTATTTAATTTGTTTCGTTACCGTCGATGTATGCTTTATACCTGTCGTATGAATCAATCTACGCGTGACAGTTAACTACTTTGTCAGTCAGGCAATGGACTTTAACCACTAAGTCGTTTAAATATATATATATATATATATATATATATATATATATATATATATATATATATATATATATATATATATATATATATATATATATATATATATATATTTATATATATAAACATTAAACTTCCCCTGGATATCTGTTCTGGGGGTTTAAATTTTTTTTCAAAATTCAAAAGTCGCGATCTTTTAGTGAATTTTTTTTACAAAACCTCACTAACAGGTTGAATAATAAAATATTTTGATTTTCAATTTTGTTTGTTTGTATAGAAAGCGAAGAACTTTCCAATGCACCCTTGTAGACTTTTCACAAAAGACTTTTCTACGTAGAAGTGATAGAATAGAAGAGAAAGTGCTTGAGGCACGTGGTCACTGCACATTTACCGAAAAAAGTCCAGTAATAAGTATTTGACAAATATCTACATGACCATGGACAAGATAGAGAACAGAATAAAACGTGTTTCAATAAGCTTTTTGGCTTGACAAAAGACGAATTTTTAACTGCGTCTTTTGTTTCTACTGTTGTAAATACAATTTATCTTTTATCGCAAAATTTTGATTTGACAAAAACGGCGAAATTATATTTCATGTTGATATTATTTATCTTATAAATGAAAATAAAAGTCAATTTGAATTAAGATTATTGGTAGCTTGGCATTAAATTTATTGTTATTATTATTTATGAATGAGCATATTTTATGTATTATCTAAGATCAAACGTAAATATTTGCTAAAATGATGCCAAAATTTATTAAATTATCTGACCTTTGCCCTAAATTCTGTCTAATGTGTGGGTCTTTTTCCGAATAAATATTTTCGTCCGTTATCTTCCATGTGTTTCAGTAAATTGATTAAAATCCGCTAATATTGTAAATTTTATTGGGTTTTAGCTATTTCACAATAACCCATTTACAAAGGAATGTGAAAAGGTTTTCAATCTTTATCTTGCATGCGATAAACAGAATAATCAAACTCTGCAAATATTTGCTACCAGTTAAGCATGTATTGATTTGAGTGAGTTGTTCTAAAAAAATCACTAATGAGGAGATCCCGACTTTAGAATTTTGGAAAATATTCTCCAAATAAGCGCAAACTAGGCCTCCTATAACCCATATCCGGGGTCAGTTTCAATTTATATATATATATATATATATATATATATATATATATATATATATATATATATATATATATATATATATATATATATATATATATATATACGAGGGCGGGTCAATAAGTCCGCGACTTTTGGAATTTCCCGTCTCTTTACAGGAAGGGAAACACTGCTCCTGTCAACAAGCATCTGTCAGTTGACTATAGCGATAGAAACAGACAACCTCTTGAGTTTTAACGAAAATGGAAAAAAGTGAATTTCGTGTGCTCATCAATCATTATTTTTTGCGAAAAAAAAACCATCACTCAAACCGAGGCTAAGCTTGATAAATACTATGGGGACTCTGCACCATCAATTTCCATGGTAAAAAGGTGTGTGTGTGTTTGGTTTACTGGCTGTGGCTTTGACCAGCGATTAGCACATTATGACCCGCCTCTGCTACCCTATCCTAAAGTCGTTAGATCACCTTTACACTTTTCTTTTTAATATGAATATACATACTTAAATTTATTCTATGCTACTTCTAAATACAAGTATTCATCCTTGATTATATAGGTTTTTTTTTTGCTTTTTTTTGTTTTTTGTTTTGTTTTTTTTTGCTGCAATCTTTTATTTCTCTTAGGACTTTTTTTATTTCTCTCTTTTTTTTGGCTTTTTTTTATTTCTTTTTTTATGTTGCAATCTTTTATTTCTTTTTTTTTCTTTTTTTTTTCCTCAAGAGCCTTTTCTTTATTAAATAAATAAAAGGATTGTGAGGAGATGGTTGACTACAGGGATACGTATACGCTACTGGGGCTCTTCAGAGCTTTCAACATCACAGACTGAGCCGCTATAAGAAAGGTGTCAAACACTTGGAAAGACAATAGGAACTTATTAACTATCTAGAGGTAATATTCACTATTAACTAATTACAATTCCACTTTACAGGCTTTACTTAATATAAGTATGTCTATTATTATTTGTATTAAATTTAAGAATGGAATTAAAAGTCGCTAAGTACTGGGACAAAGAAAATACTACTTCAAAATTTCGGAAAGTTGCCGCTAGGTTTCTAATCTATACTTTGATTTTCATATTTTTGATATGTTTGTTTAAAGCTTTAAATATTTCTATATCATTTGTGGCTAATAGTTGAGCTAGGTTAAAGGGTTTATTTACAGAAAGTTTTTGGATAATTAACGAAAATGTTTCTATTTCGTCCTTTCTTAATATACATGATAACATGACATGTTCGATATCTCCATATTCCATACACTCACAATGTGGACTGTCTTTTAATCTAATTTTAAACAAATAGGCTGGACATAATGCATGATTAGTTCTTAAACGACATATATTTTTTATTTCCTCTTTTGATAAGTTTCCATAATAAAACCACGGTTTAGAGGGGAGTTCCCGCTGAATACGCTTATACATTTCCCCAGCTTTATCAGATGTATAATTTATTTGCCATAGTTGTTTCTGTCTTTTTGTAATCGTACTATAGTAATCTGAATATGGAGTTTTGTATTCTGCCTTCTCTCCCCTATCCACCGCCATCTTCGCAATTTCGTCAACAGTCTCATTGTGCTGTATGCCACAATGACCCCTTAACCATGCTATTGGTAAAAGGTGGTTTACTAAATTTCGTTACGGCCGTACAAGCACAAATAACGCCAAAGGTTCTGGACGCCCAGTTGAGGTCGCCCACACACGAAATAATTGAAAAAATTCACGATATAGTGTTGGCCGATCGGAGATTGAAAGTGCGGAAGATTGTGGAAGCCGTAGGTATATCACATGGCTCAGTGGTTTCGATTTTGCATAATCACTTGGGTATGAGAAAGCTATCCGCAAGATGGGTGCCGCGTTTGCTCACAATCGACCATAAACGCAATCGTGTGACAACTTCGATGGAGTGTTTGGCGTTGTTCAACCGAAATAGAGACGAGTTTTGCGCCGTTTCGTAACCGTGGACGAAAGATGGATTCACCACAACACACCAGAGACCAAGCAGCAGTCAAAACAGTGGGTTTCTCCGTGCGAATCCGCGCCGAAGTAGGCCAAGGTGAGTTTGTCAGCCAATAAAGCCATGGCGACCGTTTTTTGGAATGCACGCTGTATAATCCACATTGAATACCATCAAAAGGGAAAAACAGTCAATGGCGAATATTATACGAACTTATTGGACCGATTCAATGACGATTTGAATAAAAAAATGACCGCATTTGGCCAAGAAAAAGGTCTTTTCCACCAAGACAATGCAAGGGCGCACACGGGTGTAGTCTTAATGGCGAAATTCCATAAATTGGGCTACGAATTGCTCCACCATATTCTCCGGATTTAGCCCCGAGTGACTATTTCTTGTTCCCACAAACTTAAAGAAATGCCTCGGCGGAAAGAGTTGACTCCAATGCTGAAATCATCTCACAAACACATACCTATTTTGAGGTCCTCGACAAATCTCATTTTTTGGAAGGGATAAAAAAAATTGGAGAAACGTTAGACGAAGAGTATAGAGCTCAAAGGAGACTATGTTGAGAAATAAAAGTTTTTTTTGTCAAAAAATCTGTGTTTCATTCAAAAAGTCATAGACTTATTGACCCGCCCTCGTATATATATATATATATATATATATATATATATATATATATATATATATATATATATATATATATATGTGGGTGAGTGGGTGGGTGTCACACCGATAACTCAAAAAATAATGGGCCGATTTTAATCAAATTCAGTGAGTACCTTCCTTTCGCTAAGTTCGTTAGCTAGGAATATAAGCCCAGGTTTTCCGGAAATGTTTGCATTTTCTTTCGGAAAAAATTATATCACCGGAAATAATAAAGCAATAGCAACAAAATTTGGTACGCTGGTTTCTGTCACAAAGAGTATCCTATGTACTAAAACTCAAATCTCTAAGTTAAAAGACAAACACTTATAGGTAAGTCTCTGATTAAATAAAACGCACCGTTAAAATGATAGTTATGGTAGTCGAACTAATGTGAGTGAAAAATACAACACGAAATGACTGACAAGCTGCTAGATCTCTGTCTAAGTCGTTATTTTCCTTCATTTCGTTAAAATATGAGCAAAAAATCCATGGTAAATAAAAATTGTTTGGTATCAATAATAAAGACGTTAGAAAATTAACATACTACCGTATATACTTGCCAGTACATACATCTGTCATGTCGACGGTGGTCGAGTGTAAGCGGTGTGCATCCGATAATCGAATCCTATAATAAGACGAGTTCTAATCCTAGTTAGTGACTTAACATTTTATAATTTTTTTATCTTTCATTTCATTTTACCGCTATCTGATCAGATTGTTGTTATTCCGTATAAAAAATTAGTTAATAAAGAGGAGATGAAAATTTTTAAGGCTCAATTCAATTTGATTAGCATATCTGGTGGTTTGTTCTCGCCCTAACTTAGTGAAACCGTTCCATATTTAATACAGTCGTAGACTGTTCCCGTGGCTTCAAAAGTGCATGTTTTTTTTTCTGCAACCGATTTTAATTTTTAATGAATTTTCTTTAAAAAATTCACTATTGACGATATCCCGACTTTTGAATTTTAAATATATCTTCAAATGAGCGCGTATAAGCCCCCTAGACCACATATCCGGAGCCACTTTCAATTTTTAGACGTATATATATATATATATATATATATATATATATATATATATATATATATATATATATATATATATATATATAGGGTGGTGATAACAACCCTTATATTTTAAATAGGGAACATGGGTCGAGTGTTACATCATTTGAGAGCTCTTTCTTTTCTGAATTCAGCACACAAATTTTTTTGGAAGTTTTATCAACTCGTTTAAAAATTATTCACAGTTGGAGTTGCAAGAACGTATTTCATTCATTGTGATAAGAAATGCACTAATTAGTCAATTTATCGTTAAAAAAACTTCAATATTAAAATTGACGTGTTTCAGCGTTTTTAAAAAAAAATTCTCTGGACGCAAATCGGTCTGTTTCGTTTTCAATACGCTACCCTGTATACACGGTGACGCATTTCTATGGTAAAGCTCAATATATCCGTTATTATATGTATATGTTAATTATCGGTTGTCTTGAGCTGCCTCCTATAAAATTAGTTTTACAATCGTAGGTGGCCCATAAGTTGTTGGTGATACAAGTTTTCTTTTTTTTTTTTAATCGAACACACCTTATATTATTACATTTTTGCATTTTCCATCGAAATATAATGCATGTTTGTAAGAAAAGAAACTGAGGACGCAGCAAGTGCGTTATGGTAGCGAATTTTGATTCTATGTTTAATTTGCTATTAACTTAACGTTCGTTGGCTAGGAACCAGTTTTTTCGGGAACATTTGTAGTTTATTTCCGAAAAAATGTTTACATTTTCAAACAATAAAGTTATTTTGATGAAATATGGTACATTGTTTCTACTATATAGGTTATACTGGTAACCAAATTTCATAACTGCTTTCTTTATAAGAGAAGACACTTTTGCCATTAAAAACATTTTTATGAAGACTCACTACCATAACGCACTTGCTGCGTCCAGACTTTTTAAAATTCTACTATGATTTTGTTAATAGTCAACCATTAAACCATTTTACCAGATCTTTTAAAAAAGTAAATATTCCCTTATTTAAAAATATTGGAAGAGGGATTTACGAGGTAAGCTCCAAAATTTCCCGGCCAGGCTATGAAAGAAACAGCATAAGCTCACACTTGTGCAATTCCAGTAGTGTGCAAGAGTGCATTGTCATGCAGAAAACGCACCGATCTGGTCAGTTTCCCACGTCTTTTCTCCAGAATATTTTGTCGTAATTTATACAGGAGTGTTGCATAATATGACTCGTTGACTGTGGTATTGTGTTCTTTAAAGTCTATAAGAAGAATACCCGCACAATCACAAACAAATCGTAGCCATCACTTTTTTATCGATTGACAGACCTTGAACTTTCTTGGCGGTGATTCTCCTTTACGCCTCCATTCGCTCGACTCCCTTTTGCACAAAGGATCATAGTCGGGAACCATGGTTTCGTCCCCTGTCACAATTGTTTTCAGCACGTCCACAGGGTTTTCTCCACAGAGGGCCAAATCGGATCAGTCACATTTAAAACGACGCTGGCGCTAAATTGCTGAAAGATGTATAGACCCACCTCGCACTAACTTTATTCATGCCTACATGTTCGTGCAGGATTAGGCGAACGCTTGTATATGAAAACCCCGACATTTTTGATAATTCTTTCACTTAAAAGCGCCAATCGCTTAATGCGAGATTTCCAACAACGGCAATCTTGTTGTCCGTCACCACTTCTACCGTGCTTTCTGTTCTGGCGTCATCTTCCAAGAATTCCTGCCCCATTCGAAACCGTTTTGACCCATCTTTGACTACAGGATACGGCGGAGAATTGTCCCCGTAAACCCCATCAGCCGATCTTTGATGCTTTGAGGTGGAAGACCTTCTCATGTAAGGAATTTAATACCAGATCTATACTCAATTTTCGTGACTACTGAGATCGTGATGAACAAGTGTTAGTTATAAGGAAACTAATTGACATAAAATCCATTTTTGTTTTTGCCAAGGCTAATAAGACTTGAACCAATGTCTTACCAAAATTTGACAGGCTGCGATACTTTGGATCTATGTCAGGCCGGAAAATTTTGGCGTTTACCTCGTAAGTAGGTACCTAGTTAAAAATACTCACCTGCAGCTCTCAAAATTCCTTCGTCACTATTTACTCCCATTATAAAGGGAACTTCATTAAATTCTTGATTTTGTATGTACTCGAGCGGATGTTTTGTTAAAAATGGTTCAGGGTTACGTTCACTCTCTTTCTCTATTGATGGCAGGAACACACAAAGTGGATCGATTGAGAAAAACTGCAACAATATTTACTGGTTATATATATATATATATATATATATATATATATATATATATATATATATATATATATATATATATATATATATATATATATATATATAAATAATTATAGGGTGCCCCAGTTTATAGTAACAAGACTTTAACAGTCAATAGAACAGATTATTTTAAGACAAAAGATTCATATATATCTAACCTCTAATTGCTTCCTAAGGGAGATACAGGGTGTTGAAATTTTATATTTTTTGAAAAATTTTTTACAATATTTTTGGAACGGAGTGAGATATAAGCATGCGATTCCGTACACGATCTATGTAGATTGAGATTGTTACTTTGCCGGTGTCCGTAGACTATTTGAAATAATAGAACTCCTTTCACGTACGCCACTCACCTTTTATAATACGTATTTCTCAAAGAACAATCTTTTAGTAACTTTTTTGGTTTTCTATAGTTTTATGCTATCTTGAGCGGTTATCGAAATATTCAAAGTTTTTTGAAGCAGTTATGGTTTTTTCCACAATTTCAACACCCCGTATCTCCCCTTAGCAAGCTAATTAGGGGTTATGTTTATATAAACTTTTTGTCTCAAAATAATCTGTTCTATTGATTGTTAAAGTTTCAGTACTACTTCCTAAGGAAAATACAGGGTGTTGAAATTTTGAAAAAAACTTTTTTCGGAAATTACTACTAGACCATACGAGCTTTTAATTTTAAATTTGGCCAGGTTGTTTTTGCCTCAATAGTGCTATCTTTCAGTACATAAGAGGCATGTGCTGACCGTCCATTGGCGGAGAAACTGGGGTATGAAAATTATTTTTAGGTCATAACTTGTACGCCACTGATTTTTCGACAGTAGTTATCTTACTTTCGAATTGCCTGTACATTTTAGAAGAAAATCTTACTGTATCACTTTTCTCTTACATGCACGGTCTTCGAGGAAAACGCCATCAAAGTTAAAATGTTTAAAGTTCCAATTCTAAGTTTTCTTATCGCAAATCTAAGATTGCTATGGAACAATAACTTCTCTGCAATTTCAAAATCTGCGATCTTAAGTTTAACGTTAATCCAACAACGATTATTGCTTATATCTTGAATTAAGTGTGTGTGAGTGTGAATTTTGTTTATTATTAATAATAATAATAAGTGTCAAGTCTGAAAAAATGCCATTTACACTTAGTTCAAGAATGTGCCAATATGCATTTCATTTATGGCTTTGCAAATGGGCAATTCGGCAGCTGCAGCAAGGGAATATTAAAGACGATTTTCAAAAGAGAAGCCAACCACATCCGAATGTTTTCACGCAAATTCATAGACGTTTCGCTGAATATGGCTAAGAAGAAGTAACGAACGTTCAAATCAAAGTAGCCGTAATGTCATGAGGGAAAGCAGGATCTTAAGTGAATTTGATTATGACGCGACGGCGAGTGTTCGGAGAATTTCCAGGAAAACTTCAATACCAAAATCTATAATATGGAGGCTACTAAAAAGAGACAATAGATATCCTTATCATTTACAATATGTGCAGGCTTTAATCCACGATGAACTTTGTTCTATATTTTGTCACTTGCTTCTAAATTCGATTGAAGATGTCCCATTATTTTTCACAAAGGTGATATCGCATCATGAAGCTCGCTTCACTAGGAGGGGCGTCATTAATTTCCCTAATCAGCATGTTTGGGCAAATGAAACTCCACACGCTACTAGGAAAAGGAATTTTCCAGAGGAATTCAGTGTAAACATTTGGCTAGGTATTTACAATACAACTATTATGGGACCTTATATTCATTCTACCGGAAAGGCTGAATTCTAATTAATTTCTGGAAATTCTGGAGCCTAAGCATGTAAATATGTGGGAAAGTGTTCCGCTAGATTTGAGGCCGAATGCTTGGATTCAATTAGATGGCTGTCCAGCCCATTATGGACGAAATGTTTGTGATTGCTTGGGTGCTAATTACTCATTCATACTCATACTCATTTATTAGTGGTCAAAATTATACGTTATGTCTTACAAAGAAGCTGTGCTTGTGCTTGTATCAACATAATTTTGAAAAAATCCTCAAATAATCAAACTGTCAAAACAATTTTAGTTAGTGTCATTTTCTGAATTTTGATCAACCTTGCTTTTTCTTCTCTTTCTTCTTCCACAAACATTTCTATAGCCGTTACAAACATTTATTTTCACTCTCGCCCGACTATTTCTCTTCATTTCAACCAAACCTTCTTGAAAAACATAATTCTTTAGCACATAAATTTATCCCAGCAGATGGATTGGACGTGGTGGGACTGTTACCTGGCCGGCTCATTCTCCAGATTTGACTCCACTAGATTTTTTCGTGTTGAGTTTCATCAAAAAAAGATTTTATAAAACTACAGTGGGCACGAGGGAAGAATTGATCTACCGGATACCAATTGCATGCAATGAAATACGTGAATATCATTTACTTCATGTAATGAGATCAATTGTACACCGCTGTTAAATGTGTTTGCAACAAAATGGTTCCCATTTCGAACATTTGCTTTAGTTCTAAATGTTACTTATTAATTTTGAGATTTTTGTTCCATTATGTGAGATTTTGTTATTAAATTTACCCACTCAGGTTGTTCAAACTGTGTATTTCTTTTAAACTGCATTGCAAGCTTTTATGGCGTTTTCTTCGAACCGTGCATCGTACGAAGAAAGAGGTAGAGTAAAATTTTCTTCTAAAATGTAGATGAAATTCAGCAGTAAGATAACTTCTGGCAAAAATCCAGTGGTATACAGGTTATGAGCTAAAAATATTTTTCATACCACAGTTTCTACTCCACTGGACGGTCAGCAAATGCCTCATATGTACTAAAAGATAGGACTATTGATGCAAAAAACTCTCGCAAAATTTAAACTCAAAATCTTTTATGGTTTAGTAGTAATTTCCAGATTTTTTTTTCCAAAATTTCAACACCCTGTATTTCTCTTAGGAACTGGTACTAGGACTTTAACAGTCAATAGAATAGATCATTTTAAGACAAAAAGTTCATATAAACATAACATCTAATCAGTTTCCTAAGGCAGATACAGTGTGTTGAGGTTTTGAAAAAAAATCATTTCTTCAAAAAACTAGTAACATTTTGATAACCGCTCAAGATAGCATAAAACTATAGGGAACCAAAACTGTTCCTAAGAAATTCTTCTTTTAGAAAGAGGTATTATAAAAGGTCAGTGGCGTACGTGAAACAAGTTTTATTATTTCAAATTGCCTACGGAACCCGAAAAAGTAACACCTAGGTTATCATTTGGGACAAGAATACCACCGAATAACAACCTCAATCTACGTAGAACGTGTACGGAATTATATGCTTATAACTCACTCCGTTCCAAAGTTATTGTAAAATATTGTCCAAAAATATGAAATTTCAACACCCTGTATCTCCGTACGGAAGCAAACCAGAGGTTATGTTTGTATGAACGTTTTGTCTTAAAATGATCTGTTCTATCGACGATTAAAGTCCTGTTACTTAACCGTTGATTAGGCCTGGAATCAACGGTTTAGAAGTTATTCAATTGTTTGTCCGAAATTTTATTACGATTCAACACGACAGTGCTGCCATGTCGTCACAAAACCTGCCAATATTTGTTATTACCATGACTCTTAACTCAATGTAGCATAATAAAATATGGTTATATAGCTTGCGGAAATATCCACTTATACAGGGTGTTACATTTTACGAAGCTCAATTTTTCTCAAAAATTTCAAATAGAACACCCCGTAAACGGCATCAGATAGCGGGTTTAGTAAGCTTTCTCTCAATACCATATTTGCTGGGGTTCAATCGGCTGGTTTAACACATACAAACTGATGGATCATTTGTAAACGTCTGGGCTTTCTTCTTTCTAAAGGTGAATTATAATTTGTACAGGCTTTTAATGAAAATCGTAGACATGGCTTTTTTTTTGTAAATTGTTACATCGTTTTTAGAAAATAGTATGGTGAAATTTATTTTAACTTAATTTATAAACAACAAAAATTAAATAAAAATAATTGTACCACATTAATTTAATACATAAACGATATAATCAAGAATGTATTAAAATAATAGTCTTAATAACAAATCTCAAATCAGATGCTCGGACACTTTCCCCCTTGCTGAACGTAAAGCTCTAATGTTTCCATAATTTGTCTATGCGTAGCAGCATGGATCATCTTCCGATCAATATTCCGACATGCATCTAATATTCGTTGTTGTAGATCGTAAACGCTAACTACAGGATTTATGCCAAAATCTGAATAAACATGGTCCTTGATGTAGCCCCATAAAAATAGCCGACGGGAGTCAAATCTGGGGACCTTGCAGGCTATCGTATTTGGGCGTTGGTACATATATAATTAGGGCCAAAAACTTGGTCCAAATAGTCCACAACTATCCTGCTGTTGTGAGCTGGACATCCATCTTGCTGAAAAATAATCCTAGGTTAGACATTCAGTGGGACATCATCCAACCAATCGTGCAGATGGGTGTTTAGGTGATTGAGGTAAGTCGTCCCGTGTAAATTTGCTCCAAAAAATACGGGTCCCAGCAATCTATTATCTAATAGCCCACACCATACGCTGGTTTTATATTCAGTTTGGTGGTTCCTCGAAAAAACCCAGTTTGGATTTTCCGTTGCCCATCTTACACTGTTATGCTTATTCAACACACCATTATTTGTGAACTTTGACTCATCCGTCCAAAGGATATGGCTTAAAGTTTCATGATCTATATTTAAAGCTTCATTCACCCAATTCGAAAACTGTAAGCGCCTCACATAGTCGCCATCTCTGAGGCCTTGGACAAAATGACACCGGTAAGGCTTATAACTATACATTTTCATTATTCTGCGAACACTTCTATTTGAAATATCGGTTACTGAAGCTAGTTGTGTTGCTGATAAACCTGGGTTTTCTTGCAAATGTAGTGAAGTATTTAACGAAATTTCTTCATTGGTAATTGGCTTCACGTGGGTTATTGGCTGATTTCCTCTTACACATCCGAATTGTGAAAATGTATTGTAAATACGCAGAAATGATCGATAATCCGGGTGTCGTCGCTCTGGATACCGATCCCTAAATAATTATTGTAACAATTAGATGGAAACTCAGGATAAATGAACAAAAAAAAATTCCTGTATCTTCGCGATGCACGGCGCGCCACTTTTTGGCATTCAATATAAGTCTCCAACATATTCTTTCTCTCCTGAACTGAATAAGCCATACTGAATGCAGATATCGATTAATTACTGTATTGACAAAAATAATCCAATGCACGTAGTTTCACTATTTTGTTGCTAAACTAGTGAAATGACAGCTTTATTATTTTTAATAAAAGTTCAGTAGTTCGTTGATAGGCAACAACTTGAGGGTTTCAGTGATAATTATTTTAAATCGGAATTATTCTGAGTATGTAAGTCTATGCTGCTAGCCTTAGGCCAGTCATACGAAGATTAGACTTGTCATTAAAATTGTTATTTTGCTAACTTGTTGATTATTTAAATTATTTGAAATTTTTTGTTTAAGTATTAAATTAATGTGGTACTATTATTTTTATTTAATTTTTGTTGTTTATAAATTAAGTTAAAAATAAATTTCACCATATTATTTTCTAAAAACGATGTAACAATTTACAAAAAAATGCCATATCTATAATTTTCATTAAAAGCCTGTACACATTATAAATCACCTTTAGAAAAAAGAAAGCCTAGACGTTTGCAAATGATCTATCAGTATGTGTTGAACCAGCCGATTGAACCCCAGAAAATATGGTATTGGGAGAAAGCTTACTAAACCCACTATCTGATGCCGTAGTCATATACAGGGTGTTATATTTGAAAATTTCGAGAAAAATTGAGCTTTGTAAAATGTAACACCCTGTATAAGTGGATATTTCCGCAAGCTATATAACCATATTTTATTATGCTACATTGACTTAAGAGTCATGTTAATACCAAATCTTGACAGGGTTTGCGACGACATGGCAGCACTGTCGTGTTGAATCGGAATAAAATTTCGGACAAACAATTGAATAATTTCTAAACCGTTGATCCCAGGCCTCTATTGTGGGGCATCATTTTTCTCGCCGTAAAGTGCTCTACTAAAAAATAAAATAAAATATGGGTGTCCCTTTTAAAAAATACAAGTTTGGTGTGGCACAGGGAAACTGATTACTCTGTATACATGAAACTAATTTCCGGTTATGCGGAACACGGGTATATCTATGGATATCAAATTTGACTTTCTAGGTAGAGCGGTTGTGAAGATCATTATGTGATCCTCTCAACTTGCCGGACCCTGTAATATATATATATATATATATATATATATATATATATATATATATATATATATATATATATATATATATATATATATATATATATATAATACACGTTGATTCGCTCTACAATAATAATGATATTAATGATAATAATTTATTTACCCTTGTAGTTACATACATAAATAATGATACAATAAATTTAGGATTAATTAATTTTTGCGGTAATAATAATCTAATAATCTTTCGCAGAAGCTTTATGCTTGGGCTCGAGTTAATCCATTATCATCACAATCACAATATTTAACAAATATTGAATAATTTCAGTGTAATAATTTTATAATTCATGGATTATTTGGTTGCCCTTACTTAGTGAAGCCGTTATATACTAAATTCAATTTTCCTTTGCTTGACAATGCCGTTAAAGCATAACCGGTTGAAAAAAAATAAATAAAACACGCACTTGTGAAGCCAGAGAAAAAGTTTCTACGTCTGCATTTATTTTATAATCTTTATAATACCATTCACAAAATAATTTAGCATACTTATTCGAATAAGTACACTTGGAGAACACAAATCACCATAGAGACCTGACGATTGTTTCACTACGTATTAGGTAAAAGGCCGATAACCTATAGAGGGCAGAATCACAGGCAGACTTTCTGAGTTTATATTTTAATTGCCGGAAGTTTTTTAAAACTCCCGTTATAACTGTACCTACTGAGTTTCGGAATATCTGTTATATCAAAGAGACAGTGCGAACAGTAAACTATTAATCAGTGGCGGGGCACGGTTTTTGCAAATTTATGGTCTAAGATATATAAATATTCTCATGGGCGTTTCACATTCCTAGATGTAGTAGTTATTAAAAATAATGTCTCTCTTGAATTAGATCTCTACAAAAAGGAAACGACCACTCCAAGTTACATTCCTAATGGCTCAATAATACATTTTCCCGAAAAACGGATAGTTTAAATTTTTTGGTAAATAGATTAATACAATTTCCCTTGAGCAAAAGTAGATATAGCAGAGAATTAGAGTACATTAAAAAAGTGGCCAAATATAACGGATACTCGGTTTGCTTTGTGGAAAAATTAATTAATAGGCACAGAATAACAAAAAAAAATATTAGCGGAATCCACGGCATTCAGAAAAGATAAAGTAGAAAAAAAGTTACTCGGCTTACCATTTGAACCGTGAAGCACAAGGGGTCTCTAGAGCAGTTTTAAGAAAGCTGATTTGCAGTTAATTTTTTCGACAAAAAGTAATTTAAAAAATTTGTTAGATAATACAAAAGATAAAGCCAGTGAAATGTCAGATGTCTATGAGATAAGTTGGAAAGATTATGATCTTAAATATGTTGGCCAGTCTAAAAGAACCATTTAAACCATATTGAAGGAAAATCTGGTACAGCTGAGATACGGTAGTATAGACAAGTCCTGCGTGAATCAACATATCTGGGATAATATTCACACATAGATAAAGACAACCTAAATCTTATCGAAAATATTAGACAAGTGGTGAAAAAATGAGACGCCTATAAAGTTATTTATATTTATCTTCTCCACCACTGATTAATAGCTGGTTGTTTGCACTGCCTCTTTGATAGAAAATATATTTCGAAACGTGGTAGGTACAGTTATAACGAGAGTTTTAAAAAGGACTTCCGGCAATTTAAACATAAACGCAGAAAGTCTGCCTGTGATTTCTCTCTCTCTCTCTCTCTCTCTAGGTTATCGGTCGTTTACCTGACACGTAGTATAAATATAAGTACAGTATTTAAGTAGTTTATAATTTTTCATCCCCCGATGACGCTAAGTTTGTTAGTGGAACAATCGCCAGGTATTTAAAAGATGTGTTATAGTGATTTGGGTTCTCCAAGTATACTTATCAGTGCTCATTACAGGTTCAAATCTTTACTTAGAGACTTATTCGTAAACAATAATAACTACGTTATTTTAGCGTAAAGGGAAACAAACTTATCAAAAACAAAATGTTTCGCTTTAAGCAGTCAATTGAAGCGCCGGTTGCACATCTCTGTATGTACTAGGAACCAGGTTCTCACCATAACAAGGATTGACACATCAATGCTGTGGTGCTAATCATACACCCTGTATCGAACAAACCAACGGTTACCCTAGTATTACTTGTTCCGTGCCATGGGAAGGAAATGTAAAAGTGTTTGTTAGATGCATTTTGGTCATCATAAGACATATACTCGTTTCGCCTTATTAGATCTCATGAGTGTGCATGCTCGCCAAAAATAATCGAAAACAAATTGAATGCGTTCACCAGGCGCGAACGATTTAAGCGCTCTGTTGATTCTTGATACTAGTTCAACGGTTGGAAATCTTATGAACGCATTGTTGGCTTTAAGCAGTGTTAATAAGTACAATTTGGAGAGCCAAATTCACCACTGTACATTTTTCAGACCTAATGATCATTTCGCCAACAAAGTTAACGTCATCAGAGGGATGAATAAACGAAGCGAATAAACACAAACTCCTATTTATATAATAGCAATTACGACAGCGTTCTCTATAAAGGTATATTGGCACTCCCCCCGCCGAGAATCTCTGTAATTAAAATTCCATTACCTGCTTTTGTAAAACCGCGTGTCGTTATTAAATATTCCTTCTAAGAAAGGGACACTAATTATTACGATAACAATTCGAACAACTAACTAGACAGAACCGGACCTGTTCTATTCACCGAAAAGTCTTATTTAAATTTCTAACGATACGTATTTTTTCACATGCGTCTAACTGTTACGATTGTCTGCCATTTATGATTAACCTTAGATTTTCTATATCTACATGGTAATTATTATCCTAAATATTTGAAAAATACGTGATTGATCAATAGTACCATATCTGAGTTGTGCTAAATGCTTTTCAAATCTAGTTTTAATAGATCTTTCAGTTTGCCCAACGTATTTAAGTTGACAATCCTTACAACATATTTCATATATTAACATTACTTAAGATTAAAGGCACATATGATCAAATAAAATGCTTTAATTAATAGCGTAAACAGGGTGAAATTTGCAGGCAATGATTTGAGGCTAATTAATACTGTTAATTACTTATTTAATGTAAAAAAACCCAATGAAAATAACGAGGGGCATTGATTATATAAAATAAAACTCGGGACGTAGCAAGTGCGTTATGGTAGTGAATTTTTATAGAAATGATCTGGCACAAAATATTTTATTATAACTTTTTTTTCTTGTAACATGGAAATCTAAATTTTGGTGTATAGTTTACTTTTTATATCGTAAACCTACCTACCAAATTTGGTTATCATAGATTTTTTATTTTTTAAGATAAAATTTTTTTTCAAATGAAAACTCAAAATTTTTCCGGAAACCCTCGTCCGATTTTTCTGATTAACGAACTTGTCAAAGCCATTTACAAATGGAAGGTACATGCCAAATTATATCAAAATCTGCCCATTATTCTTTGAGATAAAATTTTTTTTCAAATGAAAACTCAAAATTTTCCCAGAAAACCTCGTCCGATTTTTCTGACTAACAAACTTGTCAAAGCCATTTACAAAAGGAAGGTACATGCCAAATTTTATTAAAATTGGCTTATTACTTTTTGAGAAAAGAATTTTTTTCGAATGAAAACTCAAAATTTTCCCGGAAAGCCTCATCCGATTTTCCTGACTAACGAACTTGTCAAAGCCATTTACAAAAGGAAGGTACATGCCAAATTATATTAAAATCTGCCCATTATTCTTTGAGATAAAAATTTTTTTCAAATGAAAACTCAAAATTTTCTCAGAAAACCTCGTGCGATTTTCCTGACTAACAAACTTGTCAAATCCATTTACAAATACATGCCAAATTTTATTAAAATTGGCTTATTACTTTTTGAGAAAAGAATTTTTTTCGAATGAAAACTTAAAATTTTTCCGGAAAACCTCATCCGATTTTCCTGACTAACAAACTTGTCAAAGCCATTTACAAAAGGAAAATACATGCCAAATTATATCAAAATCTGCCCATTATTCTTTAGATAAAAATTTTTTTCAAATGAAAACTCAAAATTTTCCCGGAAAACCTCGTCCGATTTTCCTGACTAACAAACTTGTCAAAGCCATTTACAAAAGGAAGGTACATGCCAAATTTTATCAAAATCGGCGTATTATTTTTTGAGTTATCGGTGTGATATATATATATATATATATATATATATATATATATATATATATATATATATATATATATATATATATATATATATATATATATATATATATATATATATATATATATATATATATAAACATATAAAAATTGAAACTGACCCCGGATATGGGTACTAGGGGTCCTAGATCGCGCTCATTTGCAAAAATTTTTTCAAAATTCAAAAGTCGGGATCTCCTCATTAGTGAATTTTTTCTACGAAAATTCACTAAAAGATACCAGCATAGTTATATAATAGAAATAGTTGCTTAAAATTTCGATACGATTTACGATAGTCACAAATATGTTAGCTGTTAATTTTACAAGAAAACTTGTAACAGATAATCAATGAAAGCAAAATTTCGATATGATAATCGTGCAAAATATGATTACGTGAAATAGATATATTCTCAGTCAATTAAGAAGCAAAAAGGTCAATGTGGTTCAGTTTAATTCATACCCAAAAATTTCAATACGTTGGCAGAAAATTATCAATAAAGAATTTTCAATATGCTAGCAGGCAATTATTAATATAAATCTTATTTGCGACATAGATTTGGTAGCAGACAGTTAATAATATGAAAGTTTCTATATGTTAGCAAATCATTAATAGTAAAGAATTTTCGATATGGGCATATCTGTTTAGTTAACCCTTAGCTATTGAGAATACAAATAGTTACATATGTACACAAAATACCTATTAAAAATTAGTTTCTTTACTTTTTCACTTTCGGAATTCATGTCAAATGCAAGAAAAAAATTTGTTCTTCAAAATTATACATGTTTCACTCAAATCGGTTATTTATTATAACAAAACTACAGTAAATTAAAATTAACCTTACATTTGGAAAAAAGAAAAATATATATGTATATATTTTCGACAACTTGAAATAAAAATCTTTTTTTAACATAATCTTTCAAAAGGAGGTTGTAGTTTAATAATAAAAAACTCGGGACGCAGCAAGTGCGTTATGGTAGTGAATTTTTATTAAATGCTTCAAATTTAAATAACTCAATTTTCTATAAACTTAGAGTTTAATTTCAATACGTAGTAAGGTTTTTGCTAAGGCAAGATATCCACAAAATTTCATTAAAATAACTTTGTAATTTTCGGAGAAAAAAAATTTTTTCGAAAGAAAATTTAAAATTTAAATAACTCAATTTTCTCTAACCTTAGAAAGTTGAATTTTGGTACGTAGTAAGGTTGAGGCAACATATATAGTAAATTTCATTGAAACAGCTTTGTTACTTTCGGAGAAAAAAAATTTTTTCGAAAGAAAACTCAAAATTTTTCCGGAAAACCCCGTCTGATTTTTCTGGATAACGAACTCATCCAAGCCATTAATAAAAGACAGGCACTTGCCAAGTTTCATCGAAATCGGTTAATTATTTTTTGAGTTATCATATATATATATATATATATATATATATATATATATATATATATATATATATATATATATATATATATATATATATATATATATATATATATATATATATATATATATATATATATATATATATAAACGTATAAAAATTAAACCTATTTACAAATGAACTTTAATATGATATTATGCTGTGACAATACCTCTCTCAAGCATCCTAAAATATAATCAAAATGTGCACAGTTATATATGTTTTATTTCTTTTTCCCTTGTCTTAATACACTACATATTTTATGACAATCGATTTAATTTACTTATTTGATTTCATAAATAGTCGGTTAATAGTGACTTGGAATGAAGTAGACTCCACATCTTCAAACATATTAAGAGAATATGAGTAAATCAACAGCAACTGGGAATGAATTCGGTCAGTCGCCCAGCCACGTGGTTAAAAAACACTGTTTGTATGAGTGGTTAGAACTCTAGCTCTAAATAAAAGGACTGTAACAGCGGCAGAAGCAGAAGTCAATGGAAGGTTTGTGTATTCGGAAAGAAACTATTGACTATTAATAACAACAATTGACTAAAAACGCTGCGAGTTGTAAGGCAAAAATAATTATACTACAGAGGTGATAAATGATAATACATTACAATAGGGTTATATATAATCGTAAATGCTTCCAATGATTAACAATCAGTGAATTCAGTATTATTGACATTTCTCGGAAACTTACAAATGAATTTCATGAGTCAATAAGAAAAGCATTGACTAACCAACAGCAACCACATACTTATGATTTAAACATAAATGTTTCAAATTTGAATAGCTCAATTTTCTGTAACCCTAGAAAGCTGAATTTTGGCACATAGTTAGGTATTTCCCAAAGCAATATGTAGACCAAATTTTATCGAAATTTTCGGAAAAAAAATTTTTTTTGAAAGAAAACTCAAAATTTTCCCGGAAAACCCCGTCCGATTTTCCTGGCCAACGAACTCATCCAAGCCATTAATAAAAGAAAGGCACTTGCCGAGTTTCATCTAAATCGGTTAATTATTTTTTGAGTTATCAGACGGATACATATATATATATATATATATATATATATATATATATATATATATATATATATATATATATATATATATATATATATATATATATATATAAGCATATAAAAATTCAAACTGACCCCGGATATGGGTTCTAGGGGTCCTAATTCGCGCTCATTTGAAAGAATTTTTGCAAAGTCTCACCATCGATACCTCTCTATTAGTGAATTTTTTAAATAAAAATTCACTAAAAATGGGCACATAAAAATAATAAACAAAAATGTCTGGACTTGGTAAATAAAGTCAGATGCATTCTTTACAAATATGCGCACTACATTCAGAACAAATGCTTTTTCTTTGCATCTAATGCATAGATTTAATGTTTTCTTTTCTTTACTTGTGGGGCACAATGTACATCTCACCCTTTTCGCTAGTTTCACTCCCGGATCTGCTTCTTCGGGTTTTTCAGTATCAATCACTTGTTTTATAAGGTCTTTTAAATGTCTTTGTATCTTTGGGTTGTTATATCGAGATGTAATATGTGGTTCAACTAGGTCGTATGCTAGGGTTTCTATAAAAATAAACCTTGATATTTCTTACGTATTTTTGAAGGAACGGTGTAATATGTATGCATTAGCGGAAGCAATGTTCACCATCGTATAAAAAATGGCCATCGGCCATCTATTGGTACGTCCGCTTGAAGAATAATTCGAGCATTTCTGGTCCAAAGTGTCCACTCTATCTTTGGTATTATTATAGTACGATATTATTTCAGGTTTACCGCTAGTATCGTCATTGCAAGGATAGTGGTGCATGGATGACACTAATATAACAGCTTTGCCTTTCTTTGGTACAAAGGAGAGCAATGTAGTATCTCTATTGAAACAGTACAGACTTGAATTTACTTCCCGCTTTTGTTAGGCAAAAACTCAATTCGAATTTCCCTTTTTTGCTTTTCTAAGTGTTCCCACATATGTAATTTGTCTCTTTCTTAGACGCTCCACTAACTCTCAAGATGAAAACCAATTATCTCCAGTGACATTACGATTGGTGTGTTGTAAAGGTTTTGTTAATCTTACTACAGCTTGTGAAGGAACAGATAACAAACGAAACGCAAACAGACTACAAGAACTCCGCAACACACGTTGGGTGGAACGCCTGCAAACACTGTCCGTCCAAGACAATCCCATCTGGCAAATGGCAAAAGCCCTTCGCTCCCAAAAACTTCTGATGTTACCACTTCATGACCGAAACAGCATCGTATACACGGATGCGGACAACGCAAGTGCATTCGCGGATCATCTGGAGTTGCAATTCAGCCCAAATTGTAACAACGTTGGTCTGTCACACGTCGCAAGAACGCACTGTTATGTCTGGAGTACGCTTCGCGCCACCCCAGACACAAACATCGAGCCCGCTACTTACGAAGAAGCTTATCAAATAATCAATACACTAAAAAATAGGAGAGCTCCGGGATACGATGGAATCTTTAACGTAGCCCTGAAAAATCTCCCCGCAAAGCAGTGGTATTCATAGTGATGATTATGAATGTCATGCTGCGATTTCAACATGTTCCTTCCATATGGAACTTGCCGACATTATGAATATCCCAAAACCCAGCGAAGATCCGCTGTTCCCTCAGAACTACAGGCCCATTGGCCTACTCTCAATCATCAACAAAATCGCCTAAAAACTAGTTCAGAAAAGGCTAGCCTCATTCAACTCTGAGAACCATATCCTTCCTGACCAGCAATTCGGTTTCAGACACCAGCACTCCATCACAGACCAAGTCATTCGTGTGGTGGAAAATATCACTGAAGGATTCAACAAAAACAAGTGATTTAGTTAAAAGAAGTATATTAAGCGTGTTGTAATATTTGTAGTTTAGGAATCCTACTGTTTGTCCTATCGTTTTAAACTCATGTAATCAGCTGTCCAGTTTTGTCTGACATTTACAAAAATTCTCTGAAGGACACCTGACCTAGACCTAATTTTTAATGTTCTGGTTACATAATAGGCCTAATATAATCGTTATATTTAATTTTTGTTTATTGTTCTTTTATTTTATGGCACTAACAGTTTATGTTGCCTATGTTACCAATTGCCTTTCCTGCGACAACTAATTATCAAATTCACGTTAGTCTTGTTCTCTGTTACCGACACCATTGTAAAAAGTGTTGTACTGTTCCATGTTCCATTTCAGAACTCAGATGTCTGTGGTCACTGAACGCCGTGTTCAAGGTCAATAAACCCAAACCAAACCAAACCAACCAACAAAAACAAGTCAACTGGTGCAAAATTTCTCGACATTGTTCAAGCCTTAGACAGGGTCTGGCATGCGGGCCTCCTAAATAAACTTCTATCATTTAATTATCCTCTCCCTTTGATTATGCTAATCAGGTCATGCCTATTGGCTAATGAGACACTTGTATCCAGGCCAAGAACTCCCACACACAGGTCATGCTTGCAACAGAGGAAGTTCCGGGTCAAACATCTAGTAACAAGATCTAGAACCCACTCAGCCACAGCTGGCTTTCCGCAGGCTCATCCTATCTCACCTCTGCTGTGCAATATATTTGTCGCAGACAGACCGATACCGCCCCTAAACATGACATACGCACTGTACGCAGATAAGACTACCCTCCTCAGCAGCTCCACTCAGCCGAGAAAAATAACCGAACGCCCACAGACCGCCGTAGACGGGCTGCAAGGCTGGTATAGGAAATCATGTCTAGTCATACACCCCGATAAATGTTCAGCAGTCCTATTTTACAAGAGGAGACACACACCTCAGAAACACGTATCATTAGACAACAGTCTAATTCCCTGGCACGACTCCGCCAAATACTTTTCCTCGACAAACACTTAAGATGGCGCCCCTATGTCCAACATGCCAGACAGAAAGCTTCGATGTTCATCTCGAAGTTCCTTCCACTTCTTAACAGACATTCCATATTGTCCATGAACAATAAAATGCTCATCTACAAAGTCATAATCCGGCCAGTCTTGACCTATGCATCCCCGGCACATGGGCCACCGCAGCCGACACACACACACATCAAAACCCTTCAAATCATCTAGAATAAAATTCTGAGAATGGTTACCGGAGCGCCATGGTTTGACAGAAACAGTCAGATACACTCTGATCTGAAACTGACTTCGATATTTGAGTTTTTAACTCAACTATCCACCACTCAGTTCGCAAAAGCCGCTTCTCACCTAAATGCTCCTCTCCGTAGTGCCACCGACTACGATGAGCAACTTCAACATAGGCATAAGCGTCCAAAGCTTATACTTAGCTGATAACGCCCCAGCGAAAAAAAAAACAGAATGGAAACATTCAAATCCAAACATCGTTGTATGAAACCTTTCCGACGGATGTATGGACTAAGGTCCGGTACTCCAGGGAGCGGGGTTTAGTGGGTAAGAGACACAGCACCTCGATATCCCACACACTACGGTGTTGTGAATGAGGTCTGCATGCAGAATTCTCCACTCCTGTGCTCAAAAACAAAACAAAAACGTCTTGGTTGTCACTGGTATAGTGACAAGCTCTAATAAGAGCGAAACCGGTTTATGTTTCTAATAATGGTCAGAATGCATCTAGCATTGCATATGTCTATTTCTATTGAGAATGTTAATTTAGCAAACTATGTTTAAAAGGGTAATCATAACGAATAAAAACAAAATGTTTGACTTTAGTTACCCTTTCTAGCGAAATTACTCAGTATCTGTGCTTTTTAAATTAATCAAATTGACTTAAAAAAGGCACTATTCATCAAAATTTTTTTTTCACAATCTACTATATTAGTATTAGATACCTACACAAAAAAATTCAAGCAGTCAAGTTAAAATCGCATTTATAATAACAACAAAGTCTGCTATTTTCTTTTTATTTTTGTTTGTTTAAGTATCGAAATTTCGCTTGATTTCCGAGAAATTGCGAATTCTATATTTTGATAATTTTTAATAACGCTATTTTTTAACTAACGAAAATTCCCTAGGTATACCTGATTGTGGTTAAATATCCATTTAGATAATAGACAAGGACAAATCAGACGCATATTCTTTTTGAAAAATGGAAAACAAAAAATCTTCCCACCATGTTTTACGTCATTACAAATTGGTTTTCATATCCTTGGGACACAGAACTTACAATACAAAAACATAACATATTTTACATTTAAATGCCAAAAGCGTATACGACAAAGTGCTAAAGTGAATCCAGAGTTCAACATTTTAGCCCAAACGAAAAAACTTGTTCTGTTAATTTGGGTTAAAATGCTTAAGCACAGCATAGAGTTATGCTGTTGCTTAGTTTGAACCGACTTCAAGGTCATAGTATATTGTTATGCAAGAAATCTGTCCTAGAATTTGTACCGTGTAAATGCGAAATAAGATCTGTATGAAATAAAATGTTACAGCTTACTTACTTTGAAATGATCTCCGCTATTTACAATTGTTCCCGCATCTACCGTCCGAAGACACTCCATCAAAGCCTTAGAATCGTTCATACTGCAGCCTACAAATTGTCCTTGAAGTTTTGCCAATTCTTGTTCTAAACCAATAGGTTTTGCCCATGGTGCTAAAGCACTACCACTCTGGCTAATAGCGCGATGGAACAAACCTTCAAATCAAAATATCTTTGATAATTATATTTATATTTAAGTTCTTCATAAATTTTGTTTACCTGCTGAAGCTGGACTAAGTACATGATAGTGGACAGACGCTGCTCCAGCACTGTTGCCAAATATTGTAACTCGATTTTTATCACCCGCAAAATTTTCGATGTTCTCTTGTATCCATTTTAGAACAGTCAACTGATCCTTTAACGCATAGTTGCCAGGAGATTCGTCGTCATTTGTACTCAGAAATCCTAAAGCTCCTAGGCGATAGTTGAAAGTCACCAAGATAACATCTTTGTCCATGAAATATTCCGGACCAATGTAGTTAGTATGTGAAGAGCCAGCGATGAAGCCTCCCCAGTGAATAAAAACCATCACAGGCAGATATTCTTCAGTCCTCCTAACTTTGAGCTACAAAATAAAAGGTATATAAATAGTTTTTTTTTAGTGGATTGTAAAGTCAGCTTAAAAATATAGCAAAGCTCAAAATTAATATAACCCCACGTGTAAGTAGATTCCCAGGCTAAGACTTACATTATTTATTACACCTTATTAGTGGTATCAAATGATATCAATTTTAGCCCCCATCAAATTTAATTTGCGGGGGAAATAACGATGTGTGATATCACCAAGATTATTCTAACACATTCCAACTCTGCAAGACACGGATTCAATATAGTTGTTTATACGTTGTTGCGGTAAACCATCTTAGGCTTATTGCAAATAGTCTCCCAATAATAAGTCTTAGCTATTTATACCAAAAACTGTTTTGAAACCCGTCTCATAAGGTAAAAATATGTGGAAAGAAAAATTAGGAAATATAAGTGGTTAAGTAGATAAAAATAAGAGAACAGTATGGTCTGCCTGTCTGTTTTGGCAGAGACAGCAGGCCATTAGCGCAGTTTAACCATGGCTGGTGACCTTAAGTCAAAGTAGAAAAAGACACCAGATGTTACACACCAATAAAAAGTAGGTTCAAACTACTTGTTATTACTAAGCTAGGGTACGTAAATGTAAGTATACTGTTTTTACATGATTTTATTTGATTTTTTATTATCAATAATTTTGTGATTTGTTTTTTTTTATATTAATTTTAATCTATAATTTTTGGTTTTGTATTATTATTATGTAATTTTTTTGTATATTTTTACCTTTTTTAAGCCTTTTTAGTGGATTTTTATACAATTTTTAACTCAAATAAGAATGAAGTGGGTCACAATTCTTCATGCCTAGCGGTTTCTCAAGGCAACTTTACAAAAAGGACACTGCAATTGAACCACGGTAAGAGAGGTAATATAACAAAGGGGCGAAAGCATAGGGATCTTAATTATAAACTCAAATGCACTTACAATAAACATTTTCGTTTTACGTGTATTATTTTACATTATGCTATATTAACATTTTTGAATATATTATATAGTCTATTAATATTTTATATAGTTTAGTTTCATTTAAGTCAGAATTGGGCCCAAACTACGAGCGCGACAAAGTATGGTCAAAATTTTAAAAGTAGGTAACAGTACCGCAGAAGGTTTGGCAGTTCTATTTGGAGAAAGCAAGACTTTAATTTCTGCATTCTTTACAAGCACAAGCTTAACTAGCTTATTTGCAAGAAAGATTGTGAAATTATTATAATGAATGACACAATTCTTCTGATTATTTTAGACCTTCACGATGGGCGAAATGATACATGGCTTTCGGGTTGGTTTGCCTTGGTGAGACTCACTTAGCGGGTTGTTAGACATTTTGCCAAACATAGCTGCTTGCTTCTGCGGTAGCTGGATGCTAAAGTACATATTATCTATTAGTGGCATATAAGGATAGTCTGCTGACCAAACAAGAGTTCCAATATTACCAGCATCATAATCACAACATACAACGATTACTTTTGATCTTCGGTAGGCCTTTCCAATTCGGTGTAGCTTCTGTACTTTATCATCTGCTCCAAGTTTTCCAGAAATTTTTATTTTGGTATGTCTCTTCCTTTTTTCCAAGCATGTGTCCTTCAAGTGTTGTGTCCAGAAAGTTATATCTCAGAGTATGTCCAACAAATTTTGCTTTCCCACTCTCCATGTCTTTCAGTAAGAATATTTCTTCTTTTACATCTTCTACCGCACATTATTTGTCTTTCTATCGGTCAACTTTGTCTTTGTCACTTTTCTCCATGTTGACATTTCTTCCTCTATTCTTTTTATGTGCTGCTTAGCAGATGATCTGGTAGCCATTAGCTTTGCACAACTCTACTACAGATTTCGATATAAACTAGCGCTGTCTGTAGCCGAATCCCGCGCTGTGATTGTACGGATGTGTTGTGACAGAGAAGAAGTGTGGTTGTGGTACTTTAACGGTCACAGGACGACGGCTTCCAAATTATTTTGACGTTCGAAACTACCTTGCGTTCGGACAACCCGTTTCTAGTTTTATAAGCTGCTTTAAAGATTAACAAATAATAGAGAAAATACAAAAAGCCAATTAAATGTATACAAACTAAAAGACACAGACGAACTGAAAAAGTTTAAAGCAGAAACCAATAAGGTATTATCTGCGCAAACAAACATAAAACACGTTTTAAAGGCATCTACAGTAAATGTACTGGGCAAGAAGCAGCTAGATCCAAGGAAACCCTGGATGACATCAGAAATATCTAAGTTAATACAAGAACGTAACAATGGAGACATATTAAGAATGAAGAGGCATACCGAAAATTCAAAGAAAATAAAAATATGATCAGAGAAATGTATGAAAGCAAAAGAAATGTAAATGCAATGAAATAGGAAGTCAAAATTATATGACGAAAGCACGGTCGGATCAAGCTTACAGAACACTAAAAAGTCGGAAGTAGAGAGCGTTACACAAAACTTGAAGCAGAGGGTATGCTCTTTGTTTCTGAAACACCAAATACAGACTGTTCCATTTGTAAAAATTGAGTTACCGCAGTTTGAATTTTTCCAAATCAGTCACTATTTGAGAGCGCCCTATTTACGGCATCTCGATTTTTTCGACGAATGCTATAAACGAAAACCTGTTTGAGTGCATCGCTTTCATGGAACTCTGCCATTTATTCGTGAAAACGCCGTACCATAATTTTTGATATGTGCCAAAAATATGAAAAGTTGGAAAACAATTGAAATAATTCAAGAACACCTTCGAAACTGTCACTTCGAAATGTTGTTCAATTTTGCAGCTAGAAAAACACACGTATCATCTTTATTAATAGTTCCAGCGGATGCATATTATTCCATCTTCGTTGTTGGAAAAACTTTCTCTTATTTATAGGACAGTTTCCCAAAAAAATATCTTACAATAAATTTTGACGTCTGCTTGAAAAAAGTTTGTAACATCAACGACTTATCGACCAGCATGTGATTTTCAAAATAATTTTGTAAGATGCAGGTCCAGACACCTGTATTACCGTATAATTTTTTTATCGTATTTTGTATAATAACGGATATGTTGAGCTTTACTATAGAAACGTGTCACCCTGTATATATAACAACAAATAAAAATTGAAACTAACCCCGGATATGGGTTCTAGTGAGCCTAGTTCGCGCACTTTTGAAGAAATCATCTTAAAAGTCAAAGGTCGCGGCCTTCTCAAGTGCGAATTTTCTCTACGTTTCAGACTATTTGCCTAAATGTTGCCTATTTTGATGTTTCAAATCATGACTTTTACGTTTTAAGTGTAAAATTCAATTTTTTTTCAAATGCTTATAACTTTTTTGTCTCTTAACTTACGGATCTAAATTACACACAATTAACTTTTTATCGTATAAATCTGCATACCAAATTTTGATGTTACAAGTTTGTTATTTCCAGAGAGATAAAAGAGTTCCGAAGGAAAACACAAAATTTTCCAGAAAAAATCGGTCATATTTTCCTGGCTAATAAACTTATCCAAGCCACTTGCAAAAGGAAGGTACTCACCATATTTGATCAAAATCGGCCCATTATTTTTTGAGTTATCGGTCTTATATATATATATATATATATATATATATATATATATATATATATATATATATATATATATATATATATATATATATATAGGTTGAGTTATATTGTCAGTTGGTCATAACGGTCCCTCCACTGCGACCTTAAGGTCTATTGTGGCTCACGCCTACTTGTCTTATATTTTACCCAATAAGTCCAACCTCTTACAGAAGGTAATAGCTTTTGTGGGCGAAAGTTGATCTAGATCTTCTGGTGCAAGTTGTGCCTTGCCAAAGAGCAGGTGTCTTATCCTGTCCGCAACCGGACAGGAACATCGCACGTATCTGAGGTTTCGTCACTCTCCGTACACAGCCGGCAATCGTTTTCTTGTTCGAGCCCAACTCTGTGCATGTGGTGACGCAAGCGGCAGTGTCCTGTATACAGGCGGACCAGAGTTCTCAGTTGCCTGTTTAGCTTTAGAAGTTTTTTAGCCCTTGACTCTGAAAGGCCATTTATGAAGGCTTTAGAATGGGCTAATCCTGGAAGATTTTGCTATTGTTGGGTTGTCTTTCCATCTGTCCAGGTCTTTAAGGTGCGTTTTTCTGTGCCTGAGGATATCCCCAGCACAGGTTCTCGTCCGATAAAGTCCTCCCGGGCACCCCCTCTGGCAAACGCGTCGGCCGTTACATTGCCATCAAGTTCCGAGTGACCCGGTATCTAGATCAACGGCACCTCATTGTAGCTGCTCAGTTCGTTTAGGACAGTCTTGCAACTCCTTGCCGTTTTTAAATTGGAATGGTAGGAATCAAGTGCCTTATGACAGCTTGGCTATCTGAAAATAATTTTATTGACATGTGTGTGCGAAAAATGACGATTGCATTCCAATATGGTCGATCCAATGGTTAATATAAAAAATATGATACATATTCCAAATTGTATATTATGTGAAAAACTAGAGTTATATTTTTCCAGTGGCAAATTTTCAACCAGAAAATATATGAGTCACTTTCCAAAAAGACCATGATCTGTAAGTGATATATAGAGTGCTACATTACTTTTAAACTCCACTAACGTCAATTTTTGAAGCAGCATGTTGTCATCTTGTAATGTAGTCTACTTTGGGCCTAGTAAAATGCCGTGCTAATGGTAAAAGCAGAAATTTTGTAAAATAATTATAATAAAAAATATTGGCTTATAATTTACCTTTGGAGTGTAGACATTTAAATACAGGCAGTCTTCTGAACCAAGTAAAGTCGGATTGGAGAAAAAGTAGTTCTTTTGAATACATATTGGAGGATCATCTTTAGCGTCTCTTACGCCTATCCAAGCGTCTGGTTTTACAGGTGCCTAAAACGAATAATAACGTTAAGCATTTTATTTGGCAATAAAAAGTGTAACGTGTTACACGCTTTCAAACTCGCCCAATTTTGTACCAATAATTATTCTTATATTATAATTTATTAGTAGAGGCAATTTACCAACATAAACCGACATCATCACTTTTGTCCATAGACTTATGTTTATTCCATATCAGAACTACCTGTATGAGAACATTTTGAAACCCTGCCGGTTGGCTATAGCGCGTGCCTGTTGATAACGAAGCCTATATAAATACCAGAAACTCATTAATATTCCTGTTTTGCATCAGTAAGATAATGCGGAGCTAAGAAGTTACGTTCGTTTCGTTTAGGTCATTTTTTTCATCCAGGTCATTTTAAGCGAATGTCTATTATGAAAATTCACCGGTAGAGAGTTATCGATGGTGAGACTTTTGGAAAATTTCTTCAAATGAGCGCGAATTAGGGCGCCCAGAACCCAAATCCAAGGTCAGTTAAAAAGTTATATATATATATATATATATATATATATATATATATATATATATATATATATATATATATATATATATATATACAGGGTGTTACAAAATAGTGGGCCAACCCGCTAACCACGGATTCCCGAGACGAAAATTTTATGAATTTTCTTATAACATTTTTCTTCTGGGGGCTCCGTTTTCGAAATACAGAGGGTTGAAGTTGAACTTGAAAAATAATTTTTCATTTCTAATTTTTATGTTTATGAAGTTATCTCCATGAAATTTTGCAGGTAGCCTTATTTCAGAACTAGACGCCATCTGTGTAGATGAGGAGAGAGAAATCAAATCCCAAGGGGGGTACAGGGGGGTAGAACAAGTATTGACCCTTTAAACTTTTTTGTGCGCACGCCAATGGTTTCAAAACCAATGACTTTTGTTAGACAAAATAATTTTATAACTTTTGTTTCTCTAGTTTAATTTTGATAAAACAACTAGTTTATGAGTTATTGTAAGTTGTATGGTCGGACCCAAACAGGCGAGAAAAAACCTACGAAACCTTTTTTCATTTATAATTTTTATGTTTTTGAAGTTATCTCCATGAAATTTCGCATGTAGTCTTATTTCAGAACTAGACGCCATCTGTGTAGATGAGGAGAGAAAAATGAAATCCCAAGGGGGGTACGGGGGGGGGGGGTGGAACAAGTATTGACCCTCTAAACTTTTTTGTGCGCACGCCAATGGTTTCAAAACAAATGATTTTTGTTAGACAAAATAATTTTATAACTTTTGTTTCTCCAGTTGAATTTTGGGAAAACGACTAGCTTATGAGTTATTGTAAGTTGTATGGTCGGACCCAAATAGGTGAGAAAGAACCTACGAAACGTTATCTCCATGAAATATAACATGTAGTCTTATACCACGACTAGACGACAAACCCCAAGGGGTATAGGAGGGATAATATTACTAATAGTCCTCTAAACTTCTTTGTGCGCACGCCAATGGTTTCAAAACAAATGGCTGTTATTAGATCAATCAATGTCGTAACTTTAGTCACTTCAGTTAAATTTTTATAAAACGATTAGTTTATGAGTTATTTCAAGTTGAATGATCGGACCGAAACAGGAAACTTTACTTTCATGAATGGAACGTTTTCTAATATAATTCTTATTTTGCAAGGCCTATTTATTTTATATTTTATAAAAAATATGTAATGTCTGATGAACAAATCCACAGAAAAAAAAACATGCCATTATATTCGTAGTTCGTAGAATTTTTTGGATCCACGTAGGCTCTGAAAAATACTAGAAGGTAAGTTGCTGACTGTCAAAATATTATTTTCTAGGCGATATTCAAACTATAGGTATACTTTGTGACAATTGACCTTATCATTTTCGATAATATGACAAATATCATATCATTTTCTGATATGACAGATATGGTCTTAATAATGGGTAAGAGTTTAATGATAGTAACTTTTTAGTACAATCAGTTTTTAATAATTTATCTTGCTTGTAGGGAAATGTGATTGTAATGCTAGTCATGCTGCTAGACAGTATGCAGCTACATTTCCTAACCGTCATCACCCGAAAAGGAAATTTTTCTCAACATTAGTTCGTCGCATGAGGGAAACAGGTACAATAAAACAACAGCGTACAGGTAACAGCGGGAGACCACACAAGCTCAATGCCAGGCAAGAAGAAGAAATCCTAAGAATAGTGGAAACAACACCTGGAACAAGTACAAGAGCAGTAGCCCGCCAAATAAGGCATAATGAGCGTGCCACTATAAATTCAACTGATGTGCACCGAGTACTGAAGCGACAGTCACTGTACCCGTATCATGTTCAGAAAGTACACGCTCTTTTACCCCAAGACGCATTAACAAGAATGACTTTCTGCAACTGGATGTTACTGGAGAACAGTCGTGAGCAGCAACTCCTTAGATTTATTCTGTTTTCAGATGAAGCCCTTTTCACTCGCAATGGTGTTACGAATTTGCATAATCGTCACATGTGGGCACAAGAAAATCCGCATGCGATAGTCGAAACTCGTCATCAAGTCAACTTTAGATTGAACGTATGGGCAGGAATAATTGATGACTTACTCTTAGGCCCAGTTTTTTTGCCAACTCGAGTAAATGCGGATGTGTTTCTAACATTTTTACAGAACGAGTTCGTAGATTTACTTGACGATATGCCTTTGGAAATTCGGCGAAATATGTGGCTACAACTGGACGGTGCTCCGCCTCATTACGGAAGAAATGTTCGACAACATTTAAGTACCACATTCAATGGCCATTGGATTGGCCGAGGGGCAGATGCACCTGTCAACTGGCCAGCCCGTTCCCCCGACCTCAACCCCTTAGATTTTAGTTTCTGGGGATATATGAAAGACTTTGTGTACAGGGTGCCCATACTTGATGCAGAACATCTGCGGGAACGAATCCTACAAGGCGCAGAGGAATACCGTATGAAACCAGACATTTTCAAAAAAATTCGGTGTTCTCTTATCAAAAGAGCCCGCTTGTGCATCCAAGAGGGTGGTAGCTATATTGAGCATTTAATTTAATTATACTTTTATCTTTATAACATCGCTTTACTTACCATTTTTCATTATTTTTAGTTTAGTTTTCATGTTAATACTAGACTGACTGTTTAAGTTTAATACAAGTTATACTTACAAAACGGTTTTGATGACTTCTGAGTACATATGTGTGAAACAAGTATGTATGTATTCAAGCAGCAATATTTAAGGCAATGGAATGAGCTACATTTTCTGTGTATTACATTCTTTATTCTGATTGCAAATGAGTAAAAAAAATTCCAATTTTTTTTAATTTGTTGAGACATGTCACTGGCGTTGAAGAACGCAAATAACCTACGATATTAGTTTCTATTAGACCACCGGCGTCCGAATAAAAAATGTAGGGGTTTGATTTTTCTTATTCACGCAGATGTCGTCTAGTTGTGGTATAAGACTACATGTTATATTTCATGGAGATAACGTTTCGTAGGTTCTTTCTCAACTGTTTGGGTCCGACCATACAACTTACAATAACTCATAAACTAGTTGTTTTATCAAAATTAAACTAGAGAAGCAAAAGTTATAAAATTATTTTGTCTAACAAAAGTCATTTGTTTTGAAACCATTGGCGTGCGCACAAAAAAGTTTAGAGGGTCAATACTTGTTCCACCCCCCTGTACCCCCCTTGGGATTTGATTTCTCTCTCATCATCTACACAGATGGTGTCTAGTTCTGAAATAAGGCTACCTGCAAAATTTCATGGAGATAACTTCAAAAACATAAAAATTATAAATGAAAAAAGGTTTCGTAGGTTTTTTCTCACCTGTTTGGGTCCGACCATACAACTTACAATAACTCATAAACTAGTTGTTTTATCAAAATTAAACTAGAGAAACAAAAGTTATAAAATTATTTTGTCTAACAAAAGTCATTTGTTTTGAAACCATTGGCGTGCGCACAAAAAAGTTTAGAGGGTCAATACTTGTTCCACCCCCCTGTACCCCCCTTGGGATTTGATTTCTCTCTCATCATCTACACAGATGGTGTCTAGTTCTGAAATAAGGCTACCTGCAAAATTTCATGGAAATATCTTCATAAACATAAAAATTAGAAATGAAAAATTATTTTTCAAGTTCAACTTCAACACTCTGTATTTCGAAAACGGGGCCCCCAGAAGAAAAATGTTATAAGAAAATTCATAAAATTTTCGTCTCGGGAATCCGTGGTTAGCGGGTTGGCCCACTATTTTGTAACACCCTGTATATATATATATATATATATATATATATATATATATATATATATATATATATATATATATATATATATATATATATATATATATATATATATATATATTCAACCGATAACTCATACTTCACTAATCGAAATCACATTTGGCAATTCCCTTCATTTTTTTAATAGCCTGGATGAGTTCGTTAGACAGTTTTGACAATCAAATACTTTTAGAAAAAAAATACAAAAAACTGCTTGAAAACGCAATATCTTTTTAATTACTAGAAATGTTAAACTAAAACATGACAAGCACGTACACATTGTAGAAGTGGTTCTACCTACCAAATTTGAACTCAATTGGTTTAGTAGATCTTGAATTATAACTAAATAAAAAATCAATAATTTACGATATAATCCGAAATTACCCCTAAATGGATGCCTATAATGTTAGACATGGTCAGACAGATAAATCAGGGTTCCTCTGCTATTGCAAACAAAATCTCCGAATTAGGTTTTAAACGGACAGGCTACGAAAATATGTCACGATAAACAATCGGCGGGGTTGCTATTTATGACAACTCTCCTCTAAATATGTAGATGTTAGAAAACTCGGGACGCAGCAAGTGCGTTATGGTAGTGAATTTTTATTAAATGCTTCAAATTTAAATAACTCAATTTTCTATAAACGTAGAGAGTTTATTTTCAATACGTAGTAAGGTTTTTCCTAAGGCAAGATATCCACAAAATTTCATTAAAATAACTTTGTAATTTTCGGAGAAAAAAATTTTTTTCGAAAGAAAATTTAAAATTTGAATAACTCAATTTTCTCTAAACTTAGAAAGTTGAATTTTGGTACGTAGTAAGGTTGAGGCAACATATATAGTAAATTTCATTGAAACAGCTTTGTTACTTTCGGAGAAAAAAATTTTTTTCGAAAGAAAACTCAAAATTTTTCCGGAAAACCCCGTCTGATTTTTCTGGATAACGAACTCATCCAAGCCATTAATAAAAGACAGGCACTTGCCAAGTTTCATCGAAATCGGTTAATTATTTTTTGAGTTATCATATATATATATATATATATATATATATATATATATATATATATATATATATATATATATATATATATATATATATATATATATACATATAAAAATTAAACCTATTTACAAATGAACTTTAATAAGATATTATGCTGTGACAATACCTCTCTCAAGCACCCTAAAATATAATCAAAATGTGCACAGTTATATATGTTTTATTTCTTTTTCCCTTGTCTTAATACACTACATATTTTATGACAATCGATTTAATTTACTTATTTGATTTCATAAATAGTCGGTTAATAGTGACTTGGAATGAAGTAGACACCACATCTTCAAACATATTAAGAGAATATGAGTAAATCAACAGCAACTGGGAATGAATTCGGTCAGTCGCCCAGCCACGTGGTTAAAAAACACTGTTTGTATGAGTGGTTAGAACTCTAGCTCTAAATAAAAGGACTGTAACAGCGGCAGAAGCAGAAGTCAATGGAAGGTTTGTGTATTCGGAAAGAAACTATTGACTATTAATAACAACAATTGACTAAAAACGCTGCGAGTTGTAAGGCAAAAATAATTATACTACAGAGGTGATAAATGATAATACATTACAATAGGGTTATATATAATCGTAAATGCTTCCAATGATTAACAATCAGTGAATTCAGTATTATTGACATTTCTCGGAAACTTACAAATGAATTTCATGAGTCAATAAGAAAAGCATTGACTAACCAACAGCAACCACATACTTATGATTTAAACATAAATGTTTCAAATTTGAATAGCTCAATTTTCTGTAACCCTAGAAAGCTGAATTTTGGCACATAGTTAGGTATTTCCCAAAGCAATATGTAGACCAAATTTTGTCGAAATTTTTGGAAAAAAAAATTTTCTTTGAAAGAAAACTCAAAATTTTCCCGGAAAACCCCGTCCGATTTTCCTGGCCAACGAACTCATCCAAGCCATTAATAAAAGAAAGGCACTTGCCGAGTTTCATCTAAATCGGTTAATTATTTTTTGAGTTATCAGACGGATACATATATATATATATATATATATATATATATATATATATATATATATATATATATATATATATATATATATATATATATATATATATATATATATATATATATATATATATATATATATATATATATATATATATATATATATATATATATATAAAAGCATATAAAAATTCAAACTGACCCCGGATATGGGTTCTAGGGGTCCTAATTCGCGCTCATTTGAAATAATTTTTGCAAAGTCTCACCATCGATACCTCTCTATTAGTGATTTTTTTTAATAAAAATTCACTAAAAACGCAAACAAATAAAATTTTTAATGAAAGTGATTCAATTTGTTTAAAAGCAATCTAGAACTACGTTTTATTATAAGCGGCACCTATCCTACTTTGCAGCTATACTTCCTTAAAATCCTGTTTACTCCGCGCAGAACCCCTATTTACCACAGGTCCCCCAAGTTTCTTAGGGCTTGGTCTTAAGAAATGTTTCTTGTTTACATTGTTCTTTTTTATGCATTGAGGGTTGTTGTATGCATGCAGAAGGTGGAGGAGAACCCCACGATGAAGCAGGGAATCAAGATTTTCAAATTATGTTTAAATTGTTACCCCATTTCATTTGTTTAAACTATTTTTCCAAAAATGAATTTGAGTTTGTCTCTTTTGTCAGTCTCACATGGAGAGCTACAATATTTTATCATTAAAAAAAGCATGGATACTTTTTCTTTGAATTATTTCTTTTATTTCATACAAAATGAATATGCGATATTTTAAAAGAATTAACCAGAATAAAGTGTTACATTGCTATTTTTTTTTGGGGTTACAAAAATTCAATACCATAAAAAAAAGTCGGGACGCAGCAAGTGCGTTATGGTAGTGAATTTTCATAAAAATGTTTTTAATAGCAAATATGTGTTTTTTTTTCAGAAAGCAGGCATCAAATTTGGTTACCCGTATAACCTATATAGTAAAAACAATGTGCCATGTTTCATCAAAATAACTTTATTGTTTGAAAACGTACAGAAATTTCCGAAAGTAAACTTAAAATGTAACCGGAAAAATCCGTTTCCTGGTCAACCTTATAGGTTAATATCAAATTGAGCTTTTCAAATATGAAGCATTTAATCAAAATTCGCTACCATAACGCACATGCTGCGTCCAGAATTTCTTAACTTACAAACATGCATTAGATTTCGATGGAAAATGCAAAAGCATAAGGCGTTTTCCACTAAAAAAAAAATATTATTTGTATCACCAACGACTTATGGGCCACCCTGTGATGGTAGCAATAATTTTTTAAGGTGTGGCTCAAGACACCGTATAATTAATGTATACAATATTTTTTCATATCTTGTATAATAACGGATATATTGAGCTTTATTGATTTTTTACGAAAATTCTACAAAAATTATATACCATTAAACGATAAAATAAATTCTATAGCTAAGGCTACTGCCAAGCATCAGAGAAAGGGTATATTTGAAATGAATTTTCTGGAAATATTTTAGTAAAATGAAGGACGATGACGGTTGAAACTAAGACTTCAGGGTTTGTAAAACATTCTTCTTAAGATATTTTCTTTCCATAGCCCGTATTAAATTCAAGTTCTTTGCCTAAATGTTGCGAATTTTGATGTTTTAAATTGTCACTTTGACGTTTTGAGGAAAACCCCAATTTATTTTTCTTTAAATGCCCATAACTTTTTTGGCTTTTAACCTACAGAGCTAAATTTTGGTAGCGTACCAAATTTGGTTGCCCTTACTTTGTTAATTCCGGAGATATAAATTTTTTTTGAAGGAAAATCCAAAATTTTCCGGGAAAACCTGGGCCGATTTTCCTGACTAACGAACTTATCCAAGCCATTTGCAAAAGAAAGGTATTCACCAAATTTAATCAAAATCGGCCCATTATTTTTTGAGTTATCGGTGTGATACATATATATATATATATATATATATATATATATATATATATATATATATATATATATATATATATATATATATATATATATATATATATATATATATATATATATATATATATATATATATATATATATATATATATATATATATATATATATATATATATATATATATATATATATATATATATATATATATATATATCTGTAGCTTGGTTCTAAAAGGGCCAATGTCAATTTTCCGTGATTTGGGCCAAAGTGCATTTTCAGTCTGTGTTTAAAGAAAACATTTATATGTAAAAAGGGCCAGTGCCTGCTTGCAGTAACAATCGAGCTATAAAAGTGTGTAGGGCCAATGTTGAAACTCAAAAAATATCTTATTTTACAGGTAAAAAGGCCAAAGTAGACATAGGCCTAAGAGCGACTACCAAACGTATATCATAAAAAGGCAAAAGTGGACATTGGCCTTTCTATTTTAATATTCTACATGTGAGAGCGCTATACATTGGCCCCCAACATTGAAAAATCCATCTCTGGGTTTTCAGTTTGTTTTCAGACACGCTAATGTGCGTATAAAAGTGAGTGATTCTATTATTGTTTTGTGTAATATATATGACCTATCATGTCATCCCGCAGTAAAAAAATATTGAGTTTGTGTTCAGCTTTGCCTTTGGTGACAGAAAATGATAACAATCAAGGTAAGCAATAATTATAATTTACACATTAAACTAATATTTTAGGTTATGTTTGTGAAATAGAGGAATTATTATTGCGGAGCTTAGATTTCATTCATACGAAATATGATGATAAGATAATACGAATGTTTACTCATTGGTACAACAATTTAAAAATTAGTAGGCGAGAAAAATGTTTCTTTTAACTTCCGGATGGTTGGATAAATTTGAAATATTTTTAACTTTGTAGTACGTGCGATCTTTTAGTTCTACCTCACTCTTTTAGTATTCAATAGGGTTATTAATAAAAATTACTCGCGTATAGCAGATAAACTAATATGTTGCAAATAAGTGTTCAAATGAAACGAACCGAATAACTATTATTACTCTAAAAATTACTAGGTATATTTTTTACCAGTATTTTAATTTCGGCATGAAAATATTTAGATACATGGAAACTACCTGTACTTAAATGTTAAAAGGGTACATACAATACAATAGCGGTTCGGATATTGGATTTCGAATGTTTAGATATATCTACCAATATTCTGAGTAATGTGTTTGTTGTTTTGAATTTTGTTTAAAATCGGATGGATTCGTTAAAGTTTGATCACATTTCAAAATTGAAAACTATTTTATTTATTACGGTACATATTTGCATATTTTGTTATTTTTTGAGTACTATGAGAACATTTTACATTAAAATTATAAATGGTTTAAAACATGTAAATTGTATCTACAGAACCAAAGGGAAGAGTCATTCTGGAGGATGACCCTTTAACACGAACCGAATCATCGACAGCTACTCAAGTTTCTACATCGGAAACTCAAATTGAGGGAGTTTTTCTGAGTAATAAGAGAACCGAATATATTACCTTACGCCCAGTCAGTCCACTTGCTCAAGTAACTGGTAGTTCTACCTCTTACTTACGTGCAGAACAAAGCCCTAACAAATCAAGTAAGTTATAGTATTTTTTGCATTCCACAAAAACACATTATTATTTTTTCTTGGCAGGACATAATGTTTGTGATCAAGATGATTGTGTAAATCAGGACTCTAGAGAAGTCTCCATGAAACATGGAAATAAACAGCATCTAAGGTCTAAATTAAAAAATATCTCATATGCAGAACATGCCTACGATAATGAAGTTTTTGATAATTTTGAAGATGGATCTAGTGATGATTTTGTACCTGCAGAAGATGAGAACAGTAGTTCAGACTCAGACGAAGAACCTTCTGTCATACATGTTACTGCCGAATTTCCAAATAATACTGAGGCCAATCATATCACAGTGGATAAAACTAAAGAAATAGGAAGAAAAAAAGTACAGGAAGGACAAGAATGTAGAAAGAGAAAGCGCGAACCTAAAAATTGGGACAAGAACAAACGAAAACTTTTGAAAAGTCAAGGAAAGTCCTATGTTACAATAAAAGGTAAACATATCTCTGAGAAGTCCTTAAAGAATCCTTGCAATTGTAAGAAGAAATGCTACGAAAAGTTTTCAAATGAAACCAGACAAGACATTTTTGGGGAATTTTATAATCTGTCGCAAGAGGCACAAAATCAGTTTATTGCAAATCACGTTCATGAGGTGTTAAAGAAAACGGAGAGGCTGAGAGGAGAGAATAAAGATAGCAGAAGAACTCATAGTAGAATATATTACTTGGATAAAAATTTAGAAAAACATGAAGTTTGCCAAATTATGTTTTTATCAACGCTTGACCTGACCGTAAAGAAAGTTCGTATCATTGTACAAAAAAAACGCGCTTCAAATTCGAGCATTTGTCCTGATGATGCGAGAGGAAAGCATACAAACCACCCAAAGATAAGCGAAGAGGAAAAGAATATTATAAGACAACATATTGAAATGTTTCCATCTTTTGAAAGTCATTATTCAAGAGAAAAAACATCAAAAAAATACCTAGCTTCGGATCTCTCAATATCAAAAATGTATAGACTTTATGTTGAGTTCTGCCAAGAACACAGTAGAATACCAAGAAATGAAATCATGTACAGGAAGATTTTTGTAGAAGAATATAACTTGTCTTTTAAAAAACCGTACACTGATACTTGTGCTACATGTGATAAATATGAACTTCTATTAAAGTCAATCAAAGATGTAGATGAAAAGCTCAAAATTGAAAATGAAAAGACTGAACACCTAAAGTTAGCAGACTCTGCATATAAAGAAAAGAAGAGAGACAAGCTTGCTTGCAAAACCAACCCTAATCTCTTGGTTATTAGCTTCGACCTGCAGAAGTGTTTACCGACCCCCTATTTAAAAAGCAGCATATCATTCTATAAACGCAAACTCTGGACGCTAAATCTTACTGTCTATGAAACACAGGGAAGCACTAATTCAGCCAAATGTTATCTTTGGAACGAGACAATCGCTCAACGAGGTGGACAAGAGATTGCATCGTGCTTGTATACGTACATTAATAATATTCCGCCTCATATCAATGAAATCATTATGTACAGTGATTGTTGCCCAGGACAAAATAAAAATATTTTGATATCCGTAATGCTCCTTATACTTATGGAAAAATTCAACAGAGAACGGAGACACATTAACATTTGTCATAAATTTTTAGTTCCAGGGCACACTCACATGGAAGCAGACCAGATCCATGCAGCGATTGAGAAAACTAAGAAATTAACGACAGCAAAAATTGACATTCCTCGGGATTGGGCGAATTTGATCCGTTTAGTACCAAGAAAACCACCTATTTTCGTTTATGAAATGCGCCAAGAAGAATTTCTTAACTTTAAATCACTCCTCTCTGGAAAGTTTCAACATAAAAAAGTAAATACGTTAGGAGAGCCAGTTGTTTGGTCTACCATAAGGCTTATTCAGTATTCCAGCGAACATCTTGGTTTGGTACAATACAAATCTTCTTTCGAAGACGAACCTTACAAAACCTTGGATTTGTCAAGAAAAAAGACCAGACATTCGGGTACAATAAGCCTTCTACCAATTTCAAATCAACCTCTTGGTATACCTGCGAATAAGTTGCAACATTTAAGAGATATGTTACCCTACATTGACGAGAACAGTCGACCCTACTATTTGCAATTTATCAATGGCATTAATACATCACAAACCCAACACGATACCCTTAGTGAAAGTGAAGATGAAAATGAAGACCTTGACGGACTTTAGTTATGATTACTAACACTTAAGATTAAGCAGCATACTGCCAAAGTATTAGAATGTTAGATTTTTTTAACTTATGTATTCCATATCTCGAAAATAAAAGTTATTTGTAATAAATCATTTCTTATTTAAATTGACACGTTAGGCCAAAGTCTAATTTATTATTTTTTTCTATATTCAAAAAGGGCCAATGTCTATTTTTTTTTTGCAAAAAAGGAGTCCACAATCTTTTAAACCTTTTAAAATATAAGAGTGATCGTATTAATACCACTTCACAAAAAATACTTCGAAATTAAGATTTAATAGTAGTCTTCAAATGCATTCAAACTTAGACCAATAATTTTGAAATCGATTTGCCAAAATCTGCATTTTATGAGATTGGCCCTTTTAGAACCAAGCTACAGATATATATATATATATATATATATATATATATATATATATATATATATATATATATATATATATATATATATATATATAAACATATAAAAATTGAAACTGACCCCGGATATGTGTTCTGGGGGGCCTAATTAGCGCTCATTTGAAGAAATTTTTTCAAAATTCAAAAGTCTAGATCTCCTTACTAGTGATTTTTTTTAAAGAAAATTCACTAAAACAATTTCCAATTAAAATATTATATAAGTATTCTAAGTGAGTGGTAAGACACGAAGCAACGTGCCGCCACCTAGTTGGGGAACCCAGTAGTATGTTGTCACGCCAGCTTCAAATAACACAAAGTGTTAAAAAATAGAGACTGTATACAACCAACTAACAATTTGGTAAATTGTCAGCCCTGGCCCATTTATACCCTAATCTAGGGACAAAGTATGTAAGGCGAGATGCATTATCACCACTATTAGAACCGTAGACCGGTTTCGCTCTAATTAGAGCTCGTCAGTACGGCATACTAATTGTAGCGAAAATACACCTATAAAGTAATACGGCTATGGTAGCCAGCCTTCCAACATTAAGTGAGTGGTAAGACACGAAGCAACGTGTCGCCACCTAGTCGCCGAACCAAGTAGTATGTTGTCACGCCAGCTCCAATTAACACCAAGTGTTAAAAAATAGAGACTGTATACAACCAACTAACAATTTAATACATTGTCAGCCCTGGCCCATTTATACCCTAATATAGGGACAAAGTATGTAAGACTAGTTGCATTCTCACCACAATTAGAACCGTAGACCGGTTTCGCTATAATTAGAGCTCGTCAGTACGGCATACTAATTGTATACACCTATAAAGTAATACGGCTATGGTAGCCAGGCTTCTAACATTAAGTGAGTGGTAAAACACGAAGCAACGTGTCGCCACCTAGTTGCAGAACCAAGTAGTTTGTTGTCACGCCAGCTCCAAATAACACAAAGTGTTAAAAAATAGAGACTGTATACAACGATCTAACAATTTAGTAAATTGTCAGCCCTGGCCCATTTCTACCCTAATATAGCATCTAGCATCTAGCCTTACATACTTTGTCCCTACCCTCCTTACAGAAAGGCAGGGGTCCGGAAAATTTCCAGGATAGTGAGGTGAAACTGTTCCCTGCAGTCGGTGATTGGCCATAGTCGCGGAAATAGACCGACGTGAAAATACAGGAAAAAACACTTACCTTAAATCTAAAGTCGCCAATAGGTGGTTTGGCGTATGGTATTCCCCTAAATCCATAAAAAAGTCTACCATTCCTGGATAACGACGTAGTCCCTCTAATATTTCCATTAGTAATTTGTACTATTGGATCGTCTACTTCTTTAGATGTGATTATAACTAAACTAGTTCTGTATTCTAATATCCATAATATAATGATGACGGAAATACTTATACGCATCATGTGCTGCAAACAGAATTGAATTACATAGTCAGATATTCTGTACAACTTCAGGCAGGTACAGCTCATATAATGCCACCAATATTAGAACAGATCAGTGTTTAACACCTGGAATATTTTTTTATGCATTGGTCCCATGACGAGACTCAACACGACCTTGTTAAATCAACTTTCAGCCTAAAAACACACCGATTATTGTAAGGAGCTAGATTTGATTGATGAAATCTAAACACAATTAGGCATGAGTCACAATAGCCCTAGGGTCGCAATGGAGGAACTGAAATAGCTCACCCAGCATTGAACCTAACCAAACCAAACCATGACTGCTATATGTAGTAAAATAAAGTGGAAGAAAAAATGTTATAGAATCTACAAATCAAAATTTTGATTATCGCTCATAAAACACTTCTTTAGATGTGATTATAACTAAACTAATTAACAATTTTTATCCGATTCCCAAAAAGGAGGAGGTTTTATGTTCATCTGTATGTATTTTTTATGTATGTTCAGCGATATTTTCGTCAATTTTGGAACAATTTAAAAAAAATTGTTTTTGTTTTAGAGGGTATGTAGTAGTAGTAGTAGCAGTGGTGGGGAGGCCAACGCCAAGCAAATAGGCCACAATGGGCCCTTTTTGCCAACCCCAGCAACCCAGCAACCACGCTTCACTCTTCCTCGGTTCCGTCGCCAAACCGCCTCGACCTCGAAATGAAAGCCGTGACGGTCTTCAATTGGACTGTACTTACCTGGTTCTTCTGCAGAGTCCTCGATCCGAACAATTCTGCTCGAAGACTCCCAAAAGCCTTGCATTCACAAAGGTAGTGGTAGGACGTTTTTTCATCCTCGCCGAATTCGTGGCAAATGGGATCCCTCTCTACCCCTATCAATGTGAGGTGTCTTATATGGGCGCAGTGGTCTGCCAGCACCCCAAGGATGCGGCGAAGCGTAGGTCGACTCTTACCGAGTAGCCAGACAGCTTTATCTCTGTCCTGCCCCTCCACGAAGTCCCTCGCCTGCCTACAGCCACCAACCGACCCCCAGTGCCTCTCCATTGCTTCCTCTGTCCACCTGTCTAAGGCGACAGAAACCGTCTTCTTGCTTATGGCTATCGGAGGCTCCGGGCCACAGAACGGCCGCCGGGAACCAAGCCTAGCGAGATTATTCGCCATCCCATTCCCCGCTACGCCACAGTGTCCCGGAACCCACACCAGTTGCACCTCCTTTGTCCTGGCTAGTCCTTTGAGGGCGTCATCGCACTCCTGAACCAGTGTTGACCTGATTCTGGCCGCGCAGACTGCTCGGAGGACCGCCTGGCTATCCGAGGAAATGTACACACATTTCTCGGGGCTCCTCCTCACATCCTGTCTATTGGCCACAGACAGGATAGCGTACACCTCTGTTTCGAATACCGTGGTATATGCGCCAAGAGCATAACCCTCGCGCACCCCCAGGCCTTCGATGTATATTCCCACCCCGGAGGATTGTTGATCCTCCAGAAATTTTGATTATCGCTCATAAAACAGAAATCTGCGAAGCATCATTGTTAACAATTTTTAGCCGACTCCCAAAAAGGAGGTGGTTTTATGTTCATCTGTATGTATTTTTTTTAATGTATGTTTACCGATATTTTCGTCAATTGTGGACCAATTTTAAAAAATGTGTTTTTGTTTCAGAGGGTATAATCCTGAGGTGGTCTCGGGAAAATCGAGGGAGATCCCACAAAAATGTTTATTATGTATGTTCACCGATATTTCCCCAATTGTGGACCAATTAAAAAACTTTTTTTTTGAAAGGGATGGTCATGTTTTTACCAAGTCAGGATCTGATGATGCGATCTCAGGGAAATCCTCAAAACAAATTTTTTATGCATGTTCACCGATATTTTCGCCAATTGTGGACCAATTAAAAAAAATATTTGAAAGGGTATACTCCTGAAGTGGTCTCATTTTCACCAAGTCAGGATTTAATGAGGGGACCTCAGGGAAATCGAGGGATATCCTGAAAAAATATTTTTTATGTATGTTCACCGATATTCTCGGGGAGATCTCAGGAAAATCGAGAAAAATTCTCTTATAATCTATGCAACTTAAGGTTCTGCTCTAATACGGCAATTTTTATAGCACTTTACTAATACCGTACTCACTATGTACGCGTATTTACACTAAAAAGGGAAAAATAAACAAACTTAAAAAAATTTAAACGACTTCAAAATAGGCACTAAAAATCGAAAAATAACTGGCCTGTAGGTTTAATTTAAAAGACAAAAATCAATTTAAGTGAAATATTATTATAATGGCTACCTACTTATTTGTTTGAAGTCGGTGCCAAGCCCGAAACACAATAATACTTAGCGATATAAGAAGCTTAATCAATAACGGATTATTATTCCAATGAAATACCTACATATGTTGTTAATAATCAAAGACCAACCCAGACCCACGCATTCCGATGCGTGCGCGGAGAAATTTGCGATGTAGCGAAAGTGGGCCTAGCCTATCTACCTACTACCCAATTGGCATGGCACCGACATCAAACAGACAAGTAGGTAGCGCATATAATAATATTTCATTCAAATTAATGTTTGTAAGGCTAGATGTATTCTCACCACAATTCGAACAGAAGACCGGTTTCGCTCTAATTAAAGCTCATCAGTATGGCATACTAATTGCAGCGCAAATACACCTATAAAGTAATACGGCTATGGTAGCGAGCCTCTCAAAGCTAAGTAAGATGTAAGACAAGCTTTTACACGCATCGTCATTTGGTTATGTGTAAAAGCGTGTCTTACATCTCACTTACTTTTTAAGAGGCTGGCTACCATAGCCGTATTACTTTATAGGTGTATTTTCGCTGCAATTAGTATGTCGTACGGACGAGCTTTAATTAGAGTTAAACCGGTCTACGGTTCTAATTGTGGTGAGAATACATCTGGCTTTACATACTTTGTCCTTATATTAGGGAAGAAATGGGCCAGGGCTGTCAATTTACTAAATTGTTAGTTGCTTGTATACAGTCTCTATTTTTTAACATTCTGTGTTATTTAGAGCTGCCGTGACAACATACTACTTGGTTCCGCAATGAGATGGCGATACGTGTAAAAGCGTGTCCTACATCTCAGTTTTAAATTAATGTTTGTCTTTTGAATAAAATCTGTAATCCAGTTATTTTTAGCTTTCTAGTGCCATTTTGAAGTCGGTTTAATTGTTTTTTAAAGTTTGTTTATGCATGAAGATTTCGGGATGAATAAACTGTTACCGTTCTCGCTTCGTAGAATCTTGCCTATGAAAAAACTCTTTGCTGGCAAGAATTTGCGAAGGAAACTGTTGCTTGTGACCAAGACCATTTTTCCAAAATTCTAATAGACAATTAAACGTCAAGATCCTACTGTGATCTCTCAACAAAACAGGAATCAATGCAATGGTTAGATAAAAAATTTCCACCGCCCGAAGAACCAAATAGATAAGCATCTACAGGGCAACTGATGGCGCCAATTCTCTGGGAAAATATTTTTGATATTTTTATATTTATTTGTTTGTATTTATAGTTATAGTTATACGTCAAACTTACAGTTTATTGTGACAACATTAGTACAACGTATCTTACAAATAAGTATTTTAAAATTGTATATTACAAAGAAGCAAAGCTTGTGCTTGTAGTAGAACATAATTTATTCTAGTATCCCCCCTCTAAAATCTGAACTGCCAAATTATCTTATTTCATTTTCAAACTAAATTTTTTGTTTCACCACAATTTCAACTTACTCCAACATTTCTAGTTTGGCCATATACAGATGTGAAAAATTACCACCTGGAAATCGGAATTAAAAAAAAGCCCCCCGAACACGGAGTATCCGACAACGCCTGAGGGAATACCTAAGTCCTGGACAGGCGACGACCCGGCGGTGGCAAAGGCAGTTCGTGCTATCTGATGGCAGTATACGAAGGATTCGTATTCCGGCCGACAGCCCGTCTCCTCCGTGTGAGTGAGAGAGGTCGGAGAGTTTGTAAATGAATAGTGATTTCTTTTATGTCCGAGTAATATAGTCATGTGAAATGTTGAGCAGAAATAATTGTTTTGTTTTGTGTCATTAGATATGGACGCAGAACGTAGTCACAGTGGACTGGAAATTGATCAAGCTGTGGAATCGGGGGCAGTCACCTTATCCAAGAAGGTATGTGCCGTGATCCTCGATGATGATGCCGTGGTGATAGAAATGGTCGCAAGCGTCGCCAAGGCAGTGCAGCCGGTACCTAAGCCCAAGTTATGTTGGCGTTGTGGCCAATCAGGTCACATGCGGTCGTAATGCAAAGGGCGACCGTGTTCCTTTTGTTATCGATGTGGGAAGCGAGGAACGCTATCCCGACGATGCCCATGTTGTAAGAAACAGCAGGATCAGGAAGAGAGGGAAAACGACCTGCAAAAGGTGGTAATGCCCGGTATGGAAGTTAGTTCCCAATCTGTAGGAGTGCATTGCTCGTTTGATAGATCCCGGCGTGAGAGTTGATGACGTAGCTGGAAAGTGTACTCGACGTGGAACCCAAGCCACTTGTTAGTTGTGTCGTCAGAAAATTCTCTTCGCTTGATGCTAAAATGAGGTATATACAGTGTATTCTGTATTGACAAGGGATAACATTGATCACATTGATGCCCATTTAAAGGAAACCTGGACAATTGAGAGTGACAGTTAGGATTTTTCATTTATTACGTAGTGTGTCTAGCAAATTACACTGTACAGGGTAGACCATGATTATCTTTTGGGACGGATGTACAGAGGGTGGTGATGGCACTGTCCTGAATGGTGCGTAACCGCTAGAGAGGGTGGTTAATTAGGCCTGGCGAACAATAAAGTAAGTGACAAACTGGTCACAGTTTGCCCCATTTAAGGAAAACCCGCGTAGAAGAAGTACTATTTAGAGTTTTATATTCAAGACTTAGAGTGTCTAGCAAATTATACTGTACAGGATGGACTATGATTATCTTTTGGGACGGATGTCCAGAGGGTGGTGATGGCGCTGTACCGAATGGTGCGTAACCGCTAGGCAGGGGTTACATTAGACAGTGGTCGGAGGCATAATTTCCCAATTGTTGCATGTACATGTCGCTTTTTGTTTGCCGTTGCTTTCTTATGCTTTACTAATGCTGTGCTAATGTTAATATAACGCTCCATGTATTGTAAAAAGCACAAATAATAGTACGCAAATTATTTTTAGTCGAACATTATTCTATTTTAAAATATTAACGTAGTAATGTATTTTTCACTGTGAAAGAACGCCTTATTAGAGATAGCGTTATCTGGCATGAGATAGAGTGTCACTTTAATCGCATGACTGGTAGCAAATTTTTAGTTTTCATAATTCCTGGATTTTTTTATCTTGTAACTTTTGTTTGTAAATACCTTGATTATTATTAGAAGCTTTTATGAAACTAATTGCGTTTCACTGCACCGCGATTAGGAAGTTGTGTGTGTGTGTGTGTTTATTTCTTACACGTCGGTCTATTTCCGCGCCTATGGCCAAACACCGACGCCAGGGAGCAGTTTAACCTCACTATTCTGGAAATTTTGCCGAACCACTACCTTTCTGTAAGGAGGGTAGGGATCTTTAACGTGTCCAACATCGCATGGTCACGGGACCGACGGCTTTACGCCCCCTACGAAGGGCGGAACGTGCAGACATTCAACTTGCTCAAATACAATGCCAGAAGCTCGGTTGATGTTAATGTTACAGTTTGTACTGAAAAAGTGAAAGGAGTACCACCGAGGTTCTTGATTAGGTAGTTGCACGAATGCATGTGGATTTAAGCTAGAATCCTGCGACGGATTGTAACTAGCGGAGGTATATCGTAATTGATATTTAACTGTTTATAATATTTCTGCTTCCATCATTGTAAGATAGGAAAACGGCCATTATCCGGGAGTAAGTAATTAAAACCTACTTGACTTCCGGGAATTCTGCGGGAAACAATAACTTTTGACCCCTGGCTATAGTTTTTCTCCACTTGGCTACCCTAGGACAAGACAGTTATGAAACAGTAAATTGTGGTGTTCTACGAGGATTAGCAGAAGTCCTCACGGGGATCTAACTTCGTCCTATTTATAGGGAATAAAGATGGCGCCCGAGGAAAGATAAGTCAAAATATTTTAGGTCACCCCCGAAGGACGGATATTGCAACTATTCATCGGGTGTCTGCTAAGCCCAAGTTCATCACAATATATATATATATATATATATATATATATATATATATATATATATATATATATATAGGTAGCGCACTTTTACGGTAAAGTTTAATATATCCGTTATTATAATACAAAATACGAGAAAAAATAATATATCTTAATTATAGGGCGTCTTGAGTTGCACCTTACAAATTTATTTTGATAAACAAATGATGGCCCATAAGTCGTTGGTTATCAAACTTGTCCTTTTTTAAATGGAATCCTCTTTATGTTATTACATTGTTGCATTTGCCATTCAATTATACTGTAATTTGTAGAAACCAAATAAATATTGTTCAAGTATTGCAAGTATTTAAGTTTTTGGCACATATAGAAAATTGTGATACGGGGTCTTTACAAATAGATAGCGGAGTCACAACAGGTTGTCATGGACCACATGTGTCACGTGAAATTTTCACTTCAAGTTTGAAACTTTAACCGCGTTTTATTAATGTGACCATGTAACCAAGGTTTCTACTGATTTCCTATGTGTTCTGTGTGTTTCTCATGTGTAAACTATCAAAACTGGTCAGATGTCTCACTCTCTTTGTACATTCTCGTACTGGCTGCTTCTTATACTTTCAAGAGCTTTCGGATCCTGATTAAGTGTCAAAGAAGGTGCGAAATATAGAGCATGTTTTAGCAAAGAACCTATTTCTGGGTTAGTTAGCCTTTAATGAGACTATATATATATATATATATATATATATATATATATATATATATATATATATATATATATATATATATATATATATATATATATATATATATATATATATATCTGTGTGTGTCTATCACACCGATAGTTCAAAAAACAATATGCCAATTTTGATGAAGTTTGTCAGATTCCTTTCTTTGGTAAGTGGCTTGGATAGGCTCGTTAGCCAGGAAAATGGGACCAGGTTGTCCAAGAAACTTTTAAGTTTTTTAAAATTTGTTATCTCCAAAAATAACAAAGCTATCTTTTTGGTACGTAGGTTTACGTTATAAAAAGTAAACTATACACCAAAATTTACGTTTCTATGTTATAAGAAAAAAAGTTGTAAGCATTTAGTTAAAAAAAAGTTTGGTGCCAGAGCAGGTCTATGAAAATTCACTACCATAACGCACCTGATGCGTCCAGGCTTTTTTTCAGTATATTTATATTTATTTTCTTTATTTTCGGAATTTTTTAATATTTTTTCAAACAATAAAGTTATTTTGATGAAATATCATACACGTTTTCTACGATATATGTTATACTTCTACCACATTTGATGTATTTTATTAAACAAAAGACATATTTGGAATAAGAAACATTTAAATCAAAATTCACTACAATAACGCGCTTGCTGCGACCAAACGCTTTTCTTTTCTTTCTTGGTTATGTCGATTTATTTTGATCTTCCCTCGTACATGAAAACAATGTGTTAAAGCGAAACAATTTCCTAGACGAAACACAAAACCCGTGTCATAATCGCGATAAGGTCATTAAATAATATCCATTTATTACTAAAAATAAAATGTTTGTTATTAAAAGATTCGAATAAACATATTGCAACTAGAAACTCAGCAAACAAATTGTTCTATTTAGATAACATATGTCCTTGGTTTAGATGTAATTTTTTTATTTTTGTAGAAACTCATTTTCTGTTTAACTTTTGCTACACTTATCTTGGAGCATATATAGATAGAGATCTTAATATAGTAACTAGCAAAGTGCAAAGACACTAACAAAGAATATAGAAGAAACAAGAAGGAAACGGAACAAATACAAACTAAGAGATCTAGAGGAATTGGAAAAGTTAAAATGGTAGCAAATTTTCATGAAAAAATTTCAAATCCCGGAAATTTCATCAACTGCTTATAAATTCGTTTTCTTTGAACTTGGAGAGCTGAATTTTGGTAGGGTGGTCACTTTTATCTTGTACACTATTGCTATCTTCTAAACCTTTAACGATCAGAGTTCATCAAATTACGAAATCGCTGTAAAATTTCATGCTCATTAAGAATTTAAAATGCATTTCCGAGTAAATCAAGTCTTTACAGAAATATCCTGAAAAAACTGAAAAGTGGCGTTTTCTAATTTCTTCCATATCTTATTTATTATTTAAGCGAAAGCTATGACATTTGTTAACTTCAACATAAGTCATCATCTATCTACTGTCTGTGTCAAAAATTTTCTAGGCCTACAAGATCATTAGATTTTCATAGCAAACTTTGCATTTCCTTATGGCAGCCATGTTAAATTCTTATAGGGTTGAATAGAGAGAAAAAATATGATTTCAGTAATGTGACACACTGCATTATTTAATTAATAACTACTTAAAAAAAATTTGCAGATCAATTTGCAATGAAATTAATTAATTCTGGTGTACTGTGAATTTTCGATGAAACATGCATGCAATTGTTTCAGTTTTGAAAAGAAAATTTTATACATTTGACACTTTAAGTGCATGGTAACTTGATTGTCATTGCTATAATGTTAGATAGCAGAATGTGTCACATCATTAAAACCGATTTTTTTCTCTATTCAACCACCCTAGTTCCTAGGCAACAAACATCAGATAGTTAAATTAATAATCATTTTGTATTATGTTAACAATGTTTTTGCAAAATGTCCTACAATCAATACACATTGAACGAATTAGCCGATATGCATTTGGTATATGGAGCATGCAATTTTAATTCTTTAGTGTCGCCAAGGCGGTACACAGAAAAGTTTTCCAATTGACGGATTCCTCATTCAATTACTTTTGCGTCTGTTGATAGAAGATTTCGAGAGAAGGGAACTTTCTTACATTATACCATTGAAGATTCTCGTGCACTGCGTCCGAACATCAAGTTTTGAAGAAAATTTTGTGAATGCTGTCGCAGATCTTCTCCATATTAATGTAAGGCGAATAGCTAACTGCAGAGTTGGAAGTTAAAAAATCCACGGTTCATAGAGTATTGAAAGCTGTTGCATCGGTATCATTTAAGGTGGATACGTAAACTTTTAGCACAAGATCCAAACTCTATGCTGCATTTCTGTCATTGACTCAAAGGTAAACAAAACGACGAAAATAACTTTGTAAATACGATATTAATAACTGTCGAGGCATGTTTTACGAAAAACGGTGCAATAAACCTACACAATCTCCGTGATAGGACTGACGAAAATCTACTTGCTACCATGGTTAATCATTCACTGTACCAGTTTAAAATCAACATCACGGCAAGGGTTGTTGGTAGTTGCCTTTTAAGACCGATTGATCTACCTCGGCGTCTAAATGGGCCTCATTATTTGGATTTTGTTCAAAATATGCTGACACAATTACTGGAGGATGGGTGGAGTAACAACCACGTTAAAAAACCAGGATCCGTCTGGCCCGGACGGTAGCACCCTGTAAGGGCCCCTGGCTAGGGATACGGCAACTAGCAGGTGGTAGTGGACTTTTCCTTTACGTGATAGTAAAGGATTGTTCCACACCCGAGGAAGTACCTCCCCTTACATCAAGGGACCGGTGAAGTCCCAACGGACGTTTCCGGTTCTGGTGTATGAGTCAGTTTCACTTACAAACAAAAATGATGATGGCTCCTTCTTGTACAAAAGATTCCGTAGATAAAATACCCCTCCATTCGGATCTCCCGGAGAGGGGTGTACAGGGGGCGCCGGCATCAAGATTTAACATATCCTTCTCGAATATATGTGGCCTAAATTCTAACCTGAACTCCGTCCACCATTTCCTCCAGGCTAATAGGCCCCAACTCCTCTTTCTCACCGAAACCCAAATCAGTGCCAAAACAGCCACTAATCACCTTAATTTCCCGGGGTATGAGCTCCTTACCTCCTTTAGATTGCATGGGGGCGTGTGCGCATACGTCCGTAGCAATCTACCCTGCACCAGACTTCCCAATTTAGAAGCTGGAAGAAAATACATTATATGGATAAAACTCTCTCTGAGGGCTGCGACTAAATTCATCTGTTGCATTTACCGGTCACCTTCTGACAACAACTTTGTCCAGCTCTTTGACTACCTTTCTGAAAAAATCGACCATCTGATTTCTGAATATCCTTCCTCCGAGGTCACCATTCTTGGTGACTTCAATGTCCATAATAAGGAATGACTAAGATCTTCCAAAACCGATCCACAAGGGAGAGCAGCTGAGGCCTTTGCAGTCAGCAATTCTTTAGCCAATATGGTTCAGCAACCTACTTACTTTCCTCGTATCCCAACACACAGCTCAAATCCCTTGGATCTCTTTCTTACTACAAAACCTGAATGCTATAAGATATCAGTCATCGCCCCCCTTGGTCGCTCAGACCACGGCATGGTCACTGCTACCTGCACAATGCAACCCGAGGTCACACAATCATCACACCCACGTATCGTTTGGCACTACAACTCCGCAAACTGGGACGAAATGCGGGATTACTTTTCCTCATTTCCATGGGCGTCTGTCTGCTTCTCTCATCCTGACCCCTCTGATATCTCACAAAACGTCACCGAAATTATCCAAGCTGGCATGGAATTATTTATTCCACGTACACAGAAAACCTCTTCAGCCACTCAAAAGCCCTGGTTCTCTAAATCCTGCGACAAGGCCAGACTTGAAAAGGTCAAAGCTCATAAAACGCTTCTACACAGTCCCAGTCAAGAAAACCGTCAAGCATTTAACGACGCAAGAAACCGCTATGTCCGCATTCTTTCTGAGGCAAAAAACTCGTTTAATAACCACATCAAAAACAAAGTCCTCTTAAGCTCCAACGGCAGCAAACCCTTCTGGACTCTTACTAAATCTATTGGGAATAATTTCTGCAAGAGCACGTTCCCACCTCTTGTCTCAGGGGACGAAATTGTTTCTACCGCCCTGGGCAAGGCCGAACTTTTTGCCTCGTTATTTGCCGCCAATTCTACTCTCAACCCACCTCCAAATGTTCAACCTCCAACAGTCCTCAATGTCGCGCACAAAATGTCTTACTCATAAGAGATACACTAGCCCTAGACCCATCACAATGAACAACCAAGTTATCCAAAGTAATGAGTCCTTTTCACTTGTTGGCATTTCTGTGGATCGAGGTCTCAATTGGCACCAACATGTCACTTCAATTTCAGAATCGGCTGTTAAGAAACTAGGCTTCCTTTTCCGGGCTCGCAAATACTTTTCACCAGCTAATCTCTATACCTTATATACTTCACAAATAAGGCCAAACTTTGAATACTGCTCCCACATCTGGGGTGCCGCTGCCGCTTCTACACTCGCTATCTTGGACTCCATTCAGAAGTGAGCTATACGTCTCATCGGTGACCCTACACTCACCCAAAGGCTGCCATCCCTTGCCCATCGACGTGCCGTTGGTGACCTCTCTCTCTTTTATAGATATCTGCACGGGCAGTGCTCAGAGGAGCTTTCTTGCATAGTTCCTCCACCTGCTGCCCCCAACAGATCTACCAGGGGAATAGAGCGAATGCATCCTTTTACTGTCCAGGTCTCCAGACATAGAACATCTTGTTATGCCCGCTCTTTTGTCCCGAGGACTTCCAAGTTATGGAATTCTTTGCCGGCACATGTCTTTTCCTTCTCCCCCGAACCTGCAAAACTTCAAGTCCAGAATTAACAAGTTGCCCCTTTCCTCCTTGTCGACACCCACGGTACGATAGTATTTAGGCAGTAAGCCCTCGTGGTGTGTTGTCGAAATTAAAAATAAATAAATGTTGAGTTGGCCACGGGTAGAGAAATTTAATTTAATTTATATGGGGAAACCTCACTAAGTGCTACAATACAAGTAAAAGTACAAAACAAATAAAATATGCACACATAAATCTACAAAGAATCACAGCAGAACTGCCACACAAGAGATACACAGTCAGTTCAGCAGTCCACTGTAATAACAGACGCAACCATATGCCTTCTGAAAGCAGACAGTGAAACACAAATGATGCCAAAATTGTCCACCTCAGTGATCTCATTCATAATACGTAGATATCTATCGATAGGTGAATTAAGTCCATAATTAGTGCGGTGGAATGGGACAGAAAAACAAGTTATATGACCTTAACACTCTGTTAGATACATTCATGCCGATTCTGCTAAGAATCTCATTGGAGTCCACAAAACCATTCACAATTTTGAATATAAAACAAAGTCCGGTCACTGTTCTGCGCGCTTCAAGAGAGCTCAGCGTTAACAAACTTTGTATCTCCACATAGTCATGATCAGAATGGAATAACCAAGTCATCATCCACTGTAACAGTAAGATCCTTGATCTGTTTAACATAAGACAAAAGCCTACCGTTGACCGAATATGAAGTCCCGAACATCCTTCCTCCTTTGAAAAAGCTGATATGAGTGGATTTGCTGATGCTAACATTTAATTTGTTGTCAAAGTACCAAAGAGAGACGCTCTAAATCATCCTGCAACTCCTGCTGATCCTGAAGGCTAGTTATCGCATTAAACAGCTTCATATCATCGGCAAACATCAGACACTCACTACCAGCAAAGATATGGACCACATTGTTAATAAAAATATTCAATAAAAGTGGTAAACAGTGACCTACCTGCGGGATACCAGATGTCATGTGAACAATATCTGAATACAATCCAGCAACTTTGACTCTTTGAATTCTACCAGTCAGAAAACTCTCAGACGAGGCCACAAAACAATCACTGAAGCCAAGCCCGTGTAATTTAGATAGCAGGAGTGAATGATCGACTATATCAAAGGCCCTGCTAAAGTCAGTATATATGACATTAACCTGCTTATCAGACTGCAAGGCATCCAGTATCGTTGACTGGAGAATAATAAGATTAGTAACTGTGGACCTGTTAGCACAAAAACCATGCTGCTGCAGCACTAAAAGACACTTACATGACCACGACAGCTGGTCATAAACCAGGGCATCGAACAGTTTTGGAATTGATGATTGGACACAGATGCTTCTGTAATTTTTTATTTCATCTCTGTCACCACTATTATACACAGGCATCGAGAAGCTCTCTTTCCAGACATCAGGAAAGATTGCAGACCGCAAAGATGAATTGAAGAGAATATGTAGAGGCACGTTCAGTGTACAGGCACAACGTTTTAGAACAATATCTGGTACACCATCTGGACTGGCCACAACTCCATCACGAAGAGCAGAAATCCTTGCATAAATATCAGAAATAGATATTGCGGAACAGCTCACACACAAACTGGAGTGATTATTACTGCCAGAAGCCAGTGGCGAAGCCGTCGCGACTGCAGTGTCACCAACCAAATCACCACAGTGCATTGTGGAAGGAATGTCAAATGCTGATCGGTTTTCATTTGTACATTTCCAGAATGACTTGGGATCATTCCTAAATTCAGAGTCTTTATCTCAGATGTACTGTGATAAACACACATTTGATAGAGCCTTGCACCGATATCGAAGTCCTGCAAACTCTAAATAGCTAATATCAGTTCTATCTTGCATATATTTTGCATGAGCCTTTTTCTTTAGAATTCTTAGATGTCGCAATTCAGTTGTAAACGATTTAGGAAAGTTAGATTTGTTGGATCTTTTCACTGGCACGAACTGACTAATGCCAGCTTTTACAATTTCATAGAATCTGCCAATTGCAGCATTCACATCCAATCCCGAGAATAAGAGTTCCCAGTTAACTGAGGCAAGATAGTAGTTCAGACCATCGTAATCGGCACCACGAAAATCATAATAGTACTCCTCACTGTGAAGGGTGTCAAACGATATGTTCTGCAATTGTATGGAAGATTCATAGCTCCTGTGATGGGTGCAGTCTCCAAAAATAGGATCAGCCGTCAGGCCCACCAATGAATTCGCTGAACTAGCAAACATAAAATCCAAGAAAACATCTCCACCATTTGGCAACTGGCTGATCTGGAACAGTTTAAGTCAACCAAACGACACTGCAACATAAACGGCTGCAGATGAGACAGGACAGTCAACCAGTACCCCATGCTCATCATTAGAACAAAGAGCTTCAGGTAAATTGTAATCTCAAAAAAGATACACTTCATGTTGTGGATATCTCTGCATAACATATTCAGTAGTCTTACAGTGCGTAATATATAGATCAGATGATGAAGCAGGCGGAATATACACACCCCCAATGATTTTAGTAGAACCAAGGTGACACCTCACAAACAATTGCTCCACTTTCCGAGTATCTAACTTCACCGTGGAAGATTTAATGTAATCTCTAATAAATACAAGGACTCCCCCGCCCCTCACCTTGTGACTCGTATAATTAGATCTATCACATCTAAAAATGTTATAAGGACCGTACCACATTTCACTGTCAGAAAAATCTCAACTAAGTCCACTCTCAACCAAGATAATAATGTCATAACAGGAACAACACCCAGCTCTGCACAATTCCAGAATTTTGGTTCTCTAACGTTTTGGTAGTATACACTTAATGGGGACGCCGCTCGTTTTTTCGCCCACTCAGAACATTTGGAATACCAGAAATATAGTTAATTGTCAAATCAGCCTCGCCCTTTTCCTGTCTATCCATGAGTTTATTTTCGCTAGCTTATAAGCATCCTGCTGCATCCTTGTCTGATAGTGTGAGATAGAGTGGGGCGTTCCAGGTAATTTATTTTTATTCCTGATAGCCTTAGCAACAAGCTCAGGATTTTCAGACATCTTAACCGGTCGTGGCTTTCTTCCGGATGCAGTCTTCCCGACTCTGCGGACTTTGACAATCTTGTCCTTGTCACCCCAAGCCAAGAGTATCAAAAATACCATTTACAACACCTATGTTATGATCAATGCGTACCTGTAGATCTGTGAAATTAGACTCCGTCAAACTATAACACATCAAGTTCTTTGCCCGAGTCATTCTTTGATGCACCTCATGCACTATCAGTTCCGTGTCACACTTTTTTAGTTCACTCAGCTCCCTATTCAGTGGATCCAGATCAGCTTGCATTCTCTTGATTCTCCTAACCATTACTGGGATGCTCTTGAATGCCTCACGACACTCAAAGCAAAAATGCATCAATGTCCTTTTTTAAATGACAACAGCTTTTATTTCAGATGCAGCAAGTTCACAACAAGCCTCAGTGAGATGCGTAGGAGCGCAATAACTATCGCACATTATGCTCAAAATCACTTGATTCTATTATATTTAAGCAAGTTGTACACGTGGTAGCCATTGTAACATCACCAATCCAACTCAGGGGAATAAAAGGATCAACAAGCCAAGATCACCAAAATTATTGGACACCCCTTGTATACAACTATTTATACCAATCAAAATATTGAAATCACTTCAGAATTTATCAAACGAGAAACCAACAAGAGATTAATTGTTATCAAGCCAATATCAACTGTTGATAAGGTTTTTCACATTAACTATTCCCAAATCTCAAATATTAGGCCTTAGAAGTGAAAGTAAATAATTCAACAGTATTCACTGTGAGTTACCAAACTTCACTGATCCCATGGTACAAATCACAAAATTATAGGACAAGTCTAGCCACTGAAAAGTGCCACTGAATGCACAGCAGTTTATATTGTTTATGCACGGCAATTTTTAGATAATCAATTTCCAAGAGGCTGGGTTGGACGTGGTGAAGAGGTACCACCGAAATGGTCACTAAGTACACCTGATCCTAATCTCATTGACTTTTACTTTTGGGCTCTTTTGAAAGGCAAGGTTTATGCTACACCTATAGAAACTAGACAGGAAGTATGGGAACGCATTTTGCATGCCTAGGTTCCTGTTCGCCAAGATCTATCAAGTTCTGCTTGAGACAAGGGAGTCTATTATACGTCACTTTACTTATGTGTAGAAGTTAACGGCCAACAATTTGAGCATCTTTTGTAATTAATATTTACATTTCTTTTCGCTATTGCGATTTGTGTTACTGTATTACTTTCATTTTGACGTTTTAATTTTCACTTATTGTAATCTACCTTAAGTATGTTTTCGTTAATAATTTAATAGTACTAATATGCTTTTGATTCCAAACTCCACATTAAATCAGATTGGAAATAATGTACTAGTAAATACACACTTAGAGACTGTTTGTCTAACTTCACTAATATTGGTTTTCTTTTCTGTAAATGAAGGACATAGCCAGCACTGGAGCAAGTGGCTCTTCCGAATTATAGATGTCCTTCAACGTTTGTTTGACGGTTTTGCGGCTTGACAGCATCCTCTGTATTTAGTATCACTAACTAAACGCAACAACAATTAATTAATTAATGTACTAGTGATAATGTTTTCCTTCAGCTTGAATAAAACATTATTAGTTATGCAGTCATTCTCTGATCTAATGTGTTTTCTCTACTCACGATAGCTGAATTTACATATTTTTTTGTAGAACTTCAACACCCTGTATTTTAGGCAACAAGCCTCTAAGAGAAAAATGCTCTACGACAAACGCACATTATTTTAGCGCGTGGTATCTGTATACGGGTTGGTGTCCAAAAACTCTCCTGCCAAACTGAAACCTTAGATACTGGACGTAATTTTATGTAGATTCAACCTACTTTAATTATTATTATTATTATTATTCGACTTTGGCCTGAAGGGCTTTCACACTTCCTCAAAGGGGAACATTCACTCATTCCAGGTATCTTAGATACCAAAGGGACTGAGCTCAGATGGGGCCCTTTCCAAGTTATTGGGCCCTAAACGACAACGCGACACATCTTCATTTCTCAGGAAGCTCCGTACGGCGTGGGCAGTCGCAAGTATTACTGCCTTCTGCATAACCTTATAAAGGTACTGTCTAAGAACCAGTCTCCTAATGTTTTCTAGAAGATTCTTAGGAACCACACCAATTGACGACGTGACTATGGGAATCACTCGGACACTATCTGCCCTCCACTATCTCTTTACTTGCATCTCGAGGTCTCTGTACTTAATGATGTTGTCGTTGTACTTTCTCTCTAGATTATAAGTATTCAGAATGGCCACATCAATCAGCGTCACTTGCTTGCAGGACTTATCCGCTATTATTATATCTGGTCTGTTGTGGGCAACTTGTTGGTCTCTGAGCACGGTCCAATCCCAACACATCCTTTATTCTGAGGCCTCTAGAACAGGCTCAGAAGTGTATCTATAGTAGGGCACTTTACTAAGACTCAAAAGTCCCAGTTTCAGAGCCAGTTCTTGATTACGTATTTTCGCAACTGCGTCATGCCTCTCTTTATACTCTGTTGCAGCAAACGCTTGACATCCTCCAGGGACGTGCTGGATAGTCTCTGGTGACTGACATCCAAATCTACATTTGTCATCTTAGACCGAATTATTGTCAACTATATACTTCAGGTAGTTTCTTGTTGGGATGACATGATCTTGTATGGCGAGCACCCCCCCCCCCCCCTCTCTGGAAATATCTGTCCGGACACCAACCAGTAGTTCGACGCCGATTTGTCGACATGTCCTGGGAGGTCTCATTCAGATGTCGCCCATTTTTCCCTCGGGGCTCGTCCGCTGCTTAGCCACACCGATAGCACTGCAGCCTTTGGCTTATTGTGCATGCCCTTATTCTTTTTACTCCACCCATTCCAAAATCACTGTGTCTTGAACTAGTCTGCACAGCGATTGGTAGGGTGAAGTTTTATAATGCTCTGCCTCCGGTCTAGACTGACCGTAGATCAGTTGTCTTTTGCGGTCCAGAGCGTTACACTCGCACAAGATGTGCTTGGCTGATTCCTCGCCCTCGCCGTAGAGTCTACATGCGAGGTCATCCTCGAACCGCCCTATTTTATGCAGGTGTTTCATGACGGCCATGTGTCCCGTCAAGAGACATGTTATGTTTCTGAGCTGTTCTCTGCTAAGACTTAGCAGCTCCACAGCTCTCTTTGACCCGAGTTCGTCAATTATTGACTTCCCATGTCTGAGCCTTGGACAGTCTGCCTAGTACACCTTGTGTTGGTTTCTGACCCAGGACTTAATGGCGCCCCTGGCAGTGCTCCTTGTCACGCCCAGAACCAGTTCCGGTCCCATAAATGGTTCTGCTCACCCTCTCTTCGCGAGACTGTCAGCTTCTTCATTGCTTTTGACCCTCGAGTGACCCGTCACCCAGATGAGGGTGACCTCATTCTGCCCAGCCAGGTCGCTCGTCAGGAATTTACCGGTGGGCTACATAGGGCCTTAAGGGCTGCTTGGCTGCCTGTGGCTATGAGGATCCGCTTGTTGGTGTAGCCCCTCCTCTTGTTCTCCCGCACACAGTGCAGGATACATTTCGGCCTGAAAGACCATTGCATGGGCTCCGAGGGAAATATTATGACTTATCCTCGGTCCTTCCGAATATACACCTGCCCTCGTCCCACGCTCCCCGCCGGATCCGTCCGTGAACCAGACGAGCGCGTCCTGTGATATGCCCGGCGTCTCCTCCCGCCATGCCCCGCGGTCGGGGACACTGTAAAGTTGTTTTCCCTGTATATTCGTGGGCTCTCGAAGTCTGAGCTGATTTCAAGCATGGGCTCCTTCACGATCTCCTGAATTTTGCGGTGGCCTCTGAAACCTGGGTTGATCTTCAGTCTATCATTGCAGGCTAGTTTGTATAGTCCTAGCCTGGCCTCCCACATAATAGCTAAGTGTAGAATGGGGCAGATCCAGCAACACCTCCAAGGCGGCTGTTGGGGTTGAAACCACGGCCCCCGTGATCCCCAGGAAAGCCATCCTTTGGATCTTGCCTAGTTTTTGTTTGGCACTGGATTGTGTCACCTTGGGCCACCAGACCAGCGCCAAGTATGTTAACGATGGTCTGACCACCCTTGTGTACAGCCAGTGGGCCATACTAGATCTTAGTCCCCACGTTTTTCCATATAGCCGCCTAGTGACGGCTAGGGTTATGACTGCCTTACGCAGTATTTTTTCAACGTGACCATTCCAGGTTAGCTTAGAGTCCAATACGACCCCAAGATATTTTACCTCCCTGGCCACTGTAATGTTCATACCGTATAGAGTGAGAGTTCTGTGGCTCTCCCACTTCCTCCTCCTCGTAAACGGTATGACGGTTGCTTTCTCGGGGCTCACCCCGAGCCCTTGACCAACCGTCCACCTTTCCATCAATTTCAGAGCTGTCTGCATGCGCTTCCACACTGACTGTGTAACCTTTCCTCGAACTATGTTGACAATGTCGTCCGCATAGCCCTGTACCTCATACCCCCTCCATAGAGCCTCGCTAGCAGGCCGTCCAGGACTAGGTACCAGAGCAAGGGAGACAGAACGCTCCCCTGCGGACACCCCGACGCGACTTCACTAGCAGAGAGATGTCGCCCATGGAGAGGCTTTTGCAGCTTGCCTCGATCAGTCCGATGGTGACTTTATATTAGCAAATTTTTGTTAAAAAAAATTCGCTGAAAGAGAGGTTTCGATGGTGAGACTTTGCAGAAATTTTTTCAAATGAGCACCAATTTTTCCAGCTCTATCGAACCAGTTTTTCACAACAAAAAAATTCCGAAAAAAAGCTTATTAAAAAAAACAAAGCTATTTTTGTGAAATTTGCCCTCGTAAATACCTTATCAGCTGCCAAAACTCAACTTTCTAGGTTAACAAAAAATTGAGTTATGCAAATTTGAAGCATTTAATGAAAATTCGCTACCATAACGCACTTGCTGCGTCCTAAAATTCATTGTAGCGGTGTTGAATCATCTGCCTCGCATCTGACAAGGTGTAATTCGAAAGTAAGCGCCTGCTGATGGAAATATGTACGCAGGTTCACAATCTGCTGTTTCAACTGTTTATTAATATCAAACACTCCCCTTACACTTTGGTGTCTAGGTAGGGTTACTCGCTCGATCGCACTACTACGGGGGTAATGCTTTTTGGATTTTGTTAGGAGTGCTCGCACCTTCCGTTGTAGATTTTCGATGTTCGTTTTGCTCCAGTTTACAATTTCAAATGAATAGCTAAGTCGGGCAATGCATATGTATTAAGAGCTTTAGTCAGGTCAGGTCAGTTCAGGTCAGGTTAAGAGCTTTAGTAAGATTGTTGCTGTTAAGATGTGTTCGCGCCACTTCCTTTACTCGTTAGATCGTTCTTCTTTACTGAGTGGTTTTTTTCTCGCATGTTGTTTTACTAGGTATTTATAACACTCTTCTATAGGCATCGGGGCAATTTGCTGGCCATTCTGCATTTCATATACACTTGGTTGTATCTTCCCTCTGACTACACATAAGGGGCGACATTTGTCAAGCCCAAAATGCATGTCAATATATCTGGAAAACCCATCCACGATTTTATGAGGTTGGTCCAGGTGGTTCTTTGTGGAGGCCATCTGCTTAAGATCACCCATATACAGCAGATGATTTAGCCTCATTTTCCCCCTGCCATTGCTTTTTATACCGAATCCATATCTTGTAGAGTTTAAGCGGTTTAATAGTGGATTCTGTGCGAGGCAAAACCACAATGGGCTTAGCGAGTTGCTCTTCTAATTGGTATTGTGCTGGTTAGGATATCATCACCCATTTGCACCCGCAACTAAATTTTTGTTCTCCAGATAGACATTGTGTGTTCAAGGAACCCCAGGATATAAGTATCGATCTTATAGATCTTCAGCGCACTTATAACCACTCATGTAGAACTGAATCAAATGCTTTTTTGTAATCCACGCAGGCAGCAAAGAGATTTCTTCGTCATTGTTAGATTTATTGCACATATTATCAATTACATTTTTTTTAATTTTCAAGTATTTGACATTTTTTGTGTCAAATTTAACAATATATATATATATATATATATATATATATATATATATATATATATATATATATATATATATATATATATGGCTGTGTCCTTCGGCCCCCCAAAAAGCTTGTGACTGCATTGAAAAATTTTTGTAACACTGGCCAATTTATAATGAAAAGCATATTTATTTTGCCAAGCTTCAAAGTTTTTAGGTAGTGGCATTTTTAAATATCTAAAAAAACAGGTAACTGGTAAAAGCGCCATCATCAAAGGGCTATAGCTCACTAAGGAAGCAATTATTGATTAAGATAAGTTGGATTCAATCGACATAAACTCATGTCTACTATTTGAGGTTTCCGTTTGGCAAAATATAATTCTAATGAAACATTTGCTCAAAAAACCACACCCCAGGCGTTTCGTTTAACAAAATTTCTGTAAGTTTCTAAAGTCAAATAACGCCCTGAGGGAAAAAAAAAGTCAAATAACGGATAATTTATATATTTCAATGAAGTCTTACTTAAATCTTTATTGTAGTCGTAGTGATAGACAAATCACACAGTGACTAATTCTCAGATATATTTCATACATGCAATCCTTATGCAATATTGTTATTATTGAAAGTGAACTCATATTATCATCAATAATAGCATCAATGTTCTACTACAATACCTTATGAAAATGCAGCCGAAAGAGACAACACATGCATCCGCAGATAACTGGATATCATGGGAATATTCTTCGGTTCATTAAATATCGAGACTTTATGTCGCCAAATACCATTATAATTAAATTGATTGAATTTTATCTCTATTATGTGGCAACTTAAGAATAATAGAAAACGAATAAAAATGTTACTAAATACGTCAATGATTTTACCAAATTTACCTTTTTTCCATTATTAATATAATTTATAAGTAATGTGTTTAAGAATAAATAACAATAACTGATATTATTTTGTTTCACAACAATAATTTTGCACGAATCGAAAATGTGATGTTTTTTCACTGATAATGAAACATAAGCGTAAATAGAATCATTCATGAAAATGTTTCAAACATATGTTTTTACAAGGGTGTATTGATATGTATCGAGCCCATAGATACACAATTAGACGTTTTTTTAAGTTTAGTTTAGTTTATTTAGTTGCACAGTAATACAAGTGCAAACAGTTTACAAGCAGTTCACATAAAAAAACCCGTTAAAGTCTAGGATATACTTTTTTTCAATTTTCTTCTGCCTGAGGATGCTGCCAAGCGGCTAAACCGGTTACAGAAACGTTGAAGAACATCTTAGAACATCTAGAATTCACAAGGGCCACTTGCTTCAGTTAGCGTACGCGCTGGCTACGTCTTTTATTTACAAAAACGAAAACCAACAGTGAAGCCAGAGAAGTAGTCTCCAAGTCTGTATGTAGTATGGACCAGTTCCACCAAGTAAGGGCAACAACAGTCAATGAAAATCTAGAATATAGATAACTAAAACATCAGTGTAGCAACTAAACAAAATTCTCGCGTGAGTCAGTGACTCGCATGAGATGATTACACTTAAAAGTAATATATAAACATAATCAAAAAAGAAGAAAAATGAAGAGAGAGAAAGGAAACAAACATGAAGCAGTACAGCACAGGTTCAACCAACCGTACGAAACTATACAACTCATAATCAGGTTTAGTCTTGTTAAATCAAGTATATCTTAAAATCAACAAATTTATGAATCTTTTATCTTGGCTGATCAAGAATAAACTTTCTGACAGCCTTCCGAAATCGTGTTGTATTCTCCATCACAACTAGCGGAGGTAGCAAAGTATCCGTCGAGCTAGGTAAACAAAGCATATCTGACCAATGGTTTTGGCAGCAAACGGGGTTCTAAATTGTCCAGGCCTGGATCGTCTATCATGACTATGTGGAATGGGCAAAAGTTCCGCTCTGTAAATGTGCTGCCTCACACACCTATAAAGCAACTCCTTGTATGCCGTTCCTTTGCAAGTTGTTTCTGTTTAGCATAACTTTTATAATTCTTTTCTGGATCACGTCAAAACGTGACCCCTACAATCAACCCGCTTTGAGTGACAGTGGCAACCCCACTATGTTTATATAGGAAGTAGGGGCTTGTGATACCTTATTTAAAAGATCTCTTCATTCTCTATTAAAATACTATGGCTTTAAAATTTATTGCAAGAATTATTCTAAGAAAATTAATAAATCTGTTCGACGAGCTTTGCTACAATACACTAAAAAATTAATAACTAATCGCGTTTCATCCTTGATAATGAAAAAGCAAAAGAAAACAATTTGAGTACCCTTCTTGGATGGTGTGAATAAAAAATAAGACATAAAAGGTTATCAACATTCTTCATAGTTGGCAATGTTATTCTTGTTCAAAACGCCTTAGCAACTTGCTATGTGATTGTAACAGCATGACTGCAGTGGCCACTGCAATTCAGAAACATGGTTTATTTAACAGAAATGCATAAAATAATAATTCTCCATAAGATTCGTTACGGAGCTAAAACACGATCACAGTTCGAAGTTGTTTGCCTGTTTCAAGAAAAATTCCCCGATTTGCCGCCTATATCTCAAAGGAGAATTAGTAAAATTGAAAAGCAATTTCGCGATCCTGACAGCTACAGATACTATTTTTACTCCACACTAGTGAAATTGCGGTTCCTCCACTTTAAAGCAATATTTCGTAGCGACTTGTGCTCAATTTGTTAAGTCATTACGTCTACGTGTGCCTAGATGCCGTCTGCGGAACAATTACAATCATTAAAGTGAATTTTACCCCACACTAGTGAAATATTTTTGCATTACATTTGTTTTCCATTATATCTAGAGATGTGGAAACTAATACTCTGGTACATATATTCTACTAGACGGGCGTTAATCTTATTCTTAAAAAATATATCTATAAAATTGCGGTTCCTCCAGTTTAAAGCAATATTCCGCAGCGACTCGTGCTCAATTTATTAAGTCATTGAGTCATTATGCCTAGGCGCTATCTGCGGAACAACTACAATCATTTAAGTGAATTCCAAAGGGGGCACATTGTTGGCATGCGGGGAGCCGGTTTTTGAATCAGACAAATTTCCGTCCACATAGGATGCAGTGTATCAACAGTCTTGCAGTATTGGTCTAGCTGCTCGGCAGAAGGAATCCCTACCCATTGCCATGGATCCGGATGATCTCAAGCAAAAAAATCTAACCTGAACTCCGTCCACCATTTCCTCCAGGCTAATAGGCCCCAACTTCTCTTCCTCACCGAAACCCAAATCAGTGACAAAACAGCCACTAATCACCTTAATTTCTCGGGATATGAGCTCCTTACTTCCTTTAGATTGCATGGAGGTGTGTATGCATACGTCCGTAGCAATCCACCCTGCACCAGACTCCTCAATTTGGAAGCTGGAAGAAAATATATACTTTGGATGAAACTCGCTCTCAGGGCTGCAACTAAATTCATCTGTTGCATTTACCGGTCACCTTATGAAAACAACTTTGTCCAGCTCTTTGACTACCTTTCTGAAAAACCGACCATCTGATTTCTGAATATCCTTCCTCCGAGGTCACTATTCTTGGTGACTTCAATGTCTATAATAATGAATGGTTAGGATCTTCAAAAACCGATCCACAAGGGAGAGCAGCGGAGGCCTTCGCAGTCAGCAATTCTTTAGCTAATAGGGTTCAACAACCTACTTACTTTCCTCGCATCCCAACACACAGCTCAAATCCCTTGGATCTCTTTCTTACCACAAAACCTGAATGCTATAAGGCATTAGTCACCGTTCCCCTTGGTCGCTCAGACCACGGCATGGCCACTGCTTCCTGCATAATGCAACCCGAGGTCACACAGTCATCACACCCACGTTTGGCATTACAACTGGGACGAAATGCGGGATTACTTTTTCTCATTTCCATGGGCGTCTGTCTGCTTCTCTCATCCTGACCCCTCTGATATCTGACAAAACGTCACCGAAATCATCCAAGCTGGCACGAAAATATTTATTCCACGTACACAGAAAACCTCTTTCGCCACTCAAAAACGCTGGTTCTCTAAATTCTGTGACAAGGCCAGATCTACACAATCCCAGTCAAGAAAACCGTCAAGAACTTAACGACGCAAGAAACCGCTATGTCCGCATTCTTTCTGAGGCAAAAAAACCGTTTAATAACGACATCAAAAACAAAGTCCTCTGAAGCTCCAACGGCACTAAACCCTTCTGAACTCTTGCTAAATCTATTGGAAATAATTTCTGCAAGAGCACGCTCCCACCTCTTGTTTCAGGGGATAAAATTGTTCCTACCGCCCTGGGCTAGGCTGAACTTTTTGCCTCGTTGTTCGCCGACAATTTTACTCTTAACCCACCTCCAAATGTTCAACCACCAACAGTCCCCAATGTCGCGCCTAAAATGACGGATATTATTTCAAAACTAAAAGGGTACGAAAGATGATCTCTTCCCTTAATACCAGGAAAGCCTCTGGCTTTGAGGAGATCCCAGCAATTGCCCTCAAAAGTGCGCACCAGAACTTGCTCCTGTCCTGACTCGTCTGTTTAAGACATTTTACAATAGATGCATATTCCCTAGTAACTGGAAAACTGCTCGAGTACAACCCGTTCCCAAGAAAGGATCCAAAGAGCTTCCTAGCAACTACAGGCCTATTTCTCCCCTTTCAGTCGTCTCTATAGTGATGGAATTGTATATAAACACTGAATTACTAAAATTTCTTGACAAACACAGTCTAATCCACGACAGGTAGTATGGATTCCGTCAGCGCAGATCAACTGCCGACCTCTTTTTCTTTGTCACACATTCTTGGAACAAGTCTATGGAACTCCTCGGTGAATCCCAGATTGTCGCTCTAGACATATCCAAAGCATTCGACCAGGCCTGGCACTCAGCGCTGCTTAATAAACTTCCGGCCTATGGTCTACCACCAAAACTCTGTACCTGGACAGCAAATTTCCTCTCCAACCGGAGCATTTCTGTTGTCGTGGATGGTCATTCCTATAAACTGTATCCAATTAATGCAGGAGTCCCTCAAGGTTCAGACTTAACCCCTACTTTGTTTCTTCTCCACATCAATGACCTCCTCTCTAGCACATCCAACCCAGTTCACAGCACCCATGACAGCACCCTCTACTCAAATATACAATATTCTAAGCCTGTCTCTTTAGCCCAATTAAATGAGGAATGCAGACTCATGGCGGGTTCTGTCTCTGTGGATCTCCAAAAAATATTAGACTGGGGAAGTAGAAATCTTGTACAATTCAACTCCACCAAATCTCAGTCTTGCTTTCTATCTCCAAAGAGATACACGAGCCCTAGACCAATTACAATGAACAAACAAGTTATTCAAAGTAATGAGTCCTTTGCACTTGTTGGCATTTCTGTGGATAGAAATCTCAATTGGCACCAACATGTCACATCAATTGCAGAAGCCGCTGCTAAGAAATTAGGTTTCCTCTTTGGGGCTCGCAAATAATTTTTACCAGCTAATCTCTATACGTTATATACTTCACAAATAAGGCCAAACCTCGAATACTGCTCCCACATCGGGGGTGCCGCTACCGCTTCTACACTCGCTATTCTGGACTCCATTCAGAAGAGAGCTATATGTCTCATCGGTGACCCTGCCCTCACCCAAAGCCTGCCATTCCTTGCCCACCGATGTGCCGTTGGTGACCTTTCTCTCTTTTATAGATATCTGCACGGGCACTGCTCAGAGGAACTTCCTTCCATAGTTCCTCCACCTGCTGCTCCCCACATATCTACCAGGGGAACAGAGCGAATGCAGCCTTTTACTGTCCAGGTCATCAGTCATAGAACGTCTTGTTATGCCCGCTCTTTTGTCCCGAGGACTTCCAAGTTGTGGAATTCTTTGCCGGCATATGTTTTTCCTTCTCCTACGAACCTCCAAACCTTCAAGTCCAGAATTAACAAGTTGCCTCTTTCCTCCTTGTCGACACGCACGATACGATAATATTTAGGCCGTGAGTTCTCGTGGTGTGTTGTTGAAATAAAAAAAGCAACTTTAGCACGAGAAGATTGTCATTTGTGGATTGCGGCTTTACAAGACAGAGTTTCCGCAACACAGTCGATTGAAAGTGCCTGGTTGGGAGTTTTACAACAAAGAGTCTCTATTGCTATGACATATCGCAGAATACGCGGAATTGGGCTTCGTGCGAATATACCATTTTTATATCTCCCACCGACACCTGGACATAGCGCTGCTCGGCTTGAGTGCTGTAGATCAAAATATGATTGTGAATAAGATGGTGAATGGCATCGTGTTGTCTTCTCTGACGAGTCCCGATTCTGTCTTTGGGTCCACGATCGTCGCAGAAGAGTAAGAGGTTTACGTGGAGAACGCATATATTTAGAATTTGCTGTGGAACGGCATACGGCCGTTACACGAGGGGTGATAACATACGATAGCAGGTCCCCTCTAGTTTTATTGACAGAAATTTGAATACAAATGATTACATACAAAACGTACTGTAGCCTGTTGCACTGTCATACCGACGAGCGTAAATTTATGGCAACCAAACAACGCTTTTATGTTTTCTATTTCTCCAAAGTCGGAGACTGCTAAACTTTTTCTTTGTTTTATGTTTGTTGACTAATTTTTCTCCTAAGTAGACAAACTTTAGTATCCTACGGTCGCCGTTGGTTAGAAGTATTTGGAGAACCCCAAAAGCTAGTAAATCAAATTTGGTACGATGCGTTTTGAGCCTACGATCTATTTATTTAAATAATTTCAAAATGGCGGAGCTTTCGGAAGTACCGGAAATTGATAAAAACATGGTTATTTTAAGCAGAATGGCCACGTCTTTAATTTTTTTATGATTCAATGTTTAATTTTAGATCGACTTTATGGGATATGCTACTAACCTAAAACGTCAACTTTCCGCGATAAAAACCTTTGTGTCAAAACTGGCAAAAATAATCAGTGTTAATTTTTTTGTTGTTGTAAGAGTCGAACTAACAAAGATAGAACAACAACGTTTTGTGAGAAATCAAAATATTCAAGTTCAGTAGTTCAGTTTTTTTTAATTCATTTTGAAAATCATCCACAGGGTGGTCTGAAAAAAATTTGAACGAGGTTAAAACAAAGTGCCAAAAAGTCACTTTGTTCAAATGGAACAGCCTGTGTGTTATAAGCTTGTTAGATGCAAAATTAAACTGTTCAATGACTTGCACTAGCATTTCCTATACCCACCTCTTCAGGTTTTTGAGTTACTTGCGATTTTTTAAATTGGTTTCGCGAATTCAAAACCAGGAGAGGTAGCTCAAACTAATTTAAAACATAGTCGGCCTTGAAAATGATTTTTTTGGATTGTCTCATAACAAATGCTAATATTACACGAGCCTGTAATTCTACTCGGATGGTAACAGGGGCTTCATACACCTCCGCTTTAATTTTTCCTCGCAAATAAAAGTCCAGCGGGGTTAAATCTGGGAATCTTACGTTCTTACTATATTCAAAATTTTGTTGTATCTGTTTTTATTTAAGGGAAACTGTATCAATCTATGAACCAAAAAATACAAACTAGCTGAAAAAGTTTGTTGTGGTGAATTGGGTTCTTTAAAGAGTAACTTAGAATTCATATATTTACTTATTTCTTATATTGATATTTATTTTTTCGCTACCCCAATTTTACGCACAGAACTACATAAACAATTTGTATTAGTTTATTTCTATTATCCACTATAACTAACAGTTCCGATTTTTGAAAATCGCTACTGTAATGCATTCGCTTCGCCTGGATTTTTATTTAGTTTCAGAAACTAATTTCTCTACATTTTTTTTTTGGTGGAGAGTCTAGACAAAAATTCTCCGTTGTAGTAAGTATACATCTTTGTCGGCAAATAGGTCGATATAATACAGAATGTATGTATAAAAGGGTACTTACTTGTATATTAAATAAATAAATAAAACTAATTTACCAGGAAATTACAAAAGAAAACAACAAGTCTTTAGGTAATTTTGAACAACTAAATGACACTCTCAAATTTATGCTAACATGATCAGTAATTAGACACGACTAAGTTTCAATTTTAGACCGTTGCTATCACTATTAAATGCGGTGCTGTCAACACGTGCGGGGTCCTTTGAACTTATTTTCATACTTTTATTGGAGAATTCGTAAACTTAACCGTATCTCATCGGTCATCGGGCCTTTTATTTCTTGTAAATCACACACAATTCATAATTTAGATTTAAAATTATTTTTGTAGATTTAGCTATTCTTATAATCGACTAATTTAGCTTAGCAATTTATAACGGGAATGTCTTATTTATGCAACCACGTTAATAACAAATTAGATTTTTGATAAGAAAATAACCGTCTGATAGCATCTTCCTATTTGGCTAATTTTTGTAGGACAAAATTATTTTTGAAGATATCTTGATTTTCATCATCATATTCATGGTTTTATGAATATAGATCATTGTTGCCGCAAAACCAATATGGTTTTCGCAATAGTAGAGGTACTATACATGCAATTTCTCACATGGTGTCAGATATTCAATGCAGTTTTTCTAAAAATAATTACGTAGGTTGTGTTTTTGTTGACATACAGGGAGCATATGATTCTGTTAATTTAAAAATATTGAAAAACAAACGGATTGTCGGACAGAGTTGCCAGTAACATTGTTGAGTTATATAATGCAAGACAAATATATATTAGAGATACATATAACAACTTACATGGTCCATTACTTACATCTAGAGGTCTGCCGCAGGGATCCATTCTAAGCCCCTTGCTATTTAACATTTACACAGCTGAGTTGCATAAACTATTTGAAGATTCAGTGCAGTGCATTCAGTATGCTGATGACATTTGTTTATACATTAATGGTTATTCATATCAATATTGTGTCAATAAACTTGAGTATATTATGTCAATTTTAAATAAGTGGCTCTTTGAGCAAGGCTTTGAACTTAGTCCTCAAAAAACTTGCGTTATGTTTTTTACTAGACATAGATTAAGAATAAGCAATACAATAAGACTTCAAAATTGTGATATTCCAATAGTTAAAGAATATAAATATCTGGGTGTTATCTTTGATATGAAATTGTTGTGGACTTCGCATATCAAATATATTAAGGGAAGGTGCGAACGAGGAATGAACTTACTAAGGTCAGTTTGTAATTCAACGTGGGGTGCAGATGTTAAGATATGTCTAATGTTTTATAGATGTTACATTAGGTCGATTATAGATTATGGTTGCGTCGTATATGGATCTTCTTCAAACTCTAATTTAAAAATAATAGATCGCATACAAACGAAAGCAATTAAAATATGTATTGGTGCGATGAAATCATCACCAAATAATGCGGTCCTAGTGGAAAGCCAGGAACCACCGATATACTTAAGAAGGGCATTTTTGGCCAAAAAACTAGTTATAGAATGGCGACACTATTATCCATTACGTTTAAAGGTATTATATTGGCTTTTTCTTGAATGCTTGTCTAATACTTATTGGTCAAAAAAAATAATCCACTATTGGTTGATGCATACGGCAATACAATGCACTTTGCTGACGCGATTGTTCCAAAAGACAAAATCCCAATATTTACCCTACGCTACCAAAAAATGCACAAAATAGATATAATATTTCCAAATTACACCATTTTCCCATCTCTAAATCGTTCCATACTTAAAGCAACATTGGAAAAGTTTGACAAATATACACAAATATATACAGATGGTTCAAAATCCTTATCTGGGACAGGCTGTGCTTTTTATTCCCAAGACGGTAGATACCAAAAAATTAAATTAAATAATATAGCATCTATTTACACTGCGGAGGCATATGCCTTGTATGAAGCACTTCAATGGTCAATTGAAAACAAAATTAAACATACGCTAATTTTATCAGATTCCAAATCAGTTCTGCTTTCACTTAAAAATTACACCAGACATGGCAAAAATCCAGTAATATGTGACATTATCAGTCTGTATCAGTCGATAAAGGATGGTGGTAATCGAGTCATATTTATGTGGATAAAAGGGCACACGGGACTAGCAGGCAACGAAATAGCAGACAAACTAGCTAAAGAATTTACCGAAAGTCCAAACAAAATAATAAACTGGATTACTGCTGACGATGTTAATCAAAAAATTAAATTTGAAATAAGGGAAACGTGGGAAAGTGTTTGGCATGAGTTTGTTAACAAAACAACTAACCGATATACACTTATTCATCCAATGTTGCCTAAAAAAATTCCACACATTGACGAATTTATTATGCCAAGGTACTATACTACTGTAATTACCAGAATGAAGCTGAATCACGGCTGCTTCCCACAACACCTACATAAAATAGGCATTAGTAACAATCCTTATTGTACATGAGACAACAGTTACCTAGGAACTTTAGAACACCTCATGTTTCAGTGCAGTTTGTATAACCCGACACGTAAACAACTCTGGAAAGAACTCAAAGATGCAGGAGTAGAGTTTCCTGTGAACTTAGCCACACTTATTTGTACAAATAGCCTGAAAATCTATAATATACTTATAAAATTCATTCGGCATACAAAAATCAAAATTTAGTTTTGCTATTTCTCTATATGTGTATTTTAGTATTAGCCTTAGTTAATAATAATATTAATATAAATTTAGTTTTCCTACTGTCTCACCTATTGTTTTTTATCCCATGTCATTAGCTGTCCAGTGTTGTTTGTTTAAAAAAAATGCCCTGAAGGACACCTGGGCGAGAAGCGAGTATCCTATGTTTCTATCCTTAATAATAAGTAAGAACACAAATATTTATATTTTGCCAAAATCGATATGTTAGAAGATAAATATTGCTTATGCTATAGCCATTTAGAAATAGTCATACTCTGTAAGAGCTTACACATAAAGGTACGTCTATCGCTTTAACCCTCCCCATTGCTGTAAGTATTAATATCCATGCTGCAAATTATAAATATATTTGAAGGAGAATCGCTTTTTATAACAATGTATAGATATAACAATGGTACAAATTTACTGCAGAGTTTTGTGGCCAATGGACGTAATGTCCGAAGCCAATTCCTTCCACACACACACATCATCATATTCATCATCACCTCGACGCAATAATGACTCTGATTTAACTATCAGCTTCAGCACTTCATCAACTGGGTCAGGTTTTCCAGAAGTTTTCATTTTAGTCTGACGATTTCCTGTTTTCCAAGTATATGAGCCTTAAAACGATTGTTAGAAAGTTATTCTGTCTTAGAATGTGTCCCAAAATTTTCCACTCCTCTCAAATTATTTCAGGAAGCGTCTTTCTTCAGCCACCTCTTCTAGCTCACTTTTATTTATCTCCTTGCACCTTATCCTTGTCGTTTTCTTCATGTTTACAGGATGTTTAAAATGTATGTTCAAACCTGGGAAACGTGAAATTCAAAAAAAAAATTTTTCAAATGGAACAGCCTGTAGGTTTTTGTTACGTTGAAGAGAATCAAAGATCCCATAACTTGTATTAAAGTGAAATTAAAATTTTCTTTTTCTTATTGCAGGAAATAGGATGTTCAGCTTATATATATATATATATATATATATATATATATATATATATATATATATATATATATATATATATATATATATATATATATATATATATATATTGCCATGAATTTTATCCATCACAGTTAAGCCTGACTTCGATAAAATCACACAGTTTCAGTTCGGTGCATAAGGCTGGCAATCTAATAGTAATTCAATAATACATCATTTATTTGCAATTAGATCTATTCCACCTAATAAATTTATTTACAAGTTAAAACCCATTATTAAATATTACATACTGTATACATTAAATTGAAATTATATATATATATATATATATATATATATATATATATATATATATATATATATATATATATATATATATATATGGTTGTGTGTGTATGCATAAGGCCTGTAAGTGCTTATGTTTGTACGCATTATTTTTTATTATTGGTGATAAGAGAATTCATATTGTCCCAGTTTTGCAGCCCTTGGTCTCAGTTTTTAAGGAGAGTGGGAAGATTGCTATGTGCTGCTTTAGAGTATTTGTGTTACTTACTCTCTGACTTTACCTAACGCTTACATACATTTGTATATATGTGGGTGTGTGTTTTGAATTCTTTTAATAAATAATTTTTTAGAGATTTTGTGTGCGGTTGATCGGATTAATATTTTGAATTTATCATGGAAGCAAACAGATTGCTTGGTGATGAGCTTAGTTATGGGCTGTTAATTCGTGTATATGAAGTGGCAGCAACGGTGAAAGTAGAAGAACGTTTTTTAGGATTCTACTAGAGGGATTAAGGCAGGATTATGCCCACCTTATGTCGGACCTTATATGATTGTCAAAAAGAATGGTTCCTATGAACTATCCAATCGATCTTTTTGTCTCTTTGGAACTAAATTCAAAGAACACTTATCCCAATTACGTTACGGTACTGTAGATAAGTCTTCCGTCGCCCGACACATTTGGGATAATAATCGTCACGTCGATAAAGAAAATCTGAAATTAATAAAAAAATGTTAGAAAACCAGGACAGCTAAACGCGTTCGAAAGCGTATATATTGCGAAATATAGTTACAACAAAAAATGTACGAACGATTCACCACCGCCAATTACGAGTCACCTGATCGATTGCTTTGTTAAATAAATTCCCACGTTTCAGCACGTTCTAAAGATAACATAAGTATACAGATATTGTCGCCAAAGAAATCTATGTTAATTTAGCTGTCGTTGAACCTTCTCAAGACTATTACAGATGGACACTTTTTAGATTAATTAGTAGGGACAGTGCAAAGACCTTGTCCGGCGATAAAAATACATTACACTGTGGAATTTGCCTGCGACTAGTTTCCCATCTCAGTTCGATCTCTTTACCTAAGATCCGGTATATAAGTTGATGTTAGCTTTTTATGTATATAGAATGTTTCATCCTCTGATGACGCTAACTTGGTTAGTGAAACGATCGTCAGGTCTTTTAAAATGTGTTGTGGTGATTTGGGTTCTCCAAGTGTACTTATAGTGTACAATCTTATGAAAATTCGCTACTATAACGCACGTCCCAAAATTGTTTGCTTGTCATTTAACAAGTGTAGGCAGCAAAAAATGTAGGTACTTTTAAAACTTTAAAGACTTCTTCAAGCAGCGGCCTTTACCCACTATAACCAAATTCTGTGTTATTTTTTATCACCCCGAAAAAATGATCTATATTGATATTAAAAGCACGTCAATACTTTTTTTAGATATTAAGAAACATGTATGTCACTCTAACACCCTCTATGTCTTTTAATTTTGCTTTAGGACTGAGATGAGTTTTCCGAAATCGTAATATTTTGTTATGTTGAATTTAGCGATGCTCTGTGTACCATTACTTTTAGACCACCTGTATAAACTAAGCTCAGAGAATAGTGATATGGTTGACAAAAAAAACAGCACTTTCCTTTATTACTTAATTTATTAATTGTACTTTCAGTCAAATGTATAAATATGTAATAGTAACATGTGTTCAGTTCAATCCAGGAAAATTTTCGGCGATGGTTTGTGATGCCCAGAACTTCATTCTTTGTGGATGATAGCTATTTTGATAAATATATTCGATTGGAGATGCCCCATTAAGCGATCCAGTGATATTTAAGTAATACAAGTCTTCGTTCCTCATATTTTTATCCACTGATACGGGATTCCATATAAATCCAGAAGGTGGCTCAAAGACGTATTGTTGAATTGGCCATGGAAGTCTGCAAAAATAAACCAAATAAAATATTAATAATAATTTATAATTGCTTCGTCATTTATTACTAATTAGTGGTGATTAAATGGATATTGGGAGAGTTCCGCCAACTGCATGGGGATAAACTCAGGCTTTAGAAAAACTTGAAATCTTGCATCCCAAGTCCTCCGTTTTTCGATTAAGCCTCCCAAGGTGCCAAAGGGACAAAGGGCCGACGAGTTTAGATGGTCGCACTGAAGAAATGTTCTGGAAATCGAGAAAAGCTTAGATCCGTTTCTGTGGCTAGTAGAAGCTTATGAAGTCGGAAGAACTGGAGTATTTCTGTTTAAATCAGCTGGTAGACACGCGTACGCTCAGCCTATGATTCCACTATAGGTCGGCTCAAGGCAGGGTGATCAATCTTTGATTATTAGGTTTTAAGGATATTCTGACTTTAAAATATAGGTAGAGATACCCTAAACAAACACCTTTAAAAACGGCATGTGTAACCGTCCCTAAACAAAAATTTGAGATGTGGCATATGGTGATTGACCTCAGGTGGATTTGAATCTGCTTGATAGTGAGTTCACTTTTGCCTATGAGCCCTACCCTAAAAGCATCTATCTATCAGATTATTATTATTATTATTATTATTATTATTATTATTATTATTATTAAGACTAGAGGGGTGTGGTCCCTTAGCCTGGTCATGCGATGGTCGTCCTTTCGACTGATCTACGTGTGACTTAGCTACTGGATTCCCAGAGGTTGGCTCCACGCGCCACCCCACCTCCAAGGAGGTGGAAAAGGAAATTCCGATTTCCGCCATAAACGTGCCGGATGCCGAGGACGATATTAGGTTGACTAGGCCATACACCCTCAGGATCCCCAGTAGGGACCAGTGAAGGGAAAATGAGGTTGCATTCCAGCTAGCAAGCCTGGTCTGTTTCACCGACGGATCGCGGCTGGAGGACCAACAATTCCCCGGGGCAGGAATATACATCGAGGGCCTGGGGGTGCGCGAGAGCTATGCTCTTGGCGCATATACCACGGCATTCGAAACAGAGGTGTATGCTATCCTGTCTGTGGCCAATAGACAGGATGTGAAGCGGAGTCCCGAGAAATGTGTGTACATCTGCTCGAATAGCCAGGCGGTCCTCCGGGCAGTCTGCGCGGCCAGAATCAGGTCAACACTGGTTCAGAAGTGCGCTGACGCCCTCGATGGACTAGCCAGGACGAAGGAGGTGCAACTGGTGTGGGTTCCGGGACACTGTGGCGTAGCGGGGAATGAGGTGGCGAATAATCTCGCAAGACTCCGTTCCCGGCGGCCGTTTTGTGGACCGGAGCCTACAATAGGCATAAGTAGGAAGATAGTCTCTGTCGCCTTAGACAGATGGACCGAGGAAGCAATGGAGAGGCACTGGGGGTCGGTTTGTGGCTGCAGGCAGGCGAGGGACTTCGTGGAGGGGCCGGACAGAGATAAAGCTGTCTGGCTACTCGGGAGGAGTCGACCTACGCTTCGCCGCATCCTTGGGGTGCTGACAGGCCACTGCACCCTTAGAAGACACCTCACATTGATAGGCGTAGAGAGGGATCCTATTTTCCAGGAATGTGGCGAGGATGAAGAAACGTCCTACCACTACCTGTGTGAATGCGAGGCTTTTGGGAGTCTTCGAGCAGAATTGTTCGGATCGAGGACTCTGCAGAGGAATCAGGTATAAGTACCGTCCAATTGAAGACCGTCACGGCCTTCATCTCGAGGTCGAGGCGGTTTGGCGACGGAACCGAGGAAGAGTAGAGCAGGGTTTTTGGGTTGCTGGGGTTGGCAAAAAGGGCCCATTGTGGCATACTTGCTTGGTGTTGGCCTCCCCACCACTGCTACTACTACTACTAAGACTAGAACCACTTTAGGAGGTTGGCAGATCTTGATATGGTTTGATACTCACGCTCTTTTCTGTGTTGCTCTGCCTGTAGTCTTATATTTGTAAGCGCCCCAGGCTAGGGCCTGGTTATATAAAATTTAAGGAATCTAAATAAAAGATAATTAGAATTTATTAATTGTGCTGCTGCCAAACAGGGGAGATATTAGGGAGGAATTTCTCTTAAATTAAACAGATATGTTAATGTAACAATAATATTAAATTTACTCATACAAATAAATTTGGGCTAGCAAACAAAATCAAATTAACATGGTTGGTAAATTTCAAATAAATATTAACTCATACATAAATAAAAATCAAAAGAACAGCAAGAATTTCAAGAAAAAGAAATTATCATTTCATATGACATATGACAAAATAATAAAATAAAATGGTTCTATGTTACAAAAATATTAACATTACATATTTGAGGTATATTAAGGATCAAATGCTGTATTTTACAGCTCAAAAGCAAATACAAACTATTACTTAAATTGCTTGACGTTCGTCAATCAGTTCGGTTGATTTTTTTAATGAATTAACTGGCCAGTCCTTTGAGTGAGGCTCCATTTAAGAAAAATATTACTATGTGATATTTTCACTTCAATGATTGTCAATGAAAAATATTAAGAAATGTAGAGGTTAAATATTTTTCAAACAAAAATCTGCTAATTACAATTTCAAGTACTATGTATTTAAGTTCACAATTTTGACAGAATTCTAAAGAATAAACAGGAAATTTGCAGTTGCACCTTTTCAGACTCCTCACTGAGACTATTGTTGAAATTTGATCATGTTACTTTGAAAAGTCAAATTGTAAAGGTTCAAATAATAGACTGCTGAATGAAAGGTTTTTGTTGTTCCACACAAATAAAGTTTAATCGACTCACCAAGTCCTGACACCTGGAGTTACCTGTGGAACATTTGATGATGCTCTCCAACTAGAGTCAACCATCAGGGCCTAACATAGACTTACCAATTCCAATACGAGAGGAAAGTTTGGAGAGAATAAGTGGTACTTTCCATAAACGTTTATTGGGCAGGTGGATCTTGTTGTTCCAATACTGGGTGAAACAATTTGGCCCCTCACCTCAAATGAACAACTGTTGATGTTCGGAATTAATTTGACTAAAATCTCTCTACAGCAATTAAAATGTAAATTGGCTCAAGTGAAATTTATAATGCCAACTGATTCAGAGCTCGATAATAATCGGAAACTTGTCCGATTAACTTGAGGGATTCACCAGGTCGGAGAACAAAGGATCACTGCTTAATTCGCGTTTTTCTGCCAACCACGTTTTTAATTTAAATTCAAACCGATCAAATGATATTAAACAATCACTGACAACTGTTAGATAGTATCGACAGCGAAAAGGAATTTTATCACCTATTTTAAAATAATTATGAGCCACGCTAATTAGAACGATGTCAGCTTGTCAACCGCCTAGCTAACACTCTCCTCCAGCCAACGCTTTGTCCGTTGAGTTTCAACTTCTTCCCCCCTTGCCGCTCTTCACCCTTGGCCCATCTTCGGGATGTTCAAGGTTGGTTTCTTTATTTGATATCTGCCAAAATCCAGATATAGTTACCAGCTTCTCCTAATATTAAAATGGGCTCTCCCAATTTCAGGTAAATTTGCTGATACAGCCCAACGTTTTCTTTAGATGACTTCGTTGCTCTGGAAAATTCCAGCACGAATTGGATTTATTGTTTAAACAAAAAAGAGGAACATTGTATCTCTTGTTACAATTTATTATATTGCTCTTGACATCAGCGCTGTATTCCACAACTAATAATAATAAATGTAACTTTATTCCACCAGTGGAATATCCCGTCCTGCGATATTTGAGATCGAATTGCAGCATAGCCACGCAGTATTGATTGTAGGGTTGCAAAAGATATTTAGCGAATTTTCATCAAACAATTTCTGAAATCCAAAACTTGAAATATTTAATATAGATAGGGTTATTGGTCATTATTTAAGATACCTGGGATTTTTTTAAGTGTAACGATGCCAGATAAAAAGTGAATCGTCACACATGTTGACAAGCGCATGCAGATAATGTTCTTCCTTCATATTTAAAAACATGAATTGTCAGCGCACCTGATCATCTCTTTTCAAGTCAGATGCACTCAAGGCTAAGAAGTCAATAAAAAACTAATTACAAAGACCTCGGATAATAGTGATGGGTCGTTATTTAACAGTCTGTTATATTTTAACGGTTACCGAGCCGCAACGGTATATTAGCATATTATTTTCTTTCGGACCCGTCAGCAATTAGTCATTTTATTGGCTTTTTAATGTTTATTAAATAACTCTCATACGACAGGTGAAATGCCAGATAAGGATTGTATTTTTGTGTTTGTTATGCCCTGTATACAATTAATATTAGGTAACAGTAAAAACGATACATAAGGGAGGTTTCGATCGAATTAATCTAGAAGTTTCAATATGTCATTTGAGACGATAAAAACGAACCACGTTAAAAGATTTTCACACGCTGTGCAGCCAAAGGTCGAGATATAGGTCGCACATTGAGATCACTTGTAACAAATTATAGTCCTTGAAAGGGAATGAAGAGCTCAGTTGAAGCATTTTTAAAAGGTTTTTGTCATTAGAACATGACTAATTATAAGTGTGTCTAGTCTCATGTGTGGGAACGTATTAGATTTTACTTAAAAGAGGGTATACTAAAATGTAGTCAGAGAGTTTTTTATAAAAGACTAGAGTGACATGCTGCAGATCACGTAGGCACTAATAAAGTCGATAATTATGTACATAGCTGGTATATTTTAAACGCTAGTGACTAGGCCTGGAATTTCGTTGTTCTCACGTTTGGGCGGAGCGCTTCATATAAAACTACGTACGATTGGGACATAGGGGACGATTTTCATCGATATCTCAGAGTTAGCTCTTCTGCAAAGCTGTCTTCGAACTGAAGGTTCTTTAAGAGACTTGTGGAACCCGGTGGTGACGAGGCACAGCATACTATCACTACGATCAATTCTGGCAGATTTATGCTGTGTTGAACACTGTGGGTTTCCTATAACCGCGTCTGAAGTCAGCTGATCATAGTGCGGGAATTCTATAGGTCTTTTCCATAGCGTACTTGCGGAGAGAGCCTATGGTAAACACTAGCGCCATGAATAAAATTCGAGCGAGAGTGTCGAAGTAGGGGACCTCTGCTGTTATTGTTAACGCGAATCGCACTACACCCCCCGCACATAGACGAGACCCAGGAGTCGAGCCGCCGTCCCCGCTTGGAGTCCCTGTCGCAGCCTGTTGGGACCAGATGTAACAGCAAACGGTGAGTGTACCTTTAAAATGACATATGCTATCGGTATCCCTAAATTGTTTGCCCAATTTGATATATTTAAACGGAAACTTGAACCCTGTAAGTTTATTTGTCTGCATATTGTTTGAATAAATTTATTTGTGCATTAAATCTTGCCAAGTTTGTTATATTTAATTTAAACTTGAAACTTGGCATTTTATTTACTTATATATCATGTATAGAAAGTATTTTTTGCATAAAAATGTTGCCAAATATGTCATATGTAAACTAAGCTTGAAACCTAGCGTTTTAATTGTGAACATATAATGTACAGATATTATTATTTTTGCATCTAAATGTTACCGAAATCGGCGTATTAAGACTAAACTTTACCCCTAATATTTTAGTTATTTGTGTATCGTGTAGATAAATTATTTGTGCATTAAAAGTTGCCAAGTTCGATATATTTAAACTAAAACTTGAGAGCTGGGATTTTGTTGATTTGTATATTATCAAAGCGAAATTATTCGTGCATTTGAATGTTGCCCAATTTAGTAGATTTAAACTAAACTAGAAATCGGGAACTTTGTTAGTTTGAGAAAAATTATTTGTGTGTTCAGAGTTGCCAAATTTGATATATTTGAATGAAACTTAAAGCCTGAAATTCTATTTGTTGGTATATTAGTTCATGAAACTAATTGTGCACTCAAAAATATCACCAGACATGAAATCAGGAGTTTTATTTGCTATACGTTTTTAATAAGGTTAGTTGTGCATTTGAATGTTTCCAAATTTAATATGATTAAGCTATAACTTGAAATCTGGAATTTTATCTGCTTGTTAGGTAAAGAAATTATCTCTACATCTAAAAACGTTGCCAAATTTAATATATTTAAACTAAACTTGAAACCTAGTATTTTAGTTGGTTGCATATTATACGTGGAAATTATTTGTGCGTTTAAATTGTATAAATTAAACTGAAACCTGAAATCTGGACGGTTATTTGTTTGCTAATCATGTAGAAAAATTATTTGTAGGTTCAGATGTTGCCAAATTTGATATGTTTGGACTAAAACTTGAAGTCTGGAATTTTAGTTTGTTTGCATATAGTGTGGAAGAAATACTCGAGCATTGAAATGTTGCCAAAATTAATATATTTAAACTAAACTTGAAACCTAGTATTTTTGTTTGTTGTATATTATGTGTAGCAATTATTTGTGCATTTAAATTATATAAGTTAAACTGAAACCTGAAATCTGGACGGTTATTTGTTTGCTAATCATGTAGAAAAATTATTTGTGCGTTCAGATGTTGCCAAATTTAACATATTCAGACTAAAACTTAAAGTCTGGAATTTTGATTTGTTTGCGTATAGCATAGAGGAATTACTCGAGCATTGAGACGTTGCCAAATTTAATATATTTAAACTAAACTTGAAATTTGGAAACTTATTTGTTTACATTATGTCGAGAAATTATTTGTGCCGGTAAATGTCACAAAATCTGATATATTCAAACTGAAACTTGAAGCCTGCAATTTACTTTGTTTGTATGTCATTCAGATAAATTACTTCTGCATCTGAAGAGTTGCCAAATTTCCTGATAGGTAAACTGAAACTTGAAATCAGAAACATTACAAGCTCATGCCGTATTTAATGAAATTACTTTGCATTTGAAAACAAATATCTTGTTCACACCTAATAATTTAAATTTGAATCGTGAAACCAGAATTATGTAGCTCTTTATAATATAATTTAAATCTGAATCGTGAAACCAGAATTATGTAGCTCCTTATAATATAATTTAAATCTGAATCGTGAAACCAGAATTATGTAGCTCCTTATAATAAAATTTAAATCTGAATCGTAAAACCAGAATTATGTAGCTCCTTATAATATAATTTGAATCTGAATCGTGAAACCAGAATTATGTAGCTCTTTATAATATAATTTAAATCTGAATCGTGAAACCAGAATTGTGGAGCTCCTTAGAATATAATTTGAATCTGAATCGTGAAACCAGAATTATGTAGCTCCTTATAATATAATTTAAATCTGAATCGTAAAACCAGAAGTATGCAGCTCTTTATAATATAATTTAAATCTGAATCGTGAAACCAGAATTATCTAGCTCTTTATAATATAATTTTAATCTGAATTGTGAAACCAGAAGTACGTTGCTCTTTATAATATAATTTAAATCTAAATCGTGAAACCAGAATTATCTAGCTCTTTATAATATAATTTTAATCTGAATTGTAAAACCAGAAGTACGTTGCTCTTGATAATAAGCTGAATCGTGAAACCAGAATTCTGTAGCTCTTTATAATATAATTTAAATCTGAATCATGAAACCAGAATTATGTAGCTCTTTATAATATAATTTGAAATCTGAAACGTGAAACCAGAATTATGTAGCTCTTTATAATAAAATTTAAATCTAAATCGTGAAACCAGAATCATGTAGCTCTTTATAATATAATTTAAATCTGAATTGTGAAACCAGGATCATGTAGCTCTTTATAATATAATTTGAATCTGAGTCGTGAAACCAGAATTCTGCAGCTCTTTATAATATAATTTAAATTTGAATCATGAAACCAGAATTATGTAGCTCTTTATAATATAATTTAAATCTAAATCGTGAAACCAGAATTATCTAGCTCTTTATAATATAATTTAAATCTGAATTGTGAAACCAGAAGTATGTTGCTCTTGATAATATAACTTAAATCTGAATCGTGAAACCAGAATTAAGTAGCTCTTTGTAATATAATTTGAATCTGAATTGTGAAACCAGAAGTACGTAGCTCTTTATAATATAATTTTAACTCTGAATCATGAAACCAGGGACAGGTAGCTCTTCATAATATGATTTAGATCTGAATCATGAAACCAGGAACATGTAGCTCATTATGATGTGGTTTAAAATCTGAATTATGAAACCAGAAGTATGTATCTTATTATAATGTGAATTAAGTTTGAATCTGGAAACCAAAAGTATGCAGCTCCTTAGAATATAATTTTTGAATCTGAAACTTGAAAACGAGAGGTCCATAGCTCTATATAAGATAATTTGAATCTGAAATTTGAAATCAACAGTATCTAGTCTTACATAATACGATTTTGAACCTGAATCGGGAAACCAGCAACATCTAGCTCTACATGAGGTAATCTTAAACCCGAAACTTACAACTGAAGGTATGTAATTCCATCTCTGTGTAATATTGAAACTGAAACTTGAAGTCAAAAATATGTGGCACATTTTTAATGCACTTTGAAACTAAAACCTGAAGTTAGGAATCTCATTATTTTATATGTTACCTGATGAAATTGTTTTGTACCTGAAACATACATCTTGGCTTCCCCTTTTGTATTAAACTAAAACTTGAAATTGAGAATATGTGGTGTGCACTGGACGGTTCGGAAAATAAAGCAAAGGGATATAGAATAGATGAAGTACTTTCCCCTATGTTTTGACAAAGTTGTGTAATTATTCTCCTTGTGTCTAGAATGACATTCAGGTGAAGCCTTGTTTCACGAAGTGCCACTATCCGAACATTTAAGACCTCCAGTGAGGCATAGTCTATGAAGGACTTCGCGATTTATCACAATTTTGCATGACTGAAACGAGAGGGCAACCTGAAGGTCAGTAATTAGTTGAAAGGCTTGCGATACACGTCAAAATATTGGGCGAGGTAGTAGTAGGTTTGTTATCGTCTCCGCTTAGTCAGTCAACAGTGATCTGGCCTGAATTACAACAATACCTTCCCCTTGCGCCTCCTAGAGCCTACAGGTCCAAAACAAAATACTTGTCAAGCGGTATTTGGGTGAACTTTCTACTTCTTGACCTGCCAAACCTCCGAAAATCTAAGACCTCCAGTGAGGCTATAGCCCAAGAAAGGGCTCGCGAAAAATCTTAACTGTGGCACCATGGAAGTGGAAAAGGCAACCCAAATGCGCAATGCGTCATTTCCTAGTGACCAATGGCCACATGAGAGACGTAGAGGGAGGAGTCGGTTAGCCTTGAGTATATGCCCGGGTGTGGTGTCCTGTTCTGCGGTGTTGCTCAATCAGTCCCACGGTAATAAAGCAAAGACAAACCAAAACTGAAATGTGAACGATGAAACCAATAAAATCTAAATAATGAATATTGAAATTAAAATACCAATCTTTAATTCTACACCACTGTGGGAACTGAGAGTGACATCGGAGACCTTGATCCACACCAGGTCATCACCCCTCCAAGCGATCCAAATTTTTATGCTAGTGCATTCCCCATATGTGTAATATTAGGCCCATCCGTGTGATTTCTCGTAGCAATAGGGCGCCTAGATGTCTGTGCTTTCATGTCCGTTTCACTGTATTGGTCCAATGGGAAACTTTGTTAAACAAATTAAGTGTTTGCGAATTATAGCGTTTCTCTCACAATGTTCCAACCCATAGTCTGAACAAACACAACCTGGTCCTAACCCTAGATTTTCACGCCTTAATCCATCCTGGTAGCCCAGAAAATTATTCATTCTTAGTAAGCAAATGTAGAGGCCTTTAAAGTAAGGTAAGTGAATATATTTCAGGTCACCTGTAGTAATTTAACGTAGTCCGGGATTTAATTACATATTAGTCAACGATGCAAGACAGACTAAGATGCATTTTCTTTAAAATAAAACATGTTTAAATTAGGTATTACACAATATCATGCAATGTTGCCATATTAGTTGCTTTGTTGCCTTTTGTTTTGTTCCTTTTGTGTTTGTAAAAATTCGATTAGCGTTAGGGATATATATATATATATATATATATATATATATATATATATATATATATATATATATATATATATATATATATATATATATAACGGGTACAAAATAACGCTTTACACTAAACTAGAATTCGGACTCGTATCTAGTTTCTTTTCCACTGCAACTAGCTGCGATGAATAAACATCAGTTTTCATCGGCAACCGTTAAATTTAACGGGATGAATGGACATGAGACTGGGAATGTTAAATATTTATGGGTATGCTAAGCAATAAAGAGCGGACCTTACTTCATAACATGTTACTTAACACGTTATTTATACTAGTGTGCTCGCTCTCGCTCACAGCTTTGGGAACGTAGGATATTATCGATCGACTATCCAGTTCAAAATAACAGATAAATAACTGGACCTGTTATTTTCAACGGTTTTTATTAAATAACGTTAACCGCTTCAACTGTTAATAGAAAATAACCGTTTTGCCCATCACTATCGGATAATACATTTTTGCTAGGGACTGGCAGTCTATGCTACTCAGCCCGGAGGCAAATGTGAGCTCCTTTTGTTATAAAACTAAACTAAGCATACACAGTTTTGTGTTTATTACCGAAAGTGCCTGTCAGTGATTTTTGTGAAATGGATCGAGAGCAACAGCGAGTGAATTTGCATTAAAAATAGTGAATTATCTTAAAATGAAAATTGAAGTTGGCCAGAATGATAAAAAATAGACTATATTTTCTATAGCGATGGCTATGCAGCCCAAAAACAGAAGTTATGTGTTAGCAAACTTTTTTTTTAACTTGGCAATGGAAAAAGTCGTAATTCTAAGACAGAAATATCTGCAAAGTTTTTGCAAAATCTTACAATCGATACCCCCTTTTTTAGCGAATTTTTTAACGAAAAAGCATAATTGAAAAATTGCTATAAGGTGCAATCTTTATTACATGAATTAAGTACACCAAAAATATACTTTTTGAATTAGGACATTGTGAACTGGGGAACACAACAGAACATTTGATATGCGGCTCCATGGCTTAGCTCTTCAAAAGGCTCTAATACCTTGGAGGGGTGACATTAACACCACTGGAAAAAGGTATAATAGCTCCCAAAAAGGTAGTAGGCTACATAAATAGTTTTTTTTCTTTATTTATTCAAAGTCGGCCTATTTTCGCGACTATGGCCAATCACCGACACCAGGGAGCAGTTTCACCTCACTATCCTGGAAACTTTACCGAACCCCTGCCTTTCTGTAAGGAGGGTAGGGATCTTTAACGTGCCCAACATCGCATGGACACGGGATCGACGGCTTTACGCCCCCTCCGAAGGGCGGAACGTGCAGACATTCAACTTGCTCAAATACAATGCCAGAACCTCGTTTGATGTGAATGTTACAGTTTGTACTGAAAAACTGAAAGGAGTACCCCGGGATCGAACCCAGTACCCTTCGGTTCAGAGGCACACGTTCTTACCCCTGAACCACCGAGGTTCTCATAAACAGTTGAAATTTTTTTTTATCAATACGACTTGACGAAATAGTGGGCGATCTGCAGGCAGTTGGCTTAAGAGTAATTAAATACACCAACAAAAATAAATATTTTGAATTAAGAAATTTTGAATTGGAATGGAAAAGTTTTCTGATCAGATCGCCTGTAAATCTTAAATATGTTGCCCACATTCTACACAGACAAAATTTCCACAAAAAAAGAAGGAAAAATATCAGCATTAAGGCAACTGAAAAAAGTTTAGAATATGACTACCAAGCATTTTACGGTATATTATCTCATAACTAGCCTTGTATACAAATTTATAATGATTATTATGTAGTGAGTCGGTTTTTAGAGTGTTCCAGAGGGTAATAACGTGAGCCTCTGAACCGAAGGGTACTGGGTTCGATCCCAGGGTACTCCTTTCACCTTTTCAGTACAAACTGTAAATTAACATCAACGGAGGTTGTGGCATTGTATTTGAGCAAGGTGGAATGTCTGCACGTTCCGCCTTTCGGAAGGGGCGTTATGCCGTCGGTACCATGTCCATGCGATGTTGGGAACGTTAAAGATCCCTACTCTCATTACAGAAAGGTAAATTTACAGGATAGTGAAGTGAAACTGCTCCCTGGCGTCGGTGATTGGCCATAGTAGCGGAAATAGACCGAAATTAAAGTTACAATACAAAAAAGTAAGTTTTTGTATTAGCTTTTATGTCTTCACATTTAATTTTTTTCTCATTTTTTGACCTCGAGGGTTCTTCATACGGCCACAGGCTTTTTTTATGAACTTCTCGATACCAACCTCCATTTACTAGTTTGCGTTTACTCAATACAATTATGACCTACATGCTACTTGGATCTCATAAGCTCTATGTGGTTATCTATACACATGCGAGTATTTTATTTGTTATATAATATTATATTTATTATTGAAAAAATTATTCACGGAAGTTTACAGGGACACTTTGCTTCATGCCTTGGGGCTTATAAAGGCAACTTTCTAACAATCACAGATCGCCACGGATAGGTGGAATGTAACATTTAGATAAACAATCCCACTAACTGGCTGACAGATTTCGCTACCAGTCGCTAGATGACACTAGATCAGTGTAAAGCTTTGCGAGATGTACGATAATTATCCTATTTGTTTGTGGTATTATTTGTTTTTATGAGTATTTATTTTTTTGCTTCCAGGCTTCCAGGGGGCGCAGCTGCCCCCTGCCACTCGCTGGGTACGCCCTTGGCCACTGGTGTATTTTTGTGACCTAATCAAAAGTATTTCTTATCATTTTCTTCAAATGAGCGCCAACCAGCCCCCCTAGAACACATAACCTGGGTAGGTTTCAAATTTTGTATATTACATGAGGCTTGTTGAGGGTTTTCTGCTAGTAATTTATAGTTTAGGTTGATCCTTTTATGTAAAAATATGACAGATAGGCCTAAGTTTAAGGTGGGGCATGTTAATGTCCGATCATTGTTACGTAATTTTTCGGGTTTTCGACTTTATGATCTAATGATTTTAATTTGATTGGTGTGACTGAGAGTTGGTTAACGGACAATATCATAGATAATGTGCTGTTTATGAGTTGGTATAGACCCTTAAGAAGAGATAGAATGGGCAGACGTGGGTGCGGGATTGTTTTGCATATACGAGATACCTTTACATGTTCGTTGATAGGCGATTTAAATAGCAAATTTTCAGGACGATTGCAGGTTAGACTGCGAATTGGTTCTGATCAGATAGGAATTGGCGTTGTCTATAGACCTCAACAACTTGTATGTCAAAAATGTTGTGAATAATTCGAGGATATTTTAACTTACATCAAGGTGAAGTCCCAACGGACGTTTCCGGTTCTGGTGTATGAGTCGGTTTACCTTAAAGCAAAAATGATGATGGTTCCTCCTTGTACAAAAGATTCCGGAGGTAAAATACCCATCCATTCGGATCTCCGGGAGAGGGGTGTACAGGGGGCGCCAGCATCGAGATTTAACATATCCTTCTCGAATATATGTGGCCTAAATTCTAACCTGAAGTCCGTCTACCATTTCCTCCAGGCTAATAGGCCTCACAGAAACTCAAATCAGTGCAAAAACAGCCACTAATCACCTTAATTTCCCAGGTATGAGCTCCTTACTTCTTTTAGATTGCATGGAGGCGTGTGCGCGTACGTCCGTAGCAATCTACCCTGCACCAGACTCCCCAATTTAGAAGCTGGAAGAAAAGACATACTATGGATAAAACTCTCTCTCAGGGCTGCAGCTAGATTCATCTGTCGCCTCATTTCCATGGGCGTCTGTCTGCTTCTCTCATCCTGACCTCTCTGATATCTCACAAAACGTCACCGAAATTATTCAAGCTGGCATGGAATTATTTATTCCACGTACACGAAAACCTCTGCAGTCACTCAAAAGCCCTGGTTCTCTATATCCTGTGACAAGGCTAGACTTGAAAAGGTCAAAGCTCACAAAAAGCTTCTACACAATCCCAATCAAGAAAACCGTCAAGCATTTAACGACGCAAGAAACCGCTATGTCCGCATTCTTTCTGAGGCAAAAAACTCGTTTAATAATCACATCAAAAACAAAGTCCTCTTGTGCTCCAGCGGCAGCAAACCCTTAGGGACTTTTGCTAAATATATTGGGAATAATTTCTGCAAGAGCACGTTCCCATCTCTTGTTTCAGGGGATAAAATTGTTCCTACCGCCCTGGGCTAGGCTGAACTTTTTGCCTCGTTGTTCGCCGGCAATTTTACTCTTAACCCACCTCCAAATGTTCAACCACCAACAGTCCCCAATGTCGCGCATAAAATGACTGATATCATTTTCAAAACTAAAAAGGTACGAAAGATGCTCTCTTCTCTTAATATCAGGAAAGCCTCTGGCCTTGACGATATCTCAGCAATTGTTTTCAAAAAATGCACACCAGAACTTGCTCCTGTCCTGACTCGTCTGTTTCAGATATCTTACAATAGAGGCATATTCCCTAGTAACTGGAAAACTACTCGAGTACAACTCGTCCTCAAGAAAGGATCCAAAGCGCTTCCTAGCAACTACAGACCTATCTCTCTCCTTTCAGTAAAAATCTTTTACAATTCAACCCCACCGAATCATAGTCTTGCTTTCTTTCTCATAAGAGATACACCAGCCCTAGACCCATCACAATAAACAACCATGTTATTCAAAGTAATGAGTCCTTTTCACTTATTGGCATTTCTGTGGATCGAAATCTGAATTGGCACCAACCCGTCACATCAATTGCAGAAGCGGCTGCTAAGAAATTAGGTTTCCTCTTCTGGGCTCGCAAATACTTTTCACCAGCTAATCTCTATACCTTATATACTTCACAAATAAGACCAAACCTCGAATACTGCTCCCACATCTGGGGTGTTGCTGCCGCTTCTACAATCGTTATCCTGGACTCCATTAAGAAGAGAGCTATACGTCTCATCGGTGACCCTACCCTCACCCAAAGGCTGCCTTCCCTTGCCCACCGACCTGCCGTTGGTGACTTCTCTCTCTCTCTCTTTTATATATATCTGCTCAGAGGAGCTTTCTTCCATAGTTCCTCCACCTGCTGCCCTCAACAGATCTACCAGGGGAACAGAGCGAATGCACCCTTTTACTGTCCAGGTCACCAGACAAAGAACATCTTGTTATGCCCGCTCTTTTGTCCCGAGGACTTCCAACTTGTGGAATTCCTTGCCGGCGCATGTTTTTCCTTCTCCTCCGAACCTTCAAGTCCAGAATTAACAAGTTGCCTCTTCTGTCCTTGTCGACACCCACGGTACGATATTATTTAGGCTGTAAGCCCTCGTGGTGTGCTGTTGAAAAAAAAACTTTCGTGCTGCAAAATGTTAGCAGTGTTGTATGACTCGGTGATTTTAATATTGACTTTAATAAGGTAGAGGACAGTAATGCTCGACTGCTAATGGATATCCTAGATGCGTATCATTTGACCCAAGTTGTAACCGAGGCAACTCGTGGTGTAGCCTCGTTGATTTTATTGTTTTAACAAATACGCTTGTTTATGACCACAATAAAGTGATTGATGCTCCTGGAATAGCTGACCGTCGTGTTACAGCGTGTGATTTATTGATGAACACTAATAAAAGAACCCCAATACTTCGGAGCTATTATGCCTATAACGCTATAGATATGGTAAATTTTAATAGTGAGCTTAAACTACTGCCTTTTTATTACCTGCTGTATCTACACAGATGATAAAGTTACTATTTTTAAGGAATTACTGGTTAACCTGTTATAAAAACATGCATCTATAAGAACTAGACGTTTTACGAGAAAAAAGGCACCTTGGTTGACAGATAATATAAAACATATGATGTCACTGCAAAACAAGGCTCACCAGAGATACGAGCGTTCAAAAGCAAGCAGTTCTAAAGTCAAACTAACTTGGCAATTAAAAATGAAGGAAAGGCATACCTTAATCATACTGTGTGTAGGAGTGGATCGACCGTCTGGAAGTCTCTTAATGAAATTACCCTATGTGATAATGATAAGCTTGCTACCTGACAGTTGTAGAAATGTTAATGATCTAAATGATTATTTTGTGGGTACACAGGGTATGTTGGGACTTGTGATAACGATATTTTAAGTCTTTATGGGGGACCACAAATCGATTCTTTTAATTTTAAGTACACTGATAAAAATGAGGTTTATGAGCCGAGTATATCTATTAAATCTGGCGCTGCTGGTTCAGATGAGATAAGCATTCGACTACTTCTCTTCTGTTGTTCACATATTTTGCCTTATATAGTCTATTTATTCAATTTCTGTATGGAAAACGAAGTTTATTCAGCAATCTGGAAATCCGCTGATGTAATACCGATACCAAAGGGGGTTTCTATAACTGGATTCAGTGACCTGCCTCCTATAAGTTTATTGTGTGTCATAGCAAAGGTTTTTGAAAGGATCCTTCATAAACAACTAAAAGCTTTTGTTTTTGACAACAACGTTGTGTCGGAGCATCAGTCTGGTTTAAGAGTAAATCACAGTTGCGCAACAGCCTTGTTGACAATTATTGATGACATAGTGACGGAAATCGATGGAGGCAAGCTGACTCTGCTGGCACGGCTGGACTACTCTAGCGCATTTGACAGAGTCAACCATGAGCTATTTTACTGTCGATTTTACATTATTATGGTCTCGCTGATACGGCTTTATCATCTCTGTGTGCCTATCTGACACGAAGGTTTCAAATGGTGGTCATTGAATATGAAAATGATTATTTACCAATAGTGTCGGGTGTTCCGCACGGGCCGGTTTTCTCGCCATTTCTTTCAGTTTACACCTGATCATTTGTTGATTATGTCACTAAATGTAGAGTTCACTGTTTCACTGACGACACGCAAATCTATCATTCGTTTGATCTATTGGATACTGGCAAGGCTTGTCATACTATAAATTCTGATTTAGAAAGCATACTTTGGGTGCCACTGATGACCAGAAAAATGCATAAAACCAAAATATTTTGTCTATATATATATATATATATATATATATATATATATATATATATATATATATATATATATATATATATATATATATATATATATATATATATATATATATATATATATTAGCGAAAAAGGTCGAGAAATACCAGAAAAAGTACGTTGAAAATGTTGTGGTTTTTCTTTTTAAAACGTCAAAGTCGCGATTTGAAACGTCAAAATTGGCAACTTTTAGGCGAATGAAACGAATACGTATATGTAGAGTAAATGTGTAAGAAGTGTGTTTTACAAAGCTTCAACAGTCATTGCTCTTCATTTTACTCAAATATTGCAGAAAATGAATTTGAAATAAACCCTTTATCTGATGCTTTGGAAGTAGGTTTAGCTATAGAGTTTATGGTTTAATAGTCTATAATTTTTAGCGAATTTTCGCAGAATAAATTCACTATTGTGGATACCGCGACTTTTGAATTTTGAAAACATGTCTTCACGTAAGCGCGAACTATGCCCCTGAGAACCCATATCCAGAGCTAGTTTCAGTGGTTATCTGTTTACATATCTACAGGGAGATGCATTTCTACTGTACCTTAAGCTCAATATATCTGTTAATATAAGAAATACGAGAAAAAATTGTATACGTAAATTATAGTGCCTTGAACTGTATCTTATAAAATTATTTTCACAATCACAGGCTGGTCCATAAGTCGTTGGCGATACAAATGTTCCTTTTTAGTGAATTTTCGTAGAAAAAATTCACTAATAAGGACAGCGAATTTGGAATTTTAAAAAAATTACACACGAGCGTGAACTAGCCCCTCTGGAACTCATGTCTACGGTTTTTTTGAAATTTGGTCGAAAAGCTTTTGGTGAATACTTATATCATGGCAGGTGGGTAAAAACTTTGAGAGGTTTATTGGCCATAAAAATCGGACCAGCTTTTTCAGGAACATTTAAAGTTTATTTTCGGCAAATTCTTTACTTTTGCAAACAGCAGAGTTATTTTGATGAAATATGGCGCCTACATTGTTTCTACTATATAGATTATACTGGCAACCAAATTTGATGCCTGCTTTAATTTAAAAAAAATATTTGCTATTAAAAAAACGTAAAACGAAAAAGTCACTAATGAGGAGATCTGTGTTATATATATATATATATATATATATATATATATATATATATATATATATATATATATATATATATATATGACACCGATAATTCAAAAAATAATGGGCCGATTTTAATGAAATTTGGTACGTGCCTTCCTTTTGTAAGTAGCTTGGACAAGTTCGTTATCCAGGAAAATCGGACCAGTTTTTCCGGGAAAATTTTCGTATCTCCGAAACTAACAGAGCTATGACAACCAAATTTGGCATATACGTTTCTACTGTCCAACTTACCCTAAATGCCAAGATCCCTAAGTTGAAAGGAAACAAAGTTATAGGTATTTTAAGAAAAAAAATTTGGGTGCCACTGGTAATCAGAGGAAAACACATGAAGAAAATATTTTATGTGATTAACAAAACCAATTAAATATTACATCCAACGATTAAGTTTTCTTGACGCAAAACCGTCAAGAAGTAGCAGAAAAAATATTTTGAAAATTTGATAATTTTTCTTCTTCAAACGTCGAAGTCGCTATATAAAACGTCACAATTTGCAATTTTTGGACAACGAATTTGGAACAAATACGGATTATGTAGACGATATGTCATAAGAAGTGTGTTTTACAAAGCCTTAACATTCAGCCTCAACCATCATTGTCCTTCATTTTACTAAAATATTTTCAGAAAATCGATTTCAAATAGACCCTCTTTCTGATGCTTCGGCAGTAGTTTCAGCTATAGAGTTTATGGTTTAATGGTATATATTTTAGCAAATTTTCGTCGAAAAAATTCGTTAATGAGAAGACCGCGACTTATGAATTTTAAAAGGATTTCTTCAAATGAGCGCGAACAAGAACCCAAAAAACCCATATACGGGGTCAGTTTCAGTTTTTGTCTGTTTACACATATACAGGGTGACGCTTTTCTACGGCAACGCTCAATATATCCGTTATTATACAAGATATTCATTGATTGTTGTTGCCCTTACTTGGTGAAACTTGTCCATACTGCATACAGACTTGGAGAATACAAGATATGACAAAAAAGTATATACGTTAATTATAGCGTATCTCGAGCTGCATCTTATAAACCTATTTTGACAATCACAGGCTGGCCCACAAGTCGTTGGTGATACACACTTTCGTTTTTTAATAGAACATCCCCTTATTTAATTGCATTTTTGTGTTTTTCAGCGAATTATAATGCATGTTTGTAAGAAAAAAAAATTATATCGTTCATCGTTTTTGAGTTATTTGAATTGTTTTGCAAGCTTTCACGAACATATTTCAAACACATATCACAAATTGTGAAACGGCGCCCATGGAATTGACGCATTCAGAGAGCTTTATGTTTATATTACTCGTCGAAAAAATCGAGCTGCCGTATATGGGCACGCTCAATTAGTGGATCAATTTAAAAAGTTTTCGCACAAATGTTTTTAGTGTTTCTGTGTAATTTATTTTTTTAAGATTTTTGTGATATGTTGGTAATTAATAATAAATGTTTGGTAAATGTAATTTAGTGTAACATTACTGAAGGCAATTACTGTAAAAAATGGTGATTTTCTGTAAAATAAATTTTTGAAAATTTCCAGATTTTTTTTTTCAATTTTGGTCCTAAAGCTGTTTGTGAATAATTATATCCTGGCAGGTGTGTAAACAGCTTAAAGAGGTTCGTTGTTTTTGTCTGGAACTTTTAAGGTTTATTTTCGGAAAATGTTTGTACTTTTTGAAACAACAAAGCTATTTTAATGAAATACCGTCGATTGTTACTAATATATAGGTTATACTGCCAACCAAATGTCCTTATTTTAAAACCAAGACATATTTGCTATTAAAAGCATTTTTATGGAAATTCGCTACCATAACGCGCTTGCTGCGCCCAGACATTTTTATTTACTCACCCAGTTTTAATAAAGTTTGTCCAGAGTTCTATCATAGTATAGCTAACAGATATGTCTTTGACATCAGTCAACGCTGGAAAAAGTCCTGGGGATGTGAATAAGTACAGCAAATCATCACAGTGACTTACACCTACAACAAAAGGAAATATAATTACTCTTTTTTTCATTTCACCTTTGTATCTTAAGAAACCACATTGCGCCGAATCAGATATCACAATATTAATTAGATTGAGATTTAAAGCATATTTATAGGGAACAATAAAAAAGTTTTACCCCATTTGAAGTTAATATTTTCGTTGGTTGTTGCAAATAAGTCACCATAACTGTATCTTCCTCTATAATTAAAATTATAGAACCAGATTGGCTGGTGTCCTTTGGCTGAGTGCAGCATTACTGTTTGATAGCTGCCATATTTAAAGCTTCGATCCGTGTAAATCTGAAATATAGAAATTTATATAAACGAAGAGAAAATTGTAAATATTTCAGCTAATACGAGGGTACATTGATATCCATAATTAGCCTTGACTGTTTCTATGGGAAAACAAAGTAAGCGACACCATAGCCGATCAATAACTTATTAAAACAGCCAAAGCCTACTTGAGGACTAAATTTTAATACAAGATTGTCGGCCGAAATAATAAAAATCAAAGAATTGGAGTATCGAGTTCTATCATATCAATAAGTCACTATCAATAAGTACCTGTAACCTAAGTAGCGATACTGACTTTTGAAAATATGTCTTGTATCGAAGTACCTTGATTTTCATTAGTATATCACACTCACGAACCCTACTAAGAGCTTACTCTACGTAATCTTGGTGACCATTGTCTTTCGTACGCGACCGTAAAAAAATTGGACTGCGTGCTTCAGAAGATGTAAATTTTTCTTTAGAGATAAAGACTGGCCGAGGAGACTGCTTACTGTATTCCACGCAATGCAGTTCATGGGATTATATTATTGGACCATCGAATTAAACTAAAATTTTATTACTATTGTAAACAGGATGCTTGCCTGTTTAAGTATCTGATACTATTTAGACAGAATTTTTCTACGGATAAATTTATTCTTTAAGTTGGGGTTACATGTAAGCAAGGTGCTTACCGTTTAAGTATCTAGCTGTATGATAGTTCTCCATACATAAATGTTCAGAGAAGATGTAAATAAATTACTGGATTTGATCTCAAAAAGTTTATGAAAAATCGCTACAACAAATAGTTAAACGATCGTAACTATATCCATCATAAAATGCATAAAATGTGTAGGCTGCAAAACATGCGGAAATTGAGTGTATCTAATTATGTGTAATTAAAACACCTTAGCAAGCGAAAATGCGCGGTACAACGGTCAATGTTATGAATGGTGTAACTCAAAACCACACCGTGGATGAAAGGACACAAGTAGGTAACCTCTAAGGGGGTCACTTAGTTTCCACATAGAAAAGTGCAAACTCGCAATTTAATATGTGGAGTAGAGAATACATGTCTGAAAAATTAGTGGAAGCTCGGCAGCCTCGGGGCCGAGAAGTACCCGCACGACAATAATTTCAAGGGTTTTATTTTCGTTATACAATCAGTGAAAATTTAGAAGGGAAGTGAAATTTCAGAGAGTTAATTAGGAGTGTTTAAAAAAAAGGCGATTATCGCGGACGCCCGTGGTTGAACGACCGATGGAGGGGCTGGTAACGCAAGGTACAGAGCTGGCATATTGCCTCAGATTTCTTGGTGAGTCCTTTCCATGTTTAATATTGTTTAAAGTGTTTCTTTTTTATTAAGAACGGGCCAGCTGTCTCGAGTACCGAAGTAATTTTAAAAACAAGATTTGTATAGATATTTTTGAGCCATTAGCTGTAAGTTAAATTAGTGTGGAATTATTTAGCCGTAGGAGACTGGACTTATAATCAGAGTGAATGGAATCAGATTAAAATTTAGATGTTGTTATTATGAGAGGAGTTCAGTGGATAGGGGAATATTTGTGAAATTTTATAATACGAGGAAGAGATAGGGCTTTGAACCATGAAAGTTTAGCTGGAAGCTATAAAGGGTTAGATAAGTTTGAGAGCTGTAATTAAGCTAAGAGGGAGTTAATCATCGGGCTTAGAAAAATTATATCGGGGACGAGAACAATGTAGTTTTCACCGCTAAGGTTTGGAAAAACCTCCTTCACCCTCCTGTTTAAATAACCCTTAGGATTTATGTTATTGGAATTTAGAGTTTTTAGTATAATTTTAATCAGCCGGAAACCTTTGAAATTAAACGATGTATTTAAAATTTATTGTGCTGTTAAAATGTTATCCGTATACATTTTTTTAAATAAAGTAATTTTAAAAACTAGATGCTGGGTTTCATTATTAGCTTAGGAAGCCCTAAACTAGAGTTCATTTAACAGTTTATTATAGAGTGACTTTGATGTGCTTGGGTCACTAGGTATAAGCTAAGACTGAATATATAGTACAATTTTGGGGAATTTGATCCCAGATGCTCGCTTTTAGGGTTCCAAATAAATTTAGGCAAGACCTCCCTTGAAGGTCGTAAAAAACTTAAATATTAGTTTCAAGGTAACAAGGGGTAGTTTTGGATACACGTTCTGCCGCTCGAACGTTGCCGATTCTAAAATATAACTAAAAAACTAGAAAAGAACCTTTGTAGTAAAGAAAAGGAAAAGGCACGTAAAACCACCCCATTACACTATATATTATATAACAGGTTCATGATATAGTTCATGAAGCTAATCAGAAGCAAGCGTATGTAGAAGTATCAAGCTTAATATGTATTCGCTTTCAACAAAATGCTGATTTCGTTAACCGTAGTGTTAGTATAAATTATTTTTGGCTACATTTTTATGATCCAGAAACAAAGCGGCAATCGATGAAATGCAGATAGTAGTTTGATAAGACCTCAGAAGTTCCGTGTTCAACCATTTGCTGGAAAGGTAAATTTGCTTTAGTATCTTGGAATGGCCATCAAGTAATCATGGATGGATTTTTGGATAAATGTAGAACAACAACTAAGAATTATTATTATTCGACCTCACTGACCACCCTACGTCCAAAAAAATAGAAAAAAAGGTAAGCCATATAAATGTGTTTTGTTATTTGTAAAATGCCCCTGCAACCAAGCCACACATTGCTATAGAAATGGTGCGCGATTAAACATACAACCTATTCAGCAGATCTGGCACTGTTTGTGATTTCCTTAAATGAAAAAATCAGGGCTATAATTTTTTTTTATGGAGAGCTGGTCGAAGATGTAAAGAGCAAGATGAAAATTTCAAGGCCCTAGAGACGTTGTGGGTTAGATGAAAATGAAATTTGGTAAATAATTGAACAGTTTGAGTTTCAAATCTTATTAATTTTTTGTAGTAAGCTAAGAGAATTTCAATAAGTTTTCATATGTAAGAAATGTTAAGACTTCCACTGAAACTTACATTGAAGGTTATGTGTATGACGGTATATTTTCTTGGTTAACTTTTGAGTTACAATCTTTTTCGTATAACTTTGCTACCAAATATTTTATTTGCTATTATTATTGTTTTTTAATGGCTGCAACATATCAGACCAATAAAGCAATTATTTCTAATGTATTTATTAATTTTCAAATTTTACAAACCAGGACAACTTCCCGTTAGCTCGGCCGGGTACTGAACCTGGATCCTCTTGCTTTGAACGTCACACCTAGCAACCTACGTCACACAGACACCATATTTCGTGTGTCTTTTAGAGTAAACTAATAAAGTGGTTTCTGATTTGTTTATTACATATTTTATAATAACAACTGCAAAAATGTTGACCTTTTAAAAGTTATTTGAAATGATGACAAATACCTTCTTCAAAAGTACTGCAGATAGTAGATCGGTATCAGAAACTTTAAGAGTTCCTAAGAAACGTAAAAATACCTTTATGTGACTGACAAGCACTGATTGGCCAGTCAATTTTAAGCGAAGAAGAAACGTGTGTGTGTGGGTGCGTGTTGATTTTAAAATTGTGTGATGCTGAACTATTATTTTCCCAAAGATACTTATAAAAGCAGTGTAACTTACCTTTTTGCTTGCCTTTTAAATATTATTGTGTAAAGATATAGGTGATAATACTTACATCTGTAAATCCTTGAATGCTTCCGGGGTTTTCAATGTCAACTTGATTTTTTCCTTCCAAATAAAAGTTACTTATGTTTTTGTAAAGCGACTGAAAATCAGCACCAGTACTCAGCGCTAGGAGTAACATCTGGGGAAATAGCGAAGTGAAGTTTTTGTTTAGTGCTTCTCTTATTTTAGTTTGTCTTAGTAGCGCTAAAAATATTTTATTTACAAACACTCATTTTACAACTGGAATTGGAATAATATAAAATAAAAAAATTGAAGGTATAAGCAAGGTTAACGTTATATTAATTTTTCATGTTAGAAATATCTACTCAGTGGCGGCGTAGCATAGGTTGGCACCCGGGGCGGTTTTCTATTGAGCACACCCAAAATAAAACCACAAATCAAATACTAAACGTGCTTACGTGACTTTATTTTGCTAAAATATTCGATCACATTATCAAAACTTACTTTCCTGTCCTTTTCAATGGACAATATGGAAAGATTGGTAAGTCGCGCTTAGCTCATTGTAGATCTCAACTAAGATTCACCAATTTTAATTTTAAGAAACTTCTTTCACAAGAAGCCACCGAAACACAAATCGTTAAAAAAATCTTAGACACAGCGCTAGACTCGGAACAGACTCTGAATAGTCCCATTGTAGAATGAATTTCAGAAGCTCCAAGGTAGTCCATTGGACCGCTTCTTGGAAAGAAATGCTGGCGGCTTCCAAGTGGCGCCTCAGTCGTAAAATCTCCAAAATAATGCCCTCTGCAGAAAATTCATCGTAGATTTTTGTCAGATTTGGAACTATACCACGAAGTTGTTCTTCTGTTGACGTAAGCAGAGTTTTAGGCTAAACAACACCAAATGTTATGAGAATGTCATCAATTGCCTTGTAACGATGGTCTAGTTCTCCGTAAATTCTATCAAGACATTCTAACATAGCTGTCTGTCTTATGGCAATGTTAGTCCAGCGTCTTGGGCCATTTCTCCTGGCATACGTTTTCGAAATCTCCTCCTTCCTCTTCTTTCAATCGAAATATCCAATTCCTCACATTGTTCAGTTGCGTAGGAAATAGCTCTTTCTACTATTGGGATAGGTTGGTTCCGAAGAAATTTTTTTAAGGCTTTGATTTTTATGACACACTTTTCTAGCGATAGCCCAGATGTTTGTATATACTTTTGTGTCTGGTTAACTTCTTCTAGGACTTCACACCAAAAAGAAAGGTAGTATAAAAAACTGAAGTCACATAAAGCTGGTAAGAGTGTGGATGCTGCTTTTCTTGTATCGGCGTTTTATCTGCTGCAGCTGGGATCACACATGTCTTCGAGTGTTGATACAAGATTCTCAAAATTATTCTTTAGTGGTTTAACAGCGCCGTGATGAGCACTCCATCTTGTCACTACTAGTCTTTTGACCGATACGCCTACACTTTTGATCAGAATTTCCCATCGATGTGTGGATGACGAAAAGAACGTGTAAACTCTTTCTGCTGTTCCAAAAAAATTTACACTTGAAGTAACACTCCCGAAACAGTGCACTCCACATATATTTAGCGAATGATTAGCACAAGGCATAAACAACGCTTTAGGATTGTGTTCTTTGATTTTTGCTTGTACATCACCATGAGCTCCTGCCATCGTTGCAACGTTATCATACCCTTGAGCCTGACATAGATGTATGTCCAAGTTATCATTCTCCAGCTGCGTAAGGATATTTTCAGAAAGTTCGACTGCAGTGTTTCCAGCTATTGGGAGGAAACCTAGAAATTATTCCTTTACTTCAACTTGATCGCCTTCAATATGAACATATCTGATTACATAACTCATCTGATCAACATGTGATGTGTCTGGAGTGCTATCGAAAAGAATTGTGAAATATTTTGCTTTTCTTATGTCGTCCAAAATTTTATTTTTCACTTCTTTCTCCAAAAGGCCGATGAACTCATTTTGAATGTCTTTGGATAAATAGGAATCTACCTGTTTCCTTTCTTGTACATGCGACAGCATGTTCAATTCTTAGCATATGTTCTTTTACCACTGGGTCATATTTCGACAATAGATTCACTAATTCTAAAAAATTCTCTCTTATTGTCTGAAGAAACCCCCTCTCTATGGCCTCTAAGAGGAAGATGTTGAGGTACCAGGAAAATAATAACATCTAAAAGGCGACTCAAAATGTCACGCCACTTTTTTTTTTCTTGGTCTAAAATCATTTGATGTTCATGGTCGATAGTTTTTTTCAGCCTCAATCCATTTTCGAAGATTTTCCGTTTATTAAAACAGGAGAGATGGTTCTCAGAATTCTCGTGTTGACACTGTAGGATTTAGTTTCCACCATGAATTAAACCCGTTCAGACATAATCTTTTTTTTAAACATTCATATAATCCTGGATATATATTTCAATCCGTATAATAGCATTGCGCTCTTGATCACCTCTTTTGTTTTGGTCGATCTTACTGAATGCAGTATGTATAAGCTACGGTCACGCGCGGGAGATTCATTGAGATTCAAGAATCGGTTCAAGGATCCGGATCTTTTTGAAGATCCGTGATCCGACTCTTCGAAAGATCCGAATTTTCCATCTCTACTGACTGTGGTTGTTTGTTTTAATTATTACATGGCACGGCGCAGCGGATACGGCGCGGACGGAGGTAGGGGCCGAAATCACTTGCCCTTCTGCCCTCGCCATCCTCGTCGGGCAATTGCACCAGTGGCAGGCTACTAAGCTACGCGGGTGAGTTGTGACCACATTATCACCTCTTAGTATTTGGCACCCGGGGCGGACCGCCCCTACCGCCCCCCGCCCGCCCCCCGCCCGCCCCCCTTTACGTCGCCACTTTGTCTACTTAGCAGTTTTGAAAGATTTATTAATAGCTAACTTTTGCTAAATATTGAATTAAAATACATTTTTATATTTTGATTTTTGGTTTTGAGATCAATTACTTTAAACTGAAACTCTGCAAACATTGTTGAGTTTGAGACTTAGCAAACAGTAGCTGCATCTAATTTAGAAAATGTTATAAGGATCTGATATCGAGATGACTGACGAAATATTCCCTGACAAATCGATCTTTTTGCAATCATTATTAGAATCCATCGTTTGCAATATTGCGAAGACAGCTGATAAAAAGTCTTTATTCTGACTTAAAAATACATTTACACTATCTCAAGCATACTAATTATGTAATACCTTTTCGACGGACACATTTTTAAACATATAATAATAATAACAATCTTGAATCATCATTTAAGTTATACAACTTATCAGACTAACAATAATGTAGTCAGAAATATAAAATACTCATCACAAAAAATACACAGCATATATGCACAGATAATTGTTGAAAAGACTACACATTACTTTTGGTTGATATGTTGCAGAGCCTTGTCCTACTGCTGGACGAGAGTTAGCAAAATACAAGTCATCCTTTGTTATTGTTTTATAATGATGAATATCACAGTTTTTAGGGAAGCTCTGTCTCAGTTTTCCATCATACATTACTAGTAGAAATATACAAAGACACATGGCGGTGTCAAAATATCTCAGATGATAAATGCCTCCCGACAGTGTTTCAACTGTGATAATCCAGTCATACATCTCATAATACGGTTCTTCATTATGATCACCTTTTCAGCACTTGAAGATCCTTCCCAAAATATTTAGCTATAAGATAGACTTGCTTGTACAGGTCCAAAATATGAAAGGCTTAGAATGTGACGACTAACTGAGGTCCGCAAGTGTATAATGACACAGCAAAATCTATTATATTAAAAGAATGGTCCTCCCATGTCATTTTTTATCAATAGTTAGATCTAAAAACTTTTCCATCTACTTTAATGATTTATGGCTGGCTTCTGGCTCTTAGGAGATGATTACAATCAGTATTTGAATTTTCGGGAAAAAATGTCATAAAGAATTTTCAGTTACATTTACTACAAGTTCATTATTGTTACACCATCTTAAAAATGTACTTACATACTATCTCGTTCTCATCACACTATCCAATAAATTATTATCTGAGGTCGAATAATGACGATCATCTGCAAATGCAACTAAAGCACCCGAAGTGGAACGTAGCAAGGGCATATCGTCAACAAAAATTATAAATAGCAGTGGTCCCAAAACATACCCCTGTATAACCCCTTCTCTATACTCAGAATTATAACCAGTAGCAAATACTGACTGTCTTCTATATGTGAGATAGGATTCTATCCACTGATGAGCTATTACGCGTACTGCCATTTTATCAAGCTTTCCAGCAGAAGCTAAGGATCAACAGTATTAAAAGCTATAGTTAGCAAAAAAATAATGCTATAGAATGCTTTTGTTATTTAACGACTCACAAACAAATTGTGCATTGCTGTCATCGTTCATCTGTTTTCCAAACCCATGTTGAAACGGCTTAAGGAGTCCAATTTTTTTTATATATTCAGGTAATCTAATATTAAAGGCATTTTCAAATATTTTGCAAGGTGATTTTCTACGCATATTTCACTTTACTCATCTGGATCCAGAGAACAGCCTTTATTTTTAGAAAGTGCAAGTGATTAACCCATTTTTATCTCATCTGATAAGGCAATGTTCCGACAAATTCATCAGCGACGGCCCACAACACACGCCCACTGACCTCATCCATCTTAGGTACTGGTTTTCAATTAGTTCTCAAAAGCAATTTATCAACCTCTTCTCTATCCACCGGATACAATATAAAAATATTTTGAACAGATGACTGCAACAGTTTGGACTCTTACAACCATGGAAAGAAAACAAGGAAAAATAATAATGAAGCTCAGGTGCCTGGTGAGTCTTCCCAACTAACTAATAATATACATGAATCTCTGGTGACAGCGGTCACTGCATTGTTGGGTGAGCTGAAACAGTCAGAGCTCAAATGCAACATAGGGAGCAATAGTGAGTCTATTTACATTAGTCCACTTACTGAATATGATGTTATAAATATAGTCAGAAAGCTGAGTAGCAAAAAAGCTGCGGATTTGATGATGTCCTCGCTGCTATAATCAAAGCTTGCATACTTCAGATATGCAAGATATGCAAGCCACTGTTTTACATTACACAAGCACTGATGTTTTATGAAGTGGGTGATCCAGCGATTATCAAAAATTATATACAAGTTAGTACTTTACCAGCTTTTTCAAAAATATTTGAAACTGCAATGCTCCTCTCTTTGGTGAGTTTCTTAAAAAATAACATTTAATCTTTACAGCCACTCATTATGGACATTCAAGAGGCAAATCTTTTGAAACAGCGTTGTACCGTTTTATGCTCTCATTGTAAAAATTTTTTGAGAAGAGAGAGCCTCCCCTGGGTATATTCATAGACTTAACTAAGGCATTTGATTGCTTGAATCACGATTTTACGGTATTAGTGGTGTTACATTGCAGTAAATAAAGTCATATATCAGTGGAAGAACACAAAGAGTTGACCTAAAGAGGGAAGGTGTATAATACGTTTTCTCTGTTCTACCAATCAGTGTGGGATTTCTGCAGGGAAGTATCCTTGGACTGCTTCTTTTTATTATTTATATGATTGGCGTGAAAGATGGGGTTACCGGCAAGATGGATTATCTTGTGAACTATGCGGGCGATATCAATCTGATAGTGAGAGCGAAACCTCTATCTGACTTGCTTTCAAAATCTGATATTTTACTTCGTTCAGTTGTACAATGGCTTAGCAGTAACTAGCTTATAATTATTGATGAAAAGACAAAATTCATGTTGTTTAGAACTGAACAATGTGGATTTATTACTTCCGAAAAAGCAGTTTTAGGTGGTCAGTTAGTGTTATTCACATCTTCTACCAGATTACTGAGTATTTATGTCGATGACGTCTTGAGTTGATTTGCTCATATAGAAGAGTTATGTAATAAGTTGCGTGCTTCTTACGCAATAGGAATTTAAAATAAATACTTTGATTCTAACGCAATGAAAACTGCATACCATGCTAATTTGTTAAACCATTTGAGATATGGTATCACTTTCTGGGGAGGCAGTGTCGACTTCAACAGAGTTTTTCTGATAAAGAGAAAGTAGATAAGAATTTTATTAGGCTTGAATTTTTAGGATTCTTGTTCAAAACGCTAAGTGTTCTAACAGCAAGCACCGGTTTATGTATATAAAGTTCTATTGTATATGTTCAAACATAGGGATATTGTAGAGGAGCATGTACAACAGTGCTGCTACAATACTAGGTCAGATATTTATAATTATCCTAAACATCGTTTGGGCTTATACGAGAAACCTGTATTGTATGCTAGCATTCGATTTAACAATAAACTTACTTCAGAACGCAAGGAGTGTAACAATTTTTCAAAGAAAGTTGTATGATGGCTGTTGTTAATTAAACCATATAATTTCGTCGAATGTTTGGAAGGCATTAGCTGATCGGTTTCAAGTTCGGCCATGTTTTTGCACTTTGCCCATAGTGTGTAGTTCTGTTTGTATGTATTTCATGTTTACCTTTGCTTGAACTGGCTTTCGACTTTCTTTTCATTCAATGTTCGTGAACTAATTTTTTTATAGTTTTCAGCATTTTTTTAAAATAAATATATATTATTAATAGTATTACGACCCAAGAAGACCGCATTGAAAACACTGCAAATATCCTGAGAATCAGTAGCTCTGCCACCATCATACATTACCTCACATATATTTTGTGTGCATTTTTCAGATTTGACTGAGCTTCATTAATTATTTACCAACTCTCGCCAACAAGATTACATGTAGTACTTAACCACCTATCAGTACTCCTAGCTGTTGAACATTGCAACTCCTGTTTATACAAGATTTTCAACATTAAATATCTATTCTTAAAAATTGCATTGCCAGGGCAACACTTAGATATTTCATGCATTTCACAAACTTGGTGATGTAGTTCTTTCAACTTTCTTGTCACCATGTATATGGTTTGTTACGGACTCTCCATTTTTTGAAATCAATATCAGTATTAAAATGGAACAAGAAGTTTGCGACAAATTCAGAGAACTTTTCCTGAAATTTGGGAACCCTATACATATGTATAGGGCTGAGTCTAGTTTTTCCCAAAGGTTTTACGGGACATTATATTAGCTTTACACATATCTCGAGGCGTGGAATCTTACATACACATGACTGACAAACGTGATCACAAAAGAACACATCTCGCACCACCACCGAAAACAACTTCAAACTAAAGAACACTACATCCATAACATTCCTTGAATCCCTGACTTAATGGGTTGGTTCTGTTATATGGTTTTCTAAATTGAAACAAGCAAGCATATTAGAAACATTAGAACCCCATCTGCCCGTTTTCAACACGTCTCCACATAAAATATACTTATAAGCAACCTTCAACTTTTTAAGAACCAAATATATAAGCATCTTGTGACTATAAAGTAAGTTCATGTAATTTAAGGGAAATATCAGCCAGGACCGCTATAAATTTATAGATTAAAAAAAAAGACAGTTTCACAGCTTTTTACAACAAATTATTAAAAAAATTATGATATTGTGATATAACATATATGATACTCACGAGCAGATCTTAAAATTCCTTCGTCTTGAACTGTTCCAATAATCCAAGGTACTTTATTAAATTCCCCATTTTGAATATAATCAAGAGGATCTTTAATTAAGAATGGATCAGGATTGGCAGCAGTTAGTTTTTCAGCAACAACACCAAAAACAGTCAATGGTTCAGTCTCAAAATACTAAAAAAAAAACAAGCAAATCTGTATTCTTGCTAACAAAGATATTCTTATTTCATTTCCAAAAATTGTAAACTTTAATATAAAATAGGTTTATGGGCGTGTGTGTGTGTTTTTGTTTCTCTAACGTCAGTCTATTTCCGTGACTATGGCCAATAACCGACGTCAGTGAGCAGTTTTACCTCACTATCCTGGAAATTTTGCCGAACCTATGCCTTTTTGTAAGGAGTGTAGGGATCTTTAACGTGCCCCACATCGCATGGACACGGGACCGACGGCTTTACGCTCCCTCGGAAGGACAGAACGTGGAGACATTCAACTTGCTCAAATACAATGCCACAACCTCGGTTAATGTGGTACAATACAACATACCGAAAAAGTGAAAGGAGAATCCATACGTTCTTCACTGAACCACCGACACTCTAAGTAGGTTTATCAAATTGCTGTTTAGTTGTTGAATTATCCAGATCAAGATTAGAGCAGTGTTTCTCAAACGTTGTTAAAGCGCGGCCCCCTTTTGGTAAGCGTTTTATGCTCAGCCTTTTTTTACATACCAAATTTTCTTTGTGTAAATAAAAATAATAGCCACCTCAAATAATAAGGGGCCGAATTCATTAAATTTGGCAAGTACCTTCCTTTTGTAAGTGGCTTGGATAGGTTCGGTAGCCAGGAAAGTCGGATCAGGTTGATTTGTGATGTATTTTGGCTAAGCAGACACCCGACCGATATTGCCAATTCATCCTTTGGGTGCAACCTTAAATCCTCTAAATTATATTCCCTCGGGCGCCATCTTTATTCCCTACAAATAGGACGAGGTTAGATCCCCGTGATGACTTCTGTTAAGGCCCTCGTAGAATACCACAAATTACTGTTTATTAACAGCCTTGTCCTAGAGAAGCTTAGTGCAGAAAAACTATAGCCAGGGGTCAATAGTTATTTCCCGCAGAGTCCCCGGAAGCTAAGTAGGTTTTTATTACTTACTCCCGTATAATGGCCGTTTTCGTAACTTACAGAGATGAAATACGATAAATAGGTAAATATCAATTAGGATATATCTCTTAGCTAATTACAATCCGTCACAGGATTTTAGCTTAAACCACATGCATCAGAGTGTCTATCTAATAATAGTGCAGTGAAACACTTAATACTTCTAATAATAATAAATAGATTTACAAGCAAGAGGTTACATTCATAAAAATCATTGAGATATGAAAACTAAAAATTCTCTACCACCATGCTTTATCTCATGCCAGATACAGTATCTAGATAAAGAATTCTTTAAAAATGAAAAATACAAACGCTACGTTAATATTTTAGAACACAATAATATTCGACTAAAACAATTTACGTAGAATTATTTAAAACATTAACATAAATACAATATTATAATAGCATTAGCACACCGTCAGTAAAGCATACGAAATCAACTGCAAGCGATTAGCAACAGACACAGGCATTATATCTGTAGCGGTATAACAGTGGCAATTAACCACTCAGGCTTAGAGTCAGTGTTTCCCGTGGGCCCATTTACGATTTATGCCCTTTCCCAATCTAGCGGTTACGTACCGTTCAGGATGGACACATAATTAGCAGTCCGACGTCCGTCACTCTTACCAATCATATGCCAACCTGTACGGCACATGTTAGATTCGACATTTGCAAGTGCTGTATATTAGCGTTCCTCTTTGTTCCCCTGTCCAGCGGTTACGTACCATTCAGGATGGATACATCATCGGCAGTACGAAACTATAAACAGCACTTTCCTGTATCTAAACAAATGTGCAAAACGTTAACAGTTTTCCACTTTTCTCAATAAAACACACGGTATAATCTTATTTCAGTATTAATAACCTAATTATTCCCACAAAACGTTCTGTACCAACCTAACCTACCTAACGCGCTGTTGAAGTCAAAGTTCCAAAGTACCGATATAAGTTAACTTTACCAGAGGATAACGCGATAAATATCTGACCTAAGAGCATCGACGGCAGCATTCCCAGCACTCGCTCTGCATGGGAATGACCTAAACAATAACTAAGAAACATGTACCTAAAGGAAACAGGAGCGGTTCTCTGACCACGCCTGCTATGCACACACACAGTTAGTGCGCACCTCTAGTATAACCAAAAGTGAAAGAAAGTTGACTATAAAATAATAATTTATATTAGCACACCAAACTTCATTTGAGTATTATAAATCATTTCTAAAATTTGTAAGATTTGGATTTTGATAGGCCACCTGTATTTTTAGTTTCAATTGGCACTTACCTTAAATTTATCGCCTGATTCAACTAATACTTTAGCGTCTACTCCTCTCAAACATTCGACGAGTTTATCATTTTGACCAATATACTGACCGCATCCAACAAATAACGCCTGTCCAGCTGTTACATTAGGTTGAAGTAGATTTGATGGTTTTGACCATAAAGCCAGAGCAGATCCGCTTTGACTAATTGCTGCACTAAACAAACCTAGAGAAATTCATGTTTGAATGGATTTGTTTAACAATTTATACACAAAGCTAATGTTGGTGTTAAAAGCGTATCCAATAAAATCTAAAACCTGATATTTTGACAGAAATTCAGGATAACGGTGTTGCATTCGAGATACACTCAAAATGTCTAGGGATCCGTTTAAAGGTTTTGAAAATTTACGTTTTCAACTGATTTAAATAATTTTTTTCACAAATATTTTTTAGACCATCCGTAAAAACTGTTTGGCTAACTCAGTGTTTGTATGCAGTATAAAAAACATTTCAATTTTAATGCAGGAGATGTTCAAAATGCATGCTTTGAACATTGGCAGCATCCTAATCGTAAATAAAAATGTCTTCTAACGTTAATCAACCTCTGCTGAGGCGTGACGGACGTAATCGTAATCGTTATTCTTCTTCTTAAGTCAGCTAAATCGGGTGTTTTAGTTTTGTATACCATACTTTTCACATATTCCTATAAAGAAGAAGTCTAATAAAATAAAATTTAACAATTTCACCCCCTTATCCACCGATTTGGAAATATTTAGTCGAGGTACTGCCGGACATTGATTTAATAATGTGCTAGTACTGCATGCTGCTAAAACCATATTACATTCGCTGGAACTTATGCGTTTGCTTGACATTATTTTGGAGCAGTGCTAAAAATCGATCTCCAATCAAATTGCCATCATGAAAAAGGGACCAATTACATGGTTTCCAACTATTCCTGTCCCAACATTCACGTTTTCTGGGTATGCGTATGTTATCTTCTCATCCAGTGTTGATTTTCTTTAGACCACTGGCCACAATTTTAACGATTAGCATGGCCGTGAAGTGTAAAACAATACGCATCAGTAAACAAAACACGTTCTAGTTGGATAATTTTGTTATCTAACATTTCCATAATTTGTTCACAAAAAAACGCTCTTCTATCAAAATCATTTTCCATGAGCTTCTGAGCTACTATCAAGTTAGAGGGATGCATTTTATTTTCTTTTAATATTCGAATAATCAATAAATAGCTGCTTGTGGTCTCGAAGTATGTGGGTTTTCCTAAAACTCATCATTTTCCTAAAAATCATTACATCCAATTTTGTATAATTATACAGTGCATTAGAAGTTTTTTTTGTATCTGCGTTATATAAACAAGTTGGAAAATTGCTTTTCAATTTTACTACTTATCCCTATTATAGGCGGCAAATCGGCAAATTTTTCTCGAAATAGGCGAACAACTTCTATCTGTGATCGTGTTTTATCTCCGTAACCAATCATATGCAGAATTGTTATTATATGCATTTTCTTATATTTCAACAACACACCACGAGGGCTTACAGCCTAAATACTATCGTACCGTGGGTGTCGACAAGGAGGAAAGAGCCAACTTGTTAATTCTGGACTTGAAGATTTGGAGGTTCTGAGGAAAAGGAAAAACATGTGCCGGCAAGGAATTCCACAACTTAGAAGTCCTCGGGACAAAAGAGCGGGCATAACAAGATGTTCTATGTCTGGTGACCTGGACAGTAAAAGGGTGCATTCGCTCTGTTCCCCTGGTAGATCTGTTGGGGGCAGCAGGTGGGGGAACTATGGAAGAAAGCTCCTCTGAGCAGTGCCCGTGCAGATATCTATAAAAGAGAGAGAGGTCACCAACGGCACGTCGGTGGGCAAGGGATGGCAGCCTTTGGGTGAGGGTAGGGTCACCGATGAGATGTATAGCTCTCTTCTGAATGGAGCCCTGTCTGTTAACTAAACCATTTTTCCCAATTGCAGTTAACAACTGACACTACTGCCATGCGGTTACAATCACAAGTGACCAAGGCGTTCTCAACAAAGTTAACATTGCCAACTATAAATAATGTTTATTACTTTTTGTCTTATTTTTAATCGATACCGTGCGAAAAGAACACTGGAATTGTTTTTGCTTGCTTTGTCATTATCAAGAATGAAACGTAATGAGTTATTAATTTTTTCGTTGTTGTAGCGGAGTTCGTCAATTATATGAATTTCGGTTTTTTACTGTTAATTTTTGAAATAAATTTTAAAACCGTAGCAATTTTGAATAGGGAATGAAGAGGAGTTTGACATGGGGTATCACAAACCCCTACTTCTCATTTAGAAATTTGGAGTTTGCAACTGTCACTCGAAAGGGGTTGAATGTAGGGGTGAAGTTGACATGTTGCAGGATGTCGAATCTAAAATTGACGTGTTTGGGGATTTTTTATAAACATGCACAATAATTGAGATACTGAATTTATTATATTTGATTTGATTCCTGATTTCTGTAACACAGACTCAGCAGGAGTGTATCTGAGATACTGAATTTATTTTATTTGATTTGATCCTAATTTCTGTAGAACAGGCTCAGGAATGTATCAATATTAGGGCACATCACTAAGATTTAAAAGTCCCAGTTTTAAAGCCAGTTATTGGGGAAGTATTTTCGCAACTGCGTCTTGCCTCTCTTTATATACTGTTGCAGCAAACGCTTGACATCTTCCTGTGACGTGCTGGATAGTCTCTGATGACTGACATCCAAATCTACATTTGTCATCTTGGACCGAATTATCTCTAACTATAGGCTTCAGGTATTTTCTTGTTGGGATGACCTAATCTTGTATGGTCAGAAAAAAAGACCTCTGCTTCTCTAGACATGTGTTAGGACACCAACCAATAGTTCGATGCCAATTTGCCGACATGTGCCAGGAAGTCTCATTCAGATGTCGCCCATGGAGAGGCTTCTGCATCCAAGATTGCAGTTTGTCCTGATCAGTCAGATGGTGACTTTGTATTTCACTTTCTTTTAATTTTAGAGGCGTTGAATCATCCGCCTTGCATACGGCACGGTTTAGTTCAGAGGTAACCGCCCGCTGATGTAAATATGTACGTAGGTTTAATATCTGCTGGTCTAACTGTTTACCAATATCCAACACTCCCCTTCCACCTTGGTGTCTAGGTAGGGCTACTCGCTCGATAGCGCTACGGGAGTGATGCTTTTTAGATGTTGTTAGCAGTGTTCGCACCTTCCGTTGTAGATTTTCGATGTCTGTTTTGCTCCAGTATCAAGAGCCTTAGTCAGGTTCATGCTGTTGAGATGTGTTCGTACCACCTGCTTTACTCGTTTCGTAAACTCATTTGTCAGATCGTTCTTCATTACTGAGTGGTTTGTTTTTCTCGCTTGCTGTATTCCCAGGTATTTATAACACTTTTCTACGTTCATCGAGGCAATTTGCTGGCCATTCTGCATTTCATATACACTTGGTTGCAACTGTATTTTAATATCTCAGGAAACCCCTTCCATGATTTTAAGGAGTTGTTCCAGGTGGCTCTTTGTAGAGGCCATCAGCTTAAGATCATCCATATACAGCAGATGATTTAGCCTTATTTGTTTCCTGCCATTGCTTTTTATACCGAAGCCATATCTGGTAGAGTTCAGGCGGTTTCTTAGTGGATTCAATGGGAGGCAGGACCACAATGAGCGTAGCGAGTCGCCTTGAAATATACCTCTTCTAATTAGTATCGTGTTGGTTACGATGTTATCACCCGTTTGTACCCGTAACTGAATTTTTGTTTTCCAGGTAGACATTGTGTGTTCAGGATATAAGTATCGATTTAACAGATCTTTAGCACACTGATAAGCCATTCATGTGGAACAGAATCAAATGATTTTTTGTAATCCAGGTAGGCAGCAAAGAGATTTCTTCGTCTATTGTAAGCTTGATTTCACACAACCTTATCAATTATTAGCTGTTCTTGGCATCCCATAAATCCCTTGACACACCCTTTTTCTGCCTCGCAATTATGTTGTTTCGTTCGCAGTGTGCATATATGCGTTTCTCAAGGCAGGATGTGATCAGCGGAAGACAAGTTATTGGTCGGTATCTGCCGCGGTCTGCAGAACACTGCTGGTCCTTTGGCAGAGGATACGTATCTCTTTGTGTAAAAAACAATGGCATCTTCTTTGGATCAAGTATAACATTGTTTATTAACACCGCCAAGAGATGATGTATACACCCAAATTTCTTCAGCCAAAAATTTTAGACGCCATCAGGCCCGGGTGCCTTCTAATTATGAAGCTCTTTAATAACCTCGGATACTTCATCAGTGGTAAACGGCTCATGATGCATCTGTTCATAACTCTGGCAAGCTGGGAGTTCCTTGTTAACCCAGCTGGTGCCAATATTGCATATAGCTGGTCTGGCTAGTTGACTTTTTTAGAACTCTTCAGTTTGTTCCTTGTTTGTAAAAGTACCGGTGACTGCATCCGTAGCTGAATTAAGCTAACGGTAGTCCTTTCAGAGCGTTCAAATATTGTATTCTGGCATTTCGTATCGTTGCTGGCTTTATATTTCCTCAAGCGTTCTACGTTTACAGAAAGCTTCTGTTTTAAGGTGGCAAAATATTCTTGTGCAGTTTAGTTGACTGGATCTTGTGCTGAGTGTTGTCGAACTCCGCCTATTATTTTCTCTACTCGTTTCTGCAATTTTCTTGTCTGTACTCCCCCAATGTATTGGGTCAGTTGTCCAATTTATTTTCGAAGTATTTCCACTCTGCTTATCAACCTTTTTTCCCACGGGGGCACTCATTGACGCGAGTTTTTATGATTGGGCTTTCCATCAGAAATCTTAATGCCTAGAGTTTTAATTGCTGCAGTTGCTGCACAGTAAATGATCGTATGCATGTCCTCCAATGTGTTAATCTCTAGAAGGTGCTATGGCAAAATTATTCTGTTCAAAAGATACAATATAATTGCCAGCTTTCTAGATAATCTCAGCCTAGGTAATGCTGGTCTGCTAAGAGGACTTGTTCCTCCATACTCCACGATTGCAGGTCTTATTTCCGTGACAATTTGTCAATGAGTTCCTCATTTTCTTGCCTACCCTCGATGTGTTATTGTTGCTCCGTATGTACAGGTTGCAGATTACTACAATCAAACAGCATATTGTTATTTTCCTAAGTTATTCCTAAGTTATGCCTAAGTATGACACGATCTGATCCGCTATTATCTGTTGAGTCACCTGTATGTTTGGGTACATTCTGAGAAATTCGGTATGAAGTTGTTGCCTATATCCGATCGTCTGTTGTCCGAGTTGTGTTACTCTCTAGTAAATGCGCATAACTCTTTAATTCATATCCATAGTCCATTGCATCGGTATGGTACCGGGACCCCCGCAAGGCGGACTGGGAAGCCTACAGGGCAGACCTAGCTGTGGAACTGCGGGGGGTTGAGAGGGCCATAAGGGATTCAATAGACCTCGAGATTGCAGCAGTCCAATTGCGAGACGCAATTACCTCGGCCTATAACGCCAACTGCCCCCTGAAAATGAGGGTGTCCACCAGGAACGTCCCATGGTGGAACGAGGACCTCAGGCAAAGGAGGACGCAGGTTCGTAAGCTGTTTAACGCGGCCAAAAGGTCGGGAGCATGGGATGAATATAGACAGGCCCTATCGACCTATAACAAAAGACTGAGGGACGCCAAGAAGGAGTCGTGGAGGAGGCACTGCGAAGAAGTGGAAAACACGTCCGAGAGTGCTCGACTACACAAGATCCTGTCTAAGGGCCCTCAGACTAACATAGGCTCCCTTAGAACACCCACGGGAGGCTTTACAAGCTCGGGGGAGGAAACTATGGAAATTTTACTCCAGACGCACTTCCCCGGCTGTAACATAATAAACCAATCACCTCCGGACTGGGAACACTCAGAAATAGAGGCGCCTTATAGGCGGGCATCTAGAGTAGACTGGACAGTCGCTAAAGAGGTGGTTACCTGGAGCAAAATCAGATGGGCCATTAACAGCTTTAAGCCATACAAATCGCCGGGATTTGATGGAATAATGCCCATCATGCTCCAACAGGGGATAGATATACTGGCGCCGGTGCTTACCCTCATTATGAGGGCCAGCCTGGCTCTGGGGTACATTCCGAGGGCATGGAGACTGGCCAGGGTTGTATTTATTCCTAAACCTGGGCGTCCAACAGACCAGGCAAAGTCCCTGAGGCCAATAAGTCTCATGTCCTTCTTGCTGAAAACAGTGGAAAAACTGCTCGACCGGCACATTAGGGGCGGTGTACTGGAAGCATATCCTCTACACTGCGGACAATATGCATACAGAGCAGGATTCTCAACAGAAACAGCACTGCACCAACTGGTGCTGAAACTGGAGAATACGCTGGAGAACAAGGAGGTGGCGCTGGGGGCCTTCCTAGACATAGAGGGGGCCTTTAGCAACACCTCGTTCGGATCGGTTCTGGCAGCTGCCCGGGAGCGTGGAATAGAGGAGACCTGCTGCAGGTGGATCGGTTCCATGCTCAGGGACAGGGCGGTGTTCACCTCACTCGCGGGAGGGACTCTGCTGGCGGGGGTCGCGGCGGGGTGTCCGCAGGGGAGCGTTCTGTCTCCCTTGCTCTGGTGTCTAGTCGTGGACGGCCTGCTGGGGAGGCTCTCGGGAGGGGGGTATGAGGTACAGGGCTATGCGGACGACATTGTCATCATAGTCCGAGGAAAGGTCACACAGGCAGTGTGGGAGCGTATGCAGACTGCACTGAAAGTGGTGGAAGGGTGGACGGTTGATCAAGGGCTCGGGGTGAGCCCCGAGAAAGCAACCGTCGTGCCGTTTACGAGGAGGAGGAAGTGCGAAAGCCACAGAACTCTCACTCTATACGGTAGGAGCGTTCCAATGGCCAGGGAGGTAAAATATCTTGGGGTCGTATTGGACTCTAAGCTAACCTGGAATGGTCACATTGGAAAAATACTGCGTAAGGCAGTCATGACCTTAGCCGTCACTAGGCGGCTATATGGAAAAACGTGGGGACTAAGACCTAGTATGGCCCACTGGCTGTACACAAGGGTGGTCAGACCATCGTTAACATATGCGGCACTGGTCTGGTGGCCTAAGGTGACACAATCCAGTGCCAAACAAAAACTAGGCAAGATCCAAAGGATGGCTTGCCTAGGCATCACAGGGGCCATGTCTTCAACCCCAACAGCCGCCATGGAGGTGTTGCTGGATCTACTCCCCCTACACTTCGTTATTAAGGGAGAGGCCAGGCTAGGACTATACAGACTAGCCTGCAATGGTAGACTGAAGATCAACCCAGGCTTCAGGGGCCACTGCAAAATTCAGGAGATCGTGAAGGAACCCATGCTTGAAATGAGGTCAGACTTCGCGAGCCCGCGAATGTGCAGGGAAAACAACTTCACAGTGGAAATCCCTGATCGCGGGGCATGGCGGGAGGAGACACCGGGCATACCACGGGACGCGCTCGTCTGGTTCACGGACGGATCTGGCGGGGAGCGTGGGACGGGGGCAGGTGTTTACTCGGAAGGACCGAGGGTAAGTCACAGTATTTCCCTCGGAGCCCATGCAACGGTGTTTCAGGCCGAGATGTACGCCATCCTGCACTGTGTGCGGGAGAACAAGAGGAGGGGCTACACCAACAAGCGGATCCTCATAGCCACAGACAGCCAGGCAGCCCTTAAGGCACTAAGTAGCCCACGGGTAAATTCCTGGCTGGTGAGTGAGTGCCGAGACGAGACGAGCGACCTGGCTGGGCAGAATGAGGTGACCCTCATCTGGGTGCCGGGTCACTCGGGGGTCAAAGGCAATGAAGAAGCTGACAGTCTCGCAAAGAGGGGGTCAGCAGAACCATTTATGGGACCAGAACCGGCTCTGGGCGTGTCAAAGAGCACTGCCAGGGGAGCCATTAAGTCCTGGGTCAGAAACCAACACAAGGTGTACTGGGCGGACTGTCCAGGGCTCAGACATGGGAAGTCAATAATTGACGGACCCAGTTCAAAGAGAGCTGTGGAGCTGCTAAACCTTAGCAGAGGACAGCTCAGAAACACAACAGGTCTCTTGACGGGACACATGGCCGTCAAGAAACACCTACATAAAATGGGGCGGTTCGAAGGGGACCTCGCATGCAGACTCTGCGGCGAGGGGGAGGAATCAGCCCAGCACATCTTGTGCGAGTGTATAGCTCTGGACCGGAAAAGACAACTGATCTACGGTCACTCTAGACCGGAGACAGAGCAATATAAAACTTCACCCTACCAATCGCTGTGCAGACTAGTTCAAGGCACAGTGATTTTGGAATGGGTGGAGTAAGACTAGGGGTATGCACAATCAACCAAGGGTTGCGGTGCTATCGGGGCGGCAAGGCCGCGGACGAGCCCTGAGGGAACAAAAAAAAAAAAAAAATAGTCCATTGCATGCGCCGTCTTGGTAATCCCATCTGGGTGAGCGCTGGCTGATTTTCCTGCACAGCATCCTCAATGGGTGAGGCTCTTGACCTTACTTGGGTTCCCTGCTGTTGATTTTGGGCTGTAATTTCTTGCATGACAGGGGCCCGCCTCGTCAGCACCCTGCTACCGACGTACCGCATGCTCTCATGTCCAGCGCCGGCTCCAGACAAGATCTAGCAAAACCCAGGCAGCGGCATTTTTTCGAGGCTTTGGTTTTGCTCCATTTCCATGGGTGTGCCACCAATTAACCCTGGTGGAGTATCATTATTATCGAATTTAGCCTGAAGGGCTTTCACACTCCCTCAAAGGGGAACATTCATCACAGGTATGTCAGATAATAAAGGGACTGACATCAGATGGAGCCCTTTCCAAGTTATCAGGCGCTGAACAACAACGCGACATATCCTCATTTACCAGGAATCTTCGCACGGTGTGCGCAGTTGCAAATATTACCGCCTTCCGCATAACCTTATAAAGATTCTTTTCAAGATCCAATCTCTTAATGTTATCTCGAATATTCTTAGGAACCACGCCAGTTGACTACATGGCCATTGAAATCACTCGGATACTATCTGCCCTTTACTGTCTCGTTACTTGTATCTCGAGGTCTCTGTGCTTAATGATCTTTTTGCTGTACTTTATCTCTAGATTATTAATATTCTGAATGGCCACATCAATAAGCATCACTTGGTTGCAGGACTTATCCATTATTATATCTGGCTTGTTGCGGGAAACTCGTTGGGCTGTGAGCACGGTCCATCCCCAGTACAACCTGTACCATGAGATCTCTAGAACAGGCTCAGGAGTGTATCTATGGTAAGGACACTTACTAAGATTTAAAAGTCCCAGTTTTAGAGCCAGTTCTTGATGAATTATTTTAGACACTGCGTCGTGCTTCTCTTTATACTCTGTTGCAGCAAACGCTTGACATCCTCCGGTGACGTGCCGGATAGTCTCTGATGACTGACACCCAAATCTACATTTGTCAGCTTGGACCGAATTAACCCCAACTATATACTTCAGGTAGTTTCTTGTTGGGATGACCTGATCTTGTATGGTCAGGAAAAACCCCTCTGTCTCTGGAAACATCTGTCCGGACACCAACCAGTAGTTCGACATCAGTTGGTCGACATGTGCCTGGGAGGTCTCATTCAGATGTCGCCCATGGACAGGCTTCTGCATCAAAGATTGCAGCTTGTCCTGATCAGTCCCTTGATGACTTTGTATTTCACTTTCTTTTAATTGTAATCCTCTGTTTGTCAAACATGAGAATTTTCGGTCTATTTGCTTCAGTGTGTCTGTCTGCAATGGTCAGTTTCAGTATAATTTGAAGTTGCGGTTTTATAGTACTTCCTCAGGCCCTAAGGGGTAGTCTTATGAAGCAGCCCCGCAGACAGTGCAGATACTGATGAACAATTTTTGCAGCTTCATCATATCTCACCGCATACTCGTGATTTGCTAAAGAGGGCGCAAGCACCTGTTATATTTTCGATGGTCTCTAAGCTACCCTAGCATCTTCGGCATTTGTCAGTTATCCACTCCTTTATTATAAATCTTTGATGGTTTTTAGTTTTGATAATCCTATCTTGTATGGTTAACATAAACCCCTCTGTTTCGCCATATTATCCTCCCCGCTTAAGCCAGTTCACAGATGCCGCTTTGTCCACGCATAGCTGTCCTAGCCTATTGGGGTAGGTACCATACAACTCCTTCTGTTCCCACTTCAGTTGTAGCTCCTCTGTGATTGTACATCTGATCGTTGGAGGCTGATTACTGACCAAATTAGGTGTTTAGACAAGCAACAGAGCAGAGTGAATGTTCTTCAGCTTTCTTATGGAGGTAACTATTTAACTTAATTTGTTAGTCATTACAAAGTTTTTTTGGTAATCAACATGTCTCTCTACCTTCCGATCTTGGGAATACAATCCGTTCTACAGCTGAATTTTTGTGTAGGATTCTATATTCTGTCATTTTAACTCGGATTAGTCTAGCTCTAACTCATTCAGGTTAATGTTTGTCCACTTTATTGCCCCATAGGAGTATGTGAGTAACGGAAGGGCATACGAATTTACTGCCAACTTTTAGCGATAAGGAGATCCGTGTTTATATATATATATATATATATATATATATATATATATATATATATATATATATATATATATATATATATATATATATATATATATATATATATATATGTATGTATCACACCGATAACTCAAAAAAAAAAATAATGTTGCGATTTTGATAAAATTCTGCGCGTACCTTCCTTTTGTAAGTATCTTGGATAAGTTCGCTAGCCAGGAAAATCGAACGAGTTTTTCCGGGAAATTTTTGGGTTTTCTTTCGGAAAATTTTTGTATCTCCAAAAATAACGGAGCTACGACAATATAGCAATTTCATAGCCGTTTATACTATTAAACTAAGCCTACATGCCAAAACTCAGATCTCCAAGTTAAAATAAAAAAAAGTTATAGGCATTTAAAGAAAAATATTTTCGTTGCCACTGGCGATCAGAGGACAGCACAGGAACAAAATATGTTGTGTGACTAATCAAACCAATTGAATATTACATACAATGGTTATGTTTTCTTGACGCAAAAAGGTCAAGAAGTATCAGAAAAAATATTTTGAAACCTTTATAATTTTTCTTCTTAATACGTCAAAGCCGCGAATTGAAACGTCAAAATTTGCAATTTTCAGACAACGAATCTGAAACAAATACGAACTATATATAGAAAACGCCGTAATAAGTGTGTTTTACAAAGCCTTAAGCTTCAGCTTCAACGATCATTGTCCTTCATTTTATTAAAATGTTTTCGGAAAATCCATTTCAAATAGACCCTCTTTCAGATTCTTTGGCAGTAGTTTCAGCTATAGAGTTTATGGTTTAATAGCATACATTTTAGCAGATTTTCGTAGAAAAAAATCCTTATTAAGAAGACCGCGACTTACAAATTTTAAAAAATTTCTTCAAATAAGCGCGAACTAGAACCCCTAAAACCCATATACGGGGTCAGTTTCAATTTTTGTCTGTTTACACATATACAGGGTGACGAATTTCTACGATAAAGCTCAATATATCCGTTATTATACAAGATATGAGAAAAAATTATATACGCTAATTATAGGGTGTTTTGAAGTGCATCTTATAAACCTATTTTGACAATCACAGGGTGGCCCATAAGTCGTTGGTGATACACATTTACTTTTTCTAATAGAACACTCCTTATGTTATTGCATTTTTGTAGTTTCCATCGAATTATAATGAATGTTTGTAAGGAAAAAAAAATATCGTTCATCGTTTTTGAGTTATTTTAATTGTTTTGCAACTTTTCACGTTTTGGGCCATACCACAAACACATATCACAAATTGTTTTTACTAATAGATAGCGGAGCCCCACGAAAGTGACACTTTCGGAGAGCTTTTTGTTTGTATTACTGGTCGAAAAAATCGAGATGCCGTATACAGGGCCGCTCTCAAATAGTGGCTGAACTAGAAAAGTTTTCGCAGAAATGTTTTTAGTGTTTCCGTAGAAATAATTTTTTGTAAGTTTTTTTATATAATAGTAATTAATAATAAATGATTAGTAAGTTATTGATAAAAAATATTTGTCAAATTTTTGTGAAAAATATAATTTAGTGTAACATTACTGAAGGCAATTTCTGTAAAAATAAATGGTCAATTTTTATAAAGGAAATTTTTGCAAATTTTCGTAATTTTTTTCTATTTTGGTCCTAAAGCTGTTTGTGAATAATTATATCTTAGCAGGTGCGTTAATAGCTTGAAGAGGTGTGTTCGCCAGAAAAATCGGATCAGTTTATTCTGGAACTTTTTAAGTTGATTTTCGGAAAATGTTGGTACTTTTTGAAACAACAAAGCTATTTTAATGAAATATAGTACATTGTGAGCACTATATAGGTTATACTGCCAATCAAATGTCCTTTTAAAAACAAGACATATTTGCCATTAAAACATACGAAAATTCGCTACCATAACACACTTGCTGCGTCCAGACTTTTTATTTCTGACGCGATGTTGTATTCTCTGGAGTTTCAATATACCTAGGTACCCATATATTATTATTGTTATTATTATTATTATTATTATTATTATTATTATTATTATTATTATTATTATTATTATTGTATACTATAGAGATTAATCTAAATTACCCTCGTTATTTGATGTAAGTAGTTTTTCCTTGACTTGTTTTAGTTATTAGTAAATGTGAATTAAATGTTATGGCAAACTATTGCAAAACATTTCTTATGTACTACCTCGCAAGTTTTTTTTATATCTTTTTAAGTTTGTTGGCTAATGCATTAAAACTCGCATTCAATTAATTTAAATAGTTATTTCGTTTGTAAAATATTCATTTCATTTACATGTTTCACAATTGTGATAATGGGCAGCCTTCCCAATTTTAGAAATATAAGGAGAATCATAACAAATAATCAAAATAGGTTTCGTTCTCCTTTTTAAGGTTGCTTGTGTTATGAGATCAAAAATGTCCCGGCCTGACTATAAAAGAAACGACTAAGACTCACAATTAAATTTCATTTTTCAATATAGTCCTCCCTAACATCAATGCGGTCATTACATCGTTTCAGCAACAATTCGATTCCCCTAAAAAATATTCCTTCGGTTTCTCCTCAAAATGTACCCGAACTGCAGCTTCCACCTCTTTGTCGTCACTGAAATCGAGCCCGCGAATATCCTTGTTCAAATTTCAAAGTCACTAAAGGCCATCTCCGGACTACACGGAGCGTGATCAATTTGTTCGAAACCGCAGTCACGCATCGCGGCTTGTGCAATTCCAGCAGTGTGCCAGGTGAATTGTCATGGAGCAAACGCACGCCTCTGGCGAGCTTTCCACGTATTTTCTCCTGAATATATTGTCGTAGTTTATAGAGCAGTGTTGAATAATATTCCCCGTTGACGGTGCTGTTGCGTTCTCTAAAGTTTATGAGAAGAATACCTTCACAATCCAAAAAGATCGTAGCCATCATTTTTTTTTGTCGACTGGCAGGCCTTGAACTTTGTTGGCGGTGCTTTTCGTTTACGTCCCCATTCCATCAACTCCCTTTTGCAAAACGGATCATAGTAGAGAACCATAGTTTCATTCCGTGTGACAATGAGGAAGTTGCATATAATTTACTTTTGATGAAAAACGTATTTAAAGTACAGCAAAATACTCTAAAAATATATGTCTACAAGTAAACCCCCCTTAAAGTGAACCACTTAATTAATTAATGAAATATTGAATATCATTCAAAAAGACAGGGTGGGCGAAAACGCGATCTGATTGGTGAAGAGGTTTGTGACGTCAGGATCCGGTACATCTGCGTGATACGCGGGTATCGCCATTTAACGTTGTCTTGTTGTCGTTTGTGTTTACATCGAATTCTGAGTAGTTTTATCATAATTTTAAGTAGTTTTGGTGTTTATTGTATAATATAGGTTCAAAGTTGTGTTTAATCTAGTTTAGTGCGTGACTGTGTGATGGCTTCAGCAGATTCCGAATCACAATACGAGAATGCGAAAGACATAACAGTGCCTGGACATAAATATTATAAGTGCTGTATAGTGCCCAAATGTACTTCCACAACAATAACTACCCCCAACAAATTATTCTTTAATGTACCTAAGGATGAGAAAATCAGGAAGAAATGGTGTGTAGCTATGAAGAGGGACCTGAAAAGTTCAGTTAGTGTAAAATCTACTTTGCACATCTGTGAAGATGATCATACAATACGAAAATCACCGTCTCGTTTTACCTGCACCCAGCCGACAGCATTGTCTCAATAACTTTCACGAGCAGATCTACAACAAATATATATTTTCCTTGTATGTTATTTGAATGGAGAACATTTTGAGGTTATGCTTTTATTTACATTATATTTTATAAGAAATTACTGCATAAAATCCAACAACGATATTTACAGGATAAAATAAGGTTCATATCAGACACATACCTCCCAACTTTCACTCTTTTTAGCTCAGCACCCATGAAATTCGGGTTGTTTCCTAAAAAGGCAAATATTGTTAGTACATCAATTTCTCGTAAATTATCATATTGTCCTTGGACAAATCCAACTTCTGTAGCCATACTATAAGACTGTACAGTTTTTAAAATAATTAATACGAGTATATAGATATTAACAATAATATAGGTTGATAACAATAACTATCCGACACACGTAAGTCGCATAAACACTAATGGTGAGATGAGGATCTCTGTGTGAGTAAGCGAGACTCGTTTTGGCCGATACCGGATCGTGACGTCACAGTAGGCCGGCTTTGTTTACAGCTGCGTTTTGGGGCGGAGACAATTATTTTGATTTTCTATATTTTTTTACAGGAAAACTATTAGTTTAAAATTTAAATTTTATATGGCAATTGATTTTATACAATGTGGGGAATTGAATAAGAGGAGAATAAAAAAATGTGCAAATTCCTCATTTTCTTCAACACGTCCACAACGTTTTCTCCACATAGGTCCAAAAAGGATCGGGCACATTCAACACGACGTTGGTGCTGAACTGCTGGAAGATGTTTGGGGACCCATCTTGCACTAACTTTTTTCATGCCTAAATGTTCGTAGAGGATTCGGCGAATGCTTGTATCTGAAAGGCCCGATATTTTTGATAATTCCTTCGCTTTCAGTCTTTAATCGCTCAATACGAGATCCTCAACAAGGGCAATCTTGTTGTCCGTCACCTCTTCCACCGTCTTTCCTGTTCTAGCGTCATATTCCAAGGATTTCTGCCCATACGAAACCGTTTTGACCAATATTTTACTACAAAATAAGACGGAGAATTCTCCCAGCCGATCTGTAATGCTTTGATGTGGAAAACCTTCTCGAGTTATGCATTTAATAACAGCTCTATACTCAATTTTCGTTACTTATGATATCGTTGTGAACAAGTGTCAGTTATAAGGAAACTAATTGACATCAAATGCATTTTTGTTTTTTCCAATGCTAATAAGACTTGAACCAACGTCTTACAAAATTTTGACACTCTGCGATTACTTGGATCTATCTCATGCGAAAAATTTTGGCGCTTACCTCGTATACTATATGCATAATTGGCCATGTTAGCCTACTTCAACAAACTTTAAATTTTCACATTATATATTTTAAATGCATAAATTCTAAAATATAAGGCTTAGATTTAAAAGATGTAGTGTGAGTCGCTTTTGAATTAAACCGAGGAGGTTTTTTTTTGAGGGGCAGCTTACCGGACAATGGAAGTTCATCAACATAGTCTAGAACTCCACCATTATCTGCAACGTTTTCAGGAATATTGTTGTCTGGTGAAGGTTTCTGCTGGATAAAACACACACACACAAATATATATATATATATATATATATATATATATATATATATATATATATATATATATATATATATATATATATATATATATATGGTGATAAAGTATGGAATAATAGGAATATTTGTATATAGATGAACTTAAAAGAAACACGCTCGCACACGTCAGTTTTTATCTTCAATTCTGCATTTTTTAGCCGATAGTATTCTTCTTCTTTCGGTGCCATATCAGGTCCCCCTAACGTTGGCAATTACATTGGCGAGTTGTTCGTGGTTTTCGGCTAATCTGAATAGTCCGATAGTATTATATCGGTGTATTATACAGTGTGTTGCATAAATGAAATATCACATCAACGTCACCTTTTCAAATAGAATACCCTGTATATTATTGTATTTTTGGATTCCTTGGAAAATTCTAGATACGTTTCATGTATGATGTCCTTCAACTATTTATGAATTATTGACAATTGAAAATTAGATAGTTTCAATGAAATTAAAAGTAAAAATGGAATTGTGTGAGCGTTTTTTTCGAAAAGTTAACCTGTTCAGAGCTTTACAATGACTCAATCTATTCACAACTGTCAATAATTCATGTTTCTTTTAAGTTCACCTGTATACAGATAAATGAGGGCGAACTATATATATACATATATATATATATATATATATATATATATATATATATATATATATATATATATATATATATATATATAAACGCTAAGACCATTCGATTCTTATTTTCTTTAAAAAAAGCTAATTTTTAACTGTCAATAATTCGTAAACAGTTGAAGGACATCAGACATGAAACGTATCTAGAATTTTCCAAGGAATACAAAAATGCAATTACATAGGGGGTATTTCATTTAAAAAAGGTGACATTGACGTGATATTTCATTTATGGATATTATTATTATTATTATTATTATTACTATTATTATTTTAAACTTGTTTTGGCCTCGAGCAAAGCTCTTTTAGCCACGGTCACTCCAGGTCAACAACTAGTGCTTCAGCTTCCTACTATAATACGATGTTTTACATTAAAAAAAACAAAAGCGATTCTCTATGCTATCGTCTACCAATCTCAGCAAACAAACCCTCAAATTTCCTTTACTTCATATAAACCAATAATTTACGAAGAAATACTATGCCCATCATACTTTACATTTTGTTTTTGTGGGCAAGGTGTATGTGTTTAAATCTTCTTAACTACGATTAAAATTAAGGAAAAAAGACATGGGATCACAAACTTCACGCCTAGGGGTCCACCAAGGCGACTTTATTTAAGACAAACTAGACTGAACCACGGTAAAGATGGGTTAGACACAAGGACACACAAAAGGAGACTATAACTATATGACTATTAACTATAATGTCAATTGCTTCAAATTATTATAATTATTATTATTACTTTTATTGCTTAAAATCATACAACATGTTTATTCAATAAGTCTAAGACTTGTGGTGAATATTAACATAATTTTATATATATATATATATATATATATATATATATATATATATATATATATATATATATATATATATATATATATATATATATATATATTATTGAACGAATCCGTCAAAGACAATTGCAATAAAATAAATCACTGATAGTGTCGCCAGACATAACAAGGTACAAATGTTTTACGTTACTCCACATCCTTGGAGTAATACGAATGAATGGTTTTTTAAGGTTAACAACCTTTGATATTAATTAGTGTTACCTACATGATTTGAACTCAAGGTAATGTCATAGTACACAATTGGCTAATATTAAAAATAAACACTTGTGAAATATTCGCAACAACTTTAAACTATTTAAATTTAACTAAATTTACGAACACATAAATAATTTTCTTATTTTCATACGGTTACATGAGCTTATTTTTATACTGTTATATGATACTTGTTTCCAGTAGTCTTCCAGCTGAGGTTTAATGCTGATAGAATTAATGTCCTCTTTTTTTCTACGAAAATTCATAATGGGGAGATCTCAACTTTTGAATCATCGAAAAATGTCTTCAAATGAGCGCGGGCTAGGGCCCCTAGAACCCACATCCGGGGTCAGCTCCAATTTTTATATATATATATATATATATATATATATATATATATATATATATATATATATATATATATATATATATATATATATATATATATATATATATATATATATATATATTTATATATACTATCTGACCTGACAGTCGTTGTCTTGTCAAAATTTCAATATGTCAAACGAGTTTGCGCACTTAGCGAAATAAATCGGAGAAAAAAACACTTTTAATTTTTCCCGGATTTTTCAATTTTCCGGGCAACTTTTCCAATTTTTGTTCCCTAAAAGCTTAATCGGACTATTACGAACATTTTAAAAATTAAATTAGCCAAATAGGTGCAGCTGTTCTCAAGTGATTACCAACAAAGAGCATTTAATTTTTATTTACATAAATATTTACAAAGGGTGTCGCAATTAAAACTTCCCACCTGGAAAATAACGGAATTACAAAAAAGAAAAAAAATTCGTGACGCAGCAGTGCGTTATCGTAGCGAATTTTCGTGAGAATTGTACACTAATATTATACGGCATATTAGTAAACTTAATACTTTAAACTTACACAGGCCTTGAAGATAGATTTTAGAGGTCTTAGTACGCGCACAATTATATAATTCTTTCGAGAGTTTTACCATCGATATCTTTCTATTATCAAAAAAAATCTTGCGTTCTAACGCCTTTTCACTTTTGAGAAAAATGCCCAACACTCAATTTTCTATGAAGCTAAGGAACTAAATTTTGCTATATCCGTAGATAGTGTAAGTCTCTTTAAAAGAAACTTGTCTTACAAATTTCATTAAAGTTATACAGAAGATTTCCAGAAGGAAATTTAAATAGTATCTGCCAAATTATAAACTTAGCAGTTATTTTCCCTTATTAATCGCCAGTATGATTTCGTTTTAGTCAACCTAATCAAACCGATTTTCTCAACATCAACAATGACAAAATTATAATTTCAGGCTCAAAGGTGACAAACCTATTGAGGCGTTTTAAACAAAATGGGATCTTGTTCAAAACGTATAAAATCTGTGAACTATTGTTTCTCGAAACGTCAAAATAAAACATAAAAAAACATACATTCATCGAGCTGGATTCGATCGCGTAACATTCTGCATATGAGGCAAGCGCGACACCTTTCAGTCATCTAGCCATACGTCAAATAACGTTGTGTTTAGGTGATACATTAGATCGGCTTCATACCCGGGATATTATATTCAAAGTATACGTAACAATTAGTAGAATTACCATTGAAACACATCCCACGACTGTTTCGGTCTTATATGACGTCTTATGTGTAAGTTTAAAGATAAAAAACTATTTTAGAATGTATTTTATCGAGACTTGGCTATATTTTGTTTACATTTCTACTATATTATGCGACATCTATGCTGCGCTAAAACTGTATTTGATGCCGTTCATAAAGCTACAAATATAGTGTCTTTTAATAATTGATTGAATCCCCGAATTAAATAACAATCTCATGGCAATTTTTTTATTTCATGTCGTCTGTCATTTTCCATAATTGCGGCCGTGATTTCACGATTGTTGGTTCGGGTGGTATGTTTTATGCCTTGTATATATTTAGCTTGTTACCGTTGATGTATGGTTTATACCTGTTGTATGAATCAATCTACGCGTGGCAGTTAACTACTATGTCTGTCAGGCATTGGACTTTAATCACTAAGGCGTGTCAACGCATAACTTTGGGATTTTATTTTTAATTTGTGTACCAAATTACTTTAAAGTTTCAACATGGGTTTATTTGCACTATTTCTAGCCACATGTGAAAGTCTCATTTCAGTTACTCCGATACTTACAAAAATATAGCGTTTTCAAAAAGTTTTCCCCGATTTTCCACCTGAAAAACTTGAGGATAAACGCTGATCAACGATTTCGCCCAAACAACATTTTTGCCAAGTTGGATTGAAATCAGTTTAGTATTCTTTGAGTTATCGCTCGGATACGGACATACATACATACATATATATATATATATATATATATATATATATATATATATATATATATATATATATATATATATATATATATAAACATATTGTAAAATATTTGCTCCACTTTCGAACAAAAATGTTGAATCATTTCGGGCGTTATCTGATGACAGCTGCTGCATCCAGACTTTTTTAAATTGATAAAATACTGCAGCTTACTATGCGGGCCAGGTAAAAGGGTATACTTTAAATTCCTTGCTTGCAAACATTTTAGACAAATGAAATAAGGTAACAATTTAAACATAAATTTAAGAACTTATTAAACACATGTCATGAAATATTTTGTTCTCCAGAAGCCATATTTGTTTCAGAATCTTTGTTTAAAAATCACTGAATCTGACATTATCAACCAGCCAACCCTCCAGGAATTAATGTATTAAAATTCCATAACCCAAAACCAAAAAAGGGTATCTCTCAAATACATTTTTTTCAAACATATCAATTAAGTGAAAAAAGTAGCTACTCAAACAGAAAATTAATACTTTGTGGAACATGTTTCATGCAACACTTGTTCTCTGCAATTTTCATCTGCTCCAAAATCTTACTCTAAATCTCCAATTTTGACAGTAAATTGCGACAAAATAAACATTTGCTTATCGCCTTGTGATTGGTCAGGACCGACTGAGTCACCGACTATTTTAGAAAACTTAATCCATTATCGTTTTGACCTTGTAACATATTGTATATAAAAAGTCCAAATGCAGTAAGTGCATTGTGGTAGTGAATTTATTTTAAACTCTAATAACTTAACTTTCTATTATCACAGAAACATCAATTTAGTATGTGCATAAGTTTCTAATAATGCCACATGTGCCAGATTTCATCAAAATAGTTATATTATATTTGAGAAAAACTTTTTTTTGTAAAAATTTGGTTGGATACGCCTTGTTCATTACATTTATAAGAAAAACAAACTTGAAAATTTCAAAACGAAATTGAGTTCGAAAAAAAAAATTATCAGTTAATTATTTTCAAAGTTACGATAGATACATACAACTAAAATGTCAAAATTTCTTGTAGAAAATGGGAAACATTATTTTGTTATTAATTATAAATTTAAGAAAAAATCAGATATTCTAAGGCGTGATAGTGGTCAAATTACTTTGAGATTACATCAGATTTAATTTTGAAGTGACAAATTTAATAACTCTAAATATTTTTTTAAGATTTTGATATTTGTTTGTTTTTTAGCGACTACAATTTTACTCATAGAGTAAGATTATATGTTTTTCCTGAATTTATTATTTAACTAACATTTTTTTAACTGTATTTTTTAACTTTTATGAACTATTACACTAATAATTTTTATGGAAATACGTTTCTATGAAAATTCGCTATCATAACACACTTGCTGCGTCCGGACTATATTTATTTATGATCTGTTTTTCTTATTACTTCGCCGATGTATTTATATATTTCTGATCACATTTGCTCTGACGAGAAATGTGGGATTTCAGTTTGCAGGTGGTTCACTAAGTGAAGATTGGAAACTGTGATGAGCACTGATAAGTAGACTTAGAGAAACCCAAATCACCACAACACATCTTTTAAAGACCTAACGATCATTTCGCTAACAATGTTAGCTTCATCAGAGAATGAAATATTCTGAATATTCCAGAATATTTCATCCTCTGATGACCGTAACGTTGTTAGCGAAACGATCGTCAGGTCTTTAAAAGATCTGTCGTGGTGATTTGGGTTCCTCCAACTTCTCCTTAACACATCTTTTAAAGACCTAACGATCGTTTCGCTAACAACGTTAGCTTCATCAGAGGATGAAATATTCTGAATATTACAGAATATTTCGTCCTCTGATGAAGCTAACGTTGTTAGCGAAACGATCGTCAGGTCTTTAAAAGATGTGTTGTGGTGATTTTGGTTTCTCCAATTGTATTAATTGAGAGTGGTGTTATTTTTTGTGCTTTTAATGAAACGGTACCTATTCTGATCTTTTATTGTTGTTTTCTAAATCTTTCATCCGAAATCTTTTATTCTTGACAAGATTTTAGCACCAACAACAAATTAATGGGGTTTTATAAAAATATCTTACCTCTTGACAGAGGACTGAGCATATGCAGGTGGACACTACCAGCACCTGCGCTCTGACCTGCCAGCGTCACTCTGTTAGGATCTCCTCCAAAATTAGCTATATTTTGTTGAACCCATTTCATCGCAGCTACTTGATCTTTCAATCCAAAATTACCGGAAGCATTATCATCCAAAGTAGTCAAAAAGCCTGAAAATTGTAAAATTATAGGTCCCATACATTTTTTGCTGCTTTAATGCAATAGACCTTAACACGTTCGTTTAGCCACGGACTAATTAGAATAAAATTTTAACAGATTATTGATTGTCTTTCTTCATTCATTTTTAAATTTAAGCTATACAAATAAACTAACTCAAATAGCACATTGCAAGGTTCAGATAAAATTATTTTATTTTATACGAGAAGATAAGGACTAGTAAGATTTGTATAATATAATTTAAAAAATAACAATTTATAAACATATATTTGATACGTACAAATAATAGTATGTAACATCAAAAGTTACAACACGCGCTTTGGTTTCTGTTTTCAATTAACTTTTTTTATTTATTTTATTTAATATTATTGGCTGCGGCATCTCAGGCCATTAGCACATTCATTTCCCATCATTCAATATTTTTACAAATTTTCCAGGCAAAGTCAACTTGGCTCGCCCAGGAATTGAACCCGGCACCTCTCGCTTAGCAGGCTGGCACCTAGCAACCTGCGCCACGAGCACGTCCAATTAACGTTAATTTACCTTTTATAAAACTAACATATTTGGCGAAAGGATCTTTGTTTTAATATGTCTTTATCAATACTTACTACAGTAAATATTGTTATTTATACATCACGCGACAGGGAATTAGTGGGTGAGTGAGTGAGTACCTATGCATATGGTCGGATGTTGAAGAAAACGCTCGTATCAGTCAAGGAGTCAGTATGAATGAAAGAGCTATGGCATGTGTTAAAAGTTACGAATGTGTTTTCCCAAGAATAATATAGGTACGGATGAAAAGAGGGTATATGTAGAGTGTTTCTAGTTGCCTGCTATGAACCGACAAACGGCGACAGTGAGCAAGAGAGGGAAAACGTTTGGAAAGACATGTATAAACAAAAATACTAGACATATGTAAACTAGGTGAAAGAATAATTGTTGCCGGAAAATGAATGGGTGGGGAGGAGTAAAGAGAAACGAAACCGACAAAGTAGTGGGACCGTAACGAGATGCGAGCGTTCATGGGGACTCTTTGATTAATACGTGTCTAGAAAAGGCCTGTTTATATCGACTACGTGGTTTAAACACAAAAATGTCCACAAGTAGACACAGTAAAGTTGTGATGTAAAAACTACAATAGACTACATTCTGTATGATGAGAGACTGCGCACATTGGTAAAAGATACTAGAGTGGGACGATGTGGTGAATATGGGTCTCACAATTTTCTTGTGGTGTTTCAGATCAAACTGGAACAATAATGGGTAAAGGAAGTAAGGGAAGAAGAAACACAAATGATAATCTAAGTTGAGATACTTTTAACGCCTGAGAGAAAGAGGCTGCGTGCTTATGTATTGGAAAAAATAATGGCCAAGTTGCATGTATGCTGGAATGAATACATCAAAGACGGCAATGTAGAAAGTGCATGGGCGACCCTGAAAGATATGATAATTGAATGTGCAAAAGAAGCATAATGTGGTGAAGCGAGAATTTGATGTTTTAAGAAAGCTGTGCGGTGGAATGAAAAAGTAAAGAACGCTGTGGATGACAAAAATGAAGCATATAAAAGAATGGTAAACGCCATAGAGAAGCAGCTGGTTGAAAACAAGAAATTGATGAGTGAGTGCAAACGAATTGTTAGTGACAGTAAGAATGAACTGAAAATGAAAGAGGATGAGAAAATTTAGAACGGTTTTGAAGGGAACAAGGAAGTATTTTGGAAGTGGATACAAAGGACAAGACATACTAAAAGAAACAATATGATTGGTGTGAAAACACACAATGGGGACATTGTATAGGACGATGAAGGTGCGGGAGAATGCTGGGAAGAATATTTTGAGAAACTATATGGAAACAATAAGAACCATCAGAACCCTCAGACAGAATGTGACACCGTTGAAGTGCATGCTATTGAAATACTGCTCAAGAAACCAAAGAACGGAAAAGCAGAGGGTGTTGATAAAATCCATAGAGAAATTTTAAAGTATGGATGCCCGAATTTGACTATCTGGCTATGTGAGCTGCTTAAGGTGTGAATCAAAGTAGGTCAAGTGCCGAGGGAGTGGAATGATGCTAACATGGTGGCTTTGTGTAAACGTAAAGGAAGCAAAAGCGCATACAAAAATTAAGTGCGATAAGTTTGTTAAGTGTTGTGGGAAGCTATTCGAAAGAGTATTGATAGAACCAGTGACACAGCTGACTGAGAAAAAATATTTGAGATCTTCAGTGTGGGTTCATGACAGAAAGAGGCTATACCGACCAACTACACTCACTTCAGCAGATAATTGAGAAATGTGGCACGTAGGAAAGAAAGTATATTGCCCGTTTGTATACTTGGAAAAAGCGTATGATGCTGCAGGTATACAGAAGCTGTTGTATTTTAAAAGAATACGGTGGGGATGATTGGTCATTTAGAGGTATTAAATAGCTATATGATGAGAGTAGAGCATACATGAGAACTAATGGAATACTCAATGGCCATTTTTGGATTCAACGAGGTGTCCAACAAGGATGTGTGATGTCTCCATGGTTATTTAACATATTCATGAACAATAATGTATAAGAAAATTTGCTCGAAGATATAAGGCAAAAAATGAATGCCTTTGAGGTAAGAGTCTTTACGCTGATGATCTAGTACTACTTAGTGAATCGAAAGGAAAAAAGGAACGGTTGTTAGAGAGACAGATGACAGTAACAAATAAAATAAATCTACGTGTGAACGCAGAGAAAACTAAAGTTATTGTGTTTGATGAAGAGGCTGAAAAGAGTAATTGCAGTCTTTTGATAAATGGTAATCTAGTAGAGAAGGTAAAGGAATGTAGATATTTAAGAAGACTGTTTTCAAACGAGGGAAGAATAGATGATGTAATACAAAAGTAGGGGAAATGCAAGCAGAAAGGTACTGGGAGCTATGACACTGTAGCTTGGAGTGAATGTATATCGAAAGAGGCCAAAGTGGCTAAACATCACGGCGTATTGGTACTATATGGTTCTGAAAGTTGGATGTGTCAGGCAAAGCATGTAAGGAAATTGAATGCTGTTGAAATGGACTACCTGAGACGAGTGACGGGTAAATCAAGGAAAGCCAGAGTTAGAAAAGAATGGGTTTTTTAGCTAATGTAGCGTAGAAAAGTCTATTGAAAATAACTATGAGAGAAGCGTACTTAGATGGTTTGGACACATAGAACGAATGTGTAATCTTAGAATGACAAGTAGAATTTATAGAGAGCCTGTAAATGCTGAGAGAATGCCTGGAAGAACTAGGAAAGCTTGGTCAGATGGTGTGGGCGATATATTAAATAAAAAATAGGTGAGAAGTTTAGATAATAGGATAGTGTGTATGCAAAGATGTATGAATGTAGGACCAGCGAAAATAACTTGTCAGGACAGAGGTGTACGGAGAAACATTGTTAATAAATAGCCTAGGCTCTGTGGTGTGCGTACTCCTTTATGGGAATGGCGTGGCTGGTAGTAGTGGTAGTATGAAATATTTATTATCTTATAAAATAGACACCACATTAATTTTTTTATTTCATCTTTTATTCCTAATTTTATATGATTTTCTTAAATCCTGAGTGCTAACTGAAAGTGGTTGTACATTGAATTGTATACATATTATTTAGTCTATATAGTGGGTTGGGTTTCTTTTATTGCTGGCAGAAGTTTATTTAGTTTAAATATTTTCCATTATTATATGTTATTTTATAGAATATCTATCAAGTTATTGTTCAAATCAACTTTAATTCGCAATTGTAAAGAATTTGCCAACTCAAAGTGGCTATACGTATATTCAATTGTTGAAAATTTATTAAGTCTATATAGTAAGTAGTAAATTAACCTAAAGCTAAATAACATATTTTTGGGTAAAATCCTGGAAAAAATCGTTTTATTTGATCAAAAATACACATTTTTTCATGAACGTCCGTCTCACAGCATTATTTTTAGAATGATGACGCCAGTAACATATTTGCAATAGCAAATTCCTATTTTTTCTTGGTTTTGAAAGGTATTTTCATTGTGTAGCCATCTTACATAAGAAATTTTTCGAGTAAATCACAACTGAATGTGAGAAACCGTACATCAATTAAATTGCGCAAAAAGTATGATGTTTCATCAAAAACGTTATCTTACTTAGTTCTTCAAAGTGCCTGATGTGTTTCTACAGATCACGTAGGTATAAATCATTACAAAGTGTCTGTTTAATACCGGCATATTCAGAGCCTCGGTGGTTCGGTGGCAAGGACGTGTACCTCTGCACCGAGGAGTAATGGGTTCGATACCCAGGTTTCTCTTTCTCTTCTTCAGTACATACTGTACAATAAACATCAACCGAGGTTGTGGCATTGTATTGGAACAGGTTGAATGTCTGCACGTTCCGCCCTTCGGAGCGGGTGTAAAGCCGTCGGTCCAGTGTCCATGCGATGGTGGGCACGTTAAAGATCGCTACACTCCTTACAGAAAGGAGGGGTTCGGCAAAATTTTGGGGATAGTGAAGTGAAACTGCTCCCTGGCGTCCGTGATTGGACATCGTCGTGGAAATAGACCGACGTTGGATTTCAAGTATTATGGCACACAAAGGATTTAAATTTGGATTATCATCAGATGCAGGTATACGACTAAAACTCAGCAGGAATTATGCAAAATATCCAGATCGCCCTAGACAATCCAGTCAGTGAGATTTAGTCAAAATGTATAAAAAGTGGTGGTGTTGAGATATTCGAAACCTAGAAGGCCAAGAGTTGGAGAGGGTCATAAACAGAAAATTTTTGTTGAGTATGGAAGAGAATCATAACATGTCTTGATTGGTTACATTAAGAAATGAAGTTAGTCAGACAACAATTAGTATGTAATGATAGGTAAATCATAAGCTATTTTTGTATATAATTTATATAATTATTTTCTTCAATGTTTAGACATCTTTTTCTGTTCTTTGATTTCCACTTTCTAAATGCTGGGAATCTATGTTGTTATTATAAAATATTTTTGAAATAAAGCACATCCTCTCTACCTATCCTGTTCGAGAGGAGACGAGGGTCGCTGTTTCTGGGTGCGGTGCCCAGTATGCGTTGCATGTTGGGAAGGGGTATCCCTCTTCCCTTTCCTTTTTTTAAGTGCTACGTGTCATGAGGAGGAATAATCATCATCCCTACAAAATTCAAGACGTACGGGAACTCAACGATGATATCTCCAACCGGCGACTTCAGTTCAGTGAAACTAAAATGGGGCAAGCAAATCGACATTTGCCCTAGCAAATAGTTTTTTGCGAATCAAGCCACGTTTTGTCTCCATGGCACAGTGAACCGTCAAAATTGTAGTTATTAAAGTAGAGTAAATCTTGATTAGATGGAGGAGGCACTTACTGAACACATGCATAAATTGAATGTGTGAGCTGAAATAGTTGATACAAACATAGTTGGTCCTTCCTTGCTTAAAGGAACCCTTACTAGAGAAATATATTTAGAGTTTTTGCAAAATAATCTTGTTCCAGCGCTTGCATCAATTTTTCCAAACGATAACAATCCCGACCTTCCAGAGAATACAATATGGTTTCAGTAAGAGGGAGCACCGATGCACTTTTGGCACCCTGTCCCGGATTATCTAAACAATTGCTTTCCTGGGAGGTGAATGGGTAAGCGAGAACAGATAGAATGACCCACGAGATCCCCAGATCTATCGCCAGATCTTACAACCCTGGATTATTTAAATGGATTATTTAAAGTCCAAGGTCTACGTCAACGCACCAGATAATTTAGCTGAAGCGCAAACTCGCATTACAAGTGTAATGATTCAAAATATACAAAAAGGATTTCTACACAGACTTGCGTATTTCCGGTTGGTTCCGCAACTAGGTGGCGGCACTGTGCTTTGTGTCTACCACTCACTTAGTGTTGGAAGGCTGGCTACCATAGCCGTTTTACTTTATAGGTGTCTTTTCGCTACAATTGGTATGCCGTACTGAAGAGCTCTAATTAGAGCGAAACAGGTCTACGGTTCTAATTGTGGAGAGAATACATCTAGCCTTACACACCAAAATGCAACTTTCTAGGTTGATAAAAAATTAATCAGAATTCGCTGCCATAACGCACTTGCTGCGTCCAGAACTTCCTCAGTTCATCTGGACACGGACTTCGGCCACTTTAATTCTAACATATTCAATTGTATTTGCTGGGCTAATGAGTTTTTCATTAATTGTTGTCGGTCTTACTTCCTGAAATGGTTCCATATTAAATACAGACGTAGAGACTACTTCTCTGGCTTCACAAATTTTTCCTGAAGTCAGAGAAATAGTCTCTACGTCTGTATTTAGAGATCGGTTTTTGTTAATATACTTTACGATTTCTCACATTTAATTCTTATTTGTTCGAAACATTTCTAATGTAAGATGGTAATATTTTTATACTGTCGGGTTGGCAACGAAAATGTCTCTCAAAATTAAGAAGAAAATAGGTTGTCATTTATGAAAAATGTTGATGACGTCATTACTCTAAAACAAACCATGGTGAAAAATCAACTCTCATGCAAAAGTGTTTTTGTCCAAATAAAATCGACGTGATTGAGAATTTTCCCCAAAAACATGTGAACTTGTGTTCTATATTTTTTAAGCGCGCACTGTGGGTTCCTTTTATTCATAAAAAACGTTGATCTAACTTAAATAGTATGTGAAGAGCATCAGTGGCCCAGTGGTCAGTCTAGTCAACTAAAGTGGTGGCATTGCGTTTAAGCAAGTTAAATGTCTGCACGTTCCGCTCTACGGAAGGGGCGTCCTGTGTACCATGCAATGTTGGGCACGTTAAAGATCCTCACCCTCCTCGCAGAAAGGCAGGGGTTCAGCAAAATTTCCAGTATAGTGAGGTAAAACTGCTCCCCGGAGTCGGTGTTGGTCATAGTCGCGGAAAAGGACCGACGTTAAGAAAAAAAAAGTAATTGCTTTTAAAAGAACAGAAAACTTACCCAATACACCTAGTCTGTAGTTAAATGTTACCACAATTACGTCTTGATCCATAAAATACTCAGGTCCTAAATAGTCACTTGTACCCCTTCCAGCAAAGAAGCCTCCCCAATGTATGAACACCATTACTGGTAACAGTGGACTAAACATTCCATTTATATAACTTTCTGACTAAAAGCATCCAAAAAACCACAATAATATAATTTTTAAAGTGTTATTTGAAAATCGGTAATTGAAAAAAATTATCTATAAAAATAAATAATAAGAATAATAATATCAACATACAATGTGGAACAGCCAAATGGAAAAAATTCAGTATCACAAATATTGTGTATATGTAAAATAGAGAAACAGGTAAATTATGACGTCCTGAAACGTAAAAATTTCACGCCTACATCAACCCCCTTCACATGAGTTAAAACCCCGAAATTTTTAAATAAACAGGAGGGGTTGTGATACCTCATTTGAAAGATCTCTTCAGTCTATTTAAAAATGCTTCGTTCTTGAATTTATTGTAAAAATTAACTTTAAAAAAATCATCTGATTGAAGGACTTTGCTGCAACACACTAAAAAATCAATAACTAATTAAGTTTCATTCTTGATAACGAGGAAAAATGTAAAAAAAAACATCAATCTTAATATAGGAGATGTTCAAAATGCACGCCTTGAACGTCTTGGCAGCATTCGAATCAGAAATAAAAATCTCTTCTAACGTTTTAGTGCAGCCATATTAAGGGTTTCACCTAGGTATGAGAGATAATAAGCTGAAAACCCGTATATACCTTCATTTTAGCGTTCTAAAAGTTATCTCAGAAGTCTCTAAAATCTTGTGTCTGCGTCGTTATCCAAGGTGAAATGTCACAAAAATTGTTTTTTCGCGATTATCTTGGTTTCTATAGCTCCAATCATGTTAACATCTGTTATAGAAATTGTAGAGCATAAAATCTGCGATAAATTTTGTTCCAACTATTTTTCTGCGCTCAACAGTTTTTGAGATAGAGGGCGGAGAGCGCGCAGCGCTCAACCATACTTACTGTGGTGCAGGGTTAACTGTGCATCTCTGTGAATAATATCTTGTATAAAGTTATTAAATCACTAAAATGTCATTAACAATGAATGATTTGTATTATTTATTAGTTAACACATTGTATTTAATACCATTTTACATATATCTAATATATTCATTTAATAATACTTACCTACTTTGTGTAATTAAAAACTCATTAAATGAAATACTTATTGTTTACCTTAATTTTATATTAATTTATTGAAAGTGGATTTTAAGTAAACATAAAACGAGTAAATATATAATCTAATAAAAATATAAATAATCTACTTTTAATAAATTAATATAAAATTAAGATATACAATAAGTATTTTATTTAATGGGTTTTTAATAAGTAGGTAAGTATTATTAAATGAATGTATTAGATATATGTAAAATGGTATTAAATACAATGTATTAACTAATAAATAATACAAATTATTCATTGTTAATATTATTTTAATGATTTAATAGCTTGATACAAGATATTATTTACAGGGATTCACAGTTGACCTTCCATTACAGTATGTATGGTTGAGCGCTGCGCGCTCTCCGCCCTCTATCTCAAAAACAGTTGAGCGCATGAAAAAATATTCGAAACAAAATTTGTCGGAAATTGTATACTCTATAATTTTTATAATAAACGCTAACATCATTGGAGCTATAGAAACGTAGATAATCGCGAAAAAACAATTTTTGTGATCTTTGACCTTGAATAACTTACGACGGAGACACGAGATGTTAGGGGACTTTTGAGACAACTTTTAGAACGCGAAGATAAAGGTGTATACCAGTTTGCAGCTTATCATCTCTCATTCCGAGGTTGACTTTTTTTGGTTTAAGTGACTGGATTATTTGTCAACATCTGACGCGTGACCAACCTAATCGCAGCCGTTCTTCTTCTTTTTAAGTCAGTTAAATCGCGCGGTGTAGTTTTGTGTACCATACTTCTCACATATCCCCATAAGAAGAAGTCTAATAGCGGGATGATCGTGCTGGCTATTTTTTTTACTTTCACCCCCCCCCCCCTTTTTCTTAATAAAAAAAAAGGAAAAAAAAGGAATATAATTTTTACTTTGAGAACAGGCTCATTCAGTCACTGTCAATCTTTAAAATATATAGAGATGGATTTGACATTGCTCAAAAATGTGGAACGCTTCCCGATTTTGCTTGTCATCCTTACGCACGGGTCATGATGATCTTCTCTGATAACTCGAGATAACTTTAGTATATACATCGCCGAAGCGCGTACGTACTGGCTATACTAAGGATCCTTGCCTTTCCATCCAACGATTTGGAAATATTAGGTCGAGGTACTGCCAAACATTGATTTGATAATGTGCTGGTCCTCCGTCCTTCTGAAACCATATTACGTTCGCTGGAACTTGTGGGTTTGCTTGATCAGGAGAAGTTTTCCAAAGTTGGCCCGACATAATTTTGCTAAATAATTATCTCCATTCAAATTGCTATCAATGAAAAAGGGACCAATGAAATGGTTTTCAACCATTCCTGCCCACACATTAACCTTTTCAGGGTACTGCGATTGTTCTTCTCTCATCCAGTGTTGAATAGCATGGCCGTGAAGTGTAAACCTGCACTCATCAGAAAACAAAACACGTTCTAGTTGGATAACATTCCTAAGATTTCTATAATATGTTCACAAAAAGACGTTCTTCTATTAAAATGGTCTTCAATGAGTTCTTGAGATTGTACCAATTTATAGGGATGCATTTTATGTTATTTTCTTTTAATATTCGAACAATGGATTAATAGCTAACATGCAATAATATGGCTACTTGTCGACTCGAAGTATGTGGGGTTTCCCCGAACGCAAGCATTACATCCAATTTGGTATCATTACTCAATGCATTGGATGTTTTTTGTTTCTGACTTACATGTCCAAGCTCGCGAAGTTGCTTTTCAATTTTATTAATTGTCCCTTGGGATATAGGCGGAAAATCGAGACATTTTTCTTGAAGCATGCGAGCAACTTCGATCTGTGATCGTATTATATCTATGTAATCAACCATCTGTAGAAATGCTATTTTATGCATTTAATAACTTTTTATGTCTTCTTTTTATTAATAGATACTGTCCAAAGAGGACACTGAAATTGTCTTTTGCTTTCCCATTATCAAGAATTAAACACGATTAGTTTTAATTTTTTGTGTGTGTTGTAGCGAGGTTCGTCAATGAGATGAATTTATTTTCTTTACAGCTAATTGTTACAATAAATTTTAAAACCATCGCATTTTTAAATGAAGATTGAAGATCTTTCAAATGAGGCATCACAACTATCACCCGAAGTGGGTTAAATGTAGGGAGGAAGTTTTCACGTTGCAGGATGTTATTTTTTAGTCTAAAAGTTACGTGTTTCGGGATTTTTAGTGCATTTTTGTAGAAAAAATCCACTAATGAGGAGAACCCGAATTTTTAATTTTGAAAAAAGTCTTCAAAGAGTTCGAAATTTCTTGGATTATTAACTGCCCAATAACGACAATTATGACAATTGACTGTAGAGTTTAATAAAAACGTACACTAGTCTGAAAAACATATATTGAACAGAAAGTTCCCGTTATCAGCTATTCGTGCAGTCATAACTTCACAAAACTCCAGCCGCCGATCTAAATCATCTTCATTCAGTTGTAGAAGATGAATTTTATACGGGAGAAATTTATGATGCTTCAATATTCGCTGAATAGTTCTTCTTTTGATGTTTGAAACAGTGGCCAATTTTTTCGTGCTCAAAGTTGAGTCTGAAGCAATTTGTCCTAAAACTTCAATCTCAGTAGTGTCATTTCTAACCGGAAATTCACGTTCAGGATCCCGTTTTTTGTTGGCTACTGAACCACTTTGTCGAAACTTTGCAACTAACTCCAAAATGTATTTTCTGTTAACATGTCTGTTCGGATGTCGTTCATTAAACAAATTTGCGGTACGGTTGGCACAGTCATCGCTTTTGAAAAAAGAGTAATTATTTCAACTCTTTCTTCTACAGAATACACCATTGTGAAATTAATTTTCGGTAGTACTATCAAGCATCAAACCGACCGATAAACTGAAATAATAAACCGCATTTCTCTCATTCCGATGATAAATGTTCTGATAGTCAATTTTTTGTTTACAAACCAACAAACATTGACTATCAGCACATTTCTTATCGGAATGAGTGAAATGCGTTTTTGCATCTTCAACTGTGAATAATTTTTAAACGAGTTAATAAAACTTCCAAAAAAAATTAGTATGCTGATTTCAGAAAAGAAAGAGCTTCCAAATGATGTAACACTCGATCCATGTTCCCTATTTAAAATATAAGGATTGTTATCACCACCCTTCAGGGGTTGATGTGACAAAGTTGAGTTTTATCTCAAAACATGTCCCCCTCAATATTTAAATTCAGCGTTTCTTAAAAAAATTATCTGGACGCAAATCGGTCTGTTTCTTTTTCAATGCGCCACCCTATATATATATATATATATATATATATATATATATATATATATATATATATATATATATATATATATATATATATATATATATATATATATATATATATATATATATATATATATATTTGTGTGTGTGTGTGTATCCCACCGAAAATTCAAAAATAATGGGCTGACTTTGATAAAATTTGGCAAGTTCCTTTTGTAAGTGGTTTGAATAAGTTTGTTAGCCAGGAAAATCGAACCAGGTTTTCCGAGAAAATGTTGTTTTTTTTTCGAAAAAAATCTTGTATCTCCAAAAATAACAAAGTATTGGTAACAAAATTTGTCACCTATGTTTACGTTATAAAAAGTAAACTACATACCAAACTTTAGTTTCCTATATTACAAGAAAAAAGTTATAACTATTTAGTAAAACAATGTTTGGTGCCAGATCATTTTTATGAAAATTCACTACCACAATGCATTTGCTGCGTTTTTATAGATAATCGCAATAATTAGAATACTGAATTTATTCCATTTGGTTGTTCCATACTGTATAAGCTGCGCAGCCTAGTTGGCATTAAAAACGCAGACTGGTTTTATAACTATTATGACATGTGATTGTACAACTCTGAGAAGTAATGGTGATTTTGATTATAATAATTATAATAATAATAATATGCTCTCTTATTCAGCTCTTTTATTATTATTGTTATTATTATTATTATTATTGTTATTATTATTATTATTATTATTAAGTGTTTGTTTCATAAAAAAATTGTTGTTTTAAATATGAAATGCATGCAATGATATCAAAAATAAGAACAGTAATTACCTGTGGTGTATAAACATTCAAGTAAAGACAATCTTCGCTGCCTTCTACTGTGGGATCTTTAAAAAAATAATTTTTCTGTATGCAGAATGGCCCATCTCTTGTTGCATCCCAAGGAAACTCCCATGGTTCCGGTGGTTCGGGATTCTAAAATATAAGATACAACTGTAGAGAAATTATAACTGTACCAGAAGTCATAGTACAGAGAGCAGCAGTAGGTGCTTCACATCAAAACATTACGATTTAGCCAAACTTATTATTACTAGTCAAAAAGTCAAAATTGAAAGAGATACGGGGTGTTAAAGTGAGAAATTGAATTTAGGATTACCTTGATATTAAGAAAAACGTTTGAAGTATTGTCTTGGAAATTGTTAAACACGTGTTTATATAGTGATAAAAATATTCATTCCCAATTTGGCTCTACCGGATAGAGAGCGCTGCTTGCGCTACGCTTCAAGTGATAAAAATACCAAATTTTGACAGTCGAAAATGTGCCTGTGCCTTGCGCAATCTATTATCGATTAACGCAAATTCTTTGTTCTTTATTTTCCGAAACTGTCAATTGCTGAAGATTTAATTTTACCAGCAGCTGTTGAGATGGTGGAAATATTAATTGAAAAAAATGACGCCCCAAAATTAAAAAACAATACCTCTCTTCAATAATACTGTCCAAAGAAAAATAAGTGATATGGCAAAAGATATTCCAGCAGCAATTGTCGAAAAGAAATTCACGTACCTTTTTCTACAGATGGACGAATTTACAGGTATCCATAAATGTGCCCAGTTTTTATATTTGTAAAATACAACACAAGTAATAATATCACAGAAGATATTTTATTTTCTACGCCATTGAAAACTAATAACAGCGGACAAAAATTATTTTATACTTTTATGCAACGTCTAGTCAATATCGTGACTAGACGAAATGCCTTGCTATATGCAGCGATGATGCCAAGACTATGACAGGACATCCATCTGGTCTTATTGTCAGATTACAAGACGTAATGCGAAATGCTAAATGGTTGCACTGTTTTTTACACCGAGAAACTTTCCTTAAAGTGTTTACCTTCCGATATATATTGTGTCAGAAGTTGTAAGTTCTATCAAATGCAAGATTATAGACTCGGACTTACGGAAAAGTTGGTGTCACATGGATGCTTTATATGTAAATCTTCTTTACCACAAAGAAGTAGCCTGGCTTTAGAGCTAATGTTCTGTAGAGTTTTTCAGTTAAAAGCAGAACTTTTCATCTACTTACATAATGAGAAATTTGGTGTCGTGTGTAGAATGATGTGTTTATAATTATTTTTTTTTGTTTTGTTTTCATAAAAGCAAGACTGGGTAAATGATTTTTTTTAATTTTAATTTTATGTAGTTAATGTGACAAGTTAAAATTGTGTTTGAAAACACACACTTCGTTATTATGGGGGAGGCCAGACTAGGACTATACAGACTAGCCTGCAATGGTGGACTGAAGATCAACCCAGTGTCAGGGGCCACTGCAAAATTCAGGAGATCGTGAAGGAGCCCATGTTTAAAATGAGGTCAGACTTCGCGAGCCCGCGAATCTGCAGGGAAAACAACTTTACAGTGGAAATCCCCGACCGCGAGGCATGACGGGATGAGACGCGGGGCATACCACGCGACGCGCTCGTCTGGTTCACGGACGGATCCTGCGGGGAGCGTGGGGCGGGGGCAGGTGTTTATTCGGAAGGACCGAGGGTAAGTCATATTATTTCCCTCGGAGCCCATGCAACGGTCTTTTAGGCCAAAATGTAGGCCATCCTGCACTGTGTGCGGGAGAACAAGAGGAGGGGCTACACCAACAAGCGGATCCTCATAGCCACAGACAGCCAGGCAGCCCTTAAGGCTCTAAGTGGCTCACGGGTAAATTCCTGGCTGATGAGTGAGTGCCGAGACGAGACGAGCGACCTGGCTGGGCAGAATGAGGTCACCCTCATCTGAGTGTCGGGTCACTCGGGGGTCAAAGGCAATGAAGAAGCTGACAGTCTCGCGAAAAGAGGGTCAGCAAAATCATTTATGCGACCAGAACCGGTTCTGGGTGTGACAAATAGCACGGCCAGGGGAGCCATTCAGTCCTGGGTCAGAAACGAACACAAGGTGTACTGGGCAGATGGTCCAGGGCTCAGACCTGGGAAGTCAGTAATTGACGAACCCAGTTCAAAGAGAGTTATGGAGCTGCTAAATCTTAGCAGAGGACAGCTCAGAAACATAACAGGTCTCTTGACGGGGCACATGACCGTCGAGAATCACCTGCATAAAATGAGGCGGGGGACCTCGCATGCAGACTCTACGGCGAGGGAGAGGAATCAGCCCAGCACATCTTGTGCGAGTGTCAAGCTCTGGACCGCAAAGGACAACTGATCTACGGTCAGTCTAGACCGGAGACAGAGCAACATAAAACTTCACCCTACCAATCGTTGTGCAGACTAGTACAAGGCACATTGATTTTGGAATGGGTGGAGTAAAAAGACTAAGGGCGCGCACAATACGCCAAAGGCTGCAGTGCTTTCGGGGCGGCGAAGTCGCGGATGAGCCCTGAGGGAAAAAAAGACATAGTTGAAATCATTCCTCCTTAAGTTTTTCCAATCCTCCAAACATCTAAATATCTTGAATAGTCGTCGGGTGGTCGATGACACTGTCCTGTGGAGTACCAACAGTTATACCATACTCCCCAGATTAGATTATTAGCAACCCCAGGAATTCCCAGCGAATTTAATTTATCTGCGACAAAATTTATATCGACAATATCAAATGCGTAGGAGAGATCAATAAATAGGGTGGTAACACTCTCTACACGATCCAATTCTATGATTTATATCCTGGACATAATCTATCACAGCTGTTTCCGTTGATAGACTCGTTTGAACCCATGTTGACAAGTATTAACGAGATGATATTTGCTTAGGAATTTAATTCTCCTGTCAGATATTACTCTCTTACATTCAAGAGAGACAGCGGTCTGTAGTTTTCTAAAATTCCTAGATCTCCTTTTTTTAAGGCTGCAATAACTCCAGCTAGTGTCAGCATATTTGTAAACTGGATTCATCTAATGCAGGAATTTATTATATCTGCCAGTGCATCTGCTATTTCGTTCGTTACTTTTTAATAGGAATCACTGGTATTTAATTGAAACCACGTGATTTTTTTTACCTATAGTTTATTTATTACATAGAGCATCTCTATTCTACGTACTATTACCAATGTTCTTGACAACTGTGCAGTCTTCAGACATTACATTTGGGAAACGTGCTTCCAACTTATGAACTTCAGAAGTGGTTAAGTATTTTCCTAAAACATCTGCCACTTCTTTTTTATTATAATTCTATCATCAAGCTTTAATGCAAGGTTATTTTCCGCAAATTTTTTCTGTCCAGTTTTTGGCTTACTATCTTCCATTTTAGTTTTATTTGATGACGTTTCATAATGTTCCTGTTTCACTTCCCTTACTGCACGATTTATGTCCTTTTTCATAGAGTGATACATAAGTTTTATTTTAGAACGTCTATTTTTTTTTAAATAAACTTAGAACCTTAAGATCGTCCAACCTTTTCCTGTGATTATATGGGAAATTAACTTTATACTGAAAAACGATTAGTCTTGTCAACGGCTTTTACTTTTTCCGGGTATGACATATTTTATGACCATATGTGAGTAAGTGATATGGATAAAGACCTTAGTTATGAAATAAACTCAGAACGGGTGATCTTCTTACACTAGCAGCTGCAGTTATTCTTTTTAACTAATATCTATTTATACATTTTGTTTGGACGGCCTAAAATCTCTTGTTTTGGACGAAGCCCACCAGTTTCACGTAATCTGTCAGAAATATTTTTGAATAATTTATAATCTGGTTGTCTTCTGTTATACTGTTTGGATGCTTTTTAGCATACATTCTCCACGTCTTATGTCTATTTGTTTGCGCATAAAAGCAAACTACATCTCGCATGTTTTTATAAGGAAAACAATTATGTATCGGCACACTCATGTAATCCTATACAAAAGCTTATCAAATTAACAGATGCGACTTTGACAAGAACATGGCCGTAAATTTGTTTATGACAGACGTTTACAAGCGGTTAAAAAATATTGTCTGAAAAATTTTACGAAGAATATGTTTGAGCTACTTTTAAAATCATTAATATTTCTAAAACGCTTGACTTTAGCGTCATTCAAAAGGTATATCTTTTTTGTTAAGAAAATATAAGGGAATACTATTTTCTAATCAAAAGTCTCCTAGCGATGTTAACAAAAATGTTTGAGTATTTTTAAAACTTTTGGGCTACCGCAAGCAGCGCCTTTTATCTCCCAGACATAAATTGAGAGATAATTATTTTTATCGCAATGAAAAACTCATTTACATTAATTGTCAAGTCAATTTGTCTAATGCTTTTCTTAGACATTAAGAAACATTAAAATTCATTTTTTCACATACTGTGCCTCTTTTAATTTTGGTTTTTTAAGTTAGGTGAGTGCCTAAACTATAATATTTTAACTCCAAGAATACTGCAGCTTTGTGCACCATTATTTTTTAAACACCTGTAAAAATAATTTCCGAGGATTTTTTTCTGAAATTAAACACAAATAAAGTTAAATACAGACCTAGAGACTTTCTCTGGCTTCACAAATGTTTGTTTTCTTCTCTGTAACCAGTTTCGCTGCTTGACATCCTCTTCAGACCGATGATGCTGCTGTGAAGCAGCTAAACATTTGTGAAGCCAGAGAAAGTCTCTTCGTATGTATTTAGTATGGAACGGTTTCACCGAGTAAGGGCAACAACAATTAATAAATTAAGAAAGTTGTCCTATAGCGAATTCCATCCAAGTCAACACTGTACCAAGGGACGCATTTCTGGAAATGTGGCAAAGCCTTGTTTCAATCTTCTACACACATACTCTTTTTCGAGTTATTGCCTAGTAAATAAAGATTTATATCTTGATTTTGTAATCAGCCTATCTCGTTTATAGTAAATACAGATTTTTATCTTGATTGTGTAATTAAGCTATGTTGTTTACGATTAGAAAATATTTTAGTCTGCACAAAAAACATCACATTGCACCTTTCTAAGAAATCCCGGTTTCCTACTCTTCGATCTTCTATAAGCTTTAATTTTAATAGGTACATAAATTTTATTACCTTAAACCTCAGATTTCCCACCGGTGGTTTGGCATAAGGTATTCCTCTGAAAGCTCTGAACGGTCTGCCATCGCGAGAAAACATGATGCTGCCTCTTACTATTCCATAACTGGTTGACGCTAAAGGTTGTTTTGCTTCATAAGGGTAGCTTAGGGCACAACCTGCCACCAATAAAATTAAAACACTAGCCGCTAATACTGTAACCTTTGCCATACTCGTTTAATCTGAAACATAATAAACTAATTTGTAATGGGGTACAATTTTTTTTAAATATTACGTGACACATATTCAAAACAATCTTTCTGCTAATCAGCAGGTAATCGTGAAGCAATTGAAATATTTAATTAAGTAGATAACGGCTAAATAAAAGTACTTAAAAGAAAAAAAATAGGTACATAAAATGTTTATTAATTTGATTCACTTCTCAGTTCGCAGAAAGATGGGAAAATATTGAAGTGCAGTAATTTAAGTAATTCTTAGTAGACTTTAGAAGGATTTAGTATTAAAAAGCACATATTATATAAAAACATTAACAATAATATCTCTATTAGCCCCTTTCTCCATATCAACATGTACGAGAGTGGTCCAAAAAATAAGGTTTCCAAAGAGCTGGGGGCGCAAGAAAACTGTTGACAAGGCGCAAGAAAACAACGCGTATGTTGACTACATTACTGTGTTTGTTGCTTGCCAAACAATCCATCGCTCAGCACTTAGAATATAAAACAACAAGAATGAGCATTATAAAACATAGTTGGAACATAAAAGAAGGTTGCAAATGTTATACACTACAAAGAGCCTCGGTGATTCAGAGGTAAGAACGTGTGCCTCTAAACCGAAAGGTACTGGGTTCGATGCCAGGGTTATCCTTTCACTTTTTCAGTACAAACTGTAACACTAACATCAACCGAGGTTCTGGTATTGTATTTGGGCAAGTTGAATGTCTGCACGTTCCGCCCTTCGGAGGGGGCGTAAAGCCGTCGGTACCGTATCCATGCGATGTTGGGCACGTTAAAGATCCCTACCCTCCTTACAGAAAGGCAGGGGTTCGGCAAAATTTCCAGGATAGTGAGCTGAAACTGCTGCCTGGCGTCGGTGATTGGCCATAGTCGCGGAAATAGGCCGACGTTAAAGAAACAAAACACACACATTATACGCTACAATGACGTATTCGTTGTCAAAAATGAAATTAACAAATAAATTACCGATACAAGACGAATCACAATAATAGCGCTATTTCACACTAATTTCCCAACAAAGGCAAATCTAAGATATTCACTGACCGGCACAAACCAAAATAAATCATCAAATATGAGGTTCAAGATGACTGACACGTCGCACTTCCTCTTATAGTACAGACATGGAAATGTTCCTTCCTGTTGCTTTATATTCTAAGGCTCCGCCCGCTAGGAAAAGCGCTACCAACGACACAGCGATTGCCGTGTTTTCACGATTTTCTTTTTAAGGTAATATAACAAACAAAAAAAGGACAAACAACTATCACAGCATAGTAAACAGTTATGCTGTGCAACTTTGTCCTATTGATGAAAGTAGCCTTAGAAACGTTATAGAGAAGCTTAATAATAGGTGTTGAGTACGTATATCAGAGATGAATTGATGTGATTAAAGACGAAAGTGGTAGCAAATTAAGAAAGTAAAGTTGGACCATTTAAAAAGTATCGGTGTATATTATATATATATATATATATATATATATATATATATATATATATATATATATATATATATATATATATATATATATATATGCGAGTATATATTGTCACATTTGTCTATGATAATTGAGTTTATGGACTTTGTTGCTTCTATGGTCAGATGTCGTGTGTGTTGGTAAGAGCGAACACTCTGGAATGATATGTCTCGAAGGGACCAGAAGTGTCAGGTGTAGAAAGTATAGAAGATTTAGAATCTCTATGGAGAGTATAAATAGACGAACGGTACATAGAGTGAATTAGTTCAGTATTAAGTCGGTGTGGTGAAAAAGTGATCATAGAGTATTAAGCTAGTCAGCGGTAAGTGTTGGTGTTTAAGAAGCGATCATAGAAGACGAATAGTGGAATATAATTCTATGGACATTTAATAATAGAGAGAAACATTTTAGTTGATACTGGTGTTGGAAAGTAGTTGCTTATAATAAATTTGTAGTTTGAAAAACTGTGCCTTGTTTGTCAACAAATTCCAGAACCCCGTAGAACGTAACAACTGGTGTCAGAAGTGGGATTTTCAAGCTGCTAGCGGAAATATTTTCCGGAATATTCGTTGAACAACGTGGAAATTTCTAGAATCTTTGAAAGATCAGTGTCAGCAGTAAATCATAACTGGGTGTGTTCTTGAAACAGAATAAACTGTGTACCAGCTTTAAGTATGTCTATGCCTAAGACACGTAGTGCATTAGCCAATATGGACGCCCAGCTATTGGAATTGGTTAAAGAAATGAAAGAAGAAGCCAGAAAAAGAGATGAAGAAGTCAGAAAAGAGATGAAGAAGCCAGAAAAAGAGATGAAGAGGTTAAAGAAGAGCTAAGAAAAAGAGACGAAGCAGCGAAAGAAGAAATGAGAAAAAGAGACGAAGAATCGAAAGAAGAAATGAGAAAAGGAGATGAAGAGTCCAGAAAAATAGGCGAAGAAGCCAAAGAAGAAATGAGAAAAAGAGATGAAGAGGTCAGAAGAAGAGACGAAGCAGCCAGAAAAAGAGACGAAGAGATAAGAGAGGAACTGAGAAAAAGGGACGAAGAAGCCAAAGAAGAAATGAGAAAAAGAGAAGAATCCGGAAGAAGAGACGAAGAAACAAAGAAAATTCTGCAAGAACAAGCCAGCAGAATTGAGAATATTACTTCGTATGAAGCAGGTAAAAGACGACATCTTCCAACAAGTAGAAAGTCGAGTAAGGGGTATCAGCGACGATGTACATGACAAGCTGACGAGTGCGCAGGAAGTACAAGCGGAGGTACAGGAGAAAATGCAATCACTAGAAAATAAGTATGATACCCTAGTCAAGGGAAACTTTAGACACGAAGATAGCCACGTAATAATTAAGGTTCCCACATTTGATGGCTCAGTCGCATGTAATATTTATCTACGCCAGTTCGAAGCCGCTGCTACAGCAAATGGTTGGAGCGAGAGAGAGAAAGCGACCTCGTTAATAGTAGCTCTCAGAGGAAATGACCTCGGCGTGCTTCAAGGTATTCCCAGGGAAGAACCGCTGAGTTTTGACAGCATCAGACAGCAATTAGAAATGAGGTTTGGCGACCAGCATTTACAACAGTTGTATCGATTGCCGTTGAAAAATCGTTGTCAGAAACCAGGCGAAAGTCTCCAACATCTCCACGCCGACGTTGTCAAACTGACGCGATTAGCCTACCCCATAGCTTCGATAAAGTTATTAAACCAGCTGTCGGTGCAAACCTTCATTGACGCCATCAGAGATACCGACACGCAACAGGCGCTGAGGATGGCTAAACACAAAAACTTGAACGATGCTTTGGCACATTCCTTGGAGTTTGAAGCGGTAAAGCAAGCGTCGGAAAGTCATGCGAAAGTTCGCAGTCTCCAAGTCCAAGACTAACATAAAACAGATTCATCCAAGATCATGCAGCTACTAGAGAAAATAGCAAAACAAATAAGGCCGACGTCTCATGAACACCCAATAAGAGCTCACCGTGCAAATGTCTTGCGCTGCTGGAACTGCGTCAAGGTGGGACATATAAGGGGCGAATGTTGGGTTCTAAGATCACACCTAAGGGAAAAAGTGAAGCTAAGGCCGGTAACCATTTCTCAGGTTAGCGATTCTGGCAGCGCTCTCGTCGTAGACGGATACGTAAGCGGTAATAAGGCTCAGATGGTCATCGACACAGGCGCACCTAGGACGATTATTCGCCGCGACATGGTTCCAAGACGGCGAGTAAGAGAGCCAGACAGAGTGTACAGAGTAAATGCAGCCGGTGGTGATCGAATCCAAGTATTTGGCGAAACTGACGTCGAGCTGCAAATTGGGACATGGAAGGCAAAGCAGAGAGCCATAGTCGCCGCCATATCAGACCCGATTATAATTGGCTTGGACATACTTCAGGGTCAGTGCGCTAAACTTGATCTTGGCACTAACATCTTGACTATCGGCGGAAAAGAAATAATAATGTCGCTTGGCAGTAACCTGGTAGTGCGGAAAAGCACCATAGAGGAAAATAGCAACGTCTGCCGTGAAAGTGCCATTCCAGTGGAAAAAGCTGTGAAAGTAGGATACGACTAAGTTACTCAGCCAGAAGCAAGTGGAGAAGAAAGTATGTGAGAAGTACAAGACGAAGGGTGCAAAGACCACGTAAATGTGAAGCCAACACAGAAAAAGGTCAGTAAACACCTTTGTTGGAACAGAGCCGATGTCGGCATGGATGAATATGGCCCGCCAAAATATTTGTGCAAGTAGAAGCACCAGAACAACAGCAACTACACGGAAGAACCAGCACCACCTAAGAACTTCGCTTGAAGAAAGCTGCGGCATATTGACGAGAAGTAAAACCATCCACTCTGCTGTCGGAATGCATATATGAATAGAGAGCGACTGCATGAAGACCAGTTATGACGTGCCAGCCAGTTCATCTGGTTTTAAAGAAGAAGATCGGGTGTTGTTCTACAATCCAGTACGGCGCAAGGGACGGTCACCGAAACTACAGAAGTTACGGGAAGGTCCTTGTAAGGTGATCAGAAGGATCAATGACGTTGTCTACCGAATTCATAGGAGCCCGAAGAGCAAGATGAAGGTGGTCCATATGCACAGACTTACGCCATTTCAAGAAATGTCAGAATTCGACCGGGACGATCGAATATAAGAGGGGACAGTGTCACATTTGTCTATGATAATTAAGTTTATGGACTTTGTTGCTTCTATGGTTAGATGTCGTGTATAAAGTGTGTTGGTAAGAGCAAACACTCTGGAATGATATTTCTAGAAGGGACCAGAAGTGACAGGTGTGGAAAGTGTAGAAGATCTAGAATCTCTATGGAGAGTATAAATAGACGAACGGTACATAGAGTGAGTTAGTTCAGTATTAAGTCGGTGTGGTGAAGAAGTGATCCTAGAGTATTAAGCGAGTCAGCGGTAAGTGTTGGTGTTTAAGAAGCGATCATAGAAGGCGAATAGTGGAATATAATTCTATGGACATTTAATAATAGAGAGAAACATTTTAGTTGATACTGGTGTTGGAAAATAGTTGTTTATAATAAATTAGTAGTTTGAAAAGCTGTGTTTTGTTCGTCAACAAATTCCAGAACCCCGTAGAACGTAACAATATGTATATAGTATTTGATATTGGGGGAGTTTAGAGCTAATCGCTTTGAAAATGTGCAAATGCCATTAAAGCCGCACTCATGGAAGTTTTACGACAACACATACACATACGGTTTTGGAAACGACAATTGAATTTTGGAAAAAAATAACGAAATGGAAGTTAAGAGAGTTTCAAAGTGGGTTTATTTACATCTGAGCATACACGAGATGTCATGAAGACCCTATTATCCTAACATTTTCTATAAATAGAATGTGAGAGATTTTCTTAAAGACAGCGATCAATGTATTCCTCTTTTAAAATAAGTATATATGACCGAAACTCTAAACAAGCAATGAATCCCAGTCGATGGCCATGTGGAGCTTGTATAACTAAGATACTGTAATATCCAGCATAATTCAAACAGCCCTAAATATAGTAAAGAACTGATGTGAGACAGAGGGACTTTACGTCAATCCTCATAAGACAGTTCTTCTCCCATTGACAAACAGAAGAAAACTTAATTTAAAAGCTCTCACTTTGAATGGAACACAGATACGATTTTCCAATGAAGCTAAATACTTAGGGATGTTCTTAGACCAAAAACTAAATTGGAAAAAAACTCTTTCAACAATGGCATTATGGACATGCCGTAGGCTCATAGAAAAGACCCGGGACAATGGACAATAGGGACTGAATTCCAGGATGGTATACTGGCTATACCAAACTGTGATCAAACCCATGGTCACGTACGCATGTATAATATGGTACCAAAAAATGGAACAAGCCTCAACACAAAGCAAATTGCAAAAATTGTAGAGGCCGATCTAACTTGGAATAACGGAAGCTGTGGCATCATGCCCCACAGACGCAATAGAGGCAATGCTAAATCTTACTCAACTGCACATATAGGTGAAGAGGGTAGCAGCAATAAATACCTCAGGATTATTCCAGGCGGACAAATTTAAACCAGGAGACTTGATTGGCCACTTGAAAATCCTGGAAATCATTCCATTGGAGTACCTTTTTAAACCAACAGACCAAATGCCAGCCAAACTGGGATTCATAATTACATTCGTCGTGGTCATAAACCACCGCCAAACATAGGACAGAGACAGTGCAAGGCTGTCAAACAATTCATCTGTATGGTACACAGACGGGTCTAAACAAATGGAGCGAGCAGGACTGGGCATGAGACGACACAACTTTAGACTCGCTAAGTCCCTAAGAAAAAGTTCCACCATCTCACAAGCAGAAATGCTTGCTATAAATCTCTGTGTAGGGAGTTCATACAAACAACACTAGGAAATAGAGACTTCTACATCCTGCCAGGCAGTACTAAAGACTCTGAAGTCTTTTAAAACCGAGTCTAAAGTAACCTAGGTATGTAAAAAATCCTGGAACAACTGGCTCTGAACAATAAACTAAGTTTGATGTGGGTACATTGCAAAAAGCGCAGCAAAAGCACCATTCCATCGTCAAGAGCCTTATTGTGGGTTAACAAAAAGCCACGTAGGAAACGAACTTGATACTTGGGAGAGGAACCAAATACTGTCATACTGGACGAAAACACCAGGCTTAAACTAGTCAAAAAGGTTCACCACCACATTAAAAGAGAAGTCTGAACTTTTTTTTTTGATTTAACAGGAACAACCTGAGAATAATCACAGGAATTTTCACAGGACACTTCCCAGTCAGATATCACCTTACGAAGATGGTCAAGGCGGACAGAGAAAACTGCAGATACTCCACTGAAGCAGCAGAAACAACAGAACACTTGCTTTGCGACTGCATGGCTCAGTTCTGCAAAAGGCTCAAATACCTTGGCGGGATGACACTAACACTCCAGAAAATAGGTTAAATAGCCCCCAAGAAGATAGTCAACTACATAAAGAGGCTGAACTTTTTATTTATCAACATTTTTCTAACTTCAGATTCAGATGCGAGTTGTCACAAATGGCAACCCCGCTGATTGTTTATTGTGACATACTTTCGTAGCCTGTTCGCTTAAAGTTTAATTTGGAGATTCTGTTTGCAATGGCAGCGGAACCTTGATTTACCTGTCTGACCTTGTCTAACATTATAGGCATCCATTCAGAGGTAATTTCAGGTTATATCGTAGATTATTTATTTTTTATTTAATTATCACTCAAGATTTACTGAAGCGATTAAGTTCAAATTTGGTAGATAGGACCACTTATATGATATCTACGTGCTTGTAATGTTTTAGTTTCATAGTTCTAGTAATTAAAAAGATATTGCGTTTTCAAGCAGTTTTTTGCATTTTTTTCTAAAAGTAATTGAGTGGCAAAAGTGCTAATGAACTCATTCAAGCTACTAACAAGACGAAGGGGATTTCCAAATTTGGATTTGATTGGTCAAGTATTTTCTGAGTTATCGGTTGGATATATATATATATATATATATATATATATATATATATATATATATATATATATATATATATATATATATATATATATACATAAACTTTTTAACTGACCTTGGATTTGGGTTCCAACGGCTATAATTAGCGCTCATTTGAAGAAATTTTCCAAAAGTCTTACAATCGATACCTTTCTATTAGTGAATTTTCTTAATGAAAATTTACTAATAAAAATGACGGATGACGCCTTCAAGAAGTCTACGTGATGTATGTCAATATTTAACATAAAGATAGAATTAACCTACAACAGTAATAACTATAATAACAATTACAACAATAAAATAAATAAATATTGACTGTAGTGCAGTTGATCCCCAAAGTGTACTTATTGGTGCCCATCACAGGTGCTAAGCTTGTGTGTGTGTGTGTGTGTTGTCTTGTTTCATGGCTGCGGTCTTCGGTGCTAAGCCTTACAATGGCTGAAAACTTCATATGTTTGCCTCTGAAATATGTTCTGATCTCTTGTCTTAAACATTAAGGGACACCTGTATTATAACCGACAGGCATGTTTATGACTTATTTTGCATACCAACCACGTATTTAAAATCAAATAATAGTATAATAGTAGCAATAAAATGCGTTTATTATCAATACTATTTTAATTGTAATTTACACGATAACTAGCCAAAATGCCACATGTAGGTTAATCACTAACTCACTTTTAAAAGCATATGTTTAAAAGTACTTGGAAACTATTTATATCAGAAAGTTTTGACTATTTGATTTTCCTAAACAAGTGGTCATCTAAAATATTTAATGTTTATTACACGCAGAATTTTTCATCATCTGATGACGCTGACGCTGACGCTGTCAGCGAAACGATCGTAAGGTCTTTAAATTATGTTGTGGTGATTTGGGTTGTCCAAGTGTACTTATCAGTGCTCAACACAGGTTATAGTTTTCACATAGTTTATTATACGCTGTTAGCCTTTGTTATGGTCTCGTAAATGAAAAAGATTTTTGTTAATAGGGGTGCCCATTACTTAATTTTCTATAAAGCTGGAAACTGTAAATCGGGTACATGGTGTGGTCTTTATAGGGGCAAGTTGCTTACCAAATATACTGACTTTCTAAAAAAATCCCAACACCCAGTAAGAGTCGACCAATTGCAATGAAATTTTCTATACTACTATGTTTTGTCTCTGATAATAAATTATAACAATATGGACAAAACATAGTTTACAGGTGTACACTTTTAATATTTTGTTTTAACAAAAATCATCTCTCTAAATTTGCGTTTCCTTCAGTGTGAATAAATATTTCGTAGCGATTTGTGCTCAATTGATTAAGTCATTAAGTTAGTATACTACGAACATTCAAGTGAATTCGAAAGGGGGCGTATTGTTGGTATGCGGGAAGCAGGTTTTTCAATCAGATAAATTTCCGACCGCGCAGGACGCAGTGTGTAGTGACGAACCCGCCCTCCCAAGGAAAAAGGTACTGTGGCCAGTTTTCACAGATCACCTGAAAAACAGGGTCATCAAACAAGTACGATCTGCCCTACAAGAACTCCGCAACAATCGTTGGGAGGAGCGCCTGCAAACCCTGTCTACCCAAGACAATTCCATCTGGCAAATGGCTAAAGCCCTTCGCTCCCAAAAACTTCCAAAATCCCCACTTCAAGGCCGTAACGGTGTCGTATACACGGATGCGGAGAAAGCTACTGCATTCGCAGATCATCTGGAGTTGCAATTCAGCCCGAATTTTAACAACGTTGATCTGTCTCACGTAGCAAGAACGCATTGCTAGGTCAGGAGTGCGCTTAGCGCCACCCCAGACACTACTATCGAGCCCACAACTTTCGAAGAAGTTTCCAAATAATCAAATCACTAAAAAATAGGAAAGCTCCGGGATACGATGGAATCTCCAACGTAGTCCTGAAAAACCTCCCCCGCAAAGCCGTGGTATTCCTAGTTACGATTATGAATGCCATGCTGCGATTTCAACACTTCCTTCCATGTGAAAACTTGCCGATATTATCAACATCCCGAAACCCAGCAAACATCCGCTGTTCCATCAGAACTACAGGCCCATTAGCCTACTACCAGTGATCGGCAAAACCTCCGAAAAACTGATTCAAAAAAGGCTAGCTTCATTCACCTCAGAAAATCATATCCTCCCGGATGAGCAATTCGGATTCAGACACCAGCACTCCACCACAGATCAAGTCCTTCGTGTGGTGGACCTTGACATCGTGCTGCTCGCCTTGAATAGCGTGACGGCAGATCAAATTAGGACGGTGAATGGAATCGTGTTGTGTTCTCTGACGAGTTTCGATTCTGAATTTGAGACCATGATAGTTGCAGAAGAGTAAGGCGTTTACGTGAAGAACGCAGTAATTTAGAATTGGCTGTGGAACGGCATACGCCTCTTACACGGTGGGTGATGGTATGGGATGCGATAACATACGGTAGCAGGTCACCTCTAATTTTTATTGCCAGATATTTGAATGCAAATATTTACATACGAAAGGTACTGTAGCCTGTTCCACTGCCAAATACATACGAGTGTTGATTCAATCTATTTTCCAACAGGACAACGTACGTCCTCATACAGCAAAGGTTACTACGAGGTTCTTACAAGAAAATAACGCGATCTCCTTCTATGGCTTTCTTTCTCCCCAAACTTCTCACCAATCGAACATGTGTGGGATATGATTAGCAATCGATTGGGTAATTTACCCTAACCACCAAATAACTTTGTCACCGAATTTAAAAAGCCTGGAATGAAATTGCTCAGGATATCAAAATCATTTAATTTTAGACATGCTTCGAAGAGTTATTGAATGCATAAAAAACCGCGGCGGACCCACTCAATATTAAATAACTTTGTTGTTTTTAAATATTTTAGTTCGAAAATGTAACTGTTTTTTGAAAGTCAGTATATTTTTACCCAGAAAATACGGTATATCTATATAACATGTACAAAATTTATTAAAATCCGTCGATTATATTTAGAGCTAAAAACTCTGCCAGTATGACAATTTCACATTTATGGTAACTTTTTTTTAAGAAAATTCACCAATAAAGAGACCACGATGTCGGACTATGTATGTATCCGAGCAGTAACTTAAAAAGCAACCGATTCTGATACTTTTCGTCTAATTTTGTGTAAATCTAGTGGTGAGTTCATTAATCAGCCCAATCCATCAAATTTTTCGGTAAAAAAAGTTTTTCCCGAAATTAATAGAATGACGTTTGGTATACATGCAGCCTTAATAGTAGTATATGCACGTACTAAAATTGAAGTTTCTAAGGTAAACATTAGGTTATTAGAGTTTGAAATAAATCCCGTTCATTCATCTCTCCGATGACGCAAACTTTGTAGCGAAACGATGGTCGGGTCTGAAAATCTGTTGTTGTGAATTGGGTTCTTCAAAGTGTACTTATTAGTGCTCATCATAGGTTCTAATCTTGCCTCAATAAATTCGCTACCATACCGCACTTACTGCCTTTGGGCCTTTTATAGAAATATCTTACAAGGTCAAAACGAGTTGGTAGGTCTTGACCAATCATCAGGCAAGAAGCAAATGTTTATTTTGTCACAATTAAATATTAAGCTTGGCGATTTTTAAACAAAGATTCTGAAGAAGTTTGTTGCATGAAATGCGTTTTACAGAGTTTTAGGTTTCTGTTTCAACAGTTACTTTCCTTAATTTAATTTAAATGGTTGCAGAAAATTTATTTGAAATAGACTCTTTTTGCCAGTGTAAATATGTAGCGAAGTTAAGAATTACGACAGTCAATTATTTCTGGAGGAGTGGCCGGCTGTTACAACGGTAAATTTCACATTAAATGTTTTCCTAACGAATATTCTGAAACAAATATGGCTTCTGGAGAATAAAATCCCGTTGTGGCAAACTTCCACCCCAGATTAAAGGTAATAAAGAAAACTAGGTCCAAAACTAAACCCAACACACAAAGCCTGAGAAATAAAACAACTAGAGATAAAGTTGCTACAGAGTTTAATAAGTGTCTCTTAGAAATAGACCGTCAACAAGCAAGCAGTACAACAGATACAAACAACTTATGGAAACCTATAAAGCAAATACTGATAAACACCACGAAAACACAGTTACCAAGAACACAAGGGAACAGAAAAAGGATTGGAGGACATCGGAGATATTAGAATTGATAGATGAAGACGGTACAAAAACAGAAATACATCGGAATACAAACGACTGAACAGAGAAATAAGAACAAAAATAAAGGTAGCAAAAGACGACTCAATGAATGAGAGATGTAGGGTAATAGAGAAACTACAGGACATACATGATTTTTTAAATATATACAGAGAAATTAGGGAATTTACGCATAGCGACAGGAAACATTCACAACATCTACTAGATGACAACAAAGGACATCTAATACAGAGCACTCAAGATAAATTGAAGAAACTGGAGAGTTATAGCAAGAACTTATTCGAAGAGGACAGAACCGAAGAACTTTTAGTCGAGAACGACGAAGGCCCAACAATTTTGAAGAGGGAAGTAGAAGTTGCTATTAAACAGCTTAAAATAAATAAAAGGCCAGGACCCGACGAAATTTACCCGGAGATATTGAAACTGATAAACGAGAACAACCTCGACTTACTTGTCTCCCTGTTTAATTATATTTACGAGACAGGAAGAATACCAGACGAATGGGTGGAGTCGATCTTCGTACCCTTGCCAAAACAACCACACTCCCATAGATGCGAGGACTTTAGGCAGACAAGTCTTATGAGCCATGCCCTTAAGATACTATTAAAAATATTACATAACAGGTTATTTAGAAGATGCGAAGCAGAGATAGGACATGATCAGTTCGGTTTTAGGAGTGGTATGGGGACAAGAGAAGCGCTGTTTAGCCTACAAGTGTTGTGCCAGAAGTGTTACGATCAACACAGGGACATCTTTCTCTGTTTTGTTGCCTTTGAGAAGGCCTTGGATTGAGTGAAGCATCCGAAATTGATAGACGCTCTACGAAATATAGGTCTAGATGGCAAGAGCTTAACATTAATCAAAAACTTATTCCGGTACCAAGTGGCCAAAATTCGAATAGAGGGCGAAACTTCTAACAGCATAAATATTAGAAAAGGAGTAAGACAGGGATGCATGTTGTTTAATCTGTATTCCGAGCTTCTGTTCAAA